>JAHBOG010000004.1:0-1201945 GCA_020744335.1 Fusarium sp. MPI-SDFR-AT-0072
GCGTCGATACATGTTCCAAGTGGAACAGTGTTTTGAGTCCAATTGAGATCTCGCCAATTCGAAGAACTTATGGTATGGAACGGCCCGATCTATTGATGTTTAACTTTGTCTTGATTCACAACTGAAACTATTTCTAATGACGCGACACGTGTTGTTTCTACGATGCACTTGATACTGTAGAATTATTGACGGCCAAACGCGAGCAGGAGCAACAGGAGACAGAACTGTTTCTAAACCTGTAGTAGCTGAGATTATCTTAATGATAGCCTTGCTGCTCCTGAACGTTATTCAATAGGGTCTATTAGTTTTCCTTTTTCTTTTTGATATAGACCAGTTATGTCTTCATAATTTTACAAGGACCGTCTAATATTTGAATACAGGCTATTTTTCTAGCATGGATAACATGTGTGTTACTAATATACAGATCATAAACCTGCAAAAAGGTTTTCTAATTGCTAGTTTACCACTAATACTCTGAATCTTCCTATCACGGTGTACCAGCTATAAATAACAATAGTTGAAAAATTAGAAGCATAAGCTACCATTCATCTAACAGTATCTAATGAGCATAGTAAACTTCTAACGTTACTTTTTGTTTCTCAAAATATTATCTGTAACACATGATGCAATTTCATCTTGTCATTCGTTATTTCAAGACTGGACAAAAAGGTACACTTTAATATTTAATTACTTTTATAATAGGCTTACTATATATTCACAAACTCACATAAAATTCAGCTCTTTAAGAATATGAAAGGCATAGTGAACCAAGTATTTCTTAGATCCCCATTATAGTTTTGTACCTAGATTAGATGCTGAATACCTGGGAAATTTGCCCTTCGGGTAGGTCGGTCAAACAAGTGTCAAGCAAACCCAAGAAAAACAACTTGACAAGAAAAAGAGAAGTGGAACATTCTTGAGTGGTTCGGGCGATAAGCTGAGGAGCATAAACAGCTTAGTGTAGCCACTGGCACTCCGAGATCAGTTCTCCCGGGCCAATTCTCTACCTATAATAAATTCGACCAACTTTATGTCCCTATTGGACTCATAGCTACGACGTCCTACACTACGAGATCACCAGTTCATCTGAACGCAGCCTTAGGTCGAATCTGTCAAACAGTGGCCAAATATTGATCACTGTTATCTGTGTTCTTTCTACACTTGTCAGGTCTGGCAGGTGCTTCACAGAGTCCTACCGACAAGCGAAGATGAACTTTCGAAAGTCAATCAGATTGGGAGTGTGCCTCCCTATCACCCACTGTATGCGGGTTCTGGGTGGATGTAGAGCTGCCGACATGTATCCGGCTAGGTTCATCACGTCAGGGTGGCTCCGAAGTTCTACAACCAATCGATGGATGATAAATAGGATGGATTACCCAATCGATCAATGGGACTTCACGACGTTGAACGATGATATCGCCCACAAGTCTTGCAGCCGAAGCTCTACTTTACTAATTACGTGCATTTGTCAGTCGTAACTCATCGTGATTCAGGACCAGTTGATGAGCGGTCTAATATCCTAGCTGACAAGTGGTCGACTCTATCACGTGTCTAATCCGGAAGGGAAATCTGTGGCATGCAACCGCCGCACGTAGCCGCGCTAAGGAATCCTTCCATGGAATTCGTGCAGCACTTAGGCCCACAGGTATCGATGGGTATGCCTACTCCTGAGTACTGGAGACAACTGCTCCAGCCGGGCCTAAAAGGATAATAATACAAAGAAGCTGATGTAAGCCGAGTGCCAGCAGAGATAGATATTCAACAACATACGGAACCAAGTTAAGAAGGTGCTGAAAAAGGTTTAACGGACATTGATTATGCTCCACTTTTATAATTTATGGACCCTTTTATGAGCGGTATCAGGTGAAGATCCATTGCGGAATTATACCGCGCATAGCCGTTTGAGAGCCGAGTGGTAAATTCGAGTTTTCCGGTAGAACTACTATCTGCTTAGCAGTATAAATAGAAGTGATGTGACTCGTGGGGAAGAGGCAACCTTGCATCCGCTTCATTAAAACTTCGGGTAATTATTCTACTGAGTCGATTAACTATCTTCAATGAAACAAGCCATTAAGAAGAACAAAGAATGGGATCGATACAAAACCAGCCTCTTCCTGGTAAATCCTGCCTCTCTCGGCTTCAGCCTTTACCACTGGATCCAGTATTCGCTTTAGATGCAGCTTTCAAGGTAGACAATGATAGTCGGAAGGTCAACCTAGGGATTGGCGTGTACCGCGACGATGACGGGCAGGCTATGCTGTTGTCGTCTGTGAGAGAGGTAAATTCTGGGTTCCGAGCCGTATGCGTTTCTACCTAACATGTAAATAGGCAAAAAAGCAGCTGGATCTCATTGATTCAACACACGAATATCTACCCCTTCACGGATCGGATGGTTTTCTCGAGAACACTAGAAAGCTTATTTTTGGGTCCCAGCAAGTTGGGAACCTAGGCGAAGCCCTGACGTCCATCCAGACCGTTTCTGGTTCGGGCGCGAACAGTTTGATAGCTAGATTTCTTCGAGTATCCTACAAGCCTTCCACCATTTGGTTGCCCGACCCAACATGGGATAATCACGTCCAGATATGGCAAGAGTTCGCGCCAGACTGCACACAGCGCCGTTACCCATACTATGATCCAACTGTATGCGGCTTCGACTTCAACCGCATGACGCAGCATCTGAAACAACATGCTCAGCAAGGGGATGCTATACTCTTTCACGCTTGTGCGCACAACCCTACCGGCTCAGATCCTACCCTAGAACAATGGGAAGACATTTCGTTCTTGTGTCAGCAAAAGGGATTGTTTGTCATTTTTGACCTTGCGTATCAGGGGTTCGCATCTGGAGATCCTGTCCAAGATTCTTCCGCTATACGACATTTTTCAACCATTCCTAATATTGAGCTTGCTGTTTGCCAATCTTTTTCAAAGAACCTCGGCCTTTATGGGGAGCGAGCCGGAGCGCTCCATGTGCTGGCTTCTCGGGTATCCGCAGCGTGTATCTCTCCAGCCGGAATCAAAAGCCACCTAGTGGCGTTGCAGCGAGCCGATTTTTCTATGCCTCCCCGCTTTGGTGTTTCAGTTGTAGAAAAGGTTCTCAGTGACCCTGAATTATTCAACATGTGGATCGCAGACCTTGCGGTGATGAGTGGACGCATCAAGAACATGAGACAGGAACTTTACGAAGAGCTTGTTGCATTGAAGACACCAGGGCAATGGAAACATATCATCGAGCAGAAAGGCATGTTTTGCTATACCGGCCTGTCAAAGGAACAAGTCCTAAGACTCAAAACAGACTTTCACGTCTATCTGTTGGAGTCGGGGAGGATATCTATTGCTGGACTTCGAGGCTCCAACGTGCGTTATGTTGCTAGGGCTATTCGAAACGTGGTTACGGACGCTAGTGAAGACCAAAACACACAATGAAAATTCGGAATAGCACTCAATAAGTCATCTAAAGCCATACATACGATGAAAACAGTCTTATCTATGCTGTTAAAAATCCAGCATTCCTTGCGTCTACTTCGTGTTAGGGCGCTGTACTGGTTATTGGGGTGGCTATCCTCTCTTCTTTTGAGATGACTTTTCTATATCTGACAACAGTATTGCAGAGGCCCATTCTTTAGCAAACTTGGTACCCTAGTTCTGACCATGTCTTTATATCTGCGCTTGTGAAACTACACTCATATTACACTGTGCCATAACAAAGTGTAGTCATTTGGCCTCAGGCATTCAACGCCTACCCCTCATCCTCAGTATGGTTTGTTCCTTATTTCTTTGTTCTTTTTTGGAGCAAAAGTTGCTTCATGGGCGGCTTAGCTAGTAGTTGACTACGGCATGATGGGGAGCTGAAGTAGCGACGAAATGACAAGAAACCTGAAAAGATGAAGGTCACCTTCTCGTACGGACAGCTCCAAAATCAACTACGTGCAGAGCGATAGATGGCTCGGGATCAGCGTGGTCGTGCAGGTTAATCATCGCCACGGTACACAACCTCGAAAGAGGGATGCCCGAAGCTGAAGTGGCATTCGGGGTGCAAGGTCTCAATCTTTGCCTCGTCGATGGCCGGCTGTAGACATTGTGAAGTCTGGGAGAGTAATGTTAATTTGGACATCATTGTAACTCACGATATCACTTAAGCTCAATCCTCATCAAGTTAACATCGAGTTTCTTGGCTATCTACCATGTAAGAGAATGAGACATCCAACTTGAAATTATGGGCCAATACACTAGGTTGGGTTGCTATATTCACTAAAGGTGAATGGAAATCAAGCATTGACGGCTTATTTCACCTCAAAGTCCGAAATTGATTCGCCACAGTTGCCAGATACCGCAGCACTATTCTGATCATGGCTGGCTGGTTAAGCGTCAAAACTCCAGACGTAGCTACATCAGCACTGACACAACCTTGCGGTATAACTGTGGGTATTAGCCCGTGAAATTTCATTGTGATCACTCATTACTAAGAAAGCCATCAATTACAAAACGTCGCAAGCATTCAGACAAGCTTTACTGCAAGCCTGGTGTACGAAGCGAGGTCACCTTATTGCATTTATACTGTAGACACTAATATACGCTTCAAAGGCAGGGCCCCTGATCACGCATCAAGCAGTGATTTTGTAATAGCCATCAACTGTCGATCCACTTCCAGAGCGGTCAAGATCGCCAACCAAGAAGTAGAAGCTTCATTCAGTTTTTATGGAAGCGGGTTACTTTAGCCGGGAATGTGGAACTCTTTGGAGTGGTATAATAGGTAATGTATGACAAACAACAATTCAGTCAATTTTCTTCGCCTTGCTCTGGTCTGTGTATTACACAAAGTGTAACGTCTTAGAAATCCACAAGATGCTTTATTATGCAGAGTTTGAGTTGTCACCGCACGACCAGGGACCAGATGCCCCGTCAGCCTTGAGAGCATCGATGATGCCGATAACAGACCCGTAGGTACCGGCGATCATCAAGAATGTACCTGAGATGATAACAAATAAGCTCCAGCAGACCATGGATAACCATTTGGCTGACATGCTTTCCTTTCCTTTACTCCAGTTATCGTATAGCCACATGCAACCCATCGGCTGAAAGCACTGAAGTGTACCTAGAAGTGCACCGATCAGACCGATGAGAGGGCCAAAGACAGGAATGCCGCTCGCAATGCAGTAAGAGATTATAGCACAGCAGCAGATGCAACCAAACCAAGTAGCCCAATGGGTGAATGTGTTGGTAGTGAGATGCCTAGAACCTCGTAGAAGCCGAACGAAGAAGTGTTTACCGACTAGCTAGGTTCTGTCAGTAAACATACCGTTTACACAAAATAACTAGTACTTACGTGGATTGCAAGAGTGGTGCTAGCGAACAGTCCGGGGAGCGCAATGCCATACGCTATCTTCTTGATCAACTTGCCGGCAGACCCAAGAGCTGGCGACGCGACGTAGGATCCACAATAGAAGTAAAGGACGATACCAACTGTAACATATGTGATGGTCACAATAACTTGGCATAGCATGAGTGCTTTCGTATAGTGGCGAGGATCCCGCATCTCGGATATAATTGGGAAGAAAAAAGGTGTCCCAGCATAGGATAGGACAAACATCGAGATAGCCGAGGCCGCTGCTGCAAAGGATGGATCGCCCACTAGCTTTCAGTCGGAGGACCAAGGTCCGGGAGGTGCGGCATCGGGGCGGTCCTGAACACCAACACTGATAGTAACCATGAAAACTGTTGCTGTAAGATACAATATCACAGGCAAGTATAGGGAATGCTTACTAGAGACAAGGAGTGATACTAATCCAACCCATGCGATCCAACTTAAACGCTCTAATGTTCGGATACTGGAGAGTATCATAACCCCGGCGGCTGCGATTGCGACAAAGATGGCAGTGCATGTCCCATGTACCGAAATTGCATTCAAGCCTATTGAAATGCCAAGCATGCCGGATCCAGCCGCGAAAATCAGGTCTATAGTAGGGCCTAGTTAGCAGGGAACAATCCAAGTTCTGTGTTTGCAGTGGCCTACAGAGAGAAAATCCGGCTGCAAGTACCTCACGGCCGATAATACCAAACATGAGCTTGCTCGCATCGTCGATCCCGTAAACCTCTGGGTGATTAACCTTGAAAATTCCGACCATATAGTTAGACCATGTTGTGGTGATAGCGACGAGGAGCAAGCAAATAAGGCCTGGGATGAGCCCAAGGGTATCAAAAGCGGCTGGAATGGACAAAACGCCTAGACCAATTTGGGTCTTCATCATCAACACCGATGTGCCAATCCATCCCACCTGCGATAAGAAAAACTTAGTTTAACCTGACAAAAACCTATGTTTAGGCGAATGACAATAAGTACATTGCGATAGTTAGGTCCATCTTCAGTGATTGTACCAAAAACAGCATCATGAGTGACTGTATTTGCAGTCTCGGATTGTCCAAGCGATGGAGACTGAACTAAGTCTCTATCATCACACTTCTTCGTCGCCTCGTTAACTTGCTCAGGAGGATAAGACATCGTGGTATGGAGATGGGCTTTAAGTGATTTGTCAAGTGAAATGAACAGCTGAGGGCATGGCAACCTTTTAAGGGCATCGTTTCTCTATTGCCGGCTAATAGGAGCAATGTAATTCGGCAATCCCGTCTATCTGAGTCTCGCGCCGCTAGATCATCGGGCTCGTGTAGTGGGGACGGAAATGTAGTAAAATTCCGGGAGCAGGCCACCTCCCCAGATTAGGATCGTGTTTTTCCCCAGGTTCTCGGCTCCATATCCCCTCTTAGCTTGAGAAGTGGAGACACGGTATTCTATGACATATATTTCCGTCTCTATAGATTAGATCTCCGCGTCCGTGCTCTCCTTATCTAGGACTCGTTGATAGCTTGGAGTGGGTAACCAACCCTTTGACTGTCCCTTTACCGTGCTGTTGTTGTACTGGAAACGCGCAGCCCCGCATTTGTTGAAGTGTTATCGACGGTTTTCTAATCGGCCAAAACGATCCTAGGCAATGACACATAACTAATAAGCTTGCGACGCAATTTTTATCTTTTTGTGGCCCTTTCTGATGTATATGATAAGCATGGCCACAGATAAGCATGGAACAGAAATCCTCCATATACCATACCTTTTATCTAACTAATTGATTCCCAGCTAAGGAATATGCCACAGTCAATCAAGAAGTCCAGGATTTTGTTTATACTTTAGACCTACTAAGCAGACCCCAAATCGGCAATGTTCAAGGCGATTCAAGCGATCAATATAGGAGGTCGGGTAATCGATCCATTCGTCATGGTTGTAGGCTGATATCGCCTTGCTAATTAGGGCCGAGATAACAACCTCCCGACCACTTAGGCTACTACTACGGCCCAACATGGCTGGACTGATAACGGAATGGGCCTCGAGTAGCTAAAGCACTTGAATTAATATGCATCCGACCGATCAGTTAGCGCCTAGCGTTTCTCCATCCTCAATGGTCACGAAAGTCACCACTCGACTGACTTTATGATAAACTACGAGGAGAACACTATCAGACTCTATATGCAACATCCTTCTTACCTACTTTGGCCCCTTGACGTCGGATGCTTTGGGCCGCTCAAGAAGGCTTATAGTCGAGCAAAGGAGCCTCTGGTGATATGCTCTATAATCCACATATCCAAGACTCCAAGAACAATTCTTGAGGCTCGCGATCCCGGCCAAACACCTTCAGAGACGAATCAAATAAGATCGAAATAGCCACTCTGAGTCAAGTCTCGAAGATTCGAGATCTTTTAAGAAAGAAATTAAGGTAGGTATGCATAAATTTGCCTTGCTTGTAGCTGAAACCTAGACCTTCCACAGGCAAATAATATGATTGGCCGGCGGCGGTGAGAAAAAGGCGACAGCTTACAGAATAGAGGGGAGTGTATCTATAAAGTTAGATCGGGATCCAACTGATCGGATAGATGCAGATACGCAGGTAGTGACCGAATCATTAAGTCATGGTGGTCAAAGGAGTTCGGCGCTATGGGAGACAGTACAACTATAAATGATACTAGGGCCTCTTGGGAGGGCATTGAGGCATCTGGAATGGGGTATAGTGCTTAATTCGTTGGTATTTACATGGTTGTGTAAGACGCTGACAGAGAGAACATACAGGTTGCTCTCCGGAACATTTCGCCTTTTTTGACTAGATTGCAAGTGTTCAGGGGCTTGTGTGGTGATGATACTTAGGCGCCAAGGAGACCGGCATATGAACCGGCAGTCACCGACAATTTTCACATGAGCGTCGCAGGCTCTTCATCTTGACCTAGGGATTGTGGCGCCTACCTTACGAATGTTGGTAGAGAGAACATTATAATCCGGAGAGATTGATGGAATTGAGAAGTGTGAGCACATTTGGAGATCTATTGCCCACATGACCTTTCATGCTTTGGAAAGCGCTTATTCCAACACGAAATGCTGTACTCTATTGTTGCTACAGCCAAAATCGGTAACACCATTTTGGTCGAGAAAGAGATTTCCGTGCCTACTCAGAAAGCGTGACATGATTTCGTTGGACAATCTCGTGACACGGAAATTAAGAACCGTTTCCCTCAGACCCACCTCGGATAATTAAGTTCGGAATTAGATAACTAGTTCCGTCTCTGCGCCCGCCTCAGCGCAGCCAAAGCTACATAAGGGTCCTTTCTTTGTTTCTCCATTGACCTTACTCTCCTCTGTCGATATCCGTTTTATTTGTCTCACTCTCGAACGGATATCTCACTCCAATTATTGACAATCGAGGAACTATGGCGCCTCGGGATCCCCCTTCGAAGGAAAAGTCCATCATTATTGTGGGCGCGGGTGTTTTTGGACTTACAACAGCCCTAGAACTCAAGAAGCTAGGTTATCAGCATGTGACAGTGCTAGATCGTTATCTGCCACCTGTTGTAGATGGTAGCAGTGTTGACGTCTCACGAGTCGTCCGAGTCGAATATGCCGACCCACTCTACGGCGAAATGGCACGCGAAGCCCACCAGGGCTGGCTGCAACAGTACGGTGACTACTACCACCAATCTGGATTCGTCATGGTCGCAAATAAGTTGGGAAACTCGTATATTGAGAAGAGCCGAGGCGTGAATAAGTCGCTGAGTGGCGAACATGATACCCTTGAGGAGTATGAGAATGCACATGATATTCGCAGACGATTTCCCGAAATCCAAGCCAAACTGGATGGAATGAAAGCTTACTATAACCCTCAAGGCGGGTGGGCGGATGCAGAGTCAAGTATACGCTACCTTGCCGCGCAGTGTAGCTTGGCGGGAGTCGCTTTCATCGCGGGTGAACGAGGCCGTGTCCTCTCCTCGAGGTATATCGGATATCAAGTCACCGGCGTCAACGTCGCGCAAGGAGATCATATTTCAGCTTCGCAGGTAATTCTCGCTACTGGGGCGTGGACTAATCGGTTGGTTCCGATTTCCTGGACATCTTCTGCTTCTGGCCAACCCGTAGGCTTTATCCGTTTATCTCCGGAGGAAGCGGTCAAGGTGGCCAAAATGCCCGTTATAATCAACCTCGACAATGGACTATTCATATTTCCTCCCACCCTAAACACTCACCTCCTCAAGATAGTCCGTCACGGATATGGTTGGGCTACACAGGTCCATGTCGAGGATCCCCTCGGCCAGTCCCGAGATGTATCATCCCCCCGACGAGATGGCAACAATGCAGCAAGCTCGTACTTGCCCGAAGACGCCGATAAGGCCTTGCGTGAGGGTCTAAAGCAATTCGTGCCCGAGTTCGCCAACAGGGAATGGATCAGGCGCCGGATGTGCTGGTACTCCGATACCCCAGAAGGCCACTTCATCGTTGATCATCACGAGGTTCGCGACGGTCTTTTCTTAGCTACTGGCGGAGCAGGACAGTAAGTCAGGTCCTTGTAGATATGGCTGATACAGTTACTGATGATGCAGTGCTTTCAAATTTCTGCCCGTTCTCGGCCGATATGTAGTGGACTGTTTCGAAAACAAGGCCTCGGAAGAGATCCGACATAAATGGAGGCTGAGGGCTCCTACAGGAACTCAGAATATCACTAAGCACGGCGATGGAAGCCGAGGTGTCCTGCTCTCCGGAAATTATCGACGACTGAACAAGCTAAGCTATAAATGGGAAGCCAAGCCTGAGCCAAGCCTCTTCAATATATTTCCAGTGAAACGTGATATTACTGTTTTAATGGGAAGAAAAGGAGAAGAAAGCGGGGAGAAGAGGCTAAGAGAACAAAAGACTACAAAACGTTTCCTGCTGCTTTATGCGTAGAAAAGTGTGAAGAACAAGGCTACAAGGAGCAACTTAAGATAGAGCTTTTCGCAGGACTAACCATTACTCCGAATTAAGTCACATAGTATCTTCACGGACATTAAACGATCACTCTTTTAAAAGTCCCATAGATGATGGCAACAAGCCTGAGACATGCAGCTCGGTCAGAGCATGTGGAAGGTAGTGTTATCTCCTCGACAATTGCCTTTGAAGCGCGTTCGACTCGACGATTTCAAGGACTTGACCAACGAGCAGTCACGATAGTTACTAGGCGGTAGAGACAATAAGAACACGAGTTATGACTCACGAAGGAGATAAGAACTGACCAATGCGATGGAAGCAGAAGGGAGATGACGGAAAGTCGCTTGAAAGTGGGGGCTTATCCAATTTCCGGGATTGAAGAATCGCGGAGTCTGGTGGACGGCATATCTTCCGCCCTTTCCGCATCAACCTACGCGAACCGTGCGGTGCTAAAAAGGGTTTAGGCTTGTTTCCCAATCGATACTCCGTCAATGAGCCACAAACACTTCAAATAGCATTCGCGTAGAGGACTTCCTTTTTTTCACTTTCTGTTGCTTGTCTCGGAAATCGCTGTCATGCAGCAGATTCAGGTACAGACCCAGGCCCAGGCCAGTGATTCGCGTCCTCCTGTAGAACAGTCACCTATCATGACCTCATCATGCCCTGCACACGAAACCGGACAGCCACAAGGTGACGACGAATATTTGCACAGTCAAGAAACTCAGCACTAGGATCATACCAAGGAATGGGTACAAAACAGGCCCGGTGGTGGCAGAACTCGAAATATCCGGAACAAGAGGAATCAGGTGTGTTTGATTCAATAAGCTTCCTTGGGCGATTGCTGTTACTGCGAGCACATGTGCCACCGAGTTGGATGTTCTGTTGATATACTTCGCTAATTTGGTACCTTGTTCTAACGTAGTATACTGTGCTTGCATGGTATGTTCAGTCTTAACTCCACAGGTGACGACTTCGCTGCTCAGAGCCGCTTTTTCGAACCCTTAACTAGTGGAATACCTATTCGGTTTCTGACTCTTCTACTTCTACACTAGTCAAGAATGTAGGCGCCGTAAAGTCAAGTGCAACGGAGAGTTGCCTTGTCAGCGATGCGCTAGCTCAAACTTGACATGCCTCTATGATGCTAGTCACAAATTTGATTTGAACAGACAGTCTTACGCCCTGAACCGCCTCAACAAACAAGTCACTCGGCTGCGAGACGAGGTGGATCGATTATGCCGTATTGTGGACAGTACGCAAGTCGACTCAGTTTTACGTACCTCTGTCGGCAATACTGTCTCGACTGCACCAGCGCCCGTCATATCGCATGATCCTCTTCGCACAATCGAAATGCCATCAGGGTATCCTAACATAGAACTGAACCAAAGCTCGACTCTTGGCGACCCTTCAGTTGTAATGGACGGATTCGATGTTATGACTATGCGCATGATTGATGATTATATCAATGCGAATGACTGTTCTTCACAGATCTTCGAACCCCAGCTGAACCTGGAAGATGTTGATCCCTTATTTGAGTTTGATAAGGATGAGGTGCTCCGATTATGTCACCTGTACGAGGAGGCTTTGGGGTTTGTGTATCCGGTCCTAGACCTGCAACAACTTATGATTCATGCCGAAAGTATGGTTTCAGCTACACAACAAACCCGCTACGGAAGCTACTCAGGGTTTGTAAAAAGCATCGATACTCTTCAGTTGAGAATTGTATTGTGTTGTGCACTCGCGATGGAGGGAGACGAGCAAAATAAAAAAGCGGCTAGAGTCTATTCCAGCATCACAGGTGCTGTGAATCAGGTGCTTGAGCAGGGGCAGAAGACCGTATCCTACCTTGCGTTCTTGGTCCTGTCTGCTGGGTATCATCTCCTGTCTAGACAAGGAGTACTTGCTGGACAAACAATATGGCGACTTGCACGCCTATGCTTGAGAATGAATCTTCACCAAAAAATGGGTTTATTAGCTATTAGTAACACCGAAGAACAGGAATACGCACTGAACGTTTTTTGGGTTACTTACGCAATTGACCAACAAGTGGCTTTCAACACCGGATTGCCTCCTATCATTCGAGAGGCAGATATTGATACACAGCTTCCCGTGCCAGTGGGTGTTTTACGATCGAAACGAGACAACCAGCAAAGAAACTAACAGTCTCTCAGGATTCGCATCCATACTTGGCAGCACTGGTAACTTGGACCAGAATGGGGACTAAGGTTTGGAATCGATGGCCACGTGCCAGTTTCTCCTTGCCTCAGTCTTTCGTACCACGAACCGTAAACGCGCTCGATAATGAGGTGCTTCGATGGTACAAAGAGTTGCCTGAGGAGATGAAGCTGGTCAATTTGCAAAGAGGAACAACTTCAATTTCGCAGACTGATGCCATCGGCTATCCTCAATCTTGGATATGCTCTAAACTACTTCAGGTGAGTGACTTGTAACAACATATAACCTGGAGAATGCTGCCTAATACTCGTAGATGCGAATATGGTTATACGTACCGGTCTTATCCAGCCGAGCAAGTATAATCGCTAATCCAGACGAATCCCGGCGTGCTGTGAACCTCGCCAAAGACACAATTCGGTTTCTGAATTCTTTGCGGGACACGGCTTGCGAGCAATCAATTCGAGCTTTTTATCCCGACTTTCTCTCGTCAGCTATCGCTATTCTCTTCCTGGTTTCTGCTTATGCTCCTTCTCAATATGTTGCTACTTGCCGAGAAGACTTCTACGCTGCCGTTGATCTTACCAAGCTTCTCACAGCGAAGCACTGGCTCTCGCAACGTCTTTGGAAAGCGATTGGGTCGCTAAAGCTTGTGGCCTCTCGTTTTGGTATCCAATTTTACGGTTCCGAGCCATTAGTAACACCAGGTACGGCTAATTTCCTGTCTGATCGAATAGACTCAAGTATAGGAGGTTCAAACCAGGTCCAGGGACTTAACAACTCGCCTAGTTCACTGCCCGGTGACTTGAACGGTATTCAACTTTGGACTGAACTCGCCGTCGTATTTGAGTTATATACACGGCTCGGCGGTTTCCAGTCCAAGGAGACTGAGGACCAATATCTATACCAAAGTGTGAATCTCTCTAGAATGAACGAGACAGTGCACTTGGATGAAACAGTATTCTTACTATTTCAAGACCTAATCCAGGGTGGCGCTCTAACCGGGACATGTCTTCAAACCGGACCTCGTTAGGTTCAGTAAGGAAGGCAAGAGAAATAGTCATACAAACACTAGCGAGGGCTAGGAATAGTGTCAAAGACGTATTTCAGAATGTTCTAGCCCCTAAGTCAGGCGTTGAGGACAACGCAAGCAGACGTCACGATAGACGGCAATGCTTTAAAAGGTGGCTGAACAGTGGGCGCGAATGGGTGGAGCTTGTGGGAAGATAGAAGTCGAAGATACATGTTGGTAGGGACAATGAGAGAGTTGTCTTACATAGAGGATGGTCACGTGATGGATAGCTGGGTGTATGGGCGGCGGGCGCACTTTGCCTGATTGAGCGATGCCGCTAAACCGGAGGCAGTAGCTGTTGAATCGTGAATTGAGTGATTGAATTGACTGTCTCTTGGGCATTCCTAAAATGCACTGCCTTATCTCTAAAAGAGGAGTAATTATTACATGACTCTTCTATTTTAGTAACCGCAGCTCCTTTAGTTGAAATGCCCTGCCTGCGGTTTAAAACTTGCTTATCAACCACATAACTTGGTTAAATTATGATAGCTTATGTTTCTTTTATGTTTCTTGTGTTTAGGGCTGCTGCCTGATTTATTTATTACGAAGAGGGGTAAGGCATATGTCTGCGTGTTATTTTCTTAGTTGCATAGAATGTCTTAGGATGCTGTAGGGTATGTCTCTTCTTCTGTGAGCTAGAGCAGGTCGGTCAGTCACACAGAGATACGGTCAACAAGGTCAAAGTTAAAGGTCATGAACAGATAAGCTACTTAGTCTAAGTAGGTATATGGAATCCGGGTTAGAATTTATATGTAAAATGCAGTCATTCACCCAGGTTGCTGCCTTCCCTGCCTAAGTGGCCTGTTTGCCCTCATCTTGGTGTTTGTCCTGATGATTGACAATCACGTGGCCTGTTTGCGGGCCCAATCTCACATTTTCTGGTACTTGTGACACTGCCTAGTTTTGCATCCTGGCAACCTTTCCCGGAAGACATTCCGAGGCTCCTCTTCTGGGTCCCACTTACGGAAGGCCATAGTGTTACGAACCTAGCGGTTACATCACGTGTACCCCACATTTTTTACCAATCATGCACAGTCACTACAGACTAAGAGATTCCATCCGTGACTGCCAAGACCAAATCACGATAAATAATCTAGAAACATCAGTAATTCTCAGAATCATAAAGTAACCATAGGAGTCACTCTATGACCACCTTTAGTGTATAGAATATATTTATTTACACTTTTATAAATTCTAGCTTATTAGCTATTAATAAAACTTCTTTATATTAATTAAGCCTAATATATATTAAATCTACTATTAAGAGATATAATACTTTAATAAGCTTAGTTACATGCCCTATGTAATCTGCTAATAATAAACCTAGCACGGCTTAGTTTAACATAGTTAGACCCAACTGTTATACATAGGGGTTACTATCCAGAAAGTTAAATCCTAATTTTATTATTTTAATTTTTTACTTTATATATATTAATATATTATTAATACTTACTTTATATAATTATATAATTAATTAGTCTTATATTAGTATTTATTTATATATTAAGTATTTAAAGAAGGGTTATAAGCCCTAAGACTAGGTATTATTTAGTAATAATTAAGTATATAAGTAAATAATACTTTAACCTTTCTTAATTAGTAATAAAATATTTATATTTTATATTAAGACTAGTTAGTATTACTTTAATATCTATACCTTAATTAAAGGTACTTAATATTGCCCCTTTTATTATATAACTCTTAATATAGTTATAAAGTCCTTTATAATTAAAGAGATTAATCTTATATAAGATTCCCTTATTAATTCTCTTATATTTTACTTTAAGGTATTATAAAGTAATATATTATATATTTTAAATAATTATTTAATATTAATAACTTAAATATAACGTGGTTGATAAGCGAGTGCACCAGACAAGCGAGTGCACCAAAAATCCCTCAACCTACAACATTTCCATTTGATCAGATACTTCTTAACCACCAAACATGCCCCAATCCTCAGATGAAGCTAGAATCCTTCTTGCCCTTCAGGCCCTTCAAAATAACCCCAAACTAAGTCTCCGACGCGCTGCACAGATCTATGAGGTTAACTACTGGAAGCTTCGTCGCCGTCAACATGGCATTGCTGCAACGCATAATACTGTTCCAAAGTCAAGGAAACTATCTGATCTGGAGGAGCAGATAATAGTCCAATTCGTCCTTGACCTAGATTCGCGAGGATTTCCCTCGCGACTGCGTTTTGTGGAAGAAATGGCTAATTCTCTGCTTGCCGACCGTAATGCATCACCTGTTGGCAAGCGCTGGGCTTATAACTTCGTAAAGCGACAACCAGAGCTAAAGACGCGTTTATTTCGGAGATATGACTATCAGAGAGCTAAATGCGAAGATCCGACTATTATTCGCGATTGGTTTAGGCTTGTACAGAACACAATTGCGAAGTATGGTATCCGATCAGATGATATCTGGAACTTTGATGAGACTGGCTTTATGATGGGCCTTATTATGGCCGGAATGGCTATTACAGGTTCAGAAACGCAAGGAAGACCAAAAGCAGTGCAGCCTGGAAACCGGGAATGGATTACTGTAATCCAGGCGATTAATGCTGAAGGTCAATCGATCGCGCCGTTTATCGTTGGTGCAGGCCAATATCACCTTGCGAATTGGTACCGAGAATGCAACCTCCCGGCCGATTGGGTTATTGCAACAAGCCAAAATGGGTGGACAAATAACGAGCTAGGTCTCGAGTGGCTAAAGCACTTTGATCGATCTACAACCAACCGATCAGTTGGTGCCTATCGTCTTCTAATCCTAGATGGTCACGAAAGCCACCATTCCGTCGACTTTGAGAGATACTGCAAGGAGAACAAGATTATCACGCTTTGTATGCCAGCTCATGCATCCCACCTACTCCAGCCTCTCGATATTGGGTGCTTTGCAGTGCTGAAAAAGGCATATGGCCGAGAAATAGAGCATCTGATCAGATGCTCTATAACCCACATTTCGAAGACCGAGTTCTTCCAGGCCTTTTATACTGCCTTTAAAGCTACTTTTACAGAAAGCAATATACAGGGGGGTTTTAGAGGAGCTGGACTTGCTCCTTTTGACCCAGAAGCTGTAATCTCAAAGCTTGATGTGCAGTTACGGACCCCAACGCCTCCCGAGGAGGCTGCTGAACCATCAACACCATGGGCTTCAAAGACCCCAAAGACAGTAATTAAGGCCCAATCTCAGTCTGAATACCTCGAAAGGCGAATCAGAAGGCATCATAGTAGCTCCCCAGAGTCTATTATTGAAGCTTTAAAGTCAGCTACTAAGGCAACAAAGGCAGTTATGCATGAGGTTACCCTATTGAGGAATGAGCTCCGGAATCTTCGAGATGCAAATGAGATACTAAGCCGGCGCCGAAGGGCAAAAAGGACTAGACTACAGAAAGGAGGGGCTATGACTATACAGGAAGCATCACAAGTAATTAATCAGATGGATGTTGATATGCAGGTAGTGGCTGAATTATCTAGAAGTGGTGGTCGAGGCCGGTCGGAGCGACCGGGTGGTCGGCGTTGTGGTGTATGCGGTAAGGCCGGGCATAATGTAAGGACCTGTCAGGAGGGTATTGAGGCCTCTGGAGATGAATATAGTAATTAGAACCAATTGATCAGATGGTTTATGGTGTTTTTCTTGCGATTTAAAGTGTAAAGGCGAAGAAAAGTAGTGCACTCGCTTGTCTGGTGCACTCGCTTATCAACCACGTTATTAAAATACTTAATAAATAGCCTTTTAAAGTTAATAAAGAAGTATAGCTTTAATAGGTATTATAACCTTATTAATAATCAAAATTAATATTATATTTTATATATTAAATAATACTTAGGTAAAATTTAGTAATAGTTTAATAGTAAGCTATAATTAAGATATAAAATTTAAAGCTGTTATAACTAAGATTATTAATACACTTAATATTAAGTATATATCTTATTTAACTAATTAGACGGTCTATAACCTATATTTCCAAGACCGAGTTCTTTGCGGCCTTTTACACCGCCTTTTAATTAACTATAACTAAGCCAAATATTAAGCAGGGTTTTAGAGGAGCTAGACTTACTCCTTTTAACCCGGAAATAGTGATCTTAAAGCTTAATATGCAGTTACGGACTCTAACGCCTATTAAAGAGGTGGCCTAATAAGCTTAATCTTAGACTTTAAGGACCCTAAGAACAGTCCTTAAGGCTGAATTATAGTCTAAATACCTTCAGGGTCGAATCAGAAGATATTATAGCAGCTCCCTAGAGTTAATTCTAGAAGCTTTAAGATCCCTTGAGAAAGGAATAAAGGTAGTTATACATAAGGTTACCCTACTGGCCGAGGAGAACCGAGAGCTTTGATAGGCGAATAATATACTTAGCCGGCGGCGAAGGGCAAAAAGGACATGCCTATAGAAAAAAGGGAGCCTGACTATATAGGAAGGTCAGGATTCAATTGATCAGATGGATATAAATATGCAGGTATTGGCCGAATTATTAAGACATGGTGGTTAAAGAAGGTTGCAGGGACCGAGGGTATTATATTATAGGACTTGCGGCAAGACTGGTTATAATGTAAGAACCTATAAGGAGGGAATTAAATCCTTTAGAAATAAATATAGTAATTAATTTAATTAGTTAAATAATTTATTATATTTTTATTATAATTTATCTTAAGAAGGTTGAGATTTTTATATTATATACTTATCTATGCTATATACTTATTATATATATTAATTAGTAATAATATTAATTAGACTACTATTAAATTAAATTATATATTATAATTTTTAAATAGCCTATATTATTTCTACTACTTTAGCTTTAATTAAAATATAATACTATTTAATTAATAAAGTTAATTAAAATAAGAATAAAATTAATTAAATTATAATAGTTAGGTCTAATTATGTTAAACTAGCCGTGCTGGGTTTATTATTAGCAGATTATATAGGGCATATAAGTAAGCTTATTGAAGTATTATATCTCTTAATAGTAGATTTAATATATATTAGGCTTAATTAATATAAAAAAGTTTTATTAATAGCTAGTAAGCTAGAATTTATAAAAGTATAAATGAATTTATTCTATATACTAAAGGTGATTACAAAGTGACTCCTATGGTTACTTCGTGATTCTAAGAATTACTGGTGTTTTTAGATTATTTATCATAACCAGGTCTTGGCAGTTATAGATTGTGACGGTTGGTTCCCAACTGTGGATAAACTAAGCCGTGCTAGGTTTATTGTTGGCAGATGGCGTAGGGCGTGATGCTGAGCGTTGTCGAAGTGTCACGTCTCTTAATGGTAGATTCAATGCGTGTTAGGCTTGATCAATGTAAAGAAGTTTTATTGATAGCTGGTGAGCTGAATCTATGAAAGTGCAAATGAATGTGGTCTATATACTAAAGGTGGTCACGGAGTGACTTCCATGGTCACTTCGTGATTCTGAGAATCACTGGTGTTTTAAGGTTGTTCATCGTGACCGGGTCTTGGCGGTCACGGATGGAATCTCTTAGTCTGTAGTGACTGTGTGTGATTGGTGGAAAATGTGGGGTACACGTGACGTAACCGCTAGGTTCGTAACATAGATGGAATCTCTTAGTCTGTAGTGACTATGCGTAATTGGTGAAAAATATAGGGTATATGTAATGCAACTGCTAGGTTTATAATATAAATATATTTTTAATAATATTCTTTTTAGAAATTAAAGCACTATCTTATTTATTATTAAGCTAAAATGCTATAGTACTAAAGCCTACTTTATAAGTAGTAACTTTAATAAATAATTACTTATATAGGTTATAGTAATATATTAGTATTAATCTTATAAGAAATTCTTATAGCTATTAAAAGAATTTAATCTCTTGAATATTAATATAATAGTTAGGTCTAATTATGTTAAATTAAGCCGTGCTGGGTTTATTATTAGCAGATTGTATAGGGTATATAACTAAGCTTATTAAAGTATTATATCTCTTAAAAGTAGATTTAATATATATTAGGCTTAATTAATATAAAGAAGTTTTATTAATATCTAGTAAGCTTAAATCTATAAAAGTATAAATAAATATATTTTATATACTAGATATAGTTATAGAGTAACTCCTATAGTTACTTTATAATTCTAAGAATTACTAGTGTTTTTAGATTATTTAGTATTACTAGGTCTTAGTAGTTATAAATAGAATCTCTTAGTCTATAGTAACTATATGTGATTGGTGAAAAATATAAGGTATATATAATATAACTACTAGGTTTATAACACAATTTCTCCCCTTTCTTAGTCTTATCCTTAAGACCTTACTTATTTATAGTATATTAGTTCCTCCTTATATATATTCTAACTTAATCCTATAATTATTTTTTCTAATATACTAATTATATTATCTCTAGAAACTTAGTATTATCTTATTAGAGCTAAACTTATTATATCTATAGGTTATAAAATTATACCTTGCTTTTTTTATACTAAGAATTATATAAAGTATATAATAAAGAAGGGTTAGAAAAATTATTCTAAATATACTTATCGTGGTTACTCTTGTAATAAGAAGGGTATTATATTATCTAAGGGTTTATTAATATTTCTTCCTGTAATTAATACTTATTTTACTAATATTCCTAGCTAATTATTTAATCTAAGAGAAGAACCAGATTAAAGCTAATAAAGAGGCTATTAATAAATAATTATAAAAGAATAAAGAATTTAGTTTCTAAGTTTAAAGTAGTAATTAAATCAGTTAAGGCTAGTATAGCTAATCTTATTAACTAATTTACTATCTTTAATCCTTTTTTTATTATGGCTAATAGAAATCCCTTAGGAGTTATTAGGCATTAATAAGGTATTTTAGAGGTTCTTATATATTATTACTTTCTAGGTAGTTTTTTTATTTAATTAGGTATATTCTCTATTTATTAATTATATTTATTTTCTTAATTACCACTGCTTTATAGACTTCTAGTCTTATAATTTATTATAGTTTATTACCTATTTTAACTTATATTATATTTATTATTAACTTAAGTAATAAAATATAAAAGATTAGGTAAAGCCCAATCTTTAATAATAGGTCTAATTTATAGTTATTTTCTAAAAACTTTTATAATATCTTATAAGGTCTAATAAATTTATAATTTAATTTATAAGTTAATTAGTTTATTTTAATATTTTCTATAACTAGGTAAATTATATTTCCCTTTAAAAAGGTTAATTCTTTTAATTATTTTAAATTATAGTAGTTTTTTATATATTTTCTAATAAATTTAAGTTCTATTTTTATTTCTTTATATAGATTTTTAAGGTTATTATTTTTAAGTATAGCAGCTAGGTTAATTAATTTTTCTTATTATATATTATAATATATATTTAGTATAAATCTAAAGTTAATATAAGCTAGTATAAGCTTTATATTTTTATTATATAACATGGTTGATAAGCATGCCGACTGGACAAGTATGCCGACCAAAAATCTAAGCCTTAAACTTTTAAATCCATTTAAAAACACCATAAACCATCTAATCAATTAAAACTACTCACTATACTCTTCCCCAGATGTCTCAATTACTACCTGACAGGTCCTTGCATTATGCCCGGCTTTGCCGCATACACCACAATGCCGACTGCCCGGTCGCTCCGACCTTCCTCGACCACCACTTCTAGATGATTTGGCCGCTACCTGCGCATTAACATCCATCTAATTAATTACTTGCAATGCTTCCTATATAGTCATAGCCCCTCCTTTCTATAGTCTAGTCCTTTTTGTCCTTCGGCGCCGGCTTAGTATCTTATTTGCCTCGCGAAGATTTCGGAGCTCACTCCTTAATAAGATAACCTCATGCATAACTGCCCTTGTTGCTTTAGTATTTGACTTTAAAGCCTCTATAATTGACTCTGGGGAGCTGCTTTTATGTCTTCTGATTCGCTTTTTAAGGTATTTAGACTGAGATTGAGCCTTTGTTGCTGTCTTTGGGGTCTTTGAAACCTATGGGGTTGATGGTTGGCTGACCTCCCCGGGAGGCGTTGGGGTCCGTAGCTGCACATTAAGCTTTGAGATTATGGTTTCTGGGTTAAGAGGAGCAAGTCCAGCTCCTCTAAAACCCCCCCGGATATTACTTTTAGTAAAAGTAGCTTTAAAGGCGGCATAAAAGGCCGGGAAGAACTCGGTCTTAGAAATATGGGTTATAGAGCATCTGATTAGATGCTCTATTTCTCGACTATAAGCCTTTTTCAGCACTGCAAAGCACCCAATATCGAGAGGCTGAAGTAGATGGGATGCATAAGCTGGCATACAGAGCGTGATAATCTTATTATCCTAGTAGTATTTCTTAAAGTTAGCAGAGTGGTGGCTTTCGTGACCATCAAGGATCAGAAGATGATACTGAGCATTTGATCGTTTAGTTGTAGATCGATCAAAGTGCTTTAGCTACTTAAGACCCAGCTTATTATTTGTCCACCTATTTTGGCTCGTTGCAATAACCCAGTCGGCCGGGAGGTTGCATTCTCGGTACCAATTCGTAAGATGATATTGGCCTGCACCAATGATAAACGGCGCGATTGATTGACCTTCCGCATTGATTGCCTGGATCATAGTAATCCATTTATGATTTCCAGGCTGCACTGATTTTGGTCTCCCTTGCCTTTCTGAGCCTGTAACTGCCATTCCGGCCATTATAAGGCCCATTATAAAGCCAGTCTTATTAAAGTTCTAGATATTATCTGATCGGATACCGTACTTTGTAATTGTATTCTGTATAAGCCTAAACCAGCCACGAATAATAGTCAGATCTTTATATTTGGCTCTCTGGTAGTTATATCTCTGAAATAAATGCATCTTTAGCTCTGGTTGCCGCTTGATGAAGTTATGAGCCTAGTGCTTGCCAATAGGTGATGCATCGCGGTCAGTGAGCAGAGAATTGGCTATTTCTTCTATAAAACGTAGTTACGTAGGAAATCCTCGGGAATCTAGGTCAAGGAGGAATTGAACTATTATCTGTTCTTCTAGATCAGATAGTTTCCGTGACTTTGGGACCCAATCGCTTCGCGATTAAATGCCATTCCTTCGGTCACGGAGGGTACTATATCCAACCTTATATATAGTAGCAGCGCGTCGGAGATGTAATTTTGGGTTATTTTGAAGGGCCTGAAGGGCAAGAAGAATTCTAGCTTTATTTGAAGGTTGTGATATAATAGGTGGTTGAGAAGTATCTGATTAGATGGTAATAATGTAGGATGAGGGATTTTTGGTTGGCATACTTGTCTGGTCGGCATGCTTATTAACTACGTTATAGTATTATAGGCAAGTTAGGCTATTAATAGCTTTTTAACTTAATTATTTTATTTATAATTAATATAATACTATAAGTACTACTTAAGTATTTAGTTTATTTATTTAGTTTATCTATTAACTTATAATTAAAATATTATTATAAGTTAGTAATTTAGTATAAGTTATATTATAAGTAATTACTAAAATATTATTATAAATATAAGTCCTCTATTAGAAAGGATTTCTATAGGTAACTTATATATATTAATAATATATTAATAAAAGATATAAGAAAGTTCTTTTATATTTATTACTTTTTTATAAGGTAGGTAATAAAAAAACTTTATAAGTTAATTAATAATAATTATAATACTATTATAAAAGATTTTAGTTAAGGGTTCTTTTAATAAGGGTAACTTTATAATAAAGTCTATTATAATTAAGTCTTATAGTTATTATACTACTAGGAGTAGTTATAGTTATTTATAAGGTTTATATCTCTAGGCTTTTATTTATAAGTAGAGGTTATATTATTTAATAATAACTTCTATATCTTTTCTTTTAAACTTATATCCTTAGTCTTAGAGTTATTTTAATATTTTCTTTATGCCTTAATATTTATATAATAGGTATAAATAAAGTTTATAAAGGAAATTATAATCCTTTTCTAATAAGGATTTTATTTCTTTTATTATTCTTATAATTATTTTAATAAGGTTATATTTCCTATAGCTTCTTACTAGGTTTTATATATAGTATTTTAAGTAAAAGCTATTATAAATATTCTTTATTTAGTCTTATATTTCCTTATAATTTCTATTATAAGAAATTAGATTATAATAATAATTAAAGATTTTAAATATATAACTATATAATATTTAGATTTTTCTATTAATGTGCATTATAAGCAAGTGAGCCATATAAGCAGGTGAGCCAAAAATCCCTCACCTTATATCATCACCATTCAATTCAATATTTATCAACAATCCAATATGTCAGAGTCTTTATATAAGGCTAGACTCCTTCTTGCCCTTCAGGCCCTTCAAAATAACCTAAAATTAAGTATCCAAAAGGCGGCAACCAGATATAATATCAATTGCTATACCTTAGGTCGCCGCCAGAAGGGAATTCAATTAACGCATAATACCACTACCAAATCACGGAATCTATCTAATCTAGAGGAGCAGATAATAGTTCAATTTATCCTTGACCTAGATTTGCAAGGATTTCCCCTGCGCCGCGATTTTATAGAAAAAATAGCTAATTCTCTACTTGCCGATCGCAATACATCACTAGTCGGCAAGCTCTAGGTTCATAACTTTATCCAGCGATAACCAGAGCTTAAAACACATCAATTTCGAAGATATGACTATCAGAGAGCTAAATGCAAAGACCCGACTATTATTTGTAACTGGTTTCGCCTCATAGAGAATATGGTCGCGAAATATGGTATCCAGTTAGCTGATATGTGGAACTTTAATAAGACCGGCTTTATAATAGGCATGATTAAGTCCGGGATGGTCGTTATAAGCTCAGAAAGGCGTGGAAGACCTAAAAAGGTACAGCCTGGAAATCGTGAATGGATTACTATGATCGAGGCGATTAATGCAGAAGGCCAATCGATCGCGCCGTTCATCATTAGTTCAGGCCAATATCACCTTGCTAATTGGTATCGAGAATGCGACCTACCCGGCGATTAGGTCATTGCATTGAGCGAAAATGGATGGACTAATAACCAGCTAGGCCTTGACTGGCTTAAGCACTTTGATCGATCAATAAAGGACCGATCGGTTGGTTCCTATCGTCTCTTAATCCTCGATGGTCATGAAAGCCACCATTCGGCCGAATTCATAAGATATTGTAAGGAGAATAAGATTATTACGCTCTGTATGCCTGCTTATGCCTCTCATCTACTCCAGCCTCTTGATGTTGGCTGCTTTGGGCCATTGAAAAAGGCTTATAGGCGAGAAATAGAGCGTCTGATCAGATGCTCTATAACCTATATATCTAAGACCGAGTTCTTTCCCGCCTTCTACGCCGCCCACCAAGCTACTATTACAGAAAGTAATATCAAGGGAGGCTTTAGAGGAGCCGGGCTTGCTCCCCTTGACCCAGAAAATGTCATCTCAAAGATGGATGTGCAGTTACGGACCCCGACGCCTCCTGCGGAGGTCACGGCACCTTCGACCCCCTGGGCCTCAAGGACCCCAAAGACAGTACTAGAGGCCCAATCACATTCCAAATACCTAAAGGCACGAATCTCCAATCACAAGAGCAGCTCCCCAGAGTCAATGCTTGAAGCTGTTGGGTATTTTGAAAAGGGATGTAGAACCTTTTTACATGAGATATCTGTATTAAAGGAAAGGGTTTAACAACTTGAACAAGCGAATAAGTCAGTAGGCCGGCGCCGGGGGGGGAAAAGAACTAGACTACAGAAAGGAGGGCCTTTAACTCTAGAAGAGGCATCACAGTCAATTAATCAGATAGATATCAATACGCAGGTAGCGGCCGAGTCGTCAAGAAGTGGTAATTGCAGAAGGTCGCAGGGACCGAGGGTAATGCATTATAGCAAATGCAGTAAGGCCGGACATAATTCAAGGACCTGTCAGGAGGTAATTGAGGTCAATAGGGAAGAATATAGCAATTAGTTTTAATTAATTAGATAAGTTGTGGTGTTTCTAGAAGTAATTTTATTATAAAGGTGGTGAAAAGTGGCTCACTTGCTTATATGGCTTACTCGCTTATAATATATATTAAAGAATATTATATTTTATTATTAATTATATTATAATCCTCTAGCCTAGTTAATAAAGTCTTATTCTCTATTCTAATAAAGTAGTTTTTAATATTTTAGTATAAATCTTAATCTTTTTATTATTTTTATAATTATCTTAACTAGTTAAGTAAACTAATATTCTCCTTTAGGGTTAATCTCTAAGAGTTATTTTTTAGTTTTAATAGTTCTTATATTAAAATTAGGTTATTAGCTAATAGTATTTATATATTTATTATTAATACCTTTATAATATATTATAATAAAGTTAAATTTACATAGGTATTTAGTATAATATAGTTATTATTAGTTTAGCTCTTATATTATTATAAAATAAGCTATATTTTTATAATTAATAAATACTTTTACTAGATATTTACTTCCTCTAAGATAATATTTATATTCCTTAAAATAGTTAATAATAGCTAGGAATTCCTTATTATAGATAAGATAATTAAGTTCTACTTTATATATCTTATAAGAATAAAAAGTAATAAGATATAATATATTATTATTATCTTATTATTTTATTTATCCTCCTAGGGTAAAGTTAAAAGTATTATTTTTAAGTTTAACTTACTAATTAGGGTTAAATATAATAAGAATAGGTTTACTTATAATAGCTAATTTAAGCTATTTAAAAGCTTATTATATTTTATTATTTTATTAGAATTACTTATCCTTTTAATAATCTTAATAAGTAAAATAATAATTTTATTAAATTCTTTAATAAATTATTAGTAATAATTAATAAATCCTAAAAAGGATTAGGTTTTTTTTATTAATATAGGTAATTTTTATTTAGTAATTACTATAATCTTTTATTTATTTATCCTAATTTTATTATATAAGATTTTATATCTTAAGTAAGTTACTTAGGATTAATAGAAATAACTTTTAATAGATTTAATAAGTATATTAGTATCTTATAATACTTTTAAAACCTTATAGATATATTTTATATATTCTTCTTTTATATTAAAGAAGATAAGGATATTATTTAAGTAATATATTATAAAGATATTAAGGTATTCTTAAAGTATATTAATAATTATATATTAAAATACTACTAATATATTAATTAATCTAAAAGGCATAATTAAATATTTAAATACTTTATATTTTATTCTAAAAGCTATTTTCTATTTATTACCTCCCTTAATTTAAATAAGGTTATAAGCAGATTTAAAATCAAGGGCTATAAACTATTTCTTACTAAATAAGCAATCCTTAAGTTTAGTAATAAGTAGTAATAGTATTTTATCTTTTTTAGTAATCTTATTAAGTTATTAGTAATCTACTATAAGTCTTAGCTTATTAGAATTAGGTTTTAATATAAATATAACTAAGTATCTTACTAAGGATTTTAATAGTTTAATATATCCTTTCTATAATATATTATTTATTTATTCTCTAAGTATATTAAGCTTATTTCTAAATAAGTTATAAATAAGAAACAATTTCAGGTTCTTTCTATCTGCTGCAATAAGTTTTATTCTAACCAAGAACTGGCCCTGGCTAGGACCACTCTTAAGTTCAGCTTCTAACCACTACAATGCACCGCATATATTTGTTGCAAACTTAGCCTCCAGCTCAGGAACATATTATACGGCTTCATTTGGCATCCCCGCACAGGCATACAGAATCTATTGACATTAGAGAACCATCTCAAACCAACATAATACCAATAGAAGTAACATATCAAACATCTATAAAACAGGACACCCACCCAAAGAGCATGCAGCAAGAAGGTACCCTTAGAAGCTTTAATCCATTCCCTAACCTTTGCTCTCGCACATACTTCATAAGATATCAGCCGTGACACGACGTCATACGATTCACAAAGATACCTATAATAATCGGCCTGGAACATAATCGTCATGCTGCTAGAGCAGATAATAAAGCTACTTACTCCACGATAGCACCGCTTTCCTGAATTACTAGATCCCCATCCTGAATAGTAGGGCTATTTCTACGCCTAGTGGGAATCTTATCTTGAAACTCTGGGGGCGCTAGACTATTAGGTCCTCTTGATGAGGCGATCAATTTATATGAGAGACCTAGTTCTTCCAATAGCCAGGCAATTCGGATGGCCCGACTCCCGTTCAGAAAATAAAGAGTAATATCTGACTGTCCCATAACAATGGCGTGAGGGATGATTGTTAGTACGTCTTCAAGAGCTGATATGTCAAAGTATAATTATTAGATTTTTAAACAGAAACAAAGTAGCGAGAGCCGGAGTATTTGAGCACTTGTTGCTATCCAGCGGGGCTGGTGAGACTCGCGAAGCTGGTGGAATATCACTTATGTCACAAGTCCGAGGTATGTGGGCCGTCGTTAATCGGGACACTTACATCTAGCCTCCGCGGAGTGGATACCACCGATCAGGTGATAGTTAGACTAAGAGGTTGATAATTATGCGGGGAAAATGCCATGTTCTCATCCCGAATCGCCGACTCATTTAATCACGGAATAAGTAACTTAACACGGCGGGCATTTATAGGGCACATTCCAAGCCAGGACGTTAATTTATATGTGTAGGATAGATAAGAAGGAAAGTTTCTGGTATATAGCACATATTAGGAGCCAGTAACGATAACCTAGTAACTGAGATGACTATTGAGACGTTTCTGCTCCATACACCTCTGAACATGTTAGGAAAATACACTTTTCTCTAGCCGGTGCCGTTCTGTAAGAGGGACTGCTGAACCCTAAGCTGTCTCCTTGTTGGGCTTCCGCATTGCAACTATTTCTAACTCGTTACGGTAAGATTCTAAAAGAAACGAATTTCTAATTCTTTGATAATCTATTGTCATACACACAATATGGGGCTGACAAATTGCGTGAAGAGAAAACGTTACCTGCTAGATGTTTTACCTTTGGCTCGGTGTGACGTTTTAGTACTTTTAGCGGCGGACGGCTTGCTCGTATAATGCCGCTTATATAACACAGCGCACGCTTCTTCAAGATTTTGATCTGTAACGTACTAAATGCCCTGAACCAAACAAGGATTATCATAATTTTGAATTGCCCTGCGGGCATGGAGTAAATCGACACCTTAAGAAGTAGCTTGCATAATTATTGCAGCTAATGTCTCTCTAATTAGGCATTCTAGGAAGCTTATAAAAGTATTAAGATTCTCGAAATCGTCTGTTAATAGCTTAAGCTTCTTACAAACCTCCCTTTTAACTGAATTATGTTAAGGGAAGAACAATCGCTTAATTTACTTAACTAGGAAAGGCTCTGACAGAATTTATGCTACAACAGACCAGCAAACGAGTATAAAGGATCATTTGCATAACTTGAAAGTATATAATCCTATTATTGCTGACCAATCAGAGGACCGTCTGGCTAGGGTGATTGTAATATTTGCCCCATAACATATTTCAGGATGATAATAAGCCTCGTTTGGATCGAGGCATTATTACCATGCTAGCGGGACGGTTTAACACCATCGGGAGTAGAGAATACATCCTTTCCATCCACCACTGACTTGATTCTTTCAAGGCGCTGTAGATTCGGGCCCCAGTATGTCTGCTGAGGAGTGGGCGTCCGCAAGTTTCCGTAGCCGGCATAGTTCAAGTACCCCTCAGGCGTATGATCCTGGATCTCCAGAATAGCCCGGTCGACATACTCATTTGTCTTCCGTGTCGTGGGTTGCTGGGTTACTACATAGACAGCAAATAGGTAGGCTAAGTCTCGATGAGGAAATGCTGTGGCCGATGTTTCAACGTCTCGAAGAGCGCCACCGTAGTAGTCGAGTAGCCCAAACCATTCGTCTGAACCAGGACCTTGCGTTTGAAGATGTTGGAACAGTCGATCGATGGTATCATTAGTGGGTAACGTTGCAAAATCAATAGCTGTACCCAAGGAGTCAAAGTACTCTTGGTGCGGAAAGAGAGCTTCTGTGGCCTCGAATAAGCGTTCCAGATGTTCAGTCCAAGTAAGCTTAAACGTTTCGGTAACATTCTGGGCGCCTGCAAACCGTTGCTTCAGATTCAACTTGAGATAGTCATCTTCAGGTCCAAAAAAGGCTCCAGAGAAAGTCAGGGTGTCTTTCTGTACGACTGCAGTAGTACTGAACCTTCGATCAAGTGCTTTATCACTCCTCATGATTTCCTGGCCAATCTTGAAAAAGTTGGCCAGTTTAGAGCTATCCTTCGATGTCAATGTGAACCGAAAGTTCACAACCTGCTGTGGCTCTGGGTAGGTCTGGAAGGTAAATTCCGTGACGATACCGAAGCTTGCCCCGGCGCCACGCAGAGCCCAAAAGACATCGGAGTTCTTGGATTCGGAGGCACGAACAATAGTCCCATTGGCTAGGACGACTTCAGCCTCCCTCCAAACGTCCAGTGTTGCTCCATACAGTCTGGAATGCATGCCCAAACCACCAATAGTTGCATGTCCACCAATACCTACTGAAGCAGAAGCTCCATGTGGCATTTGGCGCCTGCCTTGGGAGTGTAGAGCTCGTGAGATATCTCCGAGTGTAGCCCCGCCTCCAACAGATGCAAGTCCGGAAGTAAGGTCAAGTTTGACGGTTTTCATATTTCTCAAGTCAACCACAACAATACCATCAACATGGCCAAGTGCTTATACAATGTTAGCGCAGCTCTATAGGATATGAATAGTCGAACCTTTGTTGGTCAAGTCATGCCCTCCACCCCTGGCTTGAACCTTTCTACCATGTTTAGCTGCACAAGAGACAACTGCAGAAACATGTTTGGCGGTGCGGGGATAGAGAATCGCGACGGGTGTGTAGTTGAAATTCAGATTATAAAGGTTAACATCACGCTCATAGAAACCTGGCTCGAACGAGAATTGAGCGAGAGCATCTTGATTACCGATAGACTTCTCCAGGCACCGGTTCAGAGAATCAATTGAATTCGGTGCTGGGTGAGCTTGTACGGAGTTCCATGCCAGCAGGAAGGACAGAGCTCCACTGACGAGGCGTCGCGTAAGAATCTGCATCTTTGCCGTTGAGAAATATGATTTGTCAAGTAGAAGAGATCCAATGAATGAGCAGTGATAGGAAAAGACGTCTTGATAGTTATTGCAGAAGTTTCAAGGGAGAATTACCGCCCTATTAATACAATCACCAATGGTACTTGTACTGAGTAAGCGGCATATCAGGCCGGTTGAAGATTCAATTGGGATCTGTTGCATTATGCAAAAAAGCCAGTCTTCACTAACCCAATTTTCTCATATCTCCCTCTATAGCATCACCATCGTATCAGCTAATCGTGATTCGGACTTTCGGAGTTCAAGGTTCGGCAGTTCCAGTGCCATACAGGAAGTTGATATGATGATATAAGGTTACATTTGCGGTCTAGTAGCACCAGGAGTAAAGTCTGACAAACTAGTGCCGAGGACCTCGCGAAATTCCATTACGCGCCACGATCAAAGGAGCTATGAAATGACATAAAGCGCCGGGATTGTCGCAGAGACTATCCTATGAAAGAACACACATGCGCTTAGCTTTGCGGTGGTGTCGATAGATGTCAATAACTACTACCCAAAATATAACGTACTCTACGATTGCCTCAACAGGAGTGATGTAGTAGTGCAAACCATCCTTCTCATCAATCTCCACACAATCTTGCTCAAACCCGGAGAATGAGGAACTCAAGAGCCGAGCATTTTCCAATTTTGAATCAACCAGTGTCTAATTACGAGCTGATACGGTAACTTCGGACGCTCCTGATCGACAGTTTACGATAGAAGATTGTTGAAATAACAACTAAAAACTCCGCGAACATGTGCTTACGATGTTATTACAAAGACTGGGTAAAAAGCGATGGAAACGTTATTATGATCGCCTGGCTGACAAATGTTATTGTGCGCGTCTGGACCAAGTCTTGGCAAAAGCCCAATACGTAATTAGTGCCAACATGCGTACGCATGTTCTATCCAGGAGCTAGCTGAAAAAAGAAGACTTCGATATTTCTACAAGACCAATTCGTTGGCAGTTCTTCAACAAGCTTTCAAAGAACAAAATACTCTCATAGAACTTTCTCTACATCTGGCCATCCTGTTCATTTGTCTTAATATCGCCTCTTACAATGCGCCTCACCCACGGTATTTGTCTGGCATTGGCCGGAGCAAGTTTCGCATCCAAGGTTCTGTTCGACGGTGGCACGATCATCACGTTTGATGAGAATTCACAAGCCGTCAAAGTTCTCAGAAACGCCTCCGTTCTGGTAGAAGATGACACAATTACGGCTATATATGAGGGGGGAATTCAAGAGGGTTCCTCCCACGATACCGAAGTCATCTCGGCAGTTGGGAAGATCATAACTCCTGGTTTCATCGACACCCACCGACATCTATTCCAGACCGGGTTCAAAACAATGAGGTCGAACGTTACTATGGCTGCTTATTTCGCAGCGTTGTCTCCCTATGTGCCCAACGTTATCAACCGATTTACAGCTGATGACGTTTACTATGGTCAGCTGTTCGGTATTTGGGAGTCACTGGATGCTGGCGTCACATCCGTCATTGATCATGCCTACGGTACCTTTGACGAGGAAACTTCTGAAGCTAGTCTCAGGGCTTCCATTGACAGCCAAGCAAGGATTTGGTGGTGTTACGGTATTCATCGGATCCCCAATAACTTTACGATCGAACGCCAGGTTGCATTTTTCGAAAAGGCTGCTGAGACTACCGATTGGGACTCTACTTCTGCCCGACTGGGAATTTCATACGATGAATTCGACGGTGGATTGGAAGGTGATATAGATGAGGTAATTCGGCTGACCAAGTAAGTCACATCACTGCCTCCAACATCTTATCTCGTCGCAGTGAGCTAACGTCATGAAGGGAGTACAACATTTCCGCCTTGACTACTCATTTCATGGGTGGTCCCTGGATTGGTGAGCTCCTTTTCAGCCCTTGAGTTTATAACCAAGTACTAACGTACATCAGCATCGAACAGCCCAACTCGTCTCAACAGGCTGGGATTGCTCAATCTTTCTACTCCGGTCATTTTCTCCCATGCAACGTCTCTCTCCCCCGACGACGCATCTCTTCTAAGAGAGCTCAATCATCACATTGCTATTGCCCCTGAGTCGGAAATGCATTTTGGACATGGATACCCTCATTCTCACAAGATCATGGACCAAGCAGGTCTAGCTATTGATGCGGGCTGGGCATGGAGTGCTGACCTTGTTTCTCAGGCTCGTATTTGGTTGCAGTCCGTTCGGGCGAATCATTTCCAGAAGTCGCTGGATGACTGGAAGGCGCCTGCAAATAGCCCCATGTCTGTGAACCAAGCCTTTTTGCTCGCAACTTTAGGTGGTGCTCGAGCACTAAGACGCCCGGACTTAGGAGTTATTTCCGTTGGAGCTAAGGCCGATATAGTTGTCTTCGATGCCACTTCGCGCAACTTTCTTGGTTGGACCGACCCTGTTGCCGCTGTTATACTTCATTCACATGCCGGTAACGTCGAGCACGTCATGGTGGATGGAAAGTTTCGAAAGAGAGATTTCAAGCTTGTTATGCCGTCCAACACTTCACGAGCCCTTGAAGACGCAACAGAGAGGTTCTTGGAAAGTGCTCAGCGTCTGCAAGCTCAGTTTATGGCGGACCCTCCCATCATAGTGCAGGGTGAACACAAGCCGGGTGTTCCCTATATTCAACTGGAACACGTTGATGCCCTAGCAGGTAATGCTGCCGGGTATTAATCGCTGGCGTGGCTAGGAAGTCTTCACTTGTCATTTGCAGTGTCTAGGTTTCCTTTGTTCGGTTGGCTGGGAAATACAGGCTTGAACTCATTGTTCTACAGGGATTCGGTAGTCATCCATTTTTCATCCGGCTAGTGGTTCTGAGGTTTCATCCTCGTCTACCTTTGTATAGTATGCCTTGTTTTTGTCACACTTGTCCATAAATCAACAACCTCAATGGTACTGGTGAAGGTTATGACTTCTGGATGGGGAAATTGTCGATGCGTGTTTTCTCCATGGTGTACGAGTTTTGCTGCGGTTTGGCGTGGTTTTGACCCTAAGACCGAGTTCTATAACGGCACTGCCCGCAAATCAAACAAATCAAATCTAGGATCATATCTGAGATATTTAATAGCACCCAACGCTGATTTATTTGACTTGTTTTTTTTTGAATATTTTAAAATATTTTATAACTTAGTATCTGTGCTTGCTACCATCCAGGACCACCTAATGGATAACCAAAATTTCACTCCGCCCATATAAAATCCAAATTTCGACGCGTGCACAAAACACCAGGTCATCAACTAAAAAGCGAAGCTTTGGAGAGAGACTCGAGATACTTGATTAATTTCTACTCTCTGCGTGGTTTTTTGATCTCCCGACCGCTCCGTGTGCGCTGGCGTTATGGGTTCGGAGAAATTTGTCATACAGCCGGACTTTGGTTGTGTGTACATTACGGTTATACGGATATACAGATACAGATGTGCGGATGCAACCATGGACCTGGATTGATTAATCAGCCACGAAAGATACATGCCCGATGAATGATACTGACCAGTTGGGTTAGTCTGCTGGGAATCCGACTTCTGTAGCAACTGCCGGGGCTGTAAGAGGAAGATATCCCGAGGCTACTGGTGGCTGGGAAGTGGATGCTATGTAAAGAGCTATGCTTCTCTCCAAGATACGTAATGTCTTTCTAACAAAAGCGGTTATAGTTCACTCTTTCTCTTACTTCATCTTCCGGTTATGAAGGCCACTCCACCCGACATGGATCAAACCCAAGCGCAGGTTGAGTTATATCAAGTGCTCAACCCTAGTATACTGGATAAAGTGTACGAATTTTGGTTCCGTCACCTTGCGGATGACGACCATAGCGTTGTCCCTGATAAACAGGAGGCCCTTGTTTGGTTTTCGCAAAATGACGATTACGACAAAGAGTGTATGTGAGTTAAGAATGGCACCTAAAGTCTTGGTATTGCCCTGGCATGCTGATCGCCGTTTCTCAAATCAGTTCAAACTTTGGGCCCACGCTTGAGGCTTTAAGATCGATACAAAACTTAGGCATGAAGGATATTCTAAACGTTACTCAGCCCAAATCGCCTTCTCAATGGATAAGTCTGATCATACTTTTGGATCAGGTTCCTCGAAATTGCTATCGTGGTGAGAGGGCTGGTGTCGCCTATCATTTCTTCGATCCGTTGGTGCTGGAAATTGCCCTGCGAGCTATCGCAGTTGGCATTCCGGAACAGACCGAAGTTCGGTACAGACATAGCTATCGCTTCTGGTTTTACCTACCACTGGAACATTCTGAAAGGATGGAAATTCTCAATATGGTTGTTAAAGAACATGATAAAATGTTTGGTAGTAGTCATGAGTTGATGGAGGACTCTGATAACCTGCAAGACGCGGAAGCCTTGCATTGCCGCCAAGTACTGATGAAGAGAAGGGAGCAGTTTGAGGTTTGGGAAATGACACTTCGGGGGATTGTCAAGGACCATATGAACCTCATTGAGCGGTTTGGTCGATATCCTCATCGTAATGGAGCACTCGGCCGAGAATCCACAGAGGAAGAAATTCAGCATCTTGGCCGGACTTTGGCATAAACGTATGTCTAGGGGCTGATTCTGTCCGAAGATCAATTGAAGTCTTGTTAGTCCCTTCAGTAACAAGGATGATGAATTTAAGTGGAACATTTCTCAGTACATGACACTTTACATATCAGTAAATGCAAAATTGAAAAGTCTCCAGGAACACGGAAAGGTATTAAACCAACATCCCACGCTGGCCCATGACAGAGGTCCCGAACATACATGCCGTGCTACGAACAGCACCCATCATAGCTCTTGGCAGCCGAAAGCCTGCAAAAACATGAAGCTCCAAGTGGGATGTCGGCAGAAGCCACGGCGATATCCCGCTGAAGACGAATTCTTTCTGCCTCTTCAGTCTGGCCACTGCGTGCCAAACATTCGTAGAGCCCATTCAACGACCACACATTGTTGAGACGAGCTTTCCGACGCGGAAGGCTTTTGCTAAGCCCTAAATCCTGCCTGTACACTTCCTGGGCCTCATCAATGCGGCCTTGCTCGAGCAACAGAGCGCCCAGCGCGTGACGAACGGGCTGCAGCCAGACAGGCGGATCTGCATAAGGGAGCTTGTCCTCCAGGTGGACTCCATCGCGGAGGTGAGCAAATGCCTGGTCAAAATTCCCCTTCCGATACTCGAGCTCGCCTTCCAGCATACGCGAAGCAACCTGGAGTACTGTCTCTGCCTTACATGCTATCCCATATTGGCGATTCTCAGGAACCGCGCGACGAGCAGCTTCAAATTCTGCCCTCGCCACCTCGGCTTCCTTCACCCGTCCAAGAACTGAAAGCGCAACACCCCGAGCATATAGTATCATGGCCGTTGTAATGCATAGAAGCTTCTTGTCTTGTGGGAGTTCAAGTTCGAGAATTCCCTCCCAGCGGCCAAACCGAATAAGAACATGGGCTGGCATGGCAGCCTGGTACTCTGTCCAATCAGCCATTGGTGGAGACCGGATAGACAACAGCTCAGAGGTGAGAATGTTCGGTAGGCGCTTCGAAGCTTGTATTGCATCCTGTGATCGCCCAGCCATCATAGCAGCATACACCAAGACGTGAATGTTGTGACTCCTATACGCCGTATAGAGGGTAGATGCGTTGTCAAGAGCGAAGAATTTGTCATCGGAAAACACAGCCGCCCAGTTCGAATCTATGCCCCTGCGATAGTCGCCACATGCGATGTCGATATGAGTCGCCATGTGTTGCATATGAGAACCGTCAGGGACGAGTTGACGCAGCCGGTCAGCCGCAAGGATGGCTTTCTCGGGATTCGGAGCCATTTCCATCATATGGATGTAAAGATGACAGAAGGCAGGGTGGTCACGGCCATCTTGGCTAGCTAAGCCAGCCTCGAGTACATTCATGGCTTCGATAGTATCCGGTCCGGTGGGTTTGCCAGTATCCAGGTCCCATAGCTGCCGGGGGCGGACGCACATTACTGCATCAACGAATAGGGCAGCCACATCTATATCGTCGCCAAACTTGTCGAACACACGGCGCATCGCCTTGACGTAGGCGTGGTTGAGCTCGCCCAAGTCCTCCGGAATTGCTCCCATAGGAGGGAAACGCGCTGAAATTGCTTCGATCAGGGCCTTCTCGAGGGGCTGAACGTTGTGGGCTTCCCAGCCAGTCTTCAATGCCACTTGCGCATCTAGAATCGTTTCCCTTAGGTCCGCCGGATCGTACCGCGCCCAAGACTTGTTATAGTTGGGTCCGATGGCGTAGGCGATTCCCCAATAGGCCATAGCACATTCTGCGTCGCATTGGACGGCTTTCTGGAAACATCTCAGTGCCTCTCCATGGTTGAAAGAGTAAGACCACAAAAGTCCCCGATTGAACCAGATCTCGGCATCCACAGACGTAGTGGAAATCGTTCGTCGGTATGCTCCTAGATTGTAGTAATCCATGATGTATGGGGGCAACACAATCAAAACTATTTATTGCGTGCGTCCGTGTGCAAGCATCGAGACTCAACCCAATGTCTTATCGTAAAGTGTTTGTTGGACGTCGCAAATGTTGATCTCTGAGCCATCGAACTTGATAAGAGTGGCCTTAATGACGGATGCAACAAAGAAGATGACGTTGCGGTGCTCAAGAAGTGGGTTGTCTAAGCGGCCCGACATGAACAAGCTGCCCGGCACTAAAATCGCTAAAACGTCGCACCAAGTCAAAGTCAAAACATCCGGTTAGTCACATTTCGTTCCCATGCAATTTGTCAGCCCCATGCTTTATGTATGACAAATGATTAGCAAAGAATTGGAAATTGGTCTCTTTGGAATCTTACTATATCTAGTTAGAAATAGTGGCAAAGTGGAAGGTCGACAAGGAGAGGGCATAAGCTTTCAACACTCCCTCTTCCGGCGTAGCACGAGTTAGAGAAAGGTTTGTTTCCCCAACATGTACAGGCGCGTATGAAGCAGCAAACTTCTCAAGAGTCATCTCAAATACCTAGTTATCGTAACTGGCTTCTACCACGCAGCGGAAACTTTTCTCCTGACTTACCTTCCAGATGAACATTCACATCCGGGCCTGCAATATGCCGGTCGCTTGAGTAAATTATGGCGCAATAAGGTAAGGCAACGGTTTGGATGAGAACATGACATTTTCTCCGCATAACTATCGATCGATGCTCCATATTGTGGCAGTCGGGCACAACGACCTGACAACACACAGTACAATTATCGTCTGATCGGCGGTATTCAGTCTGCGGAGGTTGGACGTAAGTGTCCCGACCGAGAGGGTCCATGCGCCCTCGGACTTGTTATGTAAATGGTGTTACCCTCAGCCTGCTTAACCTCGCCGCGTAGTACAAAATGCCCAGACATTCCTAGCCTTTTTTTGTCGAAAGTCTTTGCTCATAGTCTGGACTATCAACTTTCAAGACGTGCCATCGACAATCCCCCCCACAATGATTATCACACAGCCAGACATTACTCTTTATTTCCTGAACGGGAGTCGAGCAATTCGGATTGCCTGGCTGTTGGAAGAACTCGGCCTCTCCTACAAATTGGTCGCCTCATCAAGGGGATCCAATGGTCAAGCCCCCCCAGAGTTTAAGGCCAGGATCCCCACTAGGTTAGGAAACAGCCCTACCATTCAAGATGGGGATCTAGTAATTCAGGAAAGTGGTGCTATCGTGGAGTGAGTAGTTCTATTGTCGGCCTTTGGAGTATGATGATTATGTTCTACGCTTATCGGCTTAGGTATCTTTGTGAAAAATATGATGCCGTGTCACGACTAATTCCTCATGAACCACGTGAAAGGGCAAAGGTTAGGGAGTGGATAGGAGCTTCTGAGGGTACCTTCTTATTACATGCCCTCTCGGTGAGTAACCTATTGTTGTTAATGTGTGATACGTCGCTTCTGTTCGTATCTTTCTGGTTTTGATTCGGGCTGACCACTTAACGCCAATAGATTCTATACACACGTATAGGGATGCCAAAAGAAGCAGCACAATATGTACCTGAGTTGGAGGCTAAGTTTGCGCCAAATGTGTGCGGTGCATTAGAATGGTTAGAAGCTGAACTCAAGAGTGGTCCTAGCCAGGGGCAGTTCTTGGTCGGAACAGACCTTACTGCGGCAGATATCATGATGGGATTCAGTATCGAGATTATTTTCACCATGAAAGTGGGAACGGAAAGACAAAAGTGGCCTATGATAAGCAAATGGCTGGCGGATATGATGGAGAGGGAGGCTTATAGTAAGGCGGTCGAAAAAACAGGCTATTCACTGTAGCTACTGGGTACTAGAATTCACACTTTCAATGAGGGGTAACCTTTTAGATATTTTTGGTTCCAGTGGTATTAAATCGGAGCTAGTTGTACGGCAAGGAATAAAACATCGTATAAAGACCGCAACGAGATGGGTGCTGAAGAACTGACTGAACACGGCAGCTAGGATGAAACTATGTAAAGGATAAGCTGCGTGGACGCCAAGCTCGGAACTTGTAGGCCCCGGATTGAACTTCAAGTCCTACCGACGCAGAGAAGACAATACCGCTAATACTGTGTCAGCTTCGGACATGGAAGATGCTATCAAGTCCGACACGAATCGGTCAGATCGGTGCGAGAAGGAGATCGTGCAAACAGCGCGGACTCAACTTGGAAGGCGAAGGTGTGTCATCACGGAGTTGAGACGACAAATAGTGCGCCGGTTTCCGACGTGTGTGCGATTGCGAAGTCCGGTCAGTGAGGGTCGTCGGACTTGGCTTGGACCGCAGACCATGTAAAAGAGTACAGTAAGATCGTCGACCATGCGTCAGATCACCGGCCATTGGACAGCTGCACACGGCGATTGCGGAGTTCCGCAACCGATCCGGCAGAAGAACTGACGTGATCTTGGTAGGGGATTTCAATCGTCACAACACGCTATAGGGAGGTGATAAGGTAACGGGAAGGAGGCAAGGCGAAGCTGGACCGATCATAGAGCTGATAGGAGAACATGGCCTTCACAGCCTGCTGTCCCAAGGCATAAAGACATGAAAAGGCCCAGGAGGTAGAATAAGCACAATTAACCTGGTGCTGGCATCGACGGAGTTGGCAGACGAGATAACAAGCTGCGGAATACATCCAACAGAGCATAGATCAGACCATCGGGCGATCCAGACGGAATTCGACACGACACTGTCGGAACAAACGCCCGGCGATAGACTACTATTTAAGAATGCACCTTGGTTAGAGATCAAGGAGAGTGTTAGAACGAAGCTGGAAGCGTTGCCGTGTGGCGGCACAGTGCAGGCTCAGACGGACAGGCTGATGTCAGTGGTGGTAGACGCAATCAACGACCTGGTCCCACGAGCCAAGCCGTCGCCTTACGCCAAGAGGTGGTAGATGACAGACCTGACCCGACTGCGGCGGATATATACATACTGGCATAACCAGGCAAGGGCATGCCGGCGACGAGGACGAGAGGCAGCAGACCTGGAGCAAAAGGCCAGAGAAGCGGCAAAGGAGTACCACAATCTGATTAGGAGGCAGAAAAAGGCACACTAGGACAGCTTTCTCGAAGACAGAGCCAACATCTGGCAATCGGCCAAGTACCTCTCGCCTACAGGCGAAGCAATAGGTAATAAGATACCCCCTTTAAAGAAAAGAGATAGAATAACGACGACCGATAAGGTGGAACAGGCAGAGGAGCTTCTCAACGTCTTCTTCCAGCCTCTGCCGGCTGTGATCGAGGATGAAGAGCGCCGGCCGGCGCAGCAAGAAATGGCAATACCAGAATTAACACTAGAGGAGGTGGAAGAGAAGGTAATAGCAGCTAAGGCATAGAAAGCTCCAGGCGAAGACGGATTACCAGCGATGGTGTAAAAGCAGCTCTGGCCCGCAGTGGGAGATATGGTGTTGTATCTGTCTTGAATATCCTTGAAAAACAGAGAGCTGCCTGCCCAGTATAGGAGCGCGAAAATAATCCCGCTCAAGAAGCCGGGCAAGAACAACTACAAGGTGGCTAAGTCATAGAGACCGATCTCACTTCTATCGACGCTGGGCAAGATATTAGAAGCGATCATTGCAGACCGGATCTTATACGCAATAGAGATATTCAGTCTCTTTCCTATGAATCATTTCGGCGGAAGGAAGCAATAATTAACCGAGCAGGCTCTCTTGCTCCTTCAGGAGTACATCTATAAAGCGTGGCGCAACCGGAAAGTGCTTAGCCTGATAAGCTTCGACGTGAAGGGAGCGTACAACGGGGCGTTCAAGGATCAACTACTGCAGCCAGAGGCATCCCCAAGGGGTTGGTTAATTGGATAGACGCTTTCTTCTCCAATCGGTCCGCGACGATTGTGGTAAACGGCTACACCTCTGAGAGACGGGAACTGCCATAGGCTGGACTTCTGCAAGGGTCCCTGCTGTCACTGGTGCTGTTTCTTTTCTTCAATGCAGACCTTATGCAGCGCAAGATCGATGCAAAGGGTAGATCAATCGCGTTTATCGACGACTACTCGGCCTGGGTGACGGGTCCAACAGTCGAGGCCAACCGAGCAGGCCTTCAGGCTGTCATTAATAAAGCACTAAAGTAGGAGAGACGAAGCAGGGCGACATTTGAGGAGGATAAGACGGTTATTATATACTTCACGCGCCATCCCGAATACACCGATGAAAGCCCGTATATAATCAAAGGCCAGGCGATCATTCCAAAGACGAATAGCAAGATACTAGGGCTGGTAATAGACTCGGGGTTGCGGTACGAGGAATACATAAAGGAAACAGCTACATGGGGACTTTAGGCGGCCATATGTCTACGAAGGCTGAAGATGTTAATGCCCCGGACGGCGAGACAGTTGTTTATAGCAACGGTAGCCGCGACGATAGACCACGCTTCGAACGTGTGGTCTCATAGACGCGGGTGGAGGGAGACCAGATGGCTGAACGAAGCACAGAAGATAGGAGCGCAAGCCATCACAGGAGCCTTTAAGATGGTTTCGATAGCAGTGGCAGAAGCTAAAGCTCGTATTCTACCCATCGGTGAACGCTACGCGCAGGCCGGCACGCAGCTCTACATCAATATACAAACGCTGCCGAAGACGCACCCGCTATCGACACTCAGAGTAAGGGAGACACGGAGGTATCTATCGCCGTTAACGAAGCTGGCACTCGCCCACGGTAGCGCAGTAGCACGGATAGAAACGATTAAGCCGCATGCGCTGCCACCGTGGCATAGACATATAATGGTGGAGTACGATTCAGACAATGAGGTAGTGGCAGATGCAGGCACAGGCGACGATGTAACAGATACCAGGAGCGCAAGACAAGTGTTCATCGCGGCAAGCGCATCTGCGAGAAACGGCATAGTAGGCATAGGTAGCGTCGTCCGCAACACCGCCGGTGGAGGAGTGAATAAATAATGATGTTATAGCAAAGTACTCCGTCACTCTTAGCCCAAGAGACAAGCAAAACGCATACATGGCCGAGCTGGAAGCGATAGCAATGGTCCTGAGGTGCATGCCCGATGGGCTCTGACACCGAGAGGTGATCATTGCAACAAGAAACCGATCGGCGCTACAAGCGATTACGAAACCTCGACAGCAGTCGGGACAAGGCACCATCCGGGAGATCTACAAACATGCCGAACGACTTCGAAAAGGTAGAAACACCATCATGATGCGTTAGGTATCGCCCAAGAATAGCTCCTTCACATTGGGAGCAAAAGCAAAGGCCGAAGCGCGAAAGGCAACAGATAGAGGATGCAGAGCAACGAAACCGCCGTACTAGGCTCGATCGACTCGACTGAGAGTACTACTAACAAACCAAACGATATACCATCCAGGACCACCTAGTCGGCACCCCCACCTAATGGACCACCAAAATTTCAATCTTCCCATACAAACTCCGAGTTTTCAAGTACATCGCATTCAGCCAAGAACGAAGATACTTATAAACCCATACCTATATTATATAGCAGTTTTTATGAAATTTTAATATCAGCATAACTTTTCCCTGTTCTGCCTCGTGGCCTAGTTCTCTGGCCCTTTCAAATTCTTCACATTTCTCCTCATCTACCCTACGCGACTCCATCCACTTAAGTCGAATTTGCACCTAATTTTCTTATCGGAACTCCTTTCGTAATGGTTTGCTATGTTTATACCGAAGATAACGTAGCTGAGGCTATACTTGATATTACTGATAGAGGCCTGTCACAGACGGGGGCGGCCCAGAAACGTGGAGTACCTCGGTCGACCCTTTCTGGGCGACTTTCCGGTCAAGCGAGCAGGAATAAACAGATCCAGGCCCACCAGCGTATTCCAAAGAGCCAAGAGGAGACCCTCCTTCTTGGGTGCTGCGACAAGAATCTCTGGGCTATGCTCTCTGGCACAGCCAGCTCCGCGCCTGTGTCGAGGCCATCCTCGAACAACAAGGCGATAACAAGCCTCTGGGTAAGGAGCCTTTTAGTATTTCCGCTGCCGAGTCACTCGTTATAGGTTTGCTAACAAGCAGTTAGGACGAATGGATGGCTATGTGCTTTCTGAATAATGTCTACTGCTGTTACTTACTAGCACATTATGCCTATGGTTTACAGCCGTTAGATAATGGAATTTTTAATATTATCGAAGGTGTATACCAGAGAGAACTCTAAAAACTGGCTAGTTTAACCAATTCTACGCCGGTTAACAAAGTTAACTTTATTTAGGCATATACAAAAGCCAGGGAAGCAGGCATAAGGAAAGATATTATCTTATCCGGCTAGAGATTAACTGGAAATTAGCCAATAAATCAATATAAAGCTCTAACACATCCAGAAATTCAACCAGACAAAGAAAAACCACTAGAATAGTTCCAGACACCGAGCCTTCCTCAACTGCACTCAGATAATACGCCGAAAACGAGGCTGCAAGTAAGGGAAATAGCCAAGCACCGAAGTCATCCAACTAGGCAGAAGTACAGTAAGATCGCAAAGGGGCTAGAAGCTTTAGAGATAAAAGTTACCATTCAGAATGCGCGGATTACTGGCCTCGAAGAGCGGATGGCCCAGATGCGGCAAGGGAGGAAAAGGAAAGCGGTACCGAACCCGAACCGACGATTCGTGACTCTAGCGGAGGCTCTAGCGACTAAAGAAGCTTTTTATGGCTCAAAGGAGGCAGAAATTAAGGTAGATGTAGATGAGAAGGTCGAGTCGGTGATTGAGGTGGGTGTCGGATCAGAGGACGAACATGAGGACTTTACGGTCATAATAAAGCACTGCCAGCGCACACGAAGCAGTCGGGAGGTCAAAAGACCACGCAGAGAGTAAAATTCAAGCAGTTCTCTATATAAAATAGGAACGGCTTCATTTTTAATTGACAAGGTGGTTGGTTTCTGCGTGCATCAAATATTGGATTTTGTATGGGGCGATGATTATTTGTGCTATACTTTAAGTGGTGTGATTCTTTAAGTGGTGGCGGATGGTAGTGTCGTCGCCCTCGGCATGGTTCTCAATGTTACTAATCTTCTCCTCCAGATAAGTGTCGATATTCGAGAAGAGATTCAGAGAATGACGTAGAACGTCGGCTTCCTCGTTGAGATTATCGAGTAACAGTTTATTTATCTGATGATATGGCGGTTGGCGAGCTAGCATCTATTCGTCCGGACACTTTCTGGCGATGCCTCTTGAGTCGCTCGAGTGCAAACCCAAGGTACTCCTTAGAGCCATTGAGTCCTTCGCCAATAAGCATATTCGATGTTGGGTGCGGGCCGAGAAGGCCTGGTGCGTCGGCTTCTTCAGTGGCATATTGAAACTGAATCTGGTCAATCTGCTGAGAAAGGTGAAGGCAAAGCTGAAGAACCTTTTCGGTACTAAGGCGCTCGTTTTCTATGTATTTAACCGTCGCTTCGTTTGCTTCAGGACTCGCGAGGGCCCGGGAGGCGAGAACATCGAGCTTCTGCTTCACGTCTTCGAGGTGTGCCTCTAGGTCAATAGTTGTCGTCTTGATCAACCCTCGGCAGGATTGCATGACTTCAACGGTGATAGTGGATGTGCAGCTGGACAAGACAAAAATAAATCAGCATGATGGGCATATCATTGCAAATGCGGATGCTTACAGGTTCGTTAAGCCGAGAACGACGACGATTGTGGACTTGTATCCAATGAGCTGCTGCCTAAAGCCTTCGATTCCATCTCCGCCCCTGTACGTGAGCTTAGCCCAATCCCGAAAACTAGTTCGATCCTGGCTAGACCACGAACTACAGACTATCAGCTCGCCCTCGAATTCCTCACATGCACGGCTGCATTGCTCCAGCGTGATTTTGAGGGCCGAAAGGTCCACATCGACGTTACCGCGAGGTGCTTGAGAGAGTTCTTGGAGTACGTTACTCAGCTCTGCTAATTCCGAAAGAAGTTCTCTAAGCTGGACGTGCAAGGCGTTCGTAGCTGTTACACCATTCGCCTCGTCTTGCGCCGCTTCAATTGCCGCCTGCAGAGCGTGTTCGCTAGTTGCAAGGAGGAAAGCTTGAAGGGACAAGATAATGATGTGGCCAGCACACCGCGTTCGAGAGGAGACTGGATCAATCGTGACGTCGTACTCGCGCGACAGCTCAACGGCTAGTTGGCGGAGACAAGCGTCGTTTTTAGCGTCATTGTCTCCAGTGAAGTAACCGATCCGGTGGGCTAATCGGTACTGTCGGATAATTTTCATGAGGTGAGGAGTCATAGCCGCGCCGGCGTGGGCGCGGCGGAGGTTTGGCAGCCCTAGTAATGTTTTCAGAGGTTTGCAGGTCTCATCAACCAACTGTGCGTGAATAGCGATGTATGTCTTGCGCTGAGGAGACGACCATATATCCATGGAAATGTGTACGAGGCTCCGAGCACGTTCCAGCCACTTCTTTACGAATTCTCGATGCGCGTCGTAGGCCTTAGTCAAGTCCCCTGCTAATGCGATACCAGAGTCAGTCAGGAACTCTTGAACAGCAGGGTTTGTCGCAGCTAGAAAAGCATGGTATTCCGGCCACGTTACGAAGTTGAGTGGCAAATGTTTATGTGCGGAAGTAGCATCTGTGCCTCTCGAAAGGCATCGAAGTTGATTACACTCCGTAAAGTGTTCATTTCCTTCTCCCTGACTTGCTGCAACTCCCTGACTGCTGTTCTGGCGAAGGCATTTTTGATGGCTAGTTCGCGCTTGTCTTGAGATTTTGAATCCTCTTGAACAAGTACGTGATGAGCCTTCTCGAGGTGATAGCGTGCGTTGCCGGATATGTGGGTTGACCAAGATGGATTGCGACAACGCGTGCAGTAGTGTAGCAATCTCCCGCTCACTGTGCATGGCTCGTCGCCTTGAGCTTCTTGAAAGTGATCCCAGGTTAATATGGCTCTCAATTTCCTTCTCTTGGTCGTATGCTGAGTTGATACCTTAGGTTCCGACAGTGTGCTGGCAGCTTGTGAGGCACTGTCCGAGGGCAGCAAGGAGGAAGAGCTTGATGGTGGATTGAATTGGGGCAGTGAGGGTATATTGACGTCCATTTTCGAGGTATGTCGCTAAGTTTCTAGCTGCGTGCTTTCTGTCATAACGTGAATAGCGTGGCCGAAGTTTCAGTCGCTAATCAGGATGTCAAACAATTGGCTCCACAGGGATCATTGACGGCAATTGATGAGAATTATCTAAAGAACAAAGAAATTGAACAGTCATGGGTTTAGGCATAGCTATTTAAGCTCATGTCGTGACAATTGGAGTCCTTGATGCAACCAGGTGAATGTAGAACCGGATACACGACCCCAAAAATACGGGCCGCGTTTCATATCCAGTCATACGAACCTAGTGGTGATATGCAACATCCCTGTGGGGGAGGTGGCGAATCCATATTCTTAAGAATATAAGAACTATGTATCCATTAGCAGCCTCTATATTCTTATCCTTATACATAAGCTTAAGAATGAATATGCTCTTCAGAATGGATATATATTCATTACTGGGATGTCTGTCATCTACCGCATGTTAGTGATTGACGGTCACTCCAGCCATCTCTCCGCCGGCTCCGACCGGTTCTGCAAAGAGAAGAAGATCATCGCAATCTCCATGCCTTATCACTCATCGCATATTCTCAAGCCACTAGATATTGGATGCTTCGGTAAAGCGGGCATATAGTCAACAAATCGAGCAGCTGGTCAAGTCACATCTTAACCATGTGATAAGGTCGACTTTTTAATCGCTTTCAAGGCCGCCTTCTTTACCATAATGAAGGAAACAACTATCAAGGCAGGATTTAGGGCATCAGCATTGGTACCTCTTGACACGGAAATTGTACTGTCTAAGCTGGGTATCAAGTTATAAACGCCAACGCCGCCGGGGAGCTCCGCGACAACGACGGGACTCTGGATTTCCCAGACACCTCACAACCCAACCAAAGCAGTTTCGCAATCTACACTGATCAAAGATCGAATTGCCAGACAGCATAGTAGCTCGCCGAAACTAATATACGAGGCTGTCGGCCAGCTTGCGAAAGGCACGCAAGCATTAGCGCACTCGGTGACCCTCCCCAATGATCAGGTCTGGTCACTACAGATAGCCAATGAGGCACTTAGCAAGCTGCGAAAGGCAAAAAGAACGAGAATCCAACATGGAGGAATGCTCTCTGTTCAAACAGTGCATTATATCTCAGAAAGGTACCAAAAAGAAGATAGAAAAGAAAAAGAGCAAAAATGGTAGTCAGTCTGGGATGGGCGAAGCAAGTAAACGGAACTGTGGGAAGTGCGGTAAGCCTAGACATAACTCGCGGGTATGTGAGAATGAAAAAGAGGTAATTTATGTAAATATCTAGGGTAGCACATTAAATTTAGAGCTGTTGTGGTGATGTAGTCGATGTTGACTGAAATAGGGTGGTGAAAAATCCGCCGTTCGCTTATAAACCACGTTACATGTCAATCGCTTAAACTTGCAATGCAGCAAGTGCATATCCTGTCTGTTTGTGATGAGTGAGGAGCAGTTGCATTACCCCCTCCCCTCGGAGATGCTGGATGGCCGGACCTAAATGTATCGTTTATCCAGTCTAGGTCTAGCTAACCAACTTCAAGGTTAGTAAATTAGTCAAGTCCCTTGGCCCGACGTCTTGGGTTTAATCACGGTATTGGGAATCATCATCAAGGACTTGAGGCAACCTTTTCACTGCACACACCAATACCTTCGACGACCAGAATCGAGAGAATAGCAGTTCTCATGCGCAGCATACCGCAAGCCAAAGGTTTATTTAGACATATAATTAGAAGTTCAGGATAATATGGGAAGCATGTCAGAGGTCAAACCTCCGCATTGCGAGCTAGACGATACATCATATCCAGCTCCTCAGTACGCCAGTCGTCAGGCTGCAACTTTATACCATCTGTAGCGCTGAACACCATGTTCATCGCGCATGCGTTTGTATAGGGTGGCCATTCTAGACCAATTTGCGGAACTATAAAATTATGGTTAGCCAGTGTCCTAACCATCCACAGGGTTACAGCCCCCTGCCGAGTAATTCAATAGAATTTTGAAGTCAGCTGTATGACCGACCTTGATGGAAATTTGGGGATTGTTTCACAACGAAACTAATCCACATGCGACTCATGAGATCGGCCAAGTCTTGGTGCTTGTTCCTCAAACTTGGCTCAGTAGGAAAAGGGTTTTTATCCCACCCAACTCCCTTGATATTGTCAAACATGTATGGAATCTCTTGAAAATGGGTAGCGCCAAGAGTTTTGGGATCGATGCTGGCTGGCACCGTATCAAAGTAATAGCTATAAGTCGGGACGCCGCTGTCTGCCCAGACTTTATTAGTCAAACGACGACCAGCAGTAAACATCATATCACCCATCCACAGAGTAGCCTTTCCATACTGGGTTCCAGACTCGGCTCCTGCGTCTGCAGCGACTGTTCCAAGTCCAGCTGGCGAGGGGTAGTCAACTTCTCTCTGATACATGGCATTCCATGCTTGGAACATATCGTCTGGGATAAGACCTCCTCCCCAAACCGCACCGATAAAGTTTTTAAAGTCTTCGCCCGTGTTGACTGGCAGACGTCCGAAAGCCTGCGCAAACATAGTACCCTCATTCCGGTTCGTGCCAGTTAGTACGGGCACCTTGAGGAACTTCCCTTGCTCAAGTTGAGTAATGCTTTTGCCGGGCACGATGCCTCGGTCTATAACGAGATTTGGTGGCAAACGCTGGCTGGCGTTCTTCAAACTTTCCATCGGCACGGAACGTAGACAACCAATTGTATCATCTGATCCTTGGCAGCCAGTTGCTTGTAGGATTGTGTTGAAATCCGCATCACGCTCAGTCGCATTGCGGTTTGCGTTATCACCAGGTAAAGGACCACCGCTCTGGAGAATAGCGCCCCTGAAAAGACCGTCATCACGTCCATTATAGGCAAGCAAATGAGCTCCAATAGAAAGGGCGCCAGCTGATTCACCCATGACGGTGACTAGTGAGGGATCACCGCCAAATTGGGCTATGTTCTCTTGAATCCAGGCAAACGCTTGTCGTTGGTCATGAAGCGCTAGGTTCACTAAGCCAGCCTTCTCCAGAGCTGAACCAGCCAGGATACCAAAAGCACCAAGTCGGTAGTTGAAGCTGGCAAAAATGATGGGCATTCCCATCCGAACAGATTTGTCCACTAGGAAAGACCCATTGTATCTGCCATCAGCAGCGCTACCTTCAAGCCACCCACCACCGTGTACCCAAACAAGGACAGGCAATTTGCTGTTAGTATGGCTGCCTGATGGACGTATCACATTGATGTGAAGACAATCCTCGCTCATAGTGGCGTTCGTTGCCTGAGTGAAACCAGGTAGACCTGTTGGATTGCCAGGACACCAGTTCCCGTATGAATGAGCATGCAGAGTTTCATTCCATGCGGCTGCGGGAGCCGGCATTGCAAAGCGACGTTTCCCATATGGTGGAAGTGCGTACGGGATGCCTAAAAACAAGTCCTGTTGCAGAACCTTTTCGTGTAGGCCAGAAATGGTTCCGTTTTGTATTTCTGCCAGTGGCGAGTGCGACTTTTGTGGACGACACAAGGTCGTGGCTCCAGCATTATCACATTGGTGTAACAGTGTGATCAGGATCAGGACGAAATATGAAACAAACATTGGAAGGATTTACGTTGTATCAGATGATGAAAGGCTCTCCTTGGTTCTGGATAGCTGCAAAAACCCGAGCGTCACCATGACTTTAAATATGACAAGATGCAAAAAGGTGACAGGGAACAGACTACCGGCAGCCGCAAGCTTAGGTATCAGGCAGCATGTACCTCACTAGCAACAATACAGTACCCAAGGCCTAGATGGGGCTTGTGAGGCCATCCTTCGACCTAAGCCGAAATCAAGCTTCCTTTGTACGCAAGGACCTAGTAATTTAGACGGCATAAACATGAACCGATCTTCAAACCATGTGGTCCTGGGGCAAGGGCTGACAAATGTCTCCCTTAATGACGGTATGCATACTCGCTAGGCAGGGTTTCCCGCGCACCCCGCTTGTTTGTCATGGTGAGCTTCGGAGGACACTATATATTTTATGTTCCGCTGACACATCAGTAATTGCAACTTGAACCTGAAAGATCATTATGATGGAATGTACACACAGACGTCCATCCTTCGGCCCAACGGGTGTGACTACACGGGAGATTGGATGCCTGGAGTTTTAAATGGTAAGATATCGTTGTTGGAAGATACGTGAGATCATCTGTCGGACTTCGGAATACGTAGTCCACTCGCTCCTCGTTCATCCGCTGATTCAATCAACCAAGTTACTGAGGTACCCCAGCTTGAAGGCGGATCGTTGAGGTCAATGGTCGCATTGACCTCATATTAACTTTACATACAGCAGATGAGGCGAGCGTATTCAAGACATGTCCCACTTGAGGCAGTGCTTGCGGATCAACACACCAACCCTGATGTTGATTTTACCATTGAGGGGTCCCAGTTAGGCTGAGTTCCTCGAGCTTTGGCCTCCTACAGTGGGGTGCAATAAGTTTGAGGATCTTTGAAGGTACCAAAGTAGCCCGGTCTAGCCGAACCACGGCCTTGTGATGTGGCCGCTTTAGGATTGCAGCTCTCATCTAATGATATCAGCTAAAACAGCATCAATACTCTGTATACCAGTCTTCTGCGGCAATCACAGTGACAGCCGTGCTCGGCATTGTATCACAAAGGCTCTTTAAGATATAATCTTCAAGGCTATCCCAAGCCTTTATCGCGGCTATGACCAAGGCATGTTGTGGTGTTGATGTGCATTGTAAGGAGGGAAAAGGCGCCCAAAAGCGGCAGCAAAAAAGCGTGCCTAATCGAGCTAGCCAGGGGGGCAGCTACCTTCAAAGATCCCTAAACTTATTACAACCCACTGTATACGTTCAATTATGAGAAGGATTTACTGCTCGGGTACTTAGCGTCACATGCTGCAGATGGCCCACGTGGCTCAAAGCAGGGTTCGATCCCCAACGGCTGTGGAGGGTGGTGAAGGATTTCTTTCCCCAGACTCAGCGTTTGCGGAAGCACACATCCATCCCAAGTTAGCCAACCCATATTCTCAACACACTTCTCAGGGCGCCATTGGGCGGCCTTTGGCAAATAATGTTGCCACGTTTCCAACAAGTCCGGTTACGTAGGAGGAACTCCTCACTGTGACACATTCAACTGTAATTACGAGGCCACTTGCTGTGATGTATTCCTGAATACCGACCGGACCCATCGGCGATAAGTCTGAACCGCCGTGATTCCTGAACGAGTGACTTAGCCAAGCTTTGCAAAGTCGCGAATGCCCCAGTTTGTAGTCTGATTGCCACGCGGCTTTCATTCAAGTGTATCCCTTTGAGTAGTACAACCCTCCGCTAGAGTCAAAAGGAGGATAGTTATCCAATGGACATAAACAAAGGTGCTGATACAGAGCCAACTTGTACTCTTGCTTCCATTCAACCACTATAACCGATCCTCGGCCAATCAAGTCAGTATATTTGCAAGGCTATACCGCAATAAATGTAGCTTAGCTACAGGAGAATGACACCCTTTTCTGACTCTATCACTAGCGAATGTTTAGTAGGCTTCTTGTACGTGGGGTCAAGTGGAGCGAGGTACGGAGTGGAGGGTTGTACGACTCAAAGGGATAGGTAGCAGGGGTAATTTTGTGAAATTCTACCTCTTAGACCGTACTTCCGGCCAAAGCGAAGCTGTCACAACGCTCTATTGGGCTGTCTCAGCGTCACAGATGATTTAAAAACTCGTTGTTTATAAAGAACGATTGAGGGTATGGTGTTATCTGATAATTTCATTGTTAATTGTTTCCAAACCCGGGCTCTATGAAAAGTTGATTGACATTGGACTTTGGAAGACACACGATGCCACCAGCATAGTCCCCTCCATATTGCACACTGGTGAAAGGTGGGATGGGATGATGATCTCATATTTTTGGGGCTAGCGTCGCTAACAGCGGGACTACTTGGGCGATATGGGTTCGTGTTATAAATCATCTACGAACAACACACTAAATAACAAAGGTATATAAGAGTTTTTTACTTAAGCGGAAGGTTGAAAGAAATCCTAAATGACTAGGAAGTAAAAAAGTTCATGACATCCGTGTGTTTTGCTATAGCCGTTAGTGAGTCCTCGATACGCGAAACGGCCATCCCCGTGACCTGGATCAGTCGATCTCGGCGATCTCTGCACTTTTGTCTCGGTCTTCACAACGATCTTACTAAGCCCCAGTTCCTCTTGAAACTGGTCTGGCGCGCTGTCGGTGTTCGGACCTATGATCCTAAACGTTGAAGTACTGGGGTATTGATCGAGGGCATGGTGTTCAAAATCTGAGACGGAGCTGCGATTGCCGTCGCGTGCCAGCTCACGCGTTGAACTCGCTTCGTCCGCTTCGGCCGAGTTGGGCATCTAAGTTACCAGGGACGGGAGGAAGCGTACCTGACACCGTCACGAGGTTGACCTCGACCGTTGCCCAGAGGAAGATGGGAGTCAGGTTCCAGGTCATGTCATCTGGGTGGTCGTTGTACCAGGTAGAGACGACGACAATCACCACACCTGAGGCGCAAATACTTTTCAAAAGTTAGAGGCCAGGCTTTGCTCGGTGGCTGGGATAGGCAGATGGGATAGCTTGGAGTCACGTACATGATGCCAAACATGAACATTATGATAATCCCTAGCCTTTGTACAAGTGGAAGCTGCAGCTTACGGATCTGCAGGACAGGTAGAATCAGGATAGCAATGTCAATGATGGCGGGAATCAGGATGGTGCCGAAGAAGAACTGCGAGTCCTTGAGGGTACAGCTACCAGGCACCGACGGATGCCAGAATGCTTGGAGTGGAATGCATCGCAATGTGACAAGGAATGTGATTGCGGAAATGTCAGTCTAATCATCTTGGTAGAGCCATTGCATTTGCTCTCATGTCGGAAGGGACGGGCGCTTACTCGAATTATGATCCAGATGATGGAGCTGCAAGCCAGGATCTGGATCGGGAGTTTGATGCTCGTGACGCAGAACATGCGCCAGTAGAAAGCTAGGATGGCCATCTTTGCGAAGAAGAGAGCAAAGGCATAAAGGAGCTAGCAGGTGACCAAGAACATCCTGGTCTTAAGGTTTGCTTCGGTCCTGGAAAGTCCCGGAACCTCCTAAACATGTCGGTCTAGACCATGGACGATCCCTGTATGATGTGTGAGCGCCCGTGTTTACCGCATTTTCCGCAACCCCGAGGAACGCTTACAGAGGGGAAGGGCGACGGCCCAAGCAACGGCGATAGGCTGGGCGAAACAAGACAGAGCCAAAGTTAGCGATTCCGCTCATCATATATCCATCAATAGAGGGGTAGCATATACAAAACAACAAATACTGAAGTAATCATCCCACCAGAGACAGTACATCGTCAGCTTGGGACTCCACAACCTCAATATGATGATGACGATCGCGAGGGGAAAGGTGATCCACTGTGCCGCCCAGAGATCAGGTTGCTGATTATTGGCCGTCATGATAGGAACGTTCACGAGAAAACGTGTGGAGCAATTTGGAACAGATAAGACAGACTGTGCATGAACAACCCTATATGGGAAGAGCAAAAATCGATGAAAGATGGATATTGCAAGAAATGTAAAGCTCAGCGCACCAGTACGGGGATGAGTGATATACGACCCTGGACAGAGGGAAAGTGGCAAGAATCAGATGTCCCTAATAGAAGGAGCAGTGATCTAGCCGGGTTCAAGGTTTAAAGTTTGGCGCTATGCCTTCACTTGATCATGACCTCGTTTGCTCTTCACTGTAGGGGCGCTCACTGCAGGTATTAGCCCCTGGAATCTGTGTCGATATGTACAAAGACTAGTGTGGGTCGCTGTAACGCCACTGTGAATCACAGGTTACTACTTGAATAACCGCGTCAGTTTGTTTAGCAAATATTGGCTTATATTTATAATCTACTGTTGAGATTACTATTTTCTTTTATCGTGATCTTTAGCTTCTGTAATCTTCTACTGAGTTATACCTTAAATATTAACCCTAGGACTGATGAATGTCAAATAAAAGCTTGAGAACCAATTTGTCGCTATAACAAGAATCTAAGAGCTTAGTTCGTAAATTCAAGAGATAATCTTTCTCTCCTTTCCATATACTTCCTGGGTGACCCCTGGACTAGAAAGCTACGGAGACTAGCTTTCTGTTAGCGCCTTATAACCCGACGCTTCTTGAAGAACTAGGCCTCATTAAAGGTTCTACCCCAGTTGTTCTAACCAAATCCACTGGGTTAACTTCCGATGGCGCCCAGGTGCTACATAAAATTAGTATCCAAAAGAATTTGACCGCTGCCTCGCCAACCTGTAATCCACCACATTGCATCATGATACCCTCTTTCTCTTTCACCATCTACAACTGTCAAATATTGGGATGAATTGTGCGCTATTCATATTCTTGTCCATGTCCGATAGTTGAGTTGGAACCCTATTTCTATCTGTTCAGTAATGACCTATCTGAGAGGTTGTTACATTGCTGAGACACCGCTCTCACCGGTAGTTCGGTCCTCCGGTTAGCCGGTCTCATCTTCACCAGTATTCAACAATATGTCAGAGGGCTTCAGGCTGCTATACCATTCCTACCAAGCTAGTTCTTCAGGGTCTGCGGGGCACCGAGCACCGGTCAAAGCTTTATCTGCTCTCAGACCTCAGGGTATGGGAATTGGGTCCAAGTCGAACATCGCCGTTTGTCTTGGATCGGACGGCTGGTCTGACCCGGTAGCCGTAGCCATCCTTCATTCTAGTCCCGGTAATATTCAGTATGTGATCATGGACGGTATCTCAAATTAGTTGACCCATCCCAGAAGTTGACGCACCTTCAGAGCGTCTCTAGCAGCCGTATGTAGGCCCCTTTCTGAGTGGAACACATGAAGCTGTGTTACATCTCATACATTCCGCTTGGTCTAATAAGACAATGTCTGAGTGGTGAGTCATACAACTTATATTCCATGTAGAATGCAGGACATCTTTCAACAGAATTGTTTTATACAACATATTTGGTGATAAGTACATACCATCAGCTTGGTCTTCTAGCAAGGTACGTGGTGCTGACCATGTCGCTCTCGATACTTGTCGTTTAATAAGAGTTAATAACACAATCAATTATTATCCCGTTCACTTCTAACGGCGATCTTATTGATGGTACCCTAGCACTTCACTAGCTAATATATGGGTGCATTCGAGATCCTGCGGATCGCTGGAGAAAGGCCAAAGGTGGAGGAGTATGACATGGTCTAGATAAGGACTTTCTCTGTGTCTGAACACAACCTCTGAGTCTCCACTTAAACTTGGATAGGCTTCTGTAGCTTACAGAATAAAAATATCGAGTGGCATCCTGGTGGGCCAAGACGTGCCTAAAGTTTACAGCCCGTGTCCGCTTACGAATAGCCTCCTTGTCATGCCGAACTGTGACCAGTAAATTCGAGCGTTCAGTAATGGTTCATCGCTCGTCTTGGCGGGTTATGATACCAAAAAGGGCTAGGGCGAGGTTTCTAACCCGACGGTCCGAACTAGGGCTATAATTGACCTGGCATTCCGTAGACTTAGTGTGTCTGAGGGGGCTGAACTGCAATCGGCACTTGGCCCTGGTTAAGGTCGCTCGCTGGTATTTAGAAGGCGCCGAATTGAGTTTTCGATCTTCTCATAGTTCAACGCATTCAGTACAACTACTCCGGACCTTAGAGCATCTCAACTTCCGACTACACCATGGACACGCATCGATAGATGACAAATCCCTAGCAAGACCATGTAGATTTCCTCCTGATTTGCGCTATCTCAAGGCCATTATGCGCAGCAGTAAGACCTCATACGCCGTACACTTTTCGGACTCTCATATACCATCCAGGGCCACCTAATGCATAGCCCCACCTAATGTTGGAAAATCCAGGGATCCCCCTTCTGTTCAGGATTCAGACTGTTAGTCTGAGAGTCCTTGATTTAGGGTTCAAAGTCCTAGACGTAATCATCTAGAGATATAAACCCGAGAAGAACCCTCATCGGAATAATAAACAATCAAGTTTCATAAATTATATTTTCATCCAGCACTACCGCACAATATAAACAACAATTGAAGCACTGGAGTGCCTGAAGTCATGGTTTGGGATACGAGATTTTCAGAGTAACGAGATTTGTGTAGAAGCGGTATAGTGATAGGGTCAAGTGGAATATATTGGGTGTCTTGTCACACTCTTATTATATTGTGTTCTTGGCAATGAATGCAATGTGATTCATGTTCATATTGGCAAGATCATATTTTTTATATTATTAGCAACCCTGGCTATGAGTTTTCGCGCAAGGCCACCAGCAGCGCTGGCCACAATTCAATCCGCAATCCAATTTCATCAAATTCAAGCCAGCACTCAATCCAATTCGGCCTACCCGCAAGGCAATTCAATTCAATTCAGAGCTCACTGGGAATTGGATAGGATTGAGGTCACGCATGTCACGTGGAGTGAATTAGATAGTGACTTCAGCCGTGGCTCAACCTCTCAGCACCTAGCTTAATTAGGCCCTTGTCCGTCAGGAACAACCATCCCGCGTCAAAATTGACGCGTTTGCTGCTATTTTTGCTGTTTTTGCTATTGTTGTTTTGCTGCTGCCTTTGGCCCCTTGCTGCCAACTTGCCTTCCTTCATCAAGTGCCCTGATTGAAGCTCTTCAGCGTCATCTTTATCCTTACCGGTATCTTCATCATCGTCACAATGTCTTCGTCACCCTCTTCATCGCAGCAAGCTGCCCGAGGCAGTTCTAACATCTTCCGTGATGTCTTTAAGCCACGCCGTTCCATTGAGGAACAGCTCGGTGGAGCCCTCGAGACAGTTCTGCCGGTTGGTACCCAAATCACAGATCTTCCGAATGCAACTTGGAATCGACGCCGCTTTGTCCTTAAGAAGCAGCTACATCGAAAAAAGACAAGGTCATCCTGGATCCAGAATCACGGGATATTTCTCGTTGAGCTTGACTGCGACGGTAAGGAGCTAAAGGCAGCACTCTAGTCTTGTCGACGTTGTGATGAGGCCGGAAGTCCTGAGTTATTCGGCGCCAAAGCAACATCAGCCTCTATATCTCACCTTCGGAAGTAAGGCTGCTTTAACGAAGCTATTCGGATGTCTGATTGACTGGCCTAAGGAAGCATAGGATCCTCGAATCTTCGACCTTTGATACTGACGATACTAAATCTTCTGTCCTTGACTTACATCTCGATGTTGCTTCTAAACAGCCTCGCCTTGGACGTTCCTCAGTACCTCGATCGACGATTGGGCGTATTCGAGACCGCAACGTCGGGCTTACGGTTGATGCAGATCTTCCCTTTTCGACAGTATCCAATCAATATCTACAGCAGGTCTTCATGACGCTAGATGCCAACCTAGCAGCACAAGTGCCTTGGAGTAGGTCCACTGTTCGACGGGACCTCGATAAAATCTTCACGTTAAAGAAGGTGCAGATTCGTCAACAACTTCGCGAATCTATTATGAAGATCCATCTTAGCTTCGATCTTTGGACGTCGCCGAACACGTTCGCGATGATGCCGGTCTATGCGCACTTTATCGATAATAAGGGCAAGCGGTAGAACGTCCTTATTGCCCTCCGTCGTCAATTGGGCTCTCATGACGGTGAGAACCTCGCTCATACGCTCGAGAAAGTCGTCAGGGACTGGGATATTCAGGATCGAGTTGGAACCGTGATATGTGACAACGCGACGAACAACGATACCTGCCTCAAATACTTGTATCCCCGGCTTGACAGTTCGATGACTCCAATTGACGTCCAAGAGTGCCGGATGCGTTGTTTTGGTCACATCTTGAACCTTGTTGCGCGTGCCTTCTTATATGGGGACGACGCCGACTGTTTCGAGCTTCAATCCCTCGCGTTTGAGGTGCTACAACGCGGAGAAAATGACTTACAACATTGGCGACGAAAGGGTCCTGTCGGGAAGCTTCATAACGTCATTCGCTTTATCAGAGCTTCGCCTCAACGAAGCGAAGCATTCAAGCGGATTGCTCACGAGGTAGAAGAAGAAGAGTTCTATCCTCATGACGAATCAGCTGCAGAACTTAAGGTTATTCAGAGCAACGAGACGCGCTACTTTCTCGGTACCAGTTGGCGAGGTAATACTGTCCCGCACCTATGATGAACGGCGGGATCGCCTGGCCTTCGACATTAGTTGTTTAAATGACGGTAATTTATTCCCGGTTTCCAGGCTGCACTGATTTTGGCTTTCTGCGCCTTTCTGCACCTGTGATAACCATTCCACTTGCAATGATGCCCATTATAAAACCAGTCTTATCAAAGTTCCAGGGGTCATCTGATCGGATGCCGTACTTGGCGATTATGTTCTACATAAGCCCGAACTAATTGCAACTAAGTATTTTTAATTTAAGAGATTTAAAATAAGTCAATACTTATAAATATATAGCTTTAATAACTATTTAATATAATAAGCCTTGTATTATACTTATTATTTAATTATATTTAAGGAAGATAAACCTCTCTAAGCTACTTAATTATAATATAGTTATTTATTTAACTATTATTAAATATATTATAATACTAGTTAGCCACCTCCTTAAGCTTATTAATAAACTACTATTATTAAAGTTCTTTACCTTTAAAGATAATCACTGGTTTTAGAAGATGGCTAGTTATTATAATAGCCTTCATAAAGTTAATTTAAATATAGGACTAAAAGCCTTTAAGAAAGGCCTTCCTCTTAGTATTACTACAATTAATAACTAAAGAATCTAAGCCTAGATTTATAATAAACTAGCTAGATTAATAGTCAGATTAATACAAACCTATTAAAACCTGCTATAATACTACCCTTATTAAGATTAACTATATTTTTAACTTTAATCTAGCTATATTTACTCTCCTAGATATTAAAGTACTAATTAATCTAATCGGTGTAAAGCAATTAAACCTTAATGCCTCTTGGTATTTTCCTATCTTTGTCTTTATAGATATATATCTTTTTATGAACCTGGCTAGCCAATGTACGCCGATAGGCTTTTCCCTTCCTTGTTTTAGGAGGGCATTAATGGTGGCGCGAACTTGACTGTGAGAGGGAGCATAGTCTAAGGCCTCTTGCCGAAGTATCCATGCGACTAAATAGCTGGGCAGGCTGTGTGACCTCTGACCTTGATGGTAGGCCCTTAATTGGTCCCCGAGAGTCGACCGAGGGTCTCACGTTTCTGGGCGCATTTGTTCTGCGAGAGGCCGTTATCTATGAATCTAATATTGCTTTAGCAACTTTATCCTCTGTATAAGACACACGTGGCATTTTTAAGGTGATTAATAGGGGCTGGTGTTGGGAATAATAGAAGGAGTATTAGGGAGGCTGGGTATTAAAGGAGATATTTTAATAAATTTTATATTAGTCCTGTGTAACCATGCTGTATATACAATTAAAAAAGTAATATAATAGTATTAGACAAAATAATTTCCCTAATATAATAGAGCTTATTCTATGCTAATAGCTTTACTCCTGGTTAAATACTATATAAATGAAATTGAGCATTGTATATAAGGAAACTTTTTTTTTTTTTACTTATCGGTAGGTGGGTGCTGCTGGTAGGTGGGTACTGCAAGGTATGGCATTTCACCTAGGAGCGTGGCGTGCTTGCATACTAGCAGGATTTGTTTAACTGGCACAATATTGGGTTACACTTAAATTAATTCCTGTTGTTTCTTATCGCCCTCGTTCCCTTGGAAGATGACTTACCTATTACCTAATGCAAACGCACTAGGGTCTGATACCCCAGTCGCGAAGCCAGATCATAAATCACATGAACCGCAGATCACCTTCCTTAATCACTAATTAGTTGAAATTAAGCATAAAACAGTGGCTGTCTATTGGATGGACATTTGGTGCGGCTGATGAATTCGCACGACCGGCGCAAATTTCCTCCTTTCCTAACTCTGCTTACCTTGTGCATCTTCTGCGCGATTTTATCACCTCTTGGTTTCTCTATCCTTCCTGGATAGTGTTCTGCTTGTAAGCCATTATTAGATGGTACATCTCACAATGCTTCATTTCCAACTCTTGATTATTGCGCTTCTTGCAAATGCATTCTATGTGCAGGCTCGTCGAGGTGGAGGAGGCGGCGGCGACTACGACGGTGGATCAAGCGGCGGTGGAGGAAGCAGTGACGGCGATAGTAGTGGCAGTGGTCCTAGCCCAGAGGAGAAAGCACGCAGTAACCCATGTCGCATGGAAGCTGGTCATACGAGTCCAGTTTGGCTGCATCGCTGGATTGGCACGTACTACAACGGAACAGTAGTAAGTATACAAAGGTTCCTTTGGCAAGAAGCGAGAGCATATGGTTATCTAACACGTAAAATAGGAAATTTCAGTCGAGCTCGATCGTTGTAATGGAACCTGCAAGAAGTCAGAAAGTAAGGCCAATTGGGAGCTGACAGGCGTACTGGCTATACTGGATCCTATGCATGCCGCTGCAGGGAATAGTAGACCTTATATTCCACGCCCTAAGAATCCCTTCATTGGCGTGCTATATGGCTGGCCCAAGGACACCAACCAGTCCGAGCTCCTCGCAAAACGGGACGACACATTCCTCCCCCCGCCCGTTAACCTCGCCATGGAAACCGTCTCCGATTTCCACTATAACGAATTTATGTACGGGCTTGATCCTTTCGATACTGTAAGCCGTAACAACCCAACCTGCAGGGTGCAGAACGTAACCAGTACGGACGGCGGATACGAATTCGAATGCGCATATGATGGACTTGGAGTCTACAGAGCAACTGACACCAGCCAGTTCACAGCTCCAATACACAACTCTCACGGAAGCAATGCCCTTGTGGTAGAACCTGCAAATAACACTCTGCTCTCTGGAAGCTTTGATCCCCGGTCAGCTGAATTCCAATGGAGGGGTCCCTTTCACGCATTTGCTGGATCATTTGGTCAAGATTCCATGAGGAAGTCTTACACACCCGAACGTAACTATATAACCGGAGACAAAGCTGCTTACACTGGCAATTTCACTGTTCGTTTTATAGGTACAGTGGACCTTGAGCATAGCCATGAAATGGTAGTTAAAAGTGGCCATGATCTAAGCTGGGATAAGGACGAAAAAAAGGTTAAAAATATTACTTATTGCTCTGCAGCCTCTGGAAGATTTTATTACAAGCTTTCGGAGCTCTCTTTATTTATATCTTTGCTTTTAATAGTTTAAGAATAAAACATCTTTTTGTTTTCTGACCAGCTCATAACTCTACGACAAGTCAGGAGATAGTAAAAAAGACCATATTTAGCTCTGCCCACTTGCTAACCGAGTGAATCTACCTTCACCGATTTGCTTCACACCCCCAAATGGCATGTTGTGCCGTCAACTGTTTCAACGGCATCAGCATTAACTCTCTTCATCTGCGTCTCAATGTAATCCGCACTGTCTGCCATATAAGCTCTTAGAATCCTGGATTCGGTATTACGTATCTGCAGCCAGTAAGAAAGATTAGCAGTAATTTCTTTAGCATATTAGGTTATAATTTGGGCAATTCATAGGGGTGCCGCACCATTTTGATATAATTGCTGCAACCTTTACGGGTGCCGCGCTTTTAGCGCTTCTCATTGGCCCAAATCTCACATGTTAGTGCACCGGTACATACCAAATTCTGCCGTACTTTTGCTAGTTGGCCACCACCAAAGCTTCGTATCGCATTGAGCGTGCTTAAAAGGTTAAAGTGATTGTAATAAGCAGTAGCAAATGTGTTGATTGATTGTTGTTCTTCGTACTGGGTATTCCATTCCGCAGAGTTACTTAAAGCATACAGCTAGATTACTAATGCAGTTGTTTCCTGGGGCGGCCTGTAGAGGGGCCCCTCATACATGTACGCTCGAGCGTACAAATAAGGTCACGTGATATACTGTACGCTCGGGGCGTACAAATAAGATCCCGTTATGTAAGAGGCATATGTGGCCTAATTGCAAAGCGGCCATACACCGCAGATTAACCCCTTATTTAGCAATCAACCGCTTCTACGGTATGAATTCTTATTGCCGCGCCTTGCTTCTGCTATAATGGATCTAATTAGTGACTCTTATGGCTTCCCCAGGGATGTTCTTCCTCCTGAAGGCGCATTTAGTTTACGAGAGGAACTAGTAAGAGTAATTAACGCTTGGGCAGCGCCACGAGGCTACGCCTTTATCTCCCAAAGGTCTTGTAAGACTACCAATGGGAGAGTTAGGGTTACCTTTATATGTGACCGCGGAGGAGGGCATGCCCCTTCTACATCCCCTAAGAAACGGATACGCAAGACTGCATCACGTTGTACGGGATGCCTCTTCTCTGTGATAGCAAAGGAGAGCCTATGCGGGACTCAATGGAGCCTGAGGCATCGTCCCGGCCCTGGCTTCGATCAACACAATCATGAACCAAGTTTCCACCAAGTGGCACATCCAGTACATCGTCAATTATCACGCTCAGATGAATCAATAGTCCACCAGCTCGCCAACGCCGGTATTGCGCCTAAGGAGATCAGATCCTATTTGCGCACGACTTTAGATACACTTGCCATACAGTAAGATATCTATAACTGCATTGCACGAGGCAAGCGGGATCTTGCTAAGGGTCAAAGCAACATACATGCCCTTGCTGATCAGCTTAATAGCGAGGGCTTCTGGAGCGAGATTCGCCTCGACGAGGGTGGCAGAGTTACAGCAGTATTATTTGCACATCCGCAGTCACTGGAATACCTCAAATTATATCCTGAAGTGCTTCTATTAGATTGTACGTATAAGACCAATAAGTATAAGATGCCCCTTCTTGATATAGTTGGTATTGATGCTTGTTAATGATCCTTCTGTATTGTATTTGCCTTCCTTAGCGGCGAGGAAGAGAATGACTTTATCTGGGCTCTTGAATGGTTGAGGCATATGTATAAGCTTTACGGGGTAGCTATTCCTTCTGTAATACTCACAGATTGCTGCCTTGCTTGTATAAATGCTATTTCCTCTTCTTCTTGCTTCCCTGAGCCAGCCTTACTCTTATGCCTATGGCATATTAATAAGGCCATCCTGACACATTGTATGCCTATATTTACTCGACATAAGGGCAGCCCTAAGGGGCAAGAAGAGTGGAAGCAATTCTATGACCTATGGCATGAGATTGTTGCCTTACTAACTGAAGATATATACAACGAGAGGCTTAAGAAGTTGAAGAAGCATTACCTTCCTATGCACATTGAAGTAGTAGGCTATATCTTGGAGACCTGGCTAGATCCCCATAAGCAGAGATTTGTTAAGGCTTGGGTTCACCAACATCTTCACTTCGAGCAATTTGTTACCTCTCGGGCCGAGGGCATTCATCAGCTCATTAAGAGTCATTTAAAACACTCTTAAGTTGACCTCTTTGAGGCCTGGAGGATCATCAAGCTTGTTCTATCGAATCAGCTTTCCGAGCTCAAGGCCAACCAGGCCAAGCAGCAGATCACCACACCTCTCGATATATCTGGGGTGTTATATGGCAATATCCGCGGCTGGATCTCACACGAAGCCCTGCGGAAGGTTGATGGTCAACGGGCACGGCTATTGAAGGAGATTCCTGCATGTACAGGGGTCTTCGCAAAGACTCTCAGTCTACCTTGCGCTCATAACCTTTAGCCTTTACTGGCGCAAGGTCTGCCCCTTTAACTATACTATTTCCATTCACATTAGCACCTCCAATGCTCAGGAACCCCCCAGCTTATTGTCGAGCCTCGCAAGCTATTTGATCGCCTAGCAGCTAATTCGACACTGCCATCGTCAAGCACGCAGCGTGAGCCTTCTGCATTCGAAGCCATTGAAAAGGCATCACAGCTAAGGGCACTGCCAAAATGTTCGAGATGCCATGACTATGGCCATAAGATGACATCGAAAGCGTGCCCATTGCGATACGAAGATCTATTGGAGCCCCCCCTCTGATCACCACGACAACGCACACAGTAACACATACAGCTACTCGCTCTGTAACCCGCTCGCTATCCCCATCATCCCCATCAGGAGTCTCCGTTATATCCGAGATTGTAGCTTATATAATAACGCATATGACGACACACACAACAACCCATATGGTATCTCCTCTAACAGCTAAATCGGCAGCTATTACTACACCATGTGTGCCTGTATTACAACCTGATGACCCCTGTGCTATTTTCTAACGATATAAGGAAGCATGAGAAGCTTGGTATGCTACACTGCCTCAAGGGGGCCTTAAGACTAACCAGCAGTATTGGAGGGCCATGGGGTTGCCTCAACGCTATAGCAAAGCGGAATATAACTGGTGCCTTGACTATAAGCAAATGGGGAGGCGTTGTAGGGCCGGAACTAACATGAGAGAGTGGACTAAGGAGGAGATGATGAGTTATCTTGACTGGGATAAGGCTGAGGACGAGAGGGTTGAGCAGAATGTAAGGATAGAGATGGCAAAGCAGCCCTTCTCTAGGCGGCGAGGCATGCAAGATATCTGGGATGCCGCCGAGAGGGATCTTGAAGTACATTATATATCTTCACGATAGTATTTGATATGGAAATAGAGAACTCTTACCAAAGGAAAAGGCTCTGCTTTGTCTACCGCACGCATTAAGGCGATTCACTTATACCGCGATAGCTACAGTGACGTGAGGGGGCATTATCAGTTCTTCACGGCCACGGGCAGACTCATGCCTTGCCAATGGATGATATATCGTGCATTGAATAAGTGCATATATGAGGAGTTATCCCCTTCCTTTAATTATATATGTAAATGTTGTTATAATTGATTAAAAAGGGATCACTATGGCACAGATGTATATATGCCTCTTACATAACGGGATCTTATTTGTACGCCCCGAGCGTACAGTATATCACGTGACCTTATTTGTACGCTCGAGCGTACATGTATGAGGGGCCCTGTAGAGGCACAGCTAGCTGTGCCTCTAAGATCATTATGTAAGCGCGATGTATGTATGGGAAGTTGCAGACGTGGCTTCAACTTAAACCTTCTAATTCAACGACTGATATTACAATTGAAGCAAATTGAAGCTATTACCGTATTCTATAACTAAAATAAACCCAATTAATGCTATAAATTTATTCCCTGATGATGTTCTTCCACCGGAAGGTCACTTTCCTTCGCAGCAGGCTCTTCTTACCGCCATTAACGCCTAGGCCTGAGAAAGAGGCTATGCCTTTATAGTTAAGAATTCATAGAAGACCATAAGTAGAAGGACTAGGGTTATCTATACTTATAATTAAGGCATAAAGCCCCCTTTAATAATAAGGGAATAGGTTAGGAATATTATATTATGCTATATAGGTTGCCTCTTTTTTATTATAGTATAGAAAGGGTTAAGTAAGACTTCGTAGTTCCTATTATATTATCCTAATTAGAAATATTATAAATATAACTATAAGCTAAGTAGTCCTTTAGTATACCCTATCTATTATTAGCTATTAAAGGCAGACAGGCTAATAGCTAAGTAACTTACTAATTGTAGCTCTGCACCTAAGGTTATTATATCACATCTGCAGAATATATTAGAAACACTTATTATAAAATAAGATATTTATAACTATATTACATAAAGTAAGCGAGAGCTTGTAAAGGGTTAAAGTAATATATATGCCCTTGCAGATTAGCTTAAAAGTAAGGGCTTTTGGAGTTATATATGTCTTAAGGAGGGTATAATTATAGCAGTATTATTTATATACCTAAAGTTACTTATATACCTTAAATTATATATAGAAGTGCTTATTCTAGACTATATATTTAAGATTAATAAGTATAAGATATTACTCCTTAATGCTATTATTATTAATACTTACTAATAGTCTTTTTATATTATATTTATATTCCTTAGTAGCAATGAAGAAGAGGACTATAACCACGGCTCTTATGCAGCTATGGTCTATCTATATAGCTGTATATGTAGATTTCCCTTCTGTAATACTTATAGACCGATGCCTTACTTATATAAATGCTATAGCTTCTACCTTTCTATAGTTAGTCTTATTACTTTACTTATGGCATATTAATAAGGCGTTATTATATTACTACATAGATATATTTACTAAGGATATAAAGGATTATAAAGGGTAAGAGAAGTAGAAGGACTTTTACTCCTCTTGGCATAACCTTATTATATCTAGTAAGAAAGATATATACTATTAAAAGCCTAATAAATTTAAGAAGAAGTATATTCCTAACTATATAAATTAGGTCAGCTATATTACTAAGACCTGGCTAGATCTCCATAAGGAGAAATTCATTAAGGCTTAGGTTAATTAATACCTTTACTTTAACTAATATATTATATTATAATATAAGGGTATTTATTAACTTATTAACTTATATCTTAAGACCTCCTAGCTTAACCTATTTAACGCCTAGAGATATATTAAGCTAGTTATAATAAAGCAGGTAGCCAAGCTTAAGAGCAACCAGGCAAAATAATAAGCTAGCTTCCCTCTAAAGCTATCCAGGTTGATATATAGTAATATCCGTGGTTAGATATTATATAAGGCTCATTGTTTAGTTAATAACTAATGAGCTTAGTTATTATATTACTTCCCGGCTTGCATAGGCACTTTTAAATGCACTCTTAGTCTACCATATACTTATATAATTAAGCCCTTATTATATTATAGTTAACTATTATAGATATATTATTTCTACCTGTATTAGCAGATTCTATGTAGTAGAAACCCTTAACTTTTTATTAAGCCTCCTATATAAATAGACTAACTTTAGGCTATATTAGTATTACCTATAATAAGTATATAATAAGAGCCTTATATATTTAAGGCAGTTAAGAAAATAATATAACCTCAGGTACTACTAATATACTTAAAGTATTATTAATTAGGTTATAAAATAAAGTTAAAAGCATGCCCCTTATGCTAGGAATATATCTCATAGACTTTGACTTAGGGGTTAATAACTATAGCTCCTACTTAAGCCTCTATAATTATAGTTCCTACTTAGACTTTTATAATAATTTATACTATAATATATATAATATTAAGATTAATAATATACTTATTATCCCTAGCTAGCCCTATAGGAGTTTTAGTAATATATATAATAACAGAGATAATAATAAAGATAATAACTTAGATAATAACTATTACTATAACTTCTCTTATAGCCAGGCTATTAATAGTTATTATATAAAGTAAGGCTAATATATTAAGTTATAAGGATCCTTATATTATCTATTAATATTATAAAGCAGATTAAGAGGCATAGTATATTATACTGCCTTAAGGAGCAGTAAAGACTAACTAATAGTATTATAAGGCTATAAAGCTACCTTAGTATTATAATAAGGATAAATATAAATAATATATTAATTAGAAATAAATAGGTTATTATTATAGGATAGGAAGAAATACTTAAGATTAGACTAAGGAGGAAATAATAAGCTATCTTAACTTTAATAAGGCTAAGAATAAATAGGTTAAGAGGAATATTAAAAAGGAGCTATATATATAGCGTTTTATAACTTATTATAGATCCGATTACATATAGAAGGCGGCAGGCCAGGATTACAAGGCTCAGCAGCGGGTATACCAATATCAGAACCATTATATCTAAATTGGGTTATAATCGGTTTTATGTTATCTGCTGCATAAGAGGAAGCATAAGTCATGTTTATCTATCTTTAATGCTTTAAATAGCTAGAAATACAGTATATTAGATGTGAATAGCCTCATAACAACATGTCACTTACATATATCACGCTTACATAAGGATATCTAGAGGCACAGCTAGCTGTGCCTCTAGCGGCCGCCGTTTCCTGAGGCCGTGAAGATCATGCCTGCCCTGCGACGCTTCGACCAGTCGTCGTCAATTCGCGTCACGTCGCATCAAGATATATTACCATCATTATTATCCTTCCCCTAACTAATATAACATATCTCGAAGCTTTATAATGCCTTTACCAGATATTTATACCGTCAATATAAGCCGTCGCAGAAGTCCAATTAGCCTGATCAATCCCTCTAGTAGGACATAATCGCGACCTTCATCGAGCAACTTAGACCAGCTATCAGATAATTCAACGGCCTGCCTTGACATATATCAATATGGCACGGAAGGTGTAAGCGGCGTGCCTAAAGGATGGCTCGACCATCATTTTTCTTCCCTGCCTAGACTTTACAATTTAGTCGGCAATGATATTCCAGGTGTTCAGTGGCGAAAATCAGACATATACCTCCGGAACGATTATTGCACGTCCCTGTATAGACCAAGCAAACAGTTCTAACACGTTGATACACAATATCACAGATTAACCAACTCAAACTAGACACTCAATACCAAATAAAACTTACTAATACCTGAGAAATTTATAATATAAGAGATTGAGATTTACTATATTTAGTTACTTATTACTTCTTGCTTATTGTCTAGATATTCTTTATAGAAGAGGTTGACCTTGTCGTCAACCCCTAAGTATTACAGCCAATTAGAATCTAGTAGATATATAGGGCATCTATCTAGCCAATTGCCGAATTTCGCGGGCAAATCTATCCATTTTTAGCTAGTATAGAATTACCCTATCCTAGATCTTACACAAGGCACATTATAATACAATGCAGTAAACAGATTGTATAACTTGAGTCATTCTTATTTCCCTTTAACCCACACTAATCCCAGGTCATTTCAACCCGCCACATTGACTATATTTATAAATATGCTTCCCGCCTCTAAAGTAAATAAGAAATCAGTCTTAATATTAATAAAGAATATATATATATATATTTCCGATTTCAAAGACATTCTAGCCCAGTGCCTACATAATTAGAACTTCCACTAATGCTAGGGGCAGGGTGGGAAATCTATCTACATCTATCTACCAACGCCTCAAGTAGACATATGTAGATGCTTAGTTATGACTTGCAAGATAGATAGATAGATATAGGGTATATATATATATAGATAGATGGCATTTATCTACTAAAACCCCACCACCATTACACCATTGTTTCTGCCATAGCGTCGGCCATCTCCTTCAACAATCCATCTTAGCCTTCCAACAACCCCGCTATCAACCAAGACCTGACTGTCTAAGCAACAAAAATAGTACTTACGTCTAGATGGGTGCGTTTTGGGGATACCATGGTACCTGCAGAGGAAAAGGTTCGCTCACATTCTGCAGCCATCAACGGGATTGATAAGACGTCAATCGCCATCCTAGCTACGCGTAGGTACTTAAACCGCTTAGGGCCCAGGCTGCTAGAAACGAGGTATGTCGTGATAAACAAAGCGTTGGGCACTGTGCGTTCTCGATCCGTCCGAAGAACGTTGGAGATTATCCCAGCCACAGAATTACCTAGAATGGCAACACAACCGCCGCTGAAGAACCGAGTTATGATGAGTGTAGCAAAGTTAGGGGCTACCCCAACTGGGATCAAGAAACAGAGGAAAACCATGTAGATAGTAAGGAATACTCTTCTTGTGCCAAATTACCAAGTCCAATAGCAAGACGTTTTTTCTTCAGAGACCAGTTATATGGATTCTCAGGGTCATTCGGTCCGTTCCATTGAATGAACCCCTGCCTTTCTGGAAAACATAAAAAGAACATAAATTAGTATTGGTTCTCGAGGGCGACGGTCCTTGTAGCAGCTCATAGGATGCATATCTAGTGAGTGGTCGTTAGATGACCCTTCATCTGAAGCGTAGGTGAGATCGTGGGTCATGATGTAGTGAACAATGTCGTAATTGCAGAATTTGATGCGTTGGGGTTCAAACTGAGTATAATTAGATAATCGTTTATGATGGTTCGAGTTCTTGTCAAAGTCTATGAGCTGAAGGTTAGTGACAGTTGAGCGGTTGCGACGATGTTTATTCCTTAAAAAGAACTGGCCATACCGTGATCGACTAGCATAATTGATTATTCATCGGTGAGTTGCACGGACTCTGTTTCTAACAATTCGCTAGTCTTAGCTTGTAGAGTTATGGAGTAAAGTATAAGCTTGTTCTAAAAGGCAGCAAATGCCGGAGGAGTCTAGATCTTCGGAGAGGGCGAATTCAGACGTGTTGTATGACCAAACAAAGCTATTTATTCCAAGAGACTTCTAACAAGGGGACTCTACTAAAGTTGGCTAGCTTAGGGTCATACTGCCTGGGCCTGTGCTCAAGGAAAGTCTTTGACATCTTCTCATACGGTAATGTGATGTAGGTATTTTCAAGCACGATAACATGATAACGTAGCGATGGCGCCCTAGAGCATTTGCTTACACACCAATGATTTCAGAATCAAGATAGCCGGGGCAGATGCTGACACTCATCTCGGCCAATAATCAACTGAATTCACAAGCTTTGGCAATCCAACAACCCAGGACCCACTTTGTTCCCCGTATCTTTCCGCCCAATGACAACCACGCAAACATGTTTTGACCCATCGCCTAACGTCCGTCACAGACCGGCCACCCCCATAGACTGGCCACCTCATTTTTTACCTAGCCACCTAATTTATATATATCTTAAACGGCAATAATTTTACGAATTTAATTCTAATTAATTTTAAACTAATACTAATTAATGTAGAATGCCTTCTTTTACTAAAAAAGATATAAGTGCAGTACTCTAGATGGTTACAAATAGAGTTTTAATAAATAAAGTAGCCGAAGCTTATAGCATTAACTGTTTTACTCTATAAGGTCAGATTAAAGGAAGCATAATACTAAGAGAAGCCTAAAAACCTTAGTAAAAGCTCTCTAATATTTAGGAAAAGTATTTATAGGACTGGATTATTATCTAAGCTAATCTAAGATGCCTTATATTGTGACGATCGTGGTTTCAAACAGGGAAACTAGTCCGTACTAGGTTTGTGTTTGCAGATTGCGTAGGGCGTTATACTTAGCAGGTTGGTTGTCACGTCTCTTAATGATCAAGTAATGCGTGTTAGGCTTATTGATGTAAAGAAGTCTTATTGATAGCTGGTGAGCTAAGTTCTGTCTTAGAGCTAAACGAGTGTCTATATATACTGGGTGGCTCACGCTGTGAGCGTAGGGGCTCACGGTGAGTCGTGAGTCGAATCGTGAGTCCATCGTGAGCCTGCGGGTCGGCTCACGGTCGACCGTCCTTGGTGTGGCGTGAGTCGACGTGTCATTGGTAAGTTTTTGTGGGGGCACACGTGACGTAAGCGCCTTTTCCTGTTGGGTCGTAACATATATTATATTATTAATTCAGAGAGTTCGCCAGTAAGATTACTATCTGTAATAGCTTCCTAGAAGGTATTAGAAGAAAGTAATTATAAGGCTTTTTAAGTTAAAATCCTAATATTAAGATATTAAAAGGTAAGAAAATTAATTCTAAATAATATAATACAGCTTTTTTTTAAATTAATAAAAGTATTCTTTATACTACTAATAATACTAGTAGTATAAATAATTAAGTAGAATAATATATATAATATTAATAAAGTTAGAATAATAGAAGGAATAGGAATAAATAATCTATTTCTTAGTTATAAGGATAAGAAGTTAGTATATATTTATTAGCCTAGTTCCAGATTATAGGTTATAGTTCTTAAGTATATCTTAGCAACTAGGAAGGTCCTTAGATTAGTTATTATCTTTAAGAGGAAGACTATTTAATAATAATATTTCCTAAAGTATTTTAACTTCCTAGATAACTAGGAGTTTAGCTATAATAAAAAGGGCTAGATAAGTAATAAATTAGCATTAGTTTAGTTAAAAAAAGTCTTTATTCTATTTATATAGCCTAAGAATAAGAATAAACCCTGGCTTCTTATTCTTAATAGTTATAAAAGTTATATAACTAAGGAATTCCTTTAGGAATACTATAATAATAATATCTATCTATTATTTCTTCCTGCTTACTCTTCCCATATCCTATAGCTACTAGATATTACTATATTTAGACTACTAAAGAGGGTATATTATTAACTTCTTTTAGATCTTACTTCTATTACTAATAATAGCTATATTAGCAAGATTATATTCTTATATATTTATAATAAGGCATAGAGAGAAGCTATTATAAGGTTAAATATAATAGCTAGCTTTAAAGTTACTAGACTATAGCCTATTAATATAGCAAAGGCTATAATAAATCTAATAGTTACTAAGACACCTAGTCCTACTGCTATAGCAAATTCGCCTACTAAAGAGTAGGATTCTAGTCTTTTAAAGACTCCCTGGTTATCTATATAGCTTCGGCGAGCTTTAGAGGCTGCCCTAGTAACTATGACATAAGATCTAACTATTAGGCTATTATTTAGGAAGATTAGCAGTTAATTAGATTATTATAACTTTAAGATTAAGAAGTAGGTAAGAGAAATAACTATTCTAGAGTATAAAAGAGAAAAATATCTCCTAAAAAGGTATAAAAAGGTTATTTATAACTTAAATACTAAGTTTATAAAGATTTTAATAATAAAAAAGGCTTATAAGTAGATATAAAGGACTTTATAATTAGAAAAAATAATAAATAGAGTTAAGAAATTAAAACTTAAGGATCTTTATATTTAGTTTTATTTAAATATATATTAATTAAATTTTTATTTAATATAAAAGATTTAATATTAAGATAATTAATTAATTAGTTATGATATCTAGTTCTTGGTGTTTTGGCCGAGGTGGCCAGTCTATGGGGGTGGCCGGTCTGTGGGTGACGGACGTTATAGACAGTGGCAACATGGAAGTGCATGCCGGAGACCGAGAACCCATTGACAAATCCACAAGCCTGCCGTACAACCTCCTCTCCAGCGTAAGTTGCAAGCTTCACATTCAAGTCAAGGCTGATAATATGTCGTCGTGGTGAACGTGATTCTGTACATACCCCCAGAACCTTGCGTCCATTGGTGGCGGTCTCCAGTGCTGTGAGATGTTATATGTGATTCAGAATATTGATGATTTGGGTTACCTCGTCAAGTGTGATGAAGACTTTCGAGGTCAATCTTACGATAAGATATCATAATTCTCGCGATATTTAGCACGACTAGCTCAGTGGCACTAGGATCTGGGTTCGGAAAATTCCTGCTATAACGAATGATATATAAAGGAAAAATATAAGTCCGACTCTTATCAGCGCCTCTTGGTTAGTGATCGCCGCGGAAATAGGCTCAGGCTTGCATTAGTCCCAAGCCAACCGTGCTGAATTTCATAAGACTTCGCGGTATTATAATAACTTGAGAGATCACATGGAAGCGTGCTCTGCAGCTAACGTGGGGCGGATTATATAGGCTAGCCGAGCCCTCGTTCTTGGAGTTCAGAGGATAGCTTATTAGCTGTTGAGCAGAATAATTGTTGCATGAGGACCAAGGCAGTAGTCTCGGATTAAGCAAAGGAAATTATTATTTGAAGTGCATGTCGCACCATGTAGCGCATTTTGCTTCAATTTGATAGTACGATGTCCTTACAATGCATCACAAGAGTGCTAAATCTCACAGCTTGACTTATCATACCATGGGTTTTAAAGAGACCATATCATATATACTCAAGTATCTAGCTGTCTATATTTTATATTTTGCCCCAATAACCTCTATCTTTTGTCTTTACCGAATGCCATACTTGGCTATTGTAGATTAGAGGGAGCTCTACCCTATCAGGGTAGAGTGGGTAGAATGACGGAAAGAGTAGTGGGTAGAGTAGTGGGTAGGGCTCCCTCTACTCTATAATGCCCAAGTATGCCGAATGCGATGCCCTAAGAATGTTTCTAGATAACCATAACCTGCTTTCCAGACATCAACCAAACAACTTGGTTATTAATTCCATGGTTCGTGAAAGTCTCTCTCAAAGACTCTTCACCTTCGGTAAAGTGTGTCCAGGATTCGTAGTGCATAGGCACGAGCAGGTCGGCTCCAAGGCCGCGGAACATCTTGACCGCATCCTCACCACTCATTGTGATCTGTTGAGGCGTCGCCTTCTCATCCGGGTAAGGGGCATGAGCGTTACCCAAGTTCATGAGCGCTACTACAACGTGGTACTTTTCACGCACTTTGGCCACGACGTCGGGGAGGAGAATAGTGTCGCCGGTGAAATAGAAGACGTTTGGTCGGCCGTCAGGCTGGTAGCCGAAGGTTTCTTTATGAATGACGAAGCCAGTGACCTCTCCTCCGGGCAGATGAACGCAAGGCACACCAGTAATAGACCATGCCTCGCCTTCCCACGAGTAGGTTAAGGTCTGCCAGGCCTGAAGCGCCCTGACTTCGGGGTATTCAGACAAATTTCGCTTGCCGTCCGGAGTAGTAAAGACAGGACGGCCAATCAGAAGCTGACGGCCAGTCTCGTCAAGGTTGTCGAAGTGGTCCTCATGGCTTAGAAGGACTCCCTGAACGAAGGGCAGTTGCTTGATGTTCAGGGCGGGGCCCTTGTTGAGTTCAATGGGCACTTTCTGAGTAGCTTGGGGGAGAAGAGGTGCCGCATCGTATTCCATTGGAGCAACCTCATCAAAGATAGGATCGGTGATGAGGCGTACACCGTCAATCTCTACAAGTGCTGTAGCGGTGGTGATGTGCGTGATGAAGACGCTGCTGTTGAAGTTGGAGGGAGTCATGGTGACTTAGTGAGGATTTGTATAAAGATGTAATAGAAGATTGAACTTGGGATGTCTTGTTCCGACTTGAAAGGTTAATTGGGATTGATATGTAGTGTTTTCTTATACCTTTTTATCTCAATTTAAATGTCGATGCGTTATATGATGATTTGATAAGCTCTAACGGCATTGCATTTTTTCAGATTACAAATATGCCTTGGATTTATGCACGGGCCATTTTTAGTGATGCTTTTGAAACTGGCCGTGTCGTTATGCGCCGATAATGTGGATAACGATAATACGACGTAGTAATGTGATAATATGGAGTTATAGTTGCCACCTTGATGGGGATGGGTTTTGTTCCCCTTTTGGGAATAGCAATTAATAAGTTTCTCCGATTATAAAAAATAGAAACCTGGGGTATTAAAAAAAAAAAAAAAAAAAAAAAAGAAAAAGGTAATAACGTATATGACAAGCTCATGCACCTCCAAAACAACCTAAAACTAAAGCTCCCACCAACTGCTCGCGCCTACCAGGTTAACTATTGGAAGTTAGTTAGGTCGCCGTTATAATGGCATTCAATCATAACTCGATAGGGTTCTAAAAACACGCAGACTATCTAATCTGGAAGAAGATATTATAGTCTAATTCATTCTTGACCTAGATTCGTGAGGATTTCCCCCCTGATTATAATTTATTAAAGAAATAGCTAATTAACTTCTAACTGATCGCAATGCATCAGCTGTCGGCAAGCGCTGGGCTCATAACTTCGCTAAGCGATAACCAGACCTTAAGATGCGTTTTTGGCATAAAATATAACTACCAGAGGGCTAAGTGTAAAGATCTAACTGAAATCCGGAAGTGGTTTATGCTTATGTTGAACGTGATCGCAAAGTATGGTATCTAATCAGATGATATCTAGAGCTTTAGCTTTATAATGGGCATTATTATGGCCAGAATGGTCATCACTGGTTCAGAAAAACATAGAAGATTAAAATCAGTGCAGCCTCCCAGGCAATTGGGTTATTGCAACAAGCCAAAATAGATAGGCATATAACAAGCTGGGTCTCGACTAGCTAAAGCACTTTGAGTAGTCTATAACTAACTGATCAATAGTTGCTATCATCTCCTGATCCTTAATGGTTATAAAAGCCACTACTTTGTCGGGTTTAAGGCATATTATAAGGCAAATAAGATTATTACACTCTATATGCCATCTTATTCATCTCACCTACTTTAGCCTTATTATATTATGTGCTTTAGGCTGCTAAAACAGGCATATAGTTAAGAAATTAAGTATCTGATCAGATGCTCTATAAACCACATTTCCAAGACTAAGTTCTTTCCTGCCTTCTTTCCTGCCTTCTAAGGCCTTATAAAAAAAAAGAAATATCTGGGGAGGTTTTAGAGGAGCTGGTCTTGTTCCTATTGATCCAGAGAGTGTGGTCTCAAAGCTTGATGTGCAACTACGGACTCCAACGCCTGCCGAGGTTGCTAAACCCTCGACCCCTTGGGTATTAAAGACCCCAAAGACCGTGCTTGAGGCCCAATCTCAGTCTGAATACGTCGAAAGACGAATTAAGAGGCATTAAAGCAGCTACCCAGAGTTAATTATAGAGGCTTTAAAGTCTAATACTAAAGCACTAAAGGCAACTATGCATTAGGTTGCCTTACTAAAGGCCAGGGTCAGGGATCTTAAAGAGGCGAATGAGATACGTAGCCGGCGGCGCAGGGAAAAAAGAACCCGCCTATAGAATAGCGATAAGATGGCTATAGAGGAAGGAAGGCGAGAAATTGATCAGATAGATGGTGGTACGCAGGTAGTGGCCGAATCGTCAAGCGGTGGTGGCTAAGAAGGGTCGGCAGGAGCGAAGGAAAGGCGCTGTGGAACATGCGGCAAGACCGGTTAAAATGCAAGGTGTTAGATAATTGTTGCGGTGTCTGATAGAGAACACGGCGATTAGTTTCAATTGATTCAGCGGTTTGCTGTGTTTTTATGGTGTTTTTAATTTTTAAAGGCTGAAACTTTTATTACGTAAGCTTATTGTGTATGTTAATGAAAGTTATAGTAAAAACAGAAGTAAAAAATAAAAATAAAAATTTAAAAATTGAGGAAAATAATAGGGGATTACTATAAGGAAAGTTAAAAGAAAATAAAAAAAATAGAGAAAATAGGAATAAAATAAAAGAATAAAAAAAAAAGGAATTTAAAAAAAGAATAGCAAAAAAATATGAAATAAGAAAGATCAATAGAATATAAAGTAAAGTAAAATAAAAAATAAAAAAAATAAAAAACAATTAAAAATAAAGGTATAGGATTAAAAGAAAATTATAAGATAAAGAGTAAGGAGAGAGTTAAAGGGTTAGCGTTCAATACTGGTGAAGATAGGACTGGCTAACCGGAGGACCAATTAACCAGTCAGAGAGCTGTCTCAGTACTGTAAGAACCTCTCAGATAGGTCATTACTGAGCAGATAGAAATAGGGTTCTAACCCAACTATCGGACACAAAACAAGAAAAACAGCATAATTCACCCTAATATTTGACAAATACAGTGCTTGATAATATAACTACAGCGCAGGCAACTAAGCGAGAAGACCGTTGAGGAAGTCATCGCGTGGCTGGATGAAGAGAACTTATGAACCAGAACAAACTGAGACGGCGACCAGGAAACCTGGTGAATAGTTGGGCGAGGGATAACCACGAAACCCGGAGCCAAAGTCCTTTCGTTTCTCAAGGCAGAGGCCCCAAGGGCCTTTCATCACCTCGTTCGTCGTTCCTCAAGGCATGGCTGATTTTGACAGAATCGGCTGCGAATAATACCTAGGGCTTAACCTTATATATAACTGCCTTTATTACCTTAGTAATTAACTTTAAAGCTATAATAATAAACTCTAGGGAGCTATTATAATACCTTCTTATTTACCTTTTAAGGTATTTAAACTAAGATTAGGCCTTAAAGATTATCTTTAGGGTCTTTAAAGCCTATAATATTAATATTTAGATAGCCTCCCTAGGGGGTATTATTGTTTTTAGCTATATATTAAGCTTTAAGATTATATTTTCTAGGTTAAAAGAAGTAAGCCTAGCTCTTGTAAGACCTCCCTAGATATTACCTTTTAAAAAAGTAGCTTTAAAAGTAATATAAAAGGCCTGGAAGAACTTGATCTTAGAAATATATATTATAAAATATCTAATTAAATATTTTATTTCTTAATTATAACCCTATTTGAATAGCCTAAACTACTTAATATTAAATAACTAAAGTAAGTAAAATATATAAGTAGGAATATATAGTATAATAATCTTATTCTCCTAGTAATATCTTTTAAAATTAATTAAATAATAACTTTTATAATTATCTAAGATTAGAAGACAATAAGGCTTAGTTAATTAGTTAATTATAAACTAATTAAAGTATTTTAATTAATTAAGACCTAGCTTATTATTTATTTATTTATTTTAACTTATTATAATAACTTAATTACCTAGGAGATTATATTCTTAGTATTAATTAATAAGATAATATTAGCTTATATTAATAATAAATAATATAATTAATTTACCTTTTATATTATAAAATTATATTTAATTTTCAAGATATATTAATTTTTATCTTTTTTATCTTTTTAACTTGAGAATAATTATTTTACTTATTATAATACCTATTATAAAGTTATGCTTATTAAAGTCTTAATATTATATATTATAATTATATTTTATATAAGCTTGAATTAACTATAAAAAATAATTTAATCTTTATATTTAGCTCCTTAATAATATACTAAAGACTAGCTATTATATTATGGATTTAGAGAAGAATACAAGCCCTTTAACAAAAACATAGTATTTTATAATATTAAAAGGTTTCAAAGTGTAAAAGTTAAAGATCACTTTGCTAAGCTTTAGAGTAGCTAGTCTAGAGGAAGAAGTTAGCCGGTTAAATCGAGGCTGTTAAGGAAGTAATTAAGGTAGGAGGAGTGGAAGAGAATATTAAAATTTATTTATATTTTAATTAAATAATAGGACTTAATTTTTTTAATTTTTTTAATATTTTTAGTGACTTTTAGTAAGCGGGTTTGAAAATAGCAGTTTATATAGGGAAACTTTCTTTTTGCTTATGGGTAGGTGGGTGTTACTGGTGGGTGGGTACTACATGTTAAGAACCGCGGCCTGGGGTCCTCTTCTTTCGATGGCTTCTCTGTCAGCGTCACAGCAAATGAGTTCGTCATAGGTTGCATGGTCTAGCCCTACGTACGTGCCCGAATTACGCAAGCCTGTCACCCAGAAACGATCAGATTATGCTTTTAACAGGTAATTGCATCCAAATGGCATTCTAGTCTAAGTACCCATAACTCGCCCACAGCTTGACTGGCCTCAGACAGGTGCCACATCAACATCCTAGTTCGTCCCTCTAAGCCTGTCTAATCCCTCAATCCTAGCAATTCTCGGATTCCAACATAAAGAGACAGGCTACTTGAGCCATCAGGACTGAGTCGTCCTGGTACTCTGGGCCGTGTCCGATACGATTAAGAACAGTCTGTAAATCATCCTCACACCAGCCCAGGGACGGTGCAAATTCTCTGCAGGTCGTGTCGAGCGCAAGGGCATCAAACTCAAAATGGCCCTGGACAGTAAGCACCCGCCCAGGAAGGTACAGACCTTGGACTGGGCATTGCTCCGTACGGCCGAGATTGATCCAGGAGTCTGGCAGGCGAACGACAGCGTCGGTGGATTTGCTATTCTCGACGCGTGCACCTGATTGGTGGCCTTGGATGAAGACGCCATCGGTGTGCATCATTTGCATGCGCATCAGTCCCTGAGGTAATTGCAACAAGATGGGGAAATGGGTCGTAAATGTAGGATCGAGTTGGATCTTGTACAGTCCAGCTTCACGGCCCATGAGTGATTTCTCCACTCGAGCACCCTGTTCAGCTAGCAATGCCTGAGCGATAACCTGGTGACCAAAGCAGGAGCCCAAGAGTCGCACCGTCGGGAACTTAGCATAGACGTGCCTGATGTATTTTTCCAGATCCAGGATCCATGGGTGCTCTGCAACCTCGTAGGCCCCTGCGGCTGCGCCGGTGATCCAGATGGCGTCGATCAGTTCCCCGTCGGCTTGTGCCCCTGTATCGTCGCGACCTGTACGCCGTAGGAGCTCCAGAGGGGGATAAACTCGACCCAAGACATCGTAGGCCGAGACAGATAGCTGGACCGGATCGTCTAGGGCTTCTTGGTTCAGCTGGGCTATACCTTTCCGAAGAATGGCTTCGAACTGGGAGCTGTAGAGCCCGCGCAAGATGTACAGCCCGCGAGCGGGAATGTCGACGTCGAGGATTGCGACGTGGATCGTATGACCCATAGCTACTGAGTGTGCGTTGACAGCGGCTGGGAATTGTCAGTATTCTCGTCATTTCTCGTACATTGCATGGTTTATCTACCAAAGTTGGGCGGCGTGCGGACAGAAAGTCTTGATGAAACTTTTTCGAGGGATGAGGATTCGTCTTTGACTTCGGAACTGCTGCTATCCCTCGAGGTGAAATCGGTTATGACGGTGGTCGGCTCCGGCTATCGTTCAGCTGCTTAGTGTTGCGCTCGGTTTCTCTCAATCATGCCCTTGTTGAAACTACACATCAAGCCATCGAATAACATCTGAGAAAGGTATCGGAGGCGCGTGACTGATCAGATACTACCCGTGTACACACGTCATGAGGGTTCAGGTTCTTTATCGAGGAGACTGAGGGCGGCAGGTCTTGGTCCAGGAAATGTTAGTTCCACATCAATTCCCTTATCTGGAAATTTATCGAGAATATTGCCAAGACACAACACCGCTTAAATACGATTCTGATTGACGCTGACGGTCAATCTTGACTAAGAAGCCGCTTTCTCTCGGAAATATGCCCTTTCGAGACGAGCCACATCGGGTTTATTCTACTGTTGACCTCCAGATCTACCAAAGTACGAGTCTGAAGCGGATAGTCTCCCCTGCACAGGGCCCTCCGACTGTGAGGCCCGCATCTGTAACCCACCCTGGACTATGAACTTGTTTGCGCGGAAAGGATCGATAATGTATTTACCCTCCCCCTAAAGAATAAACAAAACCTCTGCCCGAGAGTTGAGTTAAAGACCCCAGCCTTGACTGCAGTGCACTACGTCCAATAGAAACTTTTCCCGCGCAGCCTCTGGAGATGTCATAGCAGAGGCTTATATCAGTCAATGATTCGGATGCGCAGAGTGCCCCACTAGATCAAGCTGGGGAACCGGTGCTACCGCTCCTCCACGGTTGTTATCAGTAATGCGTGGAGCCCGAAAATACATGAGGCACTACTTGGAATAGTTATATTGTTTAACGAATTCTTTGATTTCATGCGATTTGTCAGCTGCGTACGTTGCTGGTGACAAAAACTAGCAACGATGACAAATTACTCAACTCACCCTGAAATACATTTGTGGAATAAGACAGTTTTCCCGCTGCATATGGCGGTAGTCAGGCACAACCACCTGATACGCTAATAACCTGCAGTCGTCGCTCCAAGGTGACTGCCGAGGTCGATGTCGTATCAGTCAGAGGTTGAATAAGGGTAGTTAGATACACTTCTACACCTAGGCGTCTCAAATAAGCTCACATCGACACTCAAAGGGTTGACGGGCTTGGCGTATTATGTCAGGCCAGGCACTTCTACCACAAGCCGATTCCGGGGTTCTGGAACCGGGCATCTCTATTGCAAAGCTCATCTATTGGGATGCTGTTGTCGAGCAAGGGGGTCTCCAGAAGGCAATCAGTTTCAACTTTAAAACAGGGAATCTTCATGGCCAGACCACTAAGCTTATTCGGGAAACAAAAACCGCCAAGACCCCGACCCCTGGCCTTCCCACCCGCGGTAGGAGGTTGCTTTATTTGTCAAGAAAGGAGTAACAACAAACCAATGTTGAGGAACCCTACCACTTCAAGTATCTGTTCTCTTAAATGGAATTTCTAGGCGGATGCTGGCGCCTTGTCTAATAATATTTCTTTTTCTTCTTCCTAAGTGATACTCATGCCAACCTTTGACTTATTTCTTCATTTCTCTAGCTATTCTTTCAAAATATTCAGGAACAAGGCTGGAACCTTGTTAGAGATATCTCCATCGCGGGATTTCCGATTATATCTGCAGTACTGTTTCAACGTCGTGGTCTTATTCACCAAGTCTCCTCTGTTAAGCATCTTTCGCCGTAAAGATGTCGAAGCTTGCAGGACAGCTAACAGCAACAGAGCTACTGAAGAAGCAGTTTACGGGCTCCAAGATTCTCTTCCACCTACTATTCTGGGGAGCACATCTCGGTACATTTGCGTATGGATGGTGTGTGCAAAAACTAACCCCCCAGGGGAAGACCGTGCAAAGCAAAAGCAACGATAACTGACTGAGAATTATTAGGTGGAAACAAGCCTCAGATTCTCGATTAGAACCTTTGAACGTCACCCTGAACTTGTCGATATGGATATCCCGAGGTGCAGGTCTTGTCCTAAGTTGGGATACCACCCTAATACTTCTACCTGTCTGTCGCACTATCATTCGATGGTTCCGGCCCAAGATCAAGTTCCTGCCACTGGACGAAAATGTGTGGTTCCACCGACAGGTCGCGTATGCGATGCTGATTTTCACCATCATTCACACGTCAGGACATTACGTAAAGTAGGTATTGGCTTCGGACCGGTATTTTTGTGATACAAGGCCCTCATTGTCATTAGTCGATTTCTACAACGATCACGATGTTAAGGTGTATTCAGCTTCTTCAATATCGAAAAGACCCAGATTCGACCCGTCACAGCCATCGCTATCCACTATAAGGACCCGGGTGGTATTACAGGCCATATCATGCTGCTGTGTATGCTTCTGATGTATACCACGGCCCACGTTCGTATCCGACAACAATCATTTGAGACTTTCTGGTATACACACCATCTTTTCATACCATTCTTTCTAGGTTTATATACCCATGCGGTCGGCTGCTTTGTTCGTGACACGGCTGAGCCTTTCTCTCCGTTCTCCGGCAAGGCTTATTATGACCATTGTCTTGGTTATCTGGGCTGGCGCTGGGAGCTCGGAGCTGGCGGCCTCTATTTTGTGGAGAGAATATACCGAGAAGTGCGTGCAATGAGGGAGACTAAGATCACCAGAGTTGTCAGGCACCCATACGGTAAGCATTGGTGAATTACCTCTGGATTCCTCGGTGAGACTAATCTATTGCAGACGTCGTGGAAATTCAATTTGTCAAGCCTTCTTTTAAGTATAAACCCGGTCAATGGCTTTTCCTGCAGGTTCCCTCAATTTCCCGGTATCAATGGCATCCCTTCACAATCACCTCTTGTCCCTTCGATCCGTATGTTTCGGTACATGTCCGACAGATTGGCGACTTCACGAGAGTTTTGGGTGATGCTGTTGGTTCAGGCCAGGCTCAGTCTGAACTTTACGCGGATAGCGCCGCAGATCCGATGGCCATATTCGAAATCGCATTGCAGAATGGCCAGCAAATGCCATTGCTCAGAATTGACGGCCCTTATGGTGCACCGGCCGAAGACGTTCTCGAGAATGAAATCGCGATTTTGGTCGGAATGGGCATTGGCGTGACGCCGTGGGCTTCTATCCTCAAGAACATCTGGCACTTACGGAACGGGCGAGTTTCAGCAATACGGCTGCGTCGAGTTGAATTTATCTGGATTTGTAAAGATGCCGCGGCCTTTGAATGGTTCCACGCGCTCCTGAGCTCCCTCGAAGACCTGATTGTTGAGGAGGCTGCAGCTGCCCCTGGAAGTTCTCTCCAGGAATTTTTCAGGATTCATACTTACCTCACTCAGAAGCTCGATGATGACACGGCCCAAAATATAGTTTTGAACAGTGTGGGTGCCAGTGCCGATCCCTTGACAAAGCTAAAGGCCGGTACCAACTTTGGCCGGCCTGACTTTCCCAAGTTCTTCCAGCATGTGCGTAATGGGATTGATGATGGCACGTATCTTTCTGGACTCGAAAGAACTATTCAGGCTACAGTTGGAGTGTACTTTTGCGGACCAACAGCGGCCGGTAAGTATTATGATCCTTTCCTTCGAATGTTGAGGCTTATGTTACTTCACAGCTCGCGAGATCAAGAGCGCTTGCAAAAGTGTCAGCACCCACGATGTGAAATTCAGGTTTTGGAAGGAACACTTTTGAAACTGTACTGGCTTAACATCTCGAAGGACATGTTGCTAGCGAAAACGCCAAAGAGTGTTTAAACTATCAAACCAGCAAATTATTTGCCGGTCAGAGTTCAGATCAGTGGTGTAGAAATACTCGCAGCCAAAGTGCTGATGCTAGCAACGTTGAAGGATAACGCGTTTGTATTATTTCTGTCAACTATCTTTATTGGTGATGAGAGGAGCGAACATGTGAGCAAGAGGCCGCCAGCACAAACAACCCAAGCACGTCCAATACAGCGTTTTTCCGCTGGTGAGTCAACAAAGGTGATATACATTCCTACCGTTCCAGCCTTATACAACCTCGAAAAGAAGGCCTCTTGGGCCTCTGAGCAAGGATAGTCGGGGCAAACAGACTATAATGGGATGTCAGGAATGCGATGCAGCGATTTGTAGCCTCCCTGATTGCTGGTACCCTTGTCATGGTCCAAAACAGAGGGGCAAATAGGTCTCTTTTAGATACTGGTGCCCTATTGGTTACTGACCCCTGTAATGACAAGTTTGGAATTTTTGACAGTCGAAGGGATACCAAAAAGAAAAATCATCCAGACTTTAATACGATCGTAATGGCACGAATCGGGTCTAATTATGGCTTTTTACCCATTGGGCATATCAAACCTCTTCCCCAAAGTCGCTGCTGAATTGCTGGTAGCGCTTTCTGACGCAGCTGTTGCACTTGAAAACTGAGATAAGGTACATGGGAAGGCTCCAACCTAGTGCCCGTGTGGGTTATGGGAGGGGATACGGGATTGCAGGTGTTGTCGTCAGCCCGCTTGTGGCGGCTCTTTTCTTCTGGTAAAATTACTATCATCACACACATTGAGTGCCTCATCAGGTCATGCCGGCGAAGCTATGGGAGTTTCAAAATCGCGATGGAATCATACGTGAAATCGACATGAAACTACTCCTGAGCCTTTTTCTAAAAGGAATTGTAACCGACCAGAACATCTAGTTGATATCCTTGCTTTGAACAATGGTACCAAAGGCGTCGTCGATCTCGCGGAGAGCCACCTTCTTCAACTCTTGAGCGTTGACGCCGGGGATGTTTCTATCGCCAACCGCATCTTCCGCCACCAGAACATCCCATCCTCTCTCAGCGCCCTGACGAGAAGTGGTTGAAATGCAGACATGGGCCTAAGCAATCGTATTTCAGTCCTCTAAAATAATGCAAGCATTAGGGAACTTACCATGTAGCCGACAAGCACAATCTTGCTCCTACCGGTAGCAGCTAAGACTTCTTGCAAATCCGTTCCTGTGAACGAGCCTGGGAGTGACTTTTCAACAACCTTTTCACCTTCCGTAGGCTTCAACTCGTCGAACTCCTCGGCAAGCTCTGTATCCGGGGTGAAAACAGGCGCTCCTGAAGGTGTGGTATGAACGACGTGGACGACGGGTGCCTTGGCAGCACGGTACTTCTCTAGTAGAGAGGCGATAACGGGACGCGAGGCTTCAATATTCTCGATCTTAAGCTTTCCAGTGGCATACTCGTTTTGGGCATCGATGATGACCAGAACGCTGTCGCTGGTGGAAGCAGTAGAAGGCTCGATGCCGAGCAAAGTGCGGAAAGCGACCCCTACAGTAGACATTATTAAAGAGATAAGATGTGATTATTTGAGTTCTTGATCGGGTTTGAATTAAGAATAGAGGCATTTTATAGGTCTTGTGATTAGGAGGCATTTCATGGCCTAGGTAGAACAGTCTACGCCTCTTCGGGTAACAAAACCCGCCAAGACGGAAGCGATGCTGGTGGCGGGTTTTGCCCCGCAGCAGTGCACAATTGTGGCATTGAGATTTATAAGCATTGTAGAGGCGTTTGAATGGAGTTTGAAGGCGAAAGCCCCCACGTTGTGCGGTTCTGTTCTGTGCTTATTGAACTGACTCTTGTCCCACCGACGTGTTGGGTATGATTAAGCCAAAAACGGCAGCAATTAGGCAGAGTTGACAAGATTAGCTTTGAGAAAGTGTGAATAAACAACATGGATTAAATGGCCAAAGCATGTCAGGTCACGATAGTATTCTTCAGCACACAGAGCCCCGGTCTGATTATACACTGATACCGGTCCTGTCGTCTCCTGATCTAGGGTACCTTGCTTAGTATATGCCTCAGCTCCTGTACATTCCTTGATCACCGCCTAATTCTTTTCTGGGGCCCCACGAGATCGATGCCCAAAATGACGGTGCCATCACCAGTTTCTGCTTCTGGGCGGTGGGCGACATCAAAAGTTTTACCCGCTATGTCTACGCCCCACAAACCAACCAGAAGATGCAGCAGCTTGAATTGCAGTCACAGGCGCGAGCGCGGGTACATATACAGCACTCAGAGGTGTTGCATACAGCAGCTTGTTAAAAAGTCAGGACTACTCCAGCTCCCGCTCTTTTCTTCCCCCCACGTAACATCACCGCTTCCACAATCGGCTCGTCGCTTGCTTTTTCGTCTCTTCAACTTTTTTCTTCAATTTTCTCTACTTCTAGTAAAATGTCTTCCGAGGAGACCACCCACCCTTCCATCAAGGGTATGTTTCTCTTGCTGTTGCTTTTTTTCTGCCCCACGTTGTGTTGTTGCTCCGCCCCTGTCTTATGATGATCATCATACGCATGTCTTGTGTCTGGATTCTCGCCAGCTTTCTGCGAAGGATTGGAGCCAACAACCCGATGATTGAATCTTATCAATGGTGCAATTCATAGCTCTGAAGCTGTCGCGTCATAACAAGGATAGCTTCAGCTCTTAATCCCCCTAGCTTCCCCTCTATCACAACCCACACACTCAGAGAAACCGTCCAAGTCGTCAAGCCACAAACCCCTCGCAGACATTAAAATTTTGAACATTCAGCAATTGACTAACATCTCTCTAGATGGTTGGTTCCAAGAGATCTCGGACATGTGGCCCGGTAAGCTAATCCAATTCATGAACCTATCGACTCAAAATCCTTACCCGACCAAACAGGCCATGCCATGACCCTCCGCGTTGAGGAGGTCCTCGTCCACGAGAAGTCCAAGTACCAGGACGTCCTCATCTTCAAGTCCACCGACTTCGGCAACGTTCTGGTCCTCGACAACGTCATCCAGTGCACCGAGCGCGATGAGTTCTCCTACCAGGAGATGATCGCTCACCTCGCCCTCAACTCACATCCCAACCCCAAGAAGGTCCTTGTCATTGGTGGTGGTGACGGTGGTGTTCTACGTGAGATTGTCAAGCACGACTGTGTCGAAGAGGCCACCCTCTGCGACATTGATGAGGCTGTTGTCCGTCTCTCCAAGGAGCACCTCCCCTCCATGGCTTGCGGCTTCGACCACCCCAAGTCCAAGACCCACATCGGCGATGGCGTCAAGTTCCTTAACGACTACAAGAACGAGTTCGACGTCATCATCACCGACTCCCCCGACCCCAATGGTCCCGCTGAGGCTCTCTTCCAGAAGAGCTATTTCCAGCTCCTCCACGACGCTCTCCGCGAGGGCGGTGTCATCACTACTCAAGGTTGTATGTTCCCTAGTTTCTTGAGGAAAGTAACTGGCGTCCCTAGGAACAGCAGAATGGGGGAACCCTTTCTGGTCAAAGTTGACCAGTGTAGCTGGGCTCTCCCTCGATGTGTACATTATAGTACCACTTCCATCCTAGGGACTTCCAGAAGCTAGTGCTGCTTTCCCAGCTCTGCTTTCGGTAGTCCCGCGATAGCATGAATTTTTGTCGTTTTACGTATGCCGCGTTCTGTTCGGTCGCGTTCCGCTCTACTGTTCCTGATCCGCCACGTTATCGTTATACTAGGCCGTAGTTTCTTCAAGGAGTGCGCTGGCTCGTTGACCTGTTCACAGCCGAGAGCCCCTGGCTTCACCTCCCCCTCATAGCTCGCCTCAAGAAGGACTGCCAGGCCATCTTCCCCGTTGCCGAGTACGCCTACACCACCATCCCTACCTACCCCTCTGGTCAGATCGGCTTCATGGTCTGCTCCAAGGACCCGAAGGCCGACGTCAAGAACCCTGTCCGAACCTGGTGCAAGGAGGAGGAGGATGCCAAGTGCCGATACTACTCGGCTGAGATCCACAAGACCAGCTTTGTCCTTCCCAAGTTCGCCCAGAAGGCTCTTGAGTAAGGTCGTTAGCGGATGGCACAGGATTGATGCAGAGTGGTTTGAGTGGCTACGTTTATGAGTTTACGCCGGAAAGGGATCAATGGGGATAAACAGAAAGGCCAAGATGGCCGCATAGATTAACGGGACGCAAAGGTATATATGTGTCCCGAATAGGAAAAATACTATGGCGTTACTGCGAGTAGGGCTCATGGAGTCATGAAATAACGTGGTTTATAAGCGAACGGCGGATTTTCCACCACCTTATCTCAGTCAACATTGACTACATCACTACAACAACTCTAAATTTAATTTGCTAATATGAGATAGTTAATAATAACCCTATCCTAACCTTGACTTAGTGTGAGCTGCACTTTGTTGCCCTGAGCGAAGTATAAAGTTCTTGTGATTACTCACTTGCCCTTTTTGTTTATAAACCCCGGCAAGACAATAAATCGTCCGAGCACCACTCAAAGACCCCCATTATGAAGATGTATATGGGGCTTAGAGCGGGGAAACAACTCAACCAAGAACATACACACATCCAAGACACATCAGAGAATCACGAATCGTGACACCATACTAGTCAGCCCTTGCCCTAGAGCTAGTCTCGTGTCTACGTATCCGCGCACCTCGTATCCCCCTTCGCATATCAAGGTGAGATGGACCAACCCATACAAGATGCTTCATAGTAAGTATCGAGAAGGAATTTTCTACCATGTAATGAAGCCAAGCCACTTTTGAGGTAATTTCCTTGAATACGAGGGGCATTTGTGCTTTTATTTATCATGCACAAGGGTGCGCGGTTTTCCACACATTCAAATACACAAAATGCGACGAAGCCATACAAAGTCCCGAAAGGGCTGCACTAATTGTAAGCGACGGAAATTTAAGGTAAGTCGCTGCAAGCTCATACTCGGAGCCGCCCATCCAATCGCTTGATATTTGATATCATTAATATATGAATGTAATCATAGTGTGACGAAGTCTATCCCATCTGCTTTAATTGCAAGCGCCATCAAACCACCTGCAGCCTCTCGGAACAGACACTGGATTCTCCGGATCAATCCTCACAGTCGCCGGCGGCAACCCACAAGTCCGAGGAACAGGAGACAGCCGCAAGGTGTGGACATGCGTCGCCTGCAAAAGCCTCACTTGCAGAGCAAATCGCATCATTTCCTTCGCTGGAGCTTTGGCGAAGTGACATTGAGTTGATGCATCATTGGAATACTATCGCAGCCGATTCGTTGTCTGTTAGGCCAGACATATGTCATATTTGGCGCATCACCATTCCGTGTGAAGGATATCGGCACCTGTTCGTGATGCACGGTATCCTGGCTCTTTCCGCTATACATAAATCTTTCCTACTGCCTCAAGATCGGAAAAGATACCGAGCACTCTCCGACTATCATCAGGTAGTGGGCTCGGAGAGATTTCGCTCAGCTTTACAATCAATCGACTCGGAGAATAGCATGGCATTATTCGGGTTCGCTACTTGTCTTATAGTGATTATGATGGCGCAACCCTCGCAAAATCAACTACTTTGGATACCCCGAAACAACTTTGAAGAAGCATATACAAGGACTCATTGGAAAAGCGCAACGGGAGAAGAAACGAATATTCTTTTCTCATTTCACTAGCACAACCCATTATCCTTAGGGACTACCAGATGACTTCAAAAAGATCGAGTATGTGAATACACAAGGGAAGATGGGATGACACAGGGATTTAAACAGCTACTTGAATACTGTGCGGTTCGCAGATGCATGGCTCGGCGAACTTCTGCAGTTATTCGAAGACCACGGTATCGCCAACGAAACTCTTGTGGTTCTTATCGGAGACCATGGGCAGGCGTTCAGAGACGACATCTACACCAGGACCGGGACCTACAAGAATGGCCACGTCAGTAATTTTCGCGTCCCTATTACGTTCCGGCATTCTCATATTCCCCGCGTGCAATACGAAGCAAATGCAACTTTAATTTCTATCCTTCCAACGATCTTGGACTTGCTCACTAACACTGGCTCGCTCAATCGTAAGGATACGGTCATAGCATCTGATCTCATCCACTATTATGAAGGACAGTCGCTCATACGGCCTTACAAAATATCTCAAAATGGCCGTCGCGTATGGAACTTTGGCGTTGTCAATAGCGGCGCTAGTATGCTGTCAGTGACGTCTGCAGATGCGCCCCGGAGGCTTGCCATACCCCCCGAATTGGGCTGGTGGGGGGCCTGATGCCCCACAAACTTTTGCGCAACAGCCTTTGATCATTAACTCATTCCGATTTCTCAGCACCCTGTAACTGGCAATTAACGTTAGATCTTTCAAGCAAGTCAACTCCCTGACTGCGCACACATCACCCCACAAGAGATTCTACCCCAGAAGGCACAACATCATCCTCAGCTCTTGGCGAAATATCTTGCGGAACTTTTTTCTTTTCTCCTCTTTTCTCCTCTTTTCTCCTCTTTTCTCCTTTTTTCTTTTCTTTAGTCATTGTGGGCTTTTCAAGAGTCGACAGCATTGCCATCTCAACAACAGGATGCCATAATCCCCGGCCAAGCTAAAGCTTGATGCCACAAGATCTCAACCTACCCCTTCCTGTCTTTTGACTATTGTTGCGTAATGCCAGGCTCTTTGAATCTACGTTAGGTCCGTCTACAACCGAAAACACCAACATTGTTTGTTGTGTTTTGCTCTGCAAATCTAGACTCGTTATTCCTATGAAAGCAACCGGTATAATGGGCACTGTCAATACTAAGAGCTAAGAGACAACTGTACGTTTGTCTCATTTAGATGGTAAAAGCCTTACTTGCTGTAGTCAGTACCGATTGCGATATATTAAACTTGTCGAAATTAAGCCAGCCAAGCCGGGAAAGCAGGTGACTTCCATTACTTCATGTCATTGGCGGGAGATATCTCGTGATGTGGCTCTGCATAACCGATAAATCGAACTTTTCTTTACACGTGGCTTTATTCTATTTGGCTCATGTTCATATTTACTTCAATTATCGAGTAAACTGAAATGGTGAGGGGAATGCAATAGACCAATCCTTCGATTAATGCTTCAAGCTAACGTCGAGTTAATATACTCAAATTACGTTTACCACTGTCTTGACTTTGGCTCTCAGGCAACTCGTTGGCCGTTCAAGAATTGCGTAGTATCCAATGACCAGCGGAGTGGGAATATTTTAGGAACTATGCTGGTCATGGTCTAACAAGACCGGCTTACGCGCTGAGCAGAAGTTCAGAACGCTGAGACATACAAGATTTATACCTTTTCAGTTATACGACTCTGTGTTGGAAGCTGGTCGCGTATATAGTTACATTGTTTCTTATTTACTATGGTGTCGCAATGTGGAGGCTACCGAAAAAATCGCCCAAACCTAACGTTATGTACAAATGGATTATAGTGAAGAGAGGAGCACATGTGGTTCATACCGTAATGGTCTATGTAGAACTAGGTCTAGTGGTCCTACATAGCAGTGACCTGCATTTGCTCCCACATCAAGGGTATGGGGTTATTTCTCAGAGTAGACTGAGTAAGAGGACAGAGGTGAATGAGCTACAGCACCTCTTTTTACAGCGTGTAAGGGCTAGATATTCGGATCTTGGGACCGAACTTATAGAAAATCAACGGGATGGGGGCAAATCCTGTTGCAAGGAAACCTAGAAGACTCCCAGCCTAACTAGAGCCAAGGTTGTGGTACACTGCTTCATCTCAGCATCTGTTCATATTGAAGAAGGTGTCAGTGATGGGTGGCTTGGGACTTGACTTACTGGGTAAAACAAACAGTGGGAATGAACCACCTAGCATATAACGCAGCACTCCGTTCGCAGCCAAGGCAGAGGCTCCATAACGAGCCCCATAAACATTCGTCAAGTAGAGCACGCAGGACACCTAGATGGGTAGGAAAAGATGGGAATGTGAGTAAATGAAGTCTAAAATCAGAGAATTCCGAGACTCGACTCACAAAGATGAGGAGATTGGAACAGCCAAAGAGTCCTGCAGCAACGATGCTGGCCATCCAATGCACGCCAGGCCGCGCAGTCCAAGCAAACCAGAAGAGAGCCGCGGGCATTAATATGCTGCCATACATTGCGCCCCGCAGTCGCTGCTCGGGATCCGAATAAACATCATCCTTTCTCTTGTGCACGCGATGGTCGATAATTATGTATAGTACTCCGCCAGCCACACATCCGATGGCGATACTGAGAAACACCAGGCCAGTTTGTCCTGACGAAAAACTGTGTACGTTCTGAAAGATTAGGGGGAAGGCTGTCAAAAAGGTGAACAAGACGCAAAAGTTGAAAGCCGTATAGAGAGAACAGAGAGAGACAATTGGCTCGGTTGCTAGCATGTAAAGCGGCCTTGTGAGGGTAACGGTCAGTAGCTATTGTATACCCGCCAGCCCGCTAGGGATAGGGCTGGGGGGAACTGGAAAGCCGAGAGCCTTGGCGCGACGACGAATGAGAGGATGGGAATAAGTCTCCTGGGCCCCCAACGCGAGAATCCATATGGACCCCCCCAGAAGCAAGGTTACCCATTGTGACCATTGCCAGTCCTTGTACTCAGCGATCCAGCTTAAGACTAAGGATCCCAAGGTTGGACCTAGAAACGCTGTAACAAAAAAACAACGCCATAGCTACTGAGCCATGTTTACCGTGCCAGATATCCATGATGGTGCCGGCACCAATAGCTAATGGGGATGAACCGATGGCGCCAGCGAAGAATCGACATATGATAAGTGTGGCTAAGTTCTTGGCGAACCCTGCACCGACGATGAAGAGTAGCGAAATAGGGGTGATGTAAACGTAAATGAAGCGTCGACCGTACGTTTCGCTCAGGGGTGCCGAGATCATAGGACCAAATGCAAGTCCATATACGTAGAGGCTAAAGGGGAGTATCGAGACCGTAGAAGTAACATTGAATTCGTGTTGGACCTCAACTCGAGCCGGTGAGTAGGCAGCCAGGCCAAAGGAACTGTTCACCGGACGACTCTTGTCAGTTGGCTCACGGTTGCAAAGTGGTGACCTTTACTTGGGAGAATGGCTAATATGGTAAGGCACAGACATGCGGGAATCAGAGTATTGTACATCCTCTTGGGGAAACTCCAGTTTTTGGCATTTTCAGGGTCTTCAGACCAATCTAGGGGCGTGTGCCCGTTCGAAGGAGGCATTTCGGCCGGTGCAGCAACTGTCATAGAGCTGCTACTACTGTCGTCCATTGCGATAAAAGGCGGTCTAGTTAGAAGATGCAACAACTAGGAGCAGGATATTTCTAAAGTAGATAAGTAGTATGAACAGGTTAAGGCTGAGATAGCAGGATGAGGTTCTCTTTATGTGAGCCCATCCTTCCACAGCGGTCCTTGATCCACTAAAGGCCGTTTCCCCACTCTTTTCGGCGTCTTGCCACAGCTCCCCTCGAAGCCGCTTCATCAATACTTTCCGCGGCACCGCGGGTACTTTTACATGCGTGGCCCGATATCTGTCTTGTCCTGAATTACGGCATGCCCACGCGCATCATCAAACTTGTCGGACATACGATTAAACTTGTAGGGTTGAACTCTCTGTCTTGAGCCTTTCATCAAGCAGCGCGCCAAGCATTCAAACTTTCCCTTTTGTTGTGACCTCGCCGCCAACTCTTTCTGACATTCCCGCACATTGAGAAAAGATTGGAAACCTTCAGTCTAACTCTACGTCTTGAGCTTCATGCAATGGGTGGTACCGTTTTAGTTGGAAATGTCGAAGACACGCACTTAATTCTATACTATCCGTCGCCGCTTTGCCAAAACCTACGCTTTCATTATCTCCACGGTCACGCGTCTTATCAACTGATGCCTAGCATCTACATGACGTTCACTAATGCCTTGGTCTCGTTATGCCAGCGACATTTTGATTATGGAACTTTTAGCGTCGAATTTGTTATGGTACCCTTTTGATGCATCTGCACATGTCTGAGACGTCATAGGACAACATTAGTCATTGCCACCACGGTAGTTTGTTAGTCCGGAACTGTTGGCTCCAAACCCCCGTTGGTTTTTCATTCGACGGCTCGGACGAATTCCACCTTGACGTGATCATTGCCTGGTAACCGCCTGTGTCAAAGCTCAATTAAATATTACATTCTGAACAATCAGTCATTCTTATTACTCCGCTTTGACTTCAACACCACAGCCACAACAGACCCCCGCCCCTGTGGCCTGCCTCAATTGTCGTGACAAGCACGTCAAGTGTGATGGCGATCCGGCTGGATGCTCGCGATGTGCGGCGTCGAATGTTCCATGCCATTATCTGCCTTCTCGTCGTGGTTGCAGATGCCCGCCTAAGTCACAGTCTTTGATCGATTGCCCCGACTTGATCTCCTCGCCTACTATGATGGATCTGTCATCACAGCCTGGCCCCATCTCACAGGGTCTGTCTACCTGCAATACTTGGGTCGATAGTGACGACTACTCACTTTTCGAGTCTTCCAACCTAGGTATTGACGCTGCTGTCTACCTACCTCCGCAGTCGGAACACTGCTCAGACACGGGGCTTGATAGAATCCTTAACGCGGATTCCACTGCTTTCTTATCCTGCCAACAACAAACTTATCCGACTTCAGACTCTGGTGAGGACCATCTGATAAAGATGTTCTATTGTTATTTTTATCCCGCTCATCCTTTTCTACTGCCACAAAAAGATTTCTTGAAGTCTGGCCCTCCCAGATGTCTCGTTGATCTCATGCAGCTTATCAGTCTACACTCTATCTCTCCGAATCTGGTGACGGGCGATCGCATCACTTAAATACAGACAGCAGTCCAAGAAGCAAGTCTTAGTGTCGAAAAGGCACAGGCTCTCTTATTGCTCTGTATCGCTTTTCACGCCCATGTTGCGCCACAAGCCGCGAAAGCGAGTCTAAATCAAGCCGTCAACTATAGCCTCCAGCTTGGACTTCACTGTCGAGATGCTTCTGACTCAGTAATGGCGCTGGACTCCGTGCGTGCCGAGAGCCTACGGCGTACCTGGTGGGAGATATTCGTAGTCGATACGCTGCTAACGGCAGTGCAGGTTGATGGCACTCTCCAATTCACATCGGAGGAGACTCCCTATGTACCACTCCCTTACGAACTGGAACAAGACACATATAACAGGGAACAGGATACATGTTCGTCGATAACGGGCCGCAATCTGGAGCAGAGTCGGCATTTGCTGTTATTCGAAGAACCAGATCTTGCTTCCCTAGGCTACCGCTTGGAAGCATCCATAATCCTTCGAAAGTGTCTTCTTACTGCCTCGCAGGAATCAATATATGCTTTCGACGCCACTATTTCAAGTTGGTTTCACTGATTGCCCAGCAACAAGCGTGTCATTCTCCAGTGCAATGGCGAGTTGGACCAAATGACATTCCAGGCTGTCATGCTGATGCACTGTGCTTCTATCTATCTTCATTTTCCCCGGTCACGTCTACTAGCCTTTCTCCCAGTCACCCGCCACATTTTTTGTTCTGTGCCTCCAGAAGTTATATCTTGTTCTGCAGTTCCGCAGTTGCATACGAACAAGGTGATCAGTGCCTCTGTTGGTCTCTCCAACATAGCTTCACTATCCACATCTGTTCTCAAGCAAAGCCCGTTTTTCTGTTGTGTCCTGGTTTTGAGTTCTATTATTCAGCTAGCTTGCCGCTCAGCCAGGCTTGAAGGATTGCATAGCACAGACCTTCACTTTCTAGGTCTTAACCTCAGCATGCTTAAGTCTTTAAGAGAGATATGGGCTATAGCAGCTGTGTCTGAGTCTCTGCTTCGAGATCTCGTGAAGGAAGTTTCTGGTGTAATTGGTATCCAGTCATAGATTAGCATTTGTAGAATACATGTGATACCCAAGTAGTTGCTTAGCACTGTAATTTAATGGCACATTTGATATTTGTAGCGGAAGCCACTTGAGTGAGAACCACTTATGGCAGATGCTATTAAGATACTCTAAGACCTCACTCACTACTGAGGCATCAAGACATGCTTTGCACAGCATTCTTCGCTTGATGAGTAGATACGGAAGGAGACAGGTGCAAAGTGCGACGTATGTATTTATGTGTATTTTTCGTCGGGGGAGCCGTGAGGCCCTGTAAATCTCCTAAAAGAGCACGGGATGTGCTAGGCTAAACTGTCTACAATCGCCGCCGCACTGAACCTCACTCAGATCATCTGCAAGGCCTCTTGAATCGGAGCCGTATGTATGCTCGGTACCTCCAAAAGTCACCTTTCTACTCGTAGCCAGCCATACAGTAGTTCCCGCTGAAACACGTCCGACAGGGCATCAATACAGTTGATCTTAGCAGAGCTTCCGTCCAGCAGCGCCTCCATCTAGTTCATCCAGCATATCATCGGTAAGAAGGCGCATTACTCCAAGAGGGCATCCCGTCAGCGGGAACACATCCCTCTCCGGCTGGGAATTCTCTTGCGCGGATAGATCAAGTAGCTTTCCACACCCTAAGGTGGACAGCCTGTGGCCTCTAAGATCGCCAGTACCTGCGAGCAAAGCTATGCATCCTTGGGGAAAACCCTCGCAGGAAAAAAAAACCAAAGCGGCCAGAACGCTGCTTTGTGGACGAGGCAGCTGCCTCATTCCACGGTCTCCAAGTAAGCTCTGCACCATTTCGTCCCAGCGGTTGCGTCTAGTGGTAGCGGGTAGTGAGACAAATCGTCGAGGCCCGGCTGTCTTCAGGGCGGCAGCCGAGGCTGCAAGAGGAAAGAGGTTTTCTGGGCAGTATATGACTGCAGAGATCAGCCATACACCTTGGAGTTGTGAAAGGCAGGGGGCATTGAGGCCCCGTATGTCGAGGGCCCAAGAAGACCCAAGAGGTCGAGCAGCTGACGGCTGCAGATGTCGGTCATACGGGAAGTCGAGGGCCGCGGAGCCCGGAATGTCGGAGGCTCGCGAAGCCGGAACATCGAGGCTCAAAGAAGTCGGAAACACTACACAGGAAAAAGCGCCCGAAGGCGATGTCAAGAGCTCGCGATTGATAGCCCAGCGCTTGCCAACTGGTCACACGTCGCGGTTAGCAAGCAGTCGATTCGCCATTTCTTCAACATCACGCAGTTGGAGAGGGCATCGTAGCGAATCTAAGTCGAGAATAAACTGAACTATAGTCTGCTCCTCTAGATCAGATAGCTTCCGTGACTTAGGTGTAGTACTTGATGCAGCAGGAATGGCATTGCGTCGGCGACGAAGAGCCCAGTAGTGGACCTCACATAACCTAGCAGCGTTGTGGAGACTTAATTTTAGGCTCCTCTTGAGGGCTTGAAGTGTGAGTAGTATTTTAGCTTCTTTATCTGGGTGTGACATCTTAAATAATTGAGAATTATTTTATCAGATGGTTAGATGTAAGGTTGGGGGATTTTTGGTGCATGCATTTGTCTGATGAACGCGCTTATCGTAAACGTTAGACTAGTTTATCCCTTAAGAAACTCTAACCGTCACATGTGTCTTTTAAAATTTTCATACTACTTTCTAAGAGAACTTAACTCCCCTAGAAACCCGCTCCAGGTGCTTTCAACACTACAACTGGTCCTCTGCACTGGCAGCTGCTGGGACGAGCTAGTGCTGCGGGCAATCAGCTCTATGTAGCTCTCTGCAGTCCTGCCCGTGCCGAAACAGGATACCCTGGCTATGGCCACAGTCTTGTCGCGGATCCGATGGCGCAGGTGCAAGTTGAAGTAGATGAGAAGGAGACGACGGTTGACTGGGAGCTCGATCCTGATAAGATTAGTGAGGCAAGGAAGAACATCCCATTGAACATGTAAGGAAGATTTGATGCATACCCAGATGTATGCAGCACGTGTTGGTAAATGGAAAATTCCGCAACAGGGATTTTCAACTTATTTTACCCTCGATCGCTTCTCGTAATCTTGAAGACGCAAAGAAGTCCATCTACAGTATAAGCTGCACCTGGCTGCCCCTAAAACTCCACACTTATATAATTAGAAAGGAGTTTAAATTCCCTGTGGTACTCACTTACCCCTTCTGGTCATAAAACCCGCCAAGAGGTTAAATTGTCCGAGCCCCGCATAACGACCCCGGTGGACAGATGATACACGCGCTAACACCGACTTAAAGCGCGCCTTGGTTCCGTTTTGCTTAAGAGCACTTCGACAATAAACACATTACGCATACCGGAATATTTTTTAGCCTTTTTCGTATTTATATACTAGGTCGGCCCGAAGAAGCCATCGGTAGTGCATTAGGGGACGCGAGTAGATATTTCTAATTGGGTCGGAGTTCAAGTGGGAATCTGGTGGCTTTTGTTTATTATCAGTAGCGGTGTTGCACGCAGGCCCAATGGGCTCACCAATGATAGCGACAATCGCTAATATTAATCGGATCCCTAAGTACTCATGAATTAATCGTCTATTTGGAACTGTATATTTGGAATGGACTACACCGTCGGATGCCACCTTAATGTTTTATAAAGAAGCAACTTCCGGTTACGCGTTATTCATTCAGATTGTTTCAACCTCGAAGACTGTGGACTAAGTTACAATAGGTCCTTCTAACTTAACAGTGTCTCAATGAAAGCAGAATAAGTGTCACAGAACTTAAGGTACATAAATAGATCAAGACGGCGGATTCCGTATGTCACAGCACGAGGGTGTAGTTTGCAGCCATGTTATGTAAGCCGAAATCGTACAGTAAATTCGACTCCACGTTAAGACTGGATTCATTATAACCCGCCAATATTCACGGCCAATGCCCCTGAACTACGCTAGGACCACCAAATAGTCATATAATTTAGGCGCTATGTTTGACCCATTCAAAAGGCTCCGCCTCAATGCGCGTCGATCAAATCTCATGGTAACGACTGGGAGAGGTAGCGATGTTTCGTCCCCCGGTTTTACGACACAAGTTAAACTCTGAACAAGCTCATACTGTGAATACGAGCAGTAAATTAGCCAAGCAATAGCACAGCCTCATCGCAGCGTCGATCGAGTTCACGCGTGGACCTCCAAGATATTTCGTGGTAGCTGGTACATAAGTTCTAGCATTTCTTCCGAGACTTCTAGATTGTCCGTTCTTAGCACCAGATCAAGTCTTTACTTCGGAATCTTTCCCAGATCATCCATTTGTGCAGCTCTTCCACCTTTCGTAATTTCTGCAATCATGCTTATTTCCTTCCAAAACCTCGTCCTGTTGGCTGCTTTTGCAAAAGCTTCGCTAGCCAACCCATCCCCTGCTAATAACAAATCTGCTGCGAATTGTTCCCAGCCCCGCATCAGAAAAGAGTGGTAAGTATGCGACGGTTCTGTGGAAGATTCAAAGTATACTTACGACCTTCTTGGCGCACGTTGAGCTCCTCTGAGCAAGCGGCCTACATCGACGCTATACAATGTCTCAAGACTGCTCCATCCAAGGGTACAAGCATCTTTGATACCCTTGAGAGTCGCTACGATGACTTTGTGGCATTGCATATCAACGCCACTCGAGGTCTGTCCTGAAAACACCCACCTTGTCTGATGTTTTAGCTGACGAACCACTGCAGGTGGCCAGGAAGCACCGTCACTTATCAACCAGACTCCAAGTGAGTATTGCACCTCCACCTAGAAGTGTCTCTTGTCTTAAAAGCTAAACCATAAAACTCCTAGACAACGAAACTCAATCTCATGTTACGGTCTACGGTGTCCATGGCGTTGGGGTCTTCCTTCCATGGCACCGCTATGCCATCTGGACCTTTGAGTCTGTCTTGCGCGAGGAGTGCAACTACACCGCTGCACAGCCGTACTGGGACTGGACCCTCGATAGCCCAGCATCCAACGGATCACTGTTCAAATCTCCTGTTTTGCAAGCATTTGGCGGCGATGGATCGGCAACGGACAACTGTGTGAAAGACGGCCCTTTCACCGGCGGCACTTATTTGAACATTGGGCCGTCGGAATCCTACGCAAAAAACCCGCGGTGCTTGAAAAGGGCGATCACTGAGGATACTTTCAACACTAGCTCCAGCTGGGACGATATTTATCCGCCAACGATGAGTAGAAAGAGCTACGTGCAGCTTCAGGCCTTCATCGATGGCCTCGACTTTATTCCAGAGACGGATAAGGTCGCGACGGGAGCAACCTCCCGTCCCCATAGCATGGGCCACACGGTCATTGGTGGCGATGTATGTCCAGATTCGCTGCCTTTCAAACCTCGATTAGAAGGAAAAGAGTGACTGACATACTAGGACAGTTCATGGACGTGTACTCCTCTCCAAACGATCCCATCTTTTGGTTACACCATACCCAACTTGATTATATGTGGTCCTTGTGGCAAAAGGCGGACAAGTCGCGTCTTGCTGATATCGGTGGTGCTAGGACGCTCGATGGATTTGGTCCTAGTGGTGATGAAGTTGAGATCACTACCCTCGATACACCTCTATGGATGGGCTTCATGAACGACGATATACCGGTAAAGGCAGTCATGGATACCATGAATGGTGATGGCGAGGGCGTTCTTTGCTACGATTATGACGAATCTCCATCTTGGGCTGGAAGGCAGGGATTCTAGTTGTAGTAAGAATCTATATCCTTATTGCTCTAGCTTTTGCTATTGCTAGGTGTTGTAAGGAGCTCAGCGGCTATCTACAAGTTCTTAACGGTGTGTGAGACGATGGAGCAAAGAAAGACTCACCTGTCTAGCGCAGCTGGGTTGAGGCGGCCCGACAGTGCCCTGGTTGGAACAAAGGAGAGACGGCTGCATGTTTACCTCCTTTATAAGGATAGATGGAGACGGACTGAGCGCAGGAAAGTTGCATGGTTCGGCTGCGAGCATGTAATAATTACAAGCCAACTCTGTTCTTTCCCACTCTATTAAGCTGCTTTCCTTTTTCTGGTTTCCTTTGGGAGGAGAAAAAAGGCGGCAGCGAGGGCTAGCTATCCGGAACCTGCAAGTTACCATGACACGATGCCGTATACGCCATTGTGGTCAACCATCCGAGTGTATGAAGGTTATGGACCCATGTTATTTAATAAGCAGAGTATTGACTGCTATCATGTGATAGGTAGCATCTAGCCGGTTAGGTTCTTTTGTTCTCGGCTGCTCGCAGCCGAGGTAGAGTTTTGTATGCCGACATAGCTTGGTAGTCTAGCACTTAGGTGTCGAATCAGATTTGAAATAAATGTGGTTACTATCTACGCGTGAACTGTCAGCCACCAGCGGTTAGGCGCGCCAATGAAACGAAACATCTAGATTCAGTAAATGAGACTTGAATACTTATCAAGCTCAAACTCTCATTACAGTCGAGCTCGTATCAGGCTTCTTGTATAGTCGTCGGTACCTTTCTTAGGTCAGCCACAAGGATCGAACAACACAGCATCGATGATTCTCGTAGCCAAAATGATGTCCATCATCTAGAACAGATGCATTCCCTGTTATTGCATTTATTGCAGAACGTATCAGTAGTCACGTTGAGCTTGCGTCGCCGCCTGACATGGCTCTTCCCTTGAGTAGCGTCCACGCGAAGAGTGATCTACCGTCTAGATTATATAATTCAGGCGGCTTAAAATAGCAACTAGAAGTGGCCATCGGCTAGGAAATTATTTCAGCTGCTAATTAGATTACAGAATAGACTATATATATCTATTTTTAGTTAATAATACTACTATTATAATATTTTTAGTTTTATAAGGGATATTTTAAGTCGGTAATAAGTAGAAACTTATTATAGCTTTAGTTATCCTTATATAGCCCCTTTTTATTATTAAGTTAACTAAGCCTTTAATGGCAGGATAGCTATCCTACATATAAGTAATATTACTTAAAGTATTAATATATAACTAGTTAAGTATATCTAATATACTTAATTATTAGTTAATATAATTATAACCTTATTAATACCTATTTAATCTATATATATAATTTATAATAGGTTTTAATATAATACCTGTTTTATATTTAGAAAGACCTAAGTAAATATAAATCCTCCCTGTAGTTAAGTAGAGTAATCTATTCTAGGTATAAGGCCTATATAGGCACCAATAGCACATTCTCCTATTAATTCTTAAGTCTAGCTTATATTATAAAAAATATTATTTTGTGTTTTACTAATAATATATATTTCTTAGTATATAATTAAATAGAAGTAATAGGCTAGTAATAGCTTATAATAATATATAAATTTAAATATCTTTTTAATTTCTTTATTACTATAATCTAAAATATCTTATTATTAAAGTATTATAATATAGATTTAATCTACTTAATATACTTAAATTAACTACCTTATAATAAGTAGTATTATATTATTTTATATATTTAAATTTATAACTATTTTCTTTTAATTAAATACTTAGCTATAGGTAAGCTCTTTTTAACTTCAATTATACTTTTAGTATAAAGTAATAAATTACATAGGCTAATAAGTTATTACTAAGTTATTTAATATTATACTCTTTTTATTAGACTTAGACTTAAAGATCTTATATTTATTAAGTAATAAATAACTATATCTTATAATAATAATAGATTAATTAAGATTTTAAATGCAGCTTAATTTTTTATATTAATAGTTTTATATCTTCTAAGATACTCTTAATTTTATTTTAAATAATATTATAAAAGTACTAATATAAAACTATTTAAACTTTTTATTAAACTTATCTTAAGATTTATTTAAGTTTTAATTAATAATATAATAAAACTTTTTAGAATTTTAATTAATATATTTAAATTTAAAAATCTTTTAATTTATTTTAATACTAATATTATCTTAATCTTATAATAACTTAATATTTTTAATTATTTACTTCTTAAAGTAATTATATAAAAGTTATATTTAGCTAATTAAAAAGTAATTACTTTATAAAGTTATAAGGCAAATACTTATTAATAACTAATATATTATAATTAATAAGCAGAGAATTAATTATTTCCTTTATAAATTATAATTATAAGAGAAATCCTTAAAAATCTAAGTTAAGAATAAATTAAATTATTATTTACTCCTCTAAATTAAATAATCTTTATAGATTTAAGATAGAATTATATTATAATTAAATATTATTCTTCTTATTTTAGAAGGTATTGTATCTAATAATATATATCCTTATAGCATATTATAGGCCTAGTTTTAGGTTATTCTAAAGGGCCTAAAGGGCAAGAAGAATTCTAACTTTATTTAAAGTTTATAATATGCTAGGTAATTAAGAAGTATTTAATTATATAGTAATATTATAAGATAAGGGATTTTTAGTTGGCTTGTTTATCTGGTTGGCTTGCTTATTAAATATATTACCTCTTTTATATCTTATACTTAAACTAGAAATAAAATAGCTTTATTCTTTCTTTTATATAACTATAGTCTAGTATATATAGTAGTAGAAGAGCTAGAGTTTTTACTTATATATAAAGCACTTTATTATAAATAAATTTAATAAGATTAAAGTCAACTTAACATTTATATTTTATTAGCTATTATATAATATTAATACTTTTATAAAACCCTGTTTACTTAATATTAGTAATTTAAGCTAAATATAACTTAAATATAATAAGATATATAATTATAGTTATTATTAAACTTTATAAGTTAAGAATATATTTTAATTAGTTATAATAAACTAAGTTATATTTATAAACCCTATTACCTAATAATTATAAGAAACATAAACTTAAAGCAAATTTATTATATAAATATTAAGTTTATAATATATATGATAAGCTTGCGCAACAGACAAGCATGTGCAATAGTATACTATGTAGCTAAAAGCTACTTACCCTATAGTATTTTAATACCTAAATAAATTAAATAAAAATCTAGAAAACTGATTTCTTAAATAGTATAGTTTATTATATAAGAAAGTATTTTTTAAAGATTATTAACTATTTTATTTTATATAGAAAACCTTAAAATATAGTATATTTTATAGTATAAATAAATTTTAAAGTTCATAGTTAAATAGGAATTTTTAAAAAGTCTAAGAAAATTAATATAGCTTATTTTAGGACTTAAATATAAGTTATTAAAGTTTTAGATATTTTAAGTCTAATTTGAATTTTTAAAGATTATTTAAAAAACTGCCTTTAAGGTGAAAAGTGGATTATTGCACACGCTTATCTGTTACACATGCTTATTATATATATTATATTAATATTGATATTAATTAATTTAAAGGTATTCCTTTATGCTCTTACCTATTTTTTAACTTACTATAGCTACTATAATACCTAAAACCCTAATTATTAATATATACTTATTTTAATTATTATAATACCTATGTCTTACTAGCGCTATGAAATTTCTTATATAAATTTAAATATCAGCAGGCTGTCGACGTAAATAATAAATATCAGGAGGCCTAGTCGGCCAAAATTCAAGAATTCACAAGGAATAGAGGTGAATGCTTGCCGAAACCAGTCATAATACCACCATCATCAACATTAACAGTGTTTTCAGGCTTAATCCAATCATATTAGCCCTCACTGATATCAAAGTACCAATGAACCGCTTTAGATATTAAAGAGTCGAACCTTTTGGCTTCTTAACGTTTCCCTATCTTCATCTTCAGGTCTATGCGGCGATTAATAAACTTGGTCACCCAGTTGCGTCCCAAGTTGGGACATTCGCCCTGCTGCCTCAATAAGCCCATGATATAAGCGCAGATCTGACTGTGGGACGGAGCATAGCCCAAGGACTCCTGACGGAGAATCCAGAGAGCCAGCCTATCCTCTTGGCTCTTAGACAAGCGTCGATGAGGGTGGATCTGCCCTTTCACGGCCCCGCGGCCGTTAAGCCTGTCGGTTAGAGTGCTACGAGGCACTCCCATCGGAGCGGCTTAAGGGGGCGAAAAACCGTCGTCCGTAATATCCAATATAGCCTCTGCTATGTCTTCCTCTGTATATTTTCATCGAAGTCTCGATCTAGGCATTCTTTTATTAATATCGCAGAAAAATGCCAAAAAACATAGAAAGGAGCAGTAAGGAAATTAATAATTAAATTAATACTATTTCTATAGCATAGTATGCATACATCACATACCCTGTATAGCCTTAGAGGGCTATAATTGTTAACTCTAATCGTTTTTATAATCAGCAAAGGCATTATCCTCCAAGTAGCTATTTATTTTGGCTAATATTTGTATAAGTGAAGTTGATGAGTTTTGGTGAAGGTTTTTGTATTTTGCTTGCCGAAAGAGGGGTTGTGGATGGTAAGTACGTACTTCGACGCCTATTTCTCCGCCCAAAATCTATCGCAAAACGACTGGCTTTTGCTGACAGATATCAAAATGAGGAGGAAAGCTTTTGGCATAATTTGTGGTTTTCTGACGTGGTCTCAATCGACCGTACCGACGGTGATTATACCAAGTGGTCATTTTACAGATCTAACCGCAACACAGGGAGAGAGACTAAGGAAAGATAAAAGACAGCCTCGCAGGACGCCCTTGAGACATAAGAAGATGTTTTTTGCAGTAATTTCCCTTCTATTTACGACAGATCTCGTCCTATTGACGGAGACCCAGAAGCAAAGCGTGGAGGCATAACAGGACGAATTATTCTACAACGTCTCAAGGAGCAGCTTCCTGCAATAGTTGAAGAGGGAATGACGTTCCAGCATGATAACGGACCAACATTTAAAGCTAAGGTTGTACATAAATAGCTAAAGAAATGGGCAGAACGAGAAGGGGTTATCCTTATCAAATGGCCTCCTTATAGTCCTGATCATAATCCTATTGAAAATCTAGGGAAAATACTGAAAAAAAGGATATGCGAGAAATACCCTGAGTTACCATCGTATACGGTTTCAGATGAAGCTCTTGATAACCTGATCAAAGCTGCACAGGAAGTTTGGCTCGAGGTTGAACAAGAGGTCATTGAAAACGTGATTAATTCGATGAAGGACCGCGTTGAGGCGTGTTATCAAGCTGGAGGATATTAGACGAAGTATTGATATATATTATTTGAATCTCCTCGTCTTTAGCTTCAATTTTATATATAAGTTATTTAAATTAAAGAATAATTGCTATCTCAATTGGAGTCGGAAGTAGGTGGTTGGAATCGAGGTGGTTGGAGCGGATCCGGAATGTGTCGGGACTTTTGCACGGAACTGTAGATCCGCCGTCCTTGTGAAGGAGTGCTGATAGTAACGCCTCCGTACGATAAACCGATGAGCCACTGACTCCCAAAAGTCCCGCTAATACTCACACGCTTGCGGGCATTGCTATTAAAATTGCTTACCTAGGCTGGGCGTACTTGTCTTGTGACTCACCTAAAGTGACTAATTAGATGTTAAGTAGGTCTTCTAGAGATCTGTCCATGGCCTTAAGTGCTTCCAACGGACGTATTTATATCGGCCAATAGCTTCCAGATGAACGCTTTTGAGCCTGGAGAGTAGCCTCAATGTGAAGTTCAAATGTGCAGTTCAAATATTCGTTCTTAAAAACAAAGGCTTAGAACTTCGTTTGATTCGTATGAGTGTCAATTCATTGATGAATCCTTCTGAGCTGTCCTTTACAACCTGATCAGGTTAAAATACACCCAGGTAGCTTATGACTAGGGAAGAACGTGCAAAGAAAAATGGTGTAAAATTGTCTACTCCAGGGTAATAGGCCCTACAGTTCCTATACATGGCCAAGGATGCGAGGGGTTGAACCAGTCCCTTTCTACCACCTAACAATGTGACTCACACAGAGAAGGAATTCAGAGACCAAAATCTCCTTCAACAAATGAACCGTGCGGACCAAGCGCATAAACCTGTGGCATATCCGCCCTTGCAACCTCTTCAAACGTCTGACCGTCGAGTCCGACTAAGATACTGTGCGTACCTTCGCGGTTGATTGTGATCGTAATCACGATCCCGTCATCCTCCTCCGTCGCACCAGGGCGTTGAATGAAAATCGGTTCGGTAGGACAACTCTCGCCGTTCGATGGTGTCCACAATTTGAACAAACCAGTCTTCCAGTCAGATTTGAACAGAGAGCCATAAACTGTTGGATGAACAGCGCCAAGTCCGTTACTGAGACGACCAATTGGGACTTCGGTGCCGGGAGCGGAGGCCCCAATACCAGATATACCATAGGTGTACCGGTAATTAGGATCCATCGAGGCAGGCTTCGAAACACGTGGTAGCTCACACGGCAAACCCGCAATAGCAGACGCAACTGAGCCTCGACAAATCTTTGCTGGATCCGCCTTGTTCACAGAGTCCATCTGATAGCGGACAAGAGTTCCGTTTTGAAGTGGCTTCTTAGGATCGAGGAGATTTGAGAGACTGTAATCCATGTATGGATAGTGTTCATCTCGGTAACTAACAATGTCGACGTGAATATTGATATCGCCAGTCTTTGGATCGATGTAGTCGTATGCATTCCCAATGTGGAAGAAGTAAAAGTTGTTTACTTGATAGGTTGCGACACTAATTTGTTAACTTGGTGAAGAATCATGGCAAATTAAACTCGTTTCAAGACTTACTGCTTGCCGTCACTTTTGTCCAAGATGTAAAACTCGGTCGGTGAATCATGCTCACAGACCATCATGTCGGCAAATCCTTTAGTTGTGTCGCTGAGATCTAGATGTACTGGCTAAAAGGTTTTGTCAGCATGAATTAGCTTATCATTAAACATGAATTTTTGTAACTCACATTTCTGACGAAAACAACATATTTGTCCGTCATTGCAAGAGCATGCGTGTAGCAAGGCCTGCATGGAAGATGAGACTTCCATACGAGAGCTGCCGGATTAGATCCGACATCCAGTGCAAAGACAAATAGTACACCGGACCCATCGATGAGGTAGTTAAAAGTAAGGCCTCTTTTTCGGTCATGCGGAGGGTGAGCGCAACTGCCGGTCCCGGCCAATTCTGGATCGATTTCCATGTAGTTCAGTAATCGTTTCGGCTCCAGAGTTCGTGCATCACAGATTTGCAGAAGGTTCCAGTCAGTGTGCACTAAAATCTACGGTTCAACAGTGAGCTACTTTCATCATTAATCTTAATACAGTGGATACGACCGTCACCTACCTCCTCAGTGGCCGGATTTGCCGACCGGGTGCCCCTCGAGTATGGATTTTTGTCGTTGGGAAGGTGCATACCACGGCGTGGCTGTACATTCATGTTAACAGAATCAGGTTCCGCATAACCCGTGGGTACGTAGAGAGATTGCTATACATCTGAATTAGCTCTATTCCTGTTGTATTCAGCTCTGTTCGAACACAGCCTACCTGAGCTCCTAGCAAGATCGAACAAGGATCTTGAGCGTCTTTTAGAGGGGTGTTTGCATTGAGACCCATTCTCGTAGTCAAAAGGTAGCCGTCTTTGTAGGCTCGCCTAACGACTCCCTCATGTGTATATCGACTCATGTAAAAAACACGACCTTGGGTCATTCGGAATTTATGCAACAACCCCAAACCGTCGAACAAATGCTGAACTACAGCCTTGGGCTTTGAACCATCTTCGGAAAGCGGAATAGTAAAGCGACCAACGCCGATCCTAAAACGACACTTGTAAGCTTGTAATATACCCACAATATATTCCGTATGAAGTACCTCAGAAAGGAGCCATGGACCCAAGTAGGCCATGTCCCGCCGAGCTTACACTCAACCTCCTTCGGAGTTTCAGGGACATCGCGTAAAAACGGAGGTGCAAACTTGTTTAATTCCTCCTCGGTAATCGTGTACCAGTTGTAACCTTTGGGCTTTTCTTCGGAGCTCATGGTGAAATCAACAAAGTTCTGTTTCTGACAGTATAATTAAAATTGTATGAATGAGAGAGGAGTAGTTGTGGTCTTAGAAAAGCTTGAAGGTTCCCCAGGAAAGAATGACGGCGCACAGCCCCTTATATAAGTGCGCCTCTCTGAAGTCGTTCGGCATGAAAGGGAGTGCTCGGCAATTCTAGTAAGACTCTTGTGACGCCCGCATCTTTGAAAGATCCCTACAATAGTTAGTCAAAAACTGATTTCAGAAGAGAGTTTCCGGAGGATCCGAAACTCCGAAGCCTATCGGAACAAGTTTATTCATCAGCAGGTTCAACAATCATGGAGGTTCACAGAGTGGAAGTGGGATGCCTGATGATCCAAGAGTGAACATCTTGGAGCCCTTGAATGGTTTTAGTGCTTGGCGGACAATGATACCGAAACGAGTTAGCTCAGCTTTTTGTAAACCTGTAAGCCCCTGCTGCTTCCATCGCATTATGGAAATAGAGTTTCTTCCCCGGACTGGCATAATCAACCCATGGCTGATAAATGCATCGATGCATATTGGATAGCGTCCAGCACATTCGATTCTGGGATTAATGCTCAATAAGGTGTGGATCCTGCATCTGTTGGATACGCGGTACGTATCTTGAGCGCACGATGGGGTGAATTCAACGGATTATAGAGCAGAAACTGGTGATCTTATTGATTAGAGTCTTGATGATACCTTGTCTTTTTCTATCGTCAGAGTGCGGGGGAGTTGGTCCATTCTTGATGTTTCACAGCCACATGCCACACATATTGTTATAAAGAAGGGCAAACTCCCTTTTGTCCGCACACAGGCGCCAATCTAACAGAATCTGTTGATTGTCTTCTCTGGGTGTCACGTTGTGTATTTTACATAATAGGGCATGCGATCGTTATAGCAGTGGTACTCTAGTCGGACCTCAGTATAAAGATGTATATGGGACTAAGAGCAGGTAAGAAACTCAACCAAGAAAATACACATATCTAATGAGACAAATGAGAGAATCAGGGCTCGTGACAAATGTTATTGATTGTGGACTTGATTCTTTGATAAGTCTGTCAGGGAGGGGTTGGTTTAATTCCCCCTCCTTCTCTGGATACAAGAATAATATTGTGATAAAGGAAAGTGGAGCCCATTCCCAGCCGTCAATCTAACATATGCTGGACCCACTTTCCGATCACCTACCGGCCACTTCACTTTCTTAAAAGTAGTCGGATCGCAGCCTGGAACAATCTTTGGCGGAAGCAGCATTTCCCATGACTTGCACACTCGAGAGAGTCAGGTCGAGAATCGAATCTCCACCCGCTGGTTGAGACAAAGAGTCTGTGCAAACATGGTATTGGAAGATGACACAACGTTTGGTCTGGTTTGAGGAGGATACATAGACCCGGTCTCTTAGTGCACACACGTGATTCACAAATTCCAGCCAACCAACCATAACAGTTTCTCTCATTGACTGATCATGTACTAGCACTCCCAGCGTATAGCACTCATGGGCACTTTCAAAGACTCTATCCCACCATCTATCAACACAACTTGGTTACACTGGATACCCATCCAGCCCATTACCAGACGTGACCCAACACGACTCATTTGTTGATTGTTCAAACAACGCGCCTGATGCACTGACAACATATTAAGATGAACCCCAGCACGGGCCGGTGCGTGCCCATGAGTTTAAAACTTTAAAAGTCCCACTCCGGCCGATGACATAAGCCCGCGCGCCATCGGAGAGTACTCATTCATGCCAGCCCAAGGCCGTCTCCTATAGTTGTCCGTGGGGTCCAAGGCAAATGCGAAGTGGTGGATGTCTGTCGTTTGACCTTTCATCCTTTGGACTCGCCATTGCCTCAGCTCCGAGTAGTTGATAAGATGATTTTGGCTAGCCTCTTCAAGGGCATCCCATTTGCTCTGGAGAGTCAACCAACGGGGGATAACCTCTCCAACACATGTATGATCTCGCTCCGAGCAACGTTGTGCTTTTTCGATAGGCCGAAGGATCGCATGTCCATTGCTTTTCAACACCGAAGATGTAAATTTGGTGATGATTTGTGCGTCCCATCGGTAATTTTACGATGTAATAAACCTATTCCATGCATATACTAGTTCTAATACGGGTAGACACTAATCCTTAAATTGTAGGGTTTTTGACGTAAATTACCGCCAAAAACCCCCTTTAGGAATTTGACTGTCAAATACCGTTTTTAACGGTCAAAAACGGAACCCTACTGGAGAAGACCGAGCAAGTCATCATCGAGATGACACAACGATCCAACGCCATTTCCGGATACGGCAAAAGCCTTCTTCAGCCTTACCTTCGTCAACAAAAACAGCTCTGGGTACCAAGAGATCCTCTCTTTGCGATGTACAAAATCATGTTCCCGAACAAGGTTGAGATCCGGAAAAGGATGTTTCGGCGGAAAAGGGGGCAGTTCCTTGTGCCAGGGCCAAACTATCAGTGGTGCATTGACGGTCACGACAAGCTGAAGGCATATGGATTCGAGATATACGCCGCGATCGACGCCTACTCACGCAACATCATCTGGTTCTATGTTGGCCACTCCGCTACAACGGCTTTGAGCGTCCTGAAACAGTACTTAACCGCGTGTGACGCCTATGGCTTCCGACCATGGTATCTGCAGGTAGACAGAGGTAGCGAAACTCCGCTCATCGCAGCAGCCCATTGGAACTTTGCTTTGGCCGCAGATGGGTGGGTAGAGTGATATGGGCAAGTCTTTCAGCAAGGGAAGCGCCTGAAAGATTCCTACAAGGCGGTACCGAGCACAAAAAAATGTCAAGATTGAAAAGTGGTGGGAGAGCATGCTTTATGTCTCTTCCCGACAGTGGGTAGACTACTTCGGTGAACTTGCCCGGGACTTTGACGGTGATATGTTGGAGCATTAGATTGCCATGTACGCCGTCTTTGAGGATATATTACGCCAAGAGCTCTTCGACTTCGTAGAGGCGTGGAATCTCCATCGGATTAGCCTTCAGAAGAATCGTCCGCACGTGGTTCATGGCCAGCCCTGGATGAACCACCACTATCCTGATCCAAATAAGGCATGCAACTGGGGCATCCCCATTGACCGTTGTGTTCTGGACGAAATGCAGTGGCCATTGGCCGATACCGACATTGGCACATGTTTAGAACCAGAGACGAAAGATTTGTGCCGTCAAGTTCTCGTCGAAATAGGCTACGATAACGTAGTCCTCGGGACTCGCCAGGAGTCAGACAAGTTGCGGCCATTCAAGCGTTTCTACATTGGTCTCCGTGATAGAATGACTCAACACATCGAATGTGGCCGACAGCCAGTACTTGCGTATCGTAAAGCGCCAACGGGGGGCGTCGCTGAATATGTAAGCCATGCCTTCTCTTTGCGATTCAACCAATCTGACCAAACCTAGCAGGCATTATATGAGCGAGCAAATCAAGCAAGCCAAAATGAGTTTGGAGATGGGAACCCGGCAGAGCAGCCACTTGTTGAATTAGGATATGAGGACGAAGAAGGAAACGACGTAGAGGGAATAAGTGATGGGGAGGATAGCAACTATTTAAATGGAGAATCTGAGTAGTCAATTCGCATTTTTCTTGTATCGAGCAACAAATGTTGCAGGAACCTTCGCTCCTCTGAAGCGTGTGGAGTGTGCTGGCGGAAGCGCCACAGCAATATCGGTGTCAGACAGTTGGGTTTGATCGCCCCCAATGCTTTGGGGGAGTCACCCCGGAGTAACCTGTTAAAGTCAGCTCTTGGCTCCGGAAGGAGATCACTTTTGGTCTCTTACGAACTCCGGGACCACAGCTTGCTCACCATCTTGATGTGTACTTCCTGCTTCACCTGATCCGTGTTCCCAGCGCTACCCTCTTTCTTGACATTTTCTTCCTGCTTGATGCTCTTTGCATGGTTGAGGGCAGGGCTTGCGCCTTCTTGCTTAACCTTCCGTTTCTTTTCTTTCTTGGCCGGCGCTGAGTATCCATCCGACCTCAACGGTGTAACTGGCTCCTGTTTGTCGACAACTTCTGTGGATGTAAGGACGACTAGCACTTTCAGCTGTCCTGCTTGATTGTTACCGAAGTGCCCCGAGGTGAGCATGTTCGATGGAGTCGCGTATATGTCAATGTTGGGAACGGAGACGTTCTTTTTACCAGAGAAACTCGAGGCGTAAGAAAGACTCCAGAGGTCTCTGTTCGTAAGATCTATTGTAGGCGGGAGCGGTTGGATATGGTCGAACAACATCATGGTGAACGAGGTCCAAGTCAGCAAATCTACCGAGGAAAACTTGATCACTGTATCTTTCAGAGGCAGCATCGTCTCCGGAACCTCAACTGCAAGCCCGTTGAAGTACTTAGTCTCCAGGCTCACAAGCAAGAGACTTATATGTACCCACTGGTATCCCGTCCGGTGCCTCGTAGGCATTTTGGTGTTCGCCTTTGAATTCTGAATGCTCCGGCTGGCCGCGGATGCCACGGTCATAAACTGGGGACTGCTTGACCACTCAGGAGGAAGAATGCATGCTCGTGTATTCATCGTACCGGTAGCAGACGCCTCGATAGGGAGCTGTTGAGCTGTGCGCCTAACACCGATAGAGGAGGCAGGTTTCGGTCTGTCACGTAGCAACTGGCTTGCTGGACCTCCTGGTCGTGGTGGTGGAGTGTCTTCAACCTCTACCACCTCATCGTACGGACCTGGGATTGCCAGAGTTTTGGACCTGGCACGATGCTGGGACCGAAAGGGCTTGGCCAAGCCGCAATGGTTGCAATAGTTCGTGCCATCATATGTGGTGGTGAAGAGTTCATAGTGCTTCTTTCCAGCTTGGACGCAGTAGACATGCTCCGCGGGCATCTTGAGAGGGCCCATTTTGGTAGAATAGAGGAGGTGAAAGTCGGAAAAGGGGAAAAGGGGGAATACTAGTTTCCACTGAGGTTTTAATTTAATAAGGACAACAACATGGCCCTTCTCTCTGGTGAATGAAGTCGCAACAATCCCCCCTTTCGCCCACCGTAGACCACCGAGGAATTTGGTGGGCCAATTCAAGCTGACGACGCAGACCGCATTATCAGACCACTCTACCGTCGCAGATCTTCCGCATGTAGTACCGAGTTAACGAACGATATGTTTTGGGAGACGCTGCAATGACTCCATAACCGGGTTAGGGATGGTGCGGTGGAGCTGGGCGGAACAGCAGCTGGGGGAGATGAGCCCCAGTGGGAGAATGAAAATGGGATGGGAGAGCACAGATGCTGAGATTTGAAATATTTGAAATGTTTGATTAAATATTTCAAACAGCGAATCCAACGCTGAGGGCTATCAAACATCTCAAATATGACTCCGGGTTTGATTTGTTTAACTTGAAGGCAGCGCTATCCAAATCCTGCAACAGAGCTCGCCTGGAGTATTGGAATGATGCCGCCCAATTCCTCCAGGTCATGCCCCTTGTTGCCGCCAATGCCAACAAGAAAAGGGACTTTGTCAAATTGTCATCAGTCTCAGCACCGTTAATAAGCTTTCTTTGAACCTGGTAGAAGGAGGGGTCCATCCACGGTGTACGGCCCAGTCGATAGCCATCCATATCAGTGTTCAAGTGGGCGCCATGCCCTTTAGTTTGCAACTAGTCGAAAATATCCAGCTTTGTATTGTACGTCATTGGGATTTTCGAATCCCCGTTGGCTTGACCTTACCTGGGATGTCCGTCTGGTTCTGGAAAAAGCGACCGATGCCGACCTGAGCAGAACTTGTAGGGGGATGGCCTTGATGGACGCTGTATAGTTTGGCCGTGGTGGCCGACAACTGCCAAACTAGGGGTCGGCGGGCCATCTCGCACCGTCTCATGATATGGGCGAAGCATGACCTCTTGGTTTGGCGCCAGGTCTCGCGCGGTTTGGTGCTCGCAAGGACTCAGCGCAGCGGCCCTGGTGCTGTTGGTATCGGTGGTATCATGGTAACTATTTAATTCATTTTGGCGCCGAACGATCTTGGCGATTAGATCGGCCATAATGATTTCGATGATAAGCTTGACGCTATAAGCAACTGGATGGAAAATGGCGTAGAGGAAGGGGTTCGGTAATGACATCATGACTATTATCAGGATCTGCAACAAGCAGTTAGCCCCGTGCGCAATAAGATGCGGAAGTGCTAATGATACAAACATCCATGGATAGAGAGATGAAAACCACACTGGCATTGAAGTTGAAGAGCAGCTTATATTTTGCCAGGCCGTTCGCTATCAGTTCGCGCCTGACTTGATATAGAAAAGTAGAATTCAGGGCGAGGTCAATCAGCAGATAGATCACTTTCTCAGTACGATCCCAGATGCCGTTGACGTGGAGTAGTCTTTCGGACTGGGTAAGGCGGGCAGGTATCCATATACAGGCAACTGCAATGTTGATGAGGCCAACAGCAACAAGAAGAGATAATTTCAAGTATTTGGCTCTCTTCTTGTTGATCATAATTAAGCCAAGCCGGTTCGCAATGATCTGCAAGGCTAGCTGTGTCTGAAGGGTCCAAAGGATGACGCTCCCAAAAAAGAAGCCAAAACTTTTCATATGTGTCTATGTCAGTTGATCAGATGACTATGGTTCTCATAGACGGTCAGCCCACCTTCCCTTTATGTCGCCCCGAATGAATAGCCAATTGATGACAGCTTGAAGGAGATTGGCCAAAAGTAGAGTCCATATCCTCAGAGGAGTTGCTATTAGCCCGGGAACTGGTGTAGGTAACAAAGATGCCTACATCCAACTGTAGAGATTGAAGAATGACTTTGTCCTCTTATGAATGGCAAACGACTGCTGTGCCGCTTTTGCACTGGTCAAAATGCAAAACCCTATCGTGATGCCAAAGTAAATACTTGGGATTTCAAGAGAATATACTGACGACCCGAACTCTCCAGATCCCATGTTGGTTGGACGTGGTAGGCGCTAAGACCCTTGTGGCAGGTTTGAGCGAAAAACCGCAGAAATCGTCGAGGGCGACAAATCAGTAAAAAGTGCGGACGTTCTGTTATGCTATATAATAAAAGGTTGGACGAGCTGCTATCTCCAGCGGGCGGTGGTAGGACCATCGTTTCATCTCCCCAAACTCAACCGCTATGTTGCCAACTGATAGCCGAAGAGGCAGAGCCCAAGTTTCGTGGCTGAGGCTGTTTCCTGCAACCAATTGTCAAGCTCGTAAGCGTCACTCCTTTAAGCCACGAAAGTCATGCACTTGCAGCCAGCATCCTGTGAATGCTGGTAGCCAGCCCCTGCCGTGATTTTTATTAGGTGGTTAAGAAAGGTAGTAGTGTTTAGGGCTCAAAATCCACTCAGCCGAGTGAATTCAGGGGTTACGAGGCGTAAATGGATCCGTGCACAAAATGCACGGATTTTTAGGTGATCCTGAACGCAGCGGAAGTGCTTGTTTGACTCCCGAATAGGATCGGTTCCAAACAACGTTCGCACGGAGATACCCGTGAAGGACCTACCTAATAGTATTCGTGAAACTCTACGAAATAGCTTAGAGGCGATGCTCAAACTTGCAAAATAGCATATGATACCGCCGAGCTAACGTTGTGATGCCCCTTTGTGTTTGCCCGAGAAAGTGAGCCTCTCGGCACCTCTAGAAAAGAGCAAGTCTGGACGCGCAAAAATGTGGATGTGGAGGACGACCCTGACCGTTAATGACTCGCCGTCCTACGCAACACCTACGTCGATCTGCAGAGGCAGTGCCGCTATGACTCCACATTAATGTAACGGTTGCACCTAACCGCTAAGCCGCAGGACAAAAGATTGGGCCATAATCACTATTGTCGCAATTACAGAGGTGCTCCAGCTGCTTATCCCTTTGAGCGGGGGCCGAATAGGGCCGCTACATCCGCACCCTGGTGGCGCCATCTAGATAGAGATAGAGTTTATTACGCCCTGGAGAACGAGTCTCATAGGGCCAGTAGGTACGCTAAGCTATTTACGATTCCTCCGCATTGATCCGGTCTACACAAAGGAAAGCCCCACTTCTCTTCTTAAGTCTTTTCCGTTCAAGCCTCGGTTGACTCTGCTTGACAGGCCTGCTTGGACCAGTATTTATGGTAATACTATCACAATTCGTGGTTCTCTGATGTGTCTGATTGGATGTGTGTATTTTCTTGGTTGAGTTGCTTCCCCGCTCTAAGTCCCATATACATCTTTATACTGGGTTCTGACTGGAGTATTACTGCTATAACGATCGCACGCCCCATTACGTAAAGTACACAACGTGGCAAATGTCAGACACTACGTGTATTCGGTCCATTGATCCAGATGAGTATATTCATGTTGTGTTGTGTTGAATTGTACATCTCTACTGATCCTCCCACTTTCACTGAAAGTGGACGTTTCGCGATGCTATTGGATGATGATCCCTGTACCTACCCCGCATTCCACTTTCACTTGAAAGAGGGCTCTCAATACAGGGCCCGGAGCAAATTAAGTCAAAGTAGGGTTTTTGGCCTTGTCAATGGTTCACTCCCTTGCTCCTTTGCTGATCAGTTTCGAGTTCAACCTGTTTGAGCGATCCGATCGCGACGTGCATCCCAGCCATCTACCTATTGAGGAATACGGGCTTTGAGGAGTTTGAAGGATCCATTATTATCGTCGTCTCCCGTCATCCAAAAATATCGATCCTGAAGTTGAGGCATCCAATATCATTATGAGGCTGCCATTCCGGAGCACTCAGACCAATCATATCGCGGCCACTTAAAAGAGCGAGGCGACTCCATAGCTTGACGTGGATTCGGAACGATAGCCTGATGCCAAGCCAGATGCCCAGCCAGCGTAGGGCTGTCTCAGGGTGTTTCTCGATATCGCCGTGACATACTGTCTCCGTTGGTGCAAGTGGACACTGTGGATGTTCCGGCCTTGTTGCCTGAGGCAAAACACTCGTCTTTTACTCTGTTAACCCTACAGTAATCAAGTCATGTGACTTATGACCATTAATTATTGGTTGGCGTTTGAATTCTGACGCATCTCGGAGGTTTTTAATCCAACATCCTATCCCTTTGAGCGGTACAGCCCTTCAGGAGGTCACTCGCCCCATTTTGCTTAGTCATAAGGTTAGTACATGCGGGGTACTGGAAGTTTGTAAGATATTTGCTAAGTCTGTAAGGTAGCTCTTTGTAACAATCAAAACCGCTGGGACTTTTACAACCGAAATGGTAAAACCTCTGAGGAGTAGAATTCAACACAACATAACATGAATATACTTATCTGGATTAATGGACAGAATACACGTAATGTCTGACACTTTCTTATTGAAACTTGGTATTATGCCACCCTTGTTTATTTTAAGCATATTCTCAGGCTTGATCTAGCTGTATTTATCTCTTGAATATCAAAGTATTAACTAGCCACTTTCAGAGTATATCTATTAAATCTAGCAGCTTTCTAGCCTTCCCCAAGCTTAGTAAATAGCTATAGCTGATACTTGACAAACTAGTAGTCTAGTACCTACCCAGAGGCTTATTATTAGTTTATTATTCTTAATATAGGCATGGTAGAGACTATGGTTGTAATATATAATACATTAAGGCCTCCTCCTGGCTCTTAGAAATACGCTAACAGGCCCAAATATATTATTCCTTTACAGTTAACCGTAAAGTTATTTGGAAAAGTTTAACTAAGGTACTCCATATTTCTAAGCCACTTTGTTCTGTAAGAGGCTGTTATTAATATATATAATAAGTGAGCAAAACAGAAAAGTGGGCAAAACACCCTATCTTCTAACTTGAAAGCGATTTTTTTATAATTTTTCTTAAAACTCCACTTTAGCTTTAGATTAGCTCAAAACTTCGATTAATATAAATACTTATAATTGAATTATACATTTTTAATTAGATAACTATATCTAATTTACTTTAGGAGATATTTAGGAAAGTTTGTTTATATAGTAATTTACACTATATAATAAGGTTTAATATAGAAATTTAAATATTTAAAAGCTTATAACAATTATGTTTAGATAGAGTCACTATGATAAGCCTAATAACCATTTTTTCCAGACTTTTAGCTATCCAATTTAAGTAATAAGATGCTCTAGGGTAGACTATTTTTAGCTGTATAGTATATTGTTTAGCCCTCTTATCTGTTTTGCTCGCTTGTCATACATATTAGTAGTGTTTAATATCACCTTAGCTATACTATCTTTGATATAAATATAACAAATTAATATTAAGAGAGTTCTGTCCCGTAGATTATGTTAAAACTCAGTTTAAGTAGATAGAGCTACCTAAGGTACATAAGATAAAATATCGCGACGCCCTATAAAGTCCTTGGGCATGACTGGAGAAAGCATCGCTGTCAATCTGGCCGCCTGCGTCCGGACCTTGCGCAGATCCATGATCTGAGGCCTGTTGACGGATACATTATCGCCAATATCTCCTGGGAGTCCAGCGGTGTTGTAATATTGAGGCTACTAGAAAAACCACATTCCCAGTACAAGACCATCATCACTCTGTATTATTATCTTGCAGTGTCAACGTCTGGCAACACTCTGTCTCGATTGCCTTGACGCGATTATCGTGTAAGTTCCAAGCAGAGTGGGCATGAGGTTGCTGTTTGCAACCATATTATATTATCATATGCATAAGGCTAATATTATCGTCCCCATGAAAGTAGACATATTCAATCAAGCTAAAGCTTATGAGAAGGCTTAATACAGCTAAAGATAAACTCGACAGCATCTATGCCTTACTGTACTACCTATAACAACCGATATAACCCCCGATAAAATGGCCAACACTTGCGCCCACCAGTTCCGAATTATTAAGTCAGATAACACTCTTGTCCAGTGGATCTGCCAGCACTGCCGCTCTGGTCCTCACTGGATGATTTGGGAGTGCACGTACTGCAAGCTGCATCTATGCCGACCTTGCATGCAGTCCACTTAAGGGCCTCTACGCAAGCCCGTATGCCGCGACAGTGTTTGGCATCCACAAGCGAAATGGGTGTGCTGCTGCTCTGCTCTGCATGCTAGAAGTTGGTCGCCATGGTCTGACTAACACGACACAAGGCTCAAGCCAAACGGAAAATGGATGGATGCTCTCTTAACATCGGGCCGGCGCACGTGGAGATCACTTCAGACTGTCACAAAAAGCGCTTTTGGTTGCGCTTGGCATACTGCCGAACAGCATCACGGAGTTAGTCAAGGTACCACGAAACAGACTATGGCTCATGCCAAACAGACACAAGGCGAACCAAAGGGTACCAAGAGGGCGAGAGAAAGACATTAGTGTATTGATTTCGTCATAATTGATGATGTATTTATAACTCTGCTACTCCAAATGCTTCGCGGCCATCATCATCATCGTTATGGACATGGTGAATATGAAACTGAATCATGAACAAGCTATAAGCATTTCCTAGAAAGTTTTCCCGGTCTTTTCATCCAATTAATAAGGCGGCTAACATTTCCTTCAAACGAAATGATAGTAAGAAGCCATTAACCGCAGTATATCGACACTTCAGGCACTTTCTATGGTGTATATCCCGACGTATCTATAAGCGCTGCGAACTGGCCCTTCCCGTGGTCTCGCCCGCGTTCGAGGCAGATATGAAGCATGCGAAAAAAAATTCCCAGGTCATACTCGCCTTGAAAAAGCAGGCGACCACCTTAGTAGGTATCAGCGCCTCGCACCATATTGTTGCACTATCGGAAAAGGCAAATAACAAACTCGTTGTACGCGTCCATGTCATAGCCGCTACTGAGAGTGCTGAATTAATCGCAAATGGCACCTTCGAGCGTGAGAGATGCCACTGTACGGACCATGCCTTACCAATTGGTTTGGCTAGTAAAGGGTTGGTTGGTGGCTTGAAGTGAGACATTCAGAAAGCAGCATGCTAAAGTTAGTGATCCATAGCGAACCCAAATGAGTCTAAGAGCTTGGTCGCAAATTAGAGTACCCTTGATATAATACTGCCAAAAGCACCATGCCTCATTGGATGAGTCGCCTAAGGACTTGCCTTGGACTGTCTTTAGCACTAGGTTTCATCATTGGCAAGTAAAGTTATCTGAGTTTTCTCCCTTGGCTTCCACTTCAGCGTTCAAGATGCATTCCATCAGTTCTTATAATGAACTTGTCGTACATTAACCGGTCAAAAGAGAAATTCCAGCTCGGGGGCCTCTATAACATCTATCTAGTGCACAAAATGTATAGCTTCGCTATCCGTTAGGCTATTTATTAAAGAATTTAATGAGTTATTGTAGTCCCATACTTTGTTCACAATTGTTCTTATCCTCCTCATCCCATCAAGATTGATGGCACTCTTAATATGTATTATACGTTTTTTTGATAAACTTCCGCCAGAAGCGCACCGAGTCGAAATTAACTGGTGCAGTTCCGGTGACGTTTGTAGTGCTAGGATGGATATTATGATCCTCTCCTGAATCACTTGTAGGGTTCAAGGGTTTATCAAAAGGCTATTGTTCGCGATCTAGGGCCTGGAATTCTAGCCAGTTATTGTCCAGCCCCAAGAGAAGCATGGGGTTCAGCATGTTGAGTAAGCCATCTGCTAGCCTCGTTCCAGTTAGCTTGAACTTATGTTCGGCATGGGAGTTGTGAATGGAGCCAAAGTTTAAGCTATTTGGATGGCAGGTAAATAGCTTCGGGACAGGTTCCCCTGGTCCAAAGTTTTTATAGTCTCTTTCAGTGCAAGTGTATTAAAACCGGTCACCTACTGTATAGCTAACATTATCTCATTTTCTTTAACACTGAGATTGCGTAATTGAAATCCCCCCTGAAGTTAGTTATTAGCTACTAGCTAATATCGACAATTAATATTAGTACAGTTAATACACTGCTTAGGTGACAGGCTTAACACACTAGTAGTATGTCGGACGAGGCAATTCTGTGCGATTCGAGTCCGGGCTTCTAGAACCAGGCATGTCTTTTGCAAAGGTCAACAAATCACATGCTAGTATTAAGCAAGGAGGGTTTCCAATGGGCAGTCTGTTCAAAAGGGGGGGATCTACTTAGCCAGACTAGCCCATTCAGGACACAAAACCCGCCAAGACTCAGACTCTGACCTTCCCATTTGCTGTTCACTGAGGCCGAATTTCCACCCAATATGGCGTTTTGATTCGGTGTTAGCGCATGTGCCATCTGTACACTAGGGTTGTTATGTGGTGCTCGGTAATTTAGCATCTTGGCGGGTTTTATAACTAGAATAGGTAAGTGAATTCGACAGGGAAGCAAAAATATCTTCCGATCACATAAATGTGGGGTTCTAGCGGTAACTCGGTGCAGCTCATACTGTTGATGGACTTTACTCATGCCTGCGCCTTCCACGGTCTAAGTCCGAGGGCGGGCTGCGATAGTTCTAAGAGGCTTGCTATGTTTATTATATCCCTCATTATTTAGGAGCTGCCTGTGCTAATCCGTGGCGCTGTGGAACTAATGCCTTCCTGGCTTTCTGATTCTAGTTAGGTGGAATTCCCATAAGTTGTTTCTAATTCCTATTTCTAAGAATGCTAGGAAAAACTAAGAAGGAAATAAAAATTATAATAGCTTAAAGCAGTATTTATTTACTATATCTTATATCTTATATCTTCTTTACCTTCTTACATTGACATTACTTAAGCTTTAGCGTGTTGGATTTAGTTATCTAATTTGACTTACCCCGTCTGTGGAGGTTTAGGAGAAAGGTCAAGGACCCTGCGGAAACTCACCCTGTGTTTCATTGTTTTCCGGCCGGCTTAGCACGGTAAGTTCCGAGGCTGTTCAGATCTGAATTCGCTTTGGGATAAGACATTACCCGGAAGTAACTTGTACACCCAGTGAACCCTATCCAAGGTTGCTAATGCTTCTGATCAGCGGAAATACTAAAGGATAAAATAAAGGCCTTAGAGCTGCAGAAGATAAGCAAAGTTACTAAAGTAGAACAAGGGTATATACGCGAGTTTCTAGACATGGAGAGCCTAGAGTCTCTAATAACCCCAAGGGTCAAAGTATAATTAAAGAGGCATGGCTAAGCCATTTGAATAGAGGTAAGATAAAGTAGGCATATTTTATTTATACTACTTATTCTTATTAAACAGCATATGTACCCCTACTAATTAGCTTCTGGCTGTCTTATTATACTAATCCTCGTCCTCTTACTAATACTAGGAGTCTAGAACTTCGCCTCCTTAAATAATAAGTATAGCATTGGTAAGCCTATATCTGCTTTAATCCTTTCTGAAGTTACTCCTGATGGTATAAAACCCTTTATTATCTAGCCCTCTGGTATAAGAGGGTAATATCTCTGCTATAATTAAAGATATAATTAAACTACTTAGAAAGAAAGCCCTAATAGAAATACTTAAGGGTAAGCAGGAAGTAATAAAGAAGTGCTTAATGTGACGAATGTGGTTTCAAACAGGGAAACTAGTCCGTACTAGGTTTATGTTTGCAGAGTGCGAAGGGCGTTTAGACTAAGCGAGTTGGTTGTCATATCTCTTAATGATCAAGTAATGCTTATTAGGCTTATTAATATAAAGAAGTCTTATTAATAGCTATTAAGCTAAGTCTATGAAAGTGCTAATAAATGTAGTCTATATACTAGAAGTGATCTGAGAGGATCACTGGGGCAGTTGGATTACGGTGATCCTGGATTATGATAGTTCCTGGAGCATCGTGATCCTGTTTATGAGGTGATCCAGTCCTGATTAGTCGTAACCATTGAGGGGCTAATGCCTTGCATGAGTTTTTGTGGGGTACACGTGATGTAACCACTAGGGTCGTAACACTTAATAGATATTAATAGAAAAACTAACTATTATATTACTATTATCTCTAATAACTCTCCTCTTAGTAATAATGTAAGTAAATAATAAAATTCTATAATATATTATAATTCCTTTAACCTTAGATCTAGCTTTAATATTTTTTAATTTACTATGGCAGTAATAAACCCTTATATGCTATTATAACTGACTATTAACTAAATTATTACTAAATTATTAAAAGTCCTTAATATATTTGTATTTACTTATACTGCCTAGGAATTGGCTAAGGTAGTATATTAATATAAATTTATTAATATAATCTTAGGAGGGCTAAGTCTTATATACTTTATAAGTATATTATCCCTTATATATTAGATTATTAATACTATTATATTAGAGCGTGAGTTAGGTATAATATAATTAATTAATATTATAAACAGAGGTGTATTTTCTACTTAAGTACTAAGCTATGTTATTATATTTAATATTATATATTTATTATCCCAGATTATATTAAAAGAAAGTAAGAAAGGCACTTTATTATAATATTTAAATCTTATTAATTCTCATAGTCTACTATAATCTGCATCTTTAACTTCTAGTGCTAATATAACTATCCTCTGGTAAATCCTTGCTAAATAGGCTTTAACTAATAGTAATATCTTAAATCCAATATTTACTATTAAATACTCTATTATTCTTGCTATTACTACCCTAATTAGTATAGTTATATTTATATAACGTGTTTAATAAGCGAGCCGGTCAAAATCTTAACCTTCTTAAGCTAAATCGCAATAAAAACATAACAAACCATCTAATTAATTAAAATCAACCACTATACTCAGCTCCCGAGGCCTCAATATCCTCCTGACAGGTTCTTGCATTATGCCCGGCCTTACCGCGTATACCACAGCGCCGGCTACCCGGTCGCTCTGATCTTCCTCGACCACCACTTCTGGATAATTTGGCTACTACCTGCGCATCAACATCTATCTAATCAATTACTTGCGATGCTTCCTGTACAGTTATAGTCCCTCTTTTCTGTAGTTTAGTCCTTTTTGCCCTGCGGCGCCGACTTAGTATCTTATTTGCATCTCAAAGATTACAAAGCTTAGCCCTTAATAAGGTAACCTTATATATAACTGCCTTTGTTGCCTTAGTAGCTGACTTTAAAGCTTTAATAATAGACTCTGGGGAGCTACTATAATGCCTTCTAATTCGCCTTTTGAGGTATTTAAACTGCGATTGGGCCTTAATTACTGTCTTTGGGGTCTTTGAAGCCTATGGTATTAATAGTTTAGCAGCCTCCTCGGGGGGCGTTGGGGTCTATAACTGCATATTAAGCTTTGAGATTATATTTTCCGGGTTAAAGGGAGTAAGTCTAGCTCCTCTAAAACCCCCTTAGTTATTACTTTCTGTAAAAGTAGCCTTAAATGCAGTATAAAAGGCAGAAAAGAACTTAGTCTTGGAAATATAAGTTATAGAGCATCTGATTAGATGCTCTATTTCTTAACCATAAGCCTGTTTCAGCGGCCCAAAGCACCTAATATTAAGAGGCTGGAGTAGATGAGATGTATGAATAGGCATACAGAGCGTAATGATCTTGTTCTCCTTGTAATATCTCTTGAAATCGGCCGAGTGGTGGCTTTCGTGACTATCGAGGATCAGAAGACGATAGGGACCAGTTAATCGGTTAGTTGTAGACTAATCAAAGTGCTTTAGCCACTTAAGACCTATCTCGTTATTTATCTACCTATTTTGGCTTGTTGTAATAACCTAATCGCCTGGGAGGTCGCATTCTTAGTACTAATTAGTAAGGTGATATTTGCCTGCACCAATGATAAATAGCGCGATCGATTGGCCTTTAGTATTAGTCGCCTGGATCACAGTAATCTATTCCTGGTTTCCAGGCTGCACTGATTTTGGCCTTCCTTGCATTTCTGAACCTATAATAACCATTCCGGCTATAATAATACCTATTATAAAGCCAGTTTTATTAAAGTTCTAGATATTATCTAATTAGATATTATACTTCGCAATTATATTCTATATAAGCCTAAACTAATTATAAATAATAATTAGATCTTTATATTTAGCTCTCTAATAGTTATATTTATAAAAAAAACATATCTTTAGCTCTAGCTATTACTTTATAAAGTTATAAGCCTAGCACTTGCTAATAGGTGATATATCGCGGTCTATAAGCAGAGAATTGGCCATTTCTTCCATAAAACGCAGTTACAAGGGAAATCCTCGCGAATCTAGGTTAAGAATAAATTAGACTATTATCTGCTCCTCTAGATCAGATAGTCTCTGCGAATTCGGGATAGAATCGCGTCGTGATTGAATGCCATTCTTTCGGTCATAGAGGGTACTATATTTAACCTTATAGTTCTTTGCAGCGCGTTAGATGCTTAGCTTTGGGTTATTTTGAAGGGCCTGAAGGGCAAGAAGAATTCTAGCTTCATCTGAAGGTTGTGATATATTTGGTGGCTGAGAAGTATCTGATTAAATAGAAATGTTATAAGTTGAGGGATTTTTGACCGGCTCGCTTGTCTGACCGGCTCGCTTATCAAACATGTTAACTTTTTAATAGCTAAATAAAACTAATAATTATAAGCATTGCTATAACATTCTCTATTATATTCCCTAGCTGCAGTTATATCTTTCTGTTACACTTCATAGCTTAATATAAAAAGGCAGGAAAAGTAATTAATATTTATATTATACCTTTATCCCCTGGCTTTAAGGTATAAAATGCTATTATTAGGATACTTTAGTTATACTTACACTTAAGCATTATTACTTTCCCCTTAGTTAGTATTATAATTAAATAATTTATTTATAAAACTAGCTACTATGGGTATTAATTTAAAATAGGCCCTAAAGCAGATAATACTTCATTGGCTATCTAAGTTATCAGGGTTATAAAGATATATAAAGCCAATTTATAAAAACAGATATACTATCCTACTATTGCCGTGAATATAATAACCTTTTTAAGTAATAAGCAGCAGGTCCTCTGCCTTCTAGGTACTAACGGCTCTGGCAAGACGACGACAATGGATCTCATCACTGGAAGACAGAGCCTAATAGGCGGGCCAACCCAGATCAATGCTCCAGCATCTAAGATTAGTAAAACCCACCCTCCCAGCCAGGCATTTTTAACACTTGAACGATGGCAATGCCATAGCGACAAATAGTCAAGATTAGAGCTTTCATCGCCGGTCTACCCATTCCCAAGTACTAGACTCCGTTCCACTGAAAGCGAGAAGGTACAGGAAATGATGCTTTAGCACACATGGTCTGTGCATCCTTTCCTATCTGAACATGCCACTCGCCAGGCTCCGCTCTCCAGGAAGAGGTCAATTCATCCCAGTGAGAGATGGCATCTGTTATCCTGTCAGTGATATTGCACGAGCATGGTTATCTTACATGACTTACACTTGTCGAGCTGGACTGTTATGGTTTCGGACTCTCCGGGAGAAAGCACGGCCGTCTTGTTGAAAGCTTGTAATGTCACTTCAGGGTGAGTAAGCGAGTTGGAAGTTGGGGGTGGAGGGGTGGTGTAGAAGTGAACCGAATGTGAACCATCGACTTCGCCAGCATTGGTCACCTTGACAGAAACAGTGATCCGCCATTCGCTGGCACATGATGATGCAGATGTTCCGACAGTGAGGTCTGTATACTCAAAGGATGTGTATGACAGGCCGTGACCAAAGGGATACATGGGCTCGATGCCACGAGCGTTAAAGTGACGGTAGCCAACCCAAATACCTTCTTCGTAGTAAGTCTTGGTCCTGGCAGACTTGAAGTTGAGATTTGCTGCAATATCCAGTTCTCTCTTTGGAAGCGTGATTGGTAATCTTCCAGAAGGATTGACTTTGCCGTAGACGATATCAGCGATGGCATTTCCAGCTTCGTTACCGCCATACCAAGGCCACATGACCGAGTCGACATTTTCGAGCCAGGGCATAGACACAGCGGATCCTGTCTGCAAAATCACAACCTTCTTGGTGTCTGGGGCCTCAGTGGCTACACGACGAACAAGGTCGTTCAAGCGGAGGGGGAGAGATAGGCTTGGTCGGTCATAACTCTCCGACTCCCAATCTTGGTCTAGACCAACGATCAAGACGGCGACATCCGAGGATTTAGCCAACGCAACGGCCTCATCAATGGTTTTATCCTCATCGGTGGCTGGGAAAGAACCAAGTTTCATACCAATGAGCTGTAATGGCTGGCTGTCCTGTCCTGGAGCGAGCGGGGGTTTTCTAGAATCGTGCAAGAGGCGGAATTTGTAAACCTGAGATTGAGGAAGTTGATTAGCGGACAGAGCGGTCGATCATGGCTGATACTACTTACCTTATCCTTGACCACTGGCACTGTGATTATAGTGCCATTGCCCCCATTTCCAAAGAAAGAAGAAGTTCTCTTCTGTTCTTTGGAAAGATCGGCGACCAGCTGGTCGTCTATGTAGACCCAAGCTTGGCCGGTAACGCTGACCTCGAATTGCCAGCCACCAGTGATTGGTGCCGTAAACAGAGTTTGAATCTCGGTGAAATAGTCCTCGCCAAGATAGGGATGCTTGAAGTCGGCAAGCATGATATCTGAGTTTTTCCAGACTTCCGAAACGGCTGGCTGGCTCGCCTGCTTACCGTCGACGATAGCATAGTGAAGCATGTCGAACCCTGGGGTGACGCCGTCCATACTGGTAAACTCTTCACCAAATACTGGGAGGAATTTAGAACCCTTGCAGCCCAGAGCATATGACAATTCGACTTCATCGGGCTTGTTATCAGCCAAACCCTTCCATGGAGTTACACTCCAAGCTGGTCGAAGCCTTGCGCTACCACCGCCTGTGATGACAGCGTTCTTGGCATTGGGGCCAATGACTGCTACTTTGCCACGTCGTATGGGAAGCACCGACTCTTGATTTTTTAGTAGTACGATACTCTCACCACCGATGCGCCGAACGAGGGCTGCATCTGCCTCTTGATCCTCAGTACGTGTCCACTCGGTGAAATCGTCTCGTTCGTAGACAATGTCTGGATTCAAAGACGCAAGTTTCTGAACCCATCTCAGTGTAGTGATGACTCTTTCATTGAGAGTGTCGGGTAAAATCTTGTGAGCATTGATCAATTGTCGGACAAGATGAGGTTGACGCCATCGGGGCTTTCCAGGCATTTCCAAATCGAGGCCGGCGTTGATTGCTTCAGAAACTGAGTATGTACCCATCCAATCTGACATGACGAGTCCGTAGAATCCCCACTCGGTACGGAGAAGGTCTTTCAACAGCCAACCATTCTCTGAGCAGTGGGTGCCGTTGAGCTTGTTGTATGAGGTCATGTACGCCCAAGGGCTTGCGCGAGCTTGTACAATCTGAAAAGGTAGAAGATAGATTTCTCGAAGCGCTCTGGGGCCAATGATGGAATCTTGGCCCATCCGTTCGTGTTCTTGGTCGTTGGCGATGAAATGCTTGATGGCTGCACTGATTCCTTCATCCTGGAGAGCCTTGACATAATCAGCAGCAATGATGCCGCTCAGGGTGGGGTCTTCACTAAATGACTCAAACGCTCTACCTCCGAGAGGGCTTCGGCAGATATTAATAGTTGGAGCCAGGAGGCAGACTGAACTTCGAGCTTTCGTCTCAGCAGCGAGTAGGCGAGCAGCCTCAGCCGGTAAAGTTGGAGAAAAGGTAGCAGCCAATGCGGTTGCATTGGGCAAAACCACAGCGGGAGCTTTGTCATGGTTAGTTCATCATGAAATTTAGGCAATAAATAACTTGGGATTTTCTTGTCACTTACTCATCTTGAAGAACGACTGCCCTCGGGCGCCGTTGGGTCCATCTGTAACTTTCACACTTAAAGATCAGCCCCTTGTCAATTACATGTGTCAACAACGTATGACTTACGAGGGTATGTTCAGTCTAGGCAAGGCTACAGTCCTATGATCGGAGTTAGTAAGGTCTAGATCCGAATTCAAGGGGAGACGTAGACTTACCTCCACCAGTCTTCGCCGGCAAGAAAGGCCACCTTTTCTGTCAGTGACATGCGATCAACGAGGTCTTCAACAGACGCGGTCAAAAATGACCGATCCATTCCTAAGTTTGTCATTATAATCAACCTTGCCGTCGTCGTTGTCGGAAATCGTTTGCTATCGCACACAAGGCAAATAGTTAATCGATTATCAGCAGAAAAGAGCTTTAAGCAGCCTTTAAGACTCCAACTTTTTCTCTCCCATCTGCCAGCCCCTCCCCACACAAGGTTTAACCATGGGTTAGTGTCATTAGCGTGGTTGGATGCGGAGTTCGAGTCCGGGTCGTTCCCCGATATTGCCACCACAGTTGAAAGACCAGGTGACGTGTCTCGCTCGGATGTTCCCCGACCTACTCTGTTGCTGATCCAGAGTACTGGTAAATTTCGCCTTAATCCACATCCCCGGGATTACTAGTTCCACACGAAAACTAAGATCAATTTTTTCTCCAGACTTATTATCTTTCCCCACGACTTTTTTGCATGACCCTTGACTGTTGTCATCTCGAGACCCGCATCTACATTCTGTCGCAGATTCACCATGACACAGAAAGCCATATCCTTTTGGAACATACCTAGTAAGCGCCACTACGATCGACATACTGAAGTGTCTTAGATTGACAACATTGATTAGATAATACCCATCAGTCATGGCGTAAAGACTCTTGCCTCAGGCGAAATATCGCAGACTGGTATGTCTGCTGTACTGCAGGGCGATGATCATCCAGAGTACACCTTGCTGACACAATCGCGCCAGTCTTGGGCTATGTCTTGTCATTTTCTACCTTGTAAGTGGACCAGACTTTCTAAGCTCGAAGAACAATATGCTGACATACCTGGATAGGGTTGTGAGTGAAACCGTGGCTAAATGACCTTAAGCCGTTGGTTGACCGAAACATTTAGACGATGCGAGCCTCCTCACTGGGTTACAGGCCCTCGATTCATGGGCAATATTCCTCCACCATCCGAAAGGCCCTATCCTGGGCCTCTATACAGCGACCTTGTTTCTTCCTTCCATCGTTACCGCTTACGTGGGTGATTATTTGTCTCAGCACCTTGGGCGAAGATTTGCATTGGCTTTAGGTTCTTTTCTTGTTCTTGCTGGAAGCTTCGTCAATGCCCTTGCTATTAACCCAGAGATGTGGGTAGCTGGTATGTTAGACCATTGCCGACCCTCGCTTGAAGCTAACATCTACCTAGGTCGTGTCATTATGGGAGCTGGTGGTGGAATTGCAAAGGTGGCTGCCCCGGCTCTGATCCAAGAGATTGCCCATCCTCGATTGAGGCCGATGCTGGCGTGTTGCTATTATCCCTTCTTCTACTTTGGTAGTTTGCTATCAGCTCTACTATGCTGTAAGTCATCTCTTTCAAGAAACAAATCATCCGTAGCACGATCCTGACTTGTCCGTCTGGCAGTCGCCGGCTTGCATATTTCTGGTAGCTGGTCATGGAGACTGCCGTCTATCTTCCAGATTGTGGGACCAATTCTGGTACTCCTCACGCTCGCGAGATGTCCTGAATCTCCCAGGGTGAGTTCTTAGTCTGCGTCCTTCGCGTCTTTAGTCTAACACGACATCATCGTAGTGGCTCGTTTTCAAAGGCCGATTGACACAAGCTTCCGCTGTGCTAGGCAAGCATCACGCCAACGGTGCTGCTAATGATCCTCTCGTTGAGTGGGAATTAGCCGAGATCCAAGCTTCACTCGAGGAGGAACGTGCTAACCTTCAAGTCTCTTATTTAGACTTTTTCAAAACACCTGGAAACCGCCGGCGTCTTGCTGTGCTGTTGTCCTTGTGTGTAGGAACAAATTGGGTCGGCAATGGGATCATCTCTTAGTAATTCTCGACTACTAATGGTTGTCGACATTGTTTTGCTAACTGTCATAGCTACCTTACGCCTGTCCTTCGCTCCGTTGGCGTCACTTCGCCACTTCAGATCACGCTTCTAACATCAGGACTAGGTAAGTCACGAGTTCCCAGAAACTCATCTCATAGGCTAATGCAGGTTCATCAAGCCATTTGGAATCTCATTTTGGCGTTCGGCGCCGCACTCAATGTTGAGCGCTTTGGTCGGAGGCCATTATTCCTGGTTTCCATTATCGGAATGCTTCTGTCTTATGGCGTGGTCATGGGCATCTCGTTTGGCTTCGCTTCGACCAAGAAATCCGGAATGGGCATTGCCGTCATTCCGTTCTTGTTTCTGTGAGCAACACCTCGCACTTAAACCTGCCCACGCATGCTAACATGTTCAAGGTACTACGGCTTTTACGACATCGCATGGTCACCGTTACCCGTCCCGTATACTGCTGAGATTCTTCCTTTCAAGCTGCGTACTAAAGGCCTCGCGATATTTACTTCTGTTGGCACTCTGGCCAACTCCTTCAATCAATTCGTGAACCCTATCGCCTTAGAGGCCATTGCGTGGAAATAGTGAGTAGTACTTCCTGAGTTTTAGCAGAAAAGCAGCTGATCAACGACATAGTTACGCTGTGTATATCGCCATTTTGATCTTCTACCTAGTATTTGCCTATGTCATGTACCCAGAAACCAAGCACCATACGATCGAAGAGGTGTCAATGATATTTGACAAGAAGGACGGACAGATCGAGCATCTTGGCAATATCGCAATCCAGAAAATCGAAAAGGACGGCGGTGAGTCGTTTGAGCATCACGAGCAAAAACACGTATAAAATGCACCTTTATCTGTCTTTACAACCTTCAAGTTAGTCGTTACAATGCACTGTACAAATAAAACTCCATGGTAGTTAGAGAATGCTTTAGAGTTGTATCTGTTTCCCTGTTGATGAAAATGATCGGGAGGTGACCTTCTTGGAAGGTTCAGGTCATAGTGGTGGCGGGAATAAAGATTGTGCAAAGTCGAAGTAGCCAGCGGTATCCATCCCTATCTCTCCAGCTGCCACATTTTGACCTAGAAAGGCAGAGACATCCCATTCCGGTTCAGGGGCGTTTTGATTTGGCATTGCCGAGCTACTCATGGAGTTCGTCAGCTTGTAGGTTCAAAAATATCATGGCATGTAGTTGACCGTGACTTACCCATCGTTTATCGGTTCACTTCCATTGTTCAAAGAAAACCCTGTGTATTGTGCTAGATCGCGACAGAGTTGAGCCACCCATCCACAGATATTGGTTGTAGATAGATTATTCGACTCCAAAATTTCAATAGCGGTCTTGAGATGATGCAGCAAGACTAATTGATCCATCGGTAACGACTGCCCCAGCCGAGTGGTGAAGGCTCGGATAAAGAATACTGCAGCTTGGCCAAGTATCAAAACCAAATACTATTGACCGTTCTCTCTTAGTAACAGTACACAATTTAATCATGGGACTGCGAGTACGTACATCTGCACCATATCGGACGATGGGTTCGGTACCACTTGACTCGATATAGGTTTGAACAATTGATACCGCTGCTGTGAAGGCTTTTGTGAGGTAGGGCTCCGGATCGTGAACCTGTTGGTTATCACCATTTGCATCGGCTGCGATGAGGTTCATTGAGAGAGAGTTCAAACACAACTGCGCATGGTGCCCATATATCATGACCGTTTTGAGATTATCACCAAGTGCAATGGCATCGTAAGAACCTGAAAGCATGAATGAATAAGTACGGGAGATGAATGGTTTCTAGGTTGCGCAACTTACCACCCCATGTCCATTGACGTTGCCACTGGTCTAATCGCGGGTTCAGTTCTGACAAGAGGGTCGATATATCAGTCCATGCACGGGCGGCGGACTGGGAATCACCTTGTCGAGGACCTGACTGAAGGTGAGCGCTCCGTAGGCCGGAGATCAAATCGTTTGTTATCTATTTCCACAACTGGTAAGTACTTTTGCTAGGCAACTCACTCAAGACAATCTTACCACTGAAAGTTCGAACAGGCTGGTTGCATACGCTGCAGCTGCCAGGTCAACTCGAGCTGAGGACGCCAGCCTACGCACAACAGCGAGATATTGCCGAGGCGCTGCGTCAGTAAAGGGCATTGGGTGAGGACGACCGAATCCGAGACTCAGACATATGTCAAACCTAATCAACAAACATCAGTCCACGGCTCGGAGCAATAGAACCAGACTGGTAGATATTCTACTTACTGACTTATCATCAACCAGGTGTGCCAATGGGGCAAGATACTATTGACATCGTGAACGTCGTTGGCGTCGGGACTAGCTGAGTTGAGGAGTCGTAGAATACCCGGATGATTCCACACGTCAGGTATACCAATTCTGTATGCCAGGCGAGTGCAGAGCCCTGTTAACATCCACTGATCGGCTGATTGAGCTTTGCCTCGAGGTATCCATACAGAAAGGAATAAGGTGGCCTGCACGTCTGACAACTGGTGTTGTTTACGAAAGAGAACGAACCCCAGGTGAGCACAGGCGAGGTCGGCCAAGGATTCGAGGGCAGAGGGCGCAATGGGTGGCAAATTCATTAGTGCAGACTGTGTCTTACGGTAGCCAGTATAATATCGACCTGCGATGGCAAGAATGGTAGTAAAGAGGAATGGCGCTGAAGATCGAATATGGTCGAAATGACTGTCAAAATCCGTGCATGGCTCAAGAAGCGGAAATGATGGATGACACTTTTGATAAAACCTTGACAACGCTGTTAGTCAAGAGCTTGAGCCAAAAGGACTGAATTGGTAGAAAATATGTAATACTTACAAGGTAAAAAGGGTTCTGGCGGCCAATTCACCTACAATGCCCTCCGATACTGGCTCACTTTGCAGATGCACGTGAGCTTTGTAATGTGTGAGACCAAGAGCGGGATGAACATTTCCACCTCTTCCATCTGGGCTAGTCTTTGCTGACTCTCCAGACCACACCGTTGGATGGGCCATCAGTGGTGGAAAAGGCGCTGAGTTCTGCTGCAAGGCTGCCCAACGAGACTCGAGCTTCTCCGATGCCCTGGGGTCATCTGGTGAGGTGCGAGTAGGCCCAGACACCCTCGCTGAATAGGTCGCATGGCTTTGGGTAAGCGGGCTGACGCTGGCTTGCGGCGAAAATGAGAGCACAGGGCCGGTGGCCGTATTAGGATGCCTGTCGGACAATGGCGGAGTTCCCAGGCAAGGAGCGACGTCATCGCGTTCTAGTGTCACGGAATGATATTGGGGGCCTTTTGCGTTAACTGATGATCCGACAATGAGCTGATGTTGATCTTGAGGAGGACCTGAAGGTTGAGTCAGACCGTCTGATCCTGTTGATACTGGTATAGGCGGTCGCGAATTCAAACTGGCCACCAATTCCGCTATTGTCCTTTCAAGTTGATCAAGGCGTTGATTTGTGAGAGAGATTCCCTGTTCCCGATCTCCAAAAGAACAATCGGATTTTGCTCGCTGGCACGCGCTGCAGGGATGACCTCCTATGCAGCGAAGTTTCTTGAGCCGACATCGCTCGCAAGCCAAAGTTGTACGTTTCGCCTTCTGCTTGCGCATCTGGCTTTCGTCATCCCCATCAGGCGTTTGACTGCGACGCTTGCGGGGAAGATCCGAGCTACCGGCGTCGGCTGGGGCTGGGGGCATGATCTTCGAGATGGGCTATTAGCTGTTTGTTACACAGCTAGTACGCAACTAGGTGTAACAACTGGTCGATAGAAGGGAGAATCAACACATCTGGATAGAAAACTTCTCTCTGGTTCTTAATATCTCCCCAAGTCGTTCATAAGTGGATGGGGAGGAAATGGAGCATATTGATTGATTGATTGATTGTATCCTGCGTGGTTGTAGTCTTCTAAACGACTATGCCCGGCTAACGGGGTCCGGCGAACAGCCGAAGCCTCGCGGATCAGTGTTGATCCGCAATGCCCCACTTCACCAACGTTGTTGACTTTGGCCAGCTGTTCCCAGAATTCCCGCTTTTCCCTCCTTAACCACTATTTATATATGCTTGGCCGTCTATATATATAGGGGTTTCCTACTAACCTGTCTGTGATTCTCGACTCTCTCGGGCTGTAAAGTCCTCTATTTTGCGACTATATACCTACAGTCTCCCCCCAGTGCTTAGCTTTATCTATTAAGGTCTTGATCCTGAAATTGCCCAAGGATCTAAGTTAATTCGATAAACTTGATTACCTTGGCGGCTGCTTTGTGCTTAGTTAGCATCTTCCGGAGGTTGTTAAGTCCTTAGAGCCATTCTAGTTCCTAGTCCTGGAGTTAGCAGTATTAACAGCAGTGCAGGAGAATATGCACTACCGTTTATCGGTCTAATCTGCAGGGGCATCTGTTCCTGGTGATGCCTGGTACCTTTCGATTATAGAGGAAGTCCTTAAGGCCTATCTTCTCTGTCTGCAGCTGCATGAGCAGTGCTCTGTGCTTCTTGCTGAGTCCGTCATGCAGGTCCAAGACCTTGCGTGAAGGTCTAGGTGTATGCCTGAAGGATGCTCGGCCGCGTGTCTCGGCTGCCCAGTCTCTTTCCTACGACTTGATGGTCTCTTTGTGAGACCATGGCTTCATGGTCGATCAAAGTAGGTATAGCTGCTGTAGTTCTGCTGCTTTTGGTCCTGTGAGATCGCCTTCTCTCTAACCTGTCGCTTCCTTTGCTGCTCGATCTGCGTCTTCATTACCTTGGATCCCTATATGCGCAGGAACCCATCTAATCTCGGTGTCTAGACCTTGTAATCGGAGTTTGTCAATCTGTTGCATAATGCTCTTGAGCAGGTATGCGCCGGATTTGCCCTTGGGCCTAGCGGAGGATCGAATCGCGGCCTGGTTGTCAGTATAGATCAGGAGCTTGCTTCTTCTGTTACCTTTGGAACTGTCTTGCGCAATCTTAAGGGCCAAGCTGATACCTTGCAGCTCACCGGCGTAGACGGTGGAGGTCGTGTCGTCTCCTATTTATGCACTCTTTGTTTTTTGGGTAGTAGTGCAGACCGCGGCAGCTCCGATGCTGCCGTCGATGCCACTACCGTCTATGCATATGTGTATGGCATCTGGTTCGTCTTGAGTGATTTGCTCGTTTCTGGCTTGCGCCTCCTCTGTGCTTACTTCGATGAACGTCTGTGGACCTTGGCACCACGGGGGCACGATGTAAGGAATGATGTGCTCTTGTCACCAGATATCCGGCCCCTGCACCCGCATGATTGTGGCGTCCGTTAAGTCAAGGATGTTATTTTAAATAAGTCACGTGAGTAGATCGCAACCTGGCATCCTCATTTTTTGATCTAGGACTAGGTGGGAATTGGTACAATATTAGAGTGACACGCCAAATAAAACCATTGTTTATTACATCGAATTTCAAGCAGTCTTCCAGTACGTACGTCACACTTGATAACACTAGAACGAACTAATCCTCAGACTATACACCCTTAGATTGAAAGTGATACGAGACAAATATCCCACTTTTGATCTGAAAAAAAGGAGCGAGACAAGTGAAGATATGTCCATCTCGCCAGCCTCGCAGAGGTTATTCCTTATGTTTATCCTCGATCGAAGACGCAGATGCTTCTTTCGCATGGCTCGGAACGTCTCCATCTTCAACTTGAGCCGTCTTTTCCAAAGGACGACCTTTACGATCGAAGTCAAAGACTTTCGAGGCCTCTTCAGCCGATAGACGCTTGGTCTCAGGAAACATGAAGAAGATGAAGATGAAGTAGAATACCAAAATGCCAATGTACACAGCGTAACTGGCCCGAAGTCAGCAAATGTTCGAAGAATGAAATCACCAATAAGAGGGGATCAAGGGGAAGCACTTACTATCGCCAGGCGATGTTCTTGAGGGCGATCGGGTTAACGAATTGATTGAAAGCATTTCCAAGAGTGGCGGTACTCGTAAATAGGGCCATGCCTTTGGAACGGATAGCGAAGGGCATGATCTCGACAGTGTATGCGATTGGGAGCGGGGTGAACGCAATGTCATAAAACCCGAAGTAGCTAATTACGAAGCGTCAGCCATTGAGTTCTTTGCGTTCTTATTCTCATTGAACTTACATGAAGAGAAACGGGATAACAGCTGTGCCGATCGGCTTGGATTTTGTGTTAGCAAATCCAGCAGACAGTCCCATTACAACGACATATGAGCACAACATGCCCGCAGTCGATGTCAAGAACAAGCGTCGACGACCGGCCTTGTCACAATACACGGCAGCAAGAGCAGCGAGTATCAAGTTCCAGAGTGCTATGGGCGAGTCAGCAAGGCCTCTCAAATATGGCATTTCGACGGGGTGAAGCTTACCAAGACCTGCATTGATCAAAGTGATCTGAACGGGAGAGCTGATGCCGACGGATCGGAGAACAGGTGCAAGATAGCTAGATGGTCAGCTGAGGTGTGTCTTGGGCAACAGTACAAAAAGGTCGACATACTAAGAAATGATGCCATTTCCCATCCAGTTCAGAGAGCATGCCAGAGCCACGAGCACAACCAAGCGTCTTCTATTTCCGGGGGTTCGTATGAAGTCCAAAAAGCTTGCATCTTTTTGCAGTCCCTCTTTCTCAATGGCAGTTTTAATTTGCTCCATCTCAAATTTGACGAGTGCATCGTTCGTATCCCAATTGGCATGCAGCGAGGCCAGGATGTTCTGGGCTTGTCCTTCGCGGTCGTTTTTGATTAGCCACTTTTTAACTGTGTCAGTTTTCATGATCACTTCATTCGTCCAGATACACTTACACGTGGGGACTCTGGGCAAAGTACTGCAACAATTATAACAACGACGGGGCCGATGGCCTGAAGTAATGATGGAAATCTCCATCCCCAGTTGCCCGATATGTACAGACCCGCGTCTGCCAATTATCGTCAGTCCCAAACATGGCAAGACCAAGTTTAGTAATTCGAACTTACATGTCATCAGTGCTGCGACGAAAGTTCCAATATAGGCGAATGTTTGGTAGCAGGAGCCGAGAATAGGTCGAAGCCGAGGATGACTGATTTCCTGGATGAGAATAGGCGCAGCGACTTTAACAATGCCTACTCCTGCACCCATTATCGCACGACCTGAAACACCGGAGTGAGTTAAAACGAAGCATTCTCAATGGCTTGGGATGGGAAGATGGGGGTGACTTACCGGCGCACCACATGCCGATGGAAATAGCGAAAGTATTAATAAGGGCCCCAGCCAGAATAATGATATTGGCAATGATAATACACCACCGTCGACCGAGTTTCGTGGAGAGAAAGTCGCCAATAAAGGATGTAAAGATAGAGGGAAGGAAGAAGGAAGCGGCATAAATGCCCAGCAGAGCACCGGTAGGCGCTTTGAAAAACCTAGAAAAATGGGGGTCAGAAGATCAAGCATGAAGTATAAGCAAAGATAGGACACACTTTTGCCATGCAGGATTTGCCTGAAAGCCAGTGAGGAGACTCGCTTGGTCTTGTAGTTTATCAGCAAATGTTTGCCTTGTTGATTCCGTATTAACTCACATCCCTATAAACTCTGGTCAGTCTTCTGCTCGCAAGTAGCTAAGAGAAAATAAAGACTTACATTGGTAGCAATCACAAGGCAAAGTCCAAGACCCAGTGCCACATTGCGACGTAGGCCTGTGTCTTTGTACCAAAGGGGATTCGCGTTATCTAAACAATTCATAGTCAGTAAGGACAAACAGTAATTGGTCTCTTGGAGACATTACTCACTTGGCAGTTCATGCCACTTCACGTTGGAGGCCATTTTGCAAATTGACTTTGTGAAATGATATCTGCAGTACTCGATGCCTGGTTGCACGAAAGTAATGTCTTCCCCATGGGGTTGGCAGCCTGGGGTTTTATTCCATTGGAAACATTATTTACTTCAACGGTCTGTACTAGAGTCCGGGGTCAGCGTACAGGAAAGGAGAGGTTTGTTGTGTCGGGGAACTCCCGGCGTGGTCAAGCCATTTAGTGGCGCCACCACCAGAGCTTGAGTCGGAACATCCGAAGTGGCTGAACGGGTTTTAGTCATCGGATTGATCTGTTCGGGGAACAGCCGGGCTACACTAGAATTTCCTAAATGTGTGGAAAAGACTGGGGCCCAGACTGTTTTTAGCGTCGCCCAAAAAGGGGGCAAAAGGCGAGAGAGCTAAAATATCAGCAATCTTACGACATCACGAGAATTGCACCAGAAAATGAATAATTAGGCAGAATTCTGAAGATTTATTCTACTCGGAATCTAAATGAAAGTGCTCAAGATAATAGCCTGCGACCTCCGTGGCCTGAACCTCTCCACAATGCTCTACGGTAGGATTGAAAGGAATGAATGAACTGAGCTGAATTCCTACTTGCTTTAACCCTCCTATAGGTCCCTCCTATATATGAATGATAGTTGCTTGGAATGATGGATTAGTCTTTCTTTAGCCACTTGCACGATGCAAATTAAGCAAATCATCGCTTATTGAAATTGAGAAACCGGCCCTGGGGTGCGATTAGTATTGATCTCTCAATGGGATCTTAATACACTTGCTGCAAGGAAAGTAACAATCATGTTACTTGCGATAAAAGCAACAATGATGCCCAAGTCTCTCCAGCGAGTATCAAAAGACATAGAGAGTGGGTTGTAGAATTCGTCGCCCATCTTGTCGACACAGTATGGACAATTGCTCATAGCATCCTCAACTATGTACCCTCGTCCGCCGTTCTGGAAGAAAGCTTGTATATAGTCTCCGTACGTTGTACCATTAGGGGTCTCAAAGGATGTAAGTTCTGAGGGACTGCAGGACACAGCAGCACCATGAAGTTCAGTTGACGCCATGCCACTAATGACTTAGGTAAAGGGATTATGTTATAGAGCCAAACACGCCACCCCTTGAGCATCTGAGAATGAGGGATAGTAACTCTGCAGAAAAGAATGAAGATGGTCGTGAGGAAAGGGTCGTATTGTGAAGAGACTGCAGCGGATGGCGATAAAGCCGGAACCCCTTGGGCAAGAGTTATGGCAAAAAACTCAATCAACAAGACCATGAAGAATTGATAGCCTGCTCTGGATAGTGTATGTTGGAGACCGGATATGAAGTAGACAGGCAAGAAGAAGCAGACAGAACAAATGACTGAATAAGGCACCTCGGCAAGGATGGCTGAAGCGGTGAAGACAGTGGAAAAATACATCTCGGCAGATGATTTCCGAAAAAGATCAAGCGTTTCAGGTCAAACGTAACCTCAACTTGAGTAATTAGCAAAACTGGCAGAACAACGCTTTGAAAGACGACAAAAACCTTCCGCTGCAGCGCTGAGCGTGAGTTATCAAGGTTTATATAAGCAAGACCGACAATAACCCCGAAGGTTATATGATTGATGATTCGCATCAGAGGGTAGTTTGGGGAGCGCCAAAACGTCTTTGTCATTCGTGACGTGACAATTCGAAGCTGATGATGGAAAGGAGACGCATATTCCTTCGCGTCTGCTGAGGCCGATGCTGGATTGAACTTTCCCCTTTCCTCACGTATCTGGGTGATCGTTCGCTTGACACATGCAAACTCTGGACTTTCTTTCCAAACATCAGCCCAGTCACGATCGCCGATACGAGGAGCGCTGCCAGCTCCAACAGCCTCGAGCATGAATTCTGCTATTTTTGCCGTTGGAGGAGCCACCTCGCCGTTTATAGCCAGGTATTCGCGTAGCACACAAGCTTCTTGTCCGGTATCTCCAAAATAGACCGCATTTCCTCCACAAGGCAATAGTAACAACCGATCGAAGTTTTCAAACAACGCTGCATTTGGTTGATGAATTGTACAGATGATAGCTTGTCCTGCTATACTGAGTTTTCGAAGAAGTCGAACGATGTTGAAGGCGCTCTGACTATCCAGGCCAGACGTCGGTTCATCGAGAAAGAGAAGTAACTCCGGCTTTGCGGCTAGCTCAACACCAATAGTGACTCGCTTTCTTTGTTCCACTGTTAAACTAGCATCAGGAGACCCGATAATACAGTCTGCAAGGTCCTCCATCTCCAACAGCCCAATGATTTCTTCCACATAATCATTCCTCTCCTCGATAGGGACGTGATAGGGCTGCCGCAAGTATGCAGAGAATCGCAACGCTTCTCAGACAGTCTGTGTTGGTTCGTGGACATCTTGTTGTTCGGTGTAGGATGTTGACCGCAGTTAGGTCGCCTGGTCCTACGTAACCAAAGATGTGGTTGAGGAGCTGGCGCTCCCCTCCCTCCACGGGTACTGTATAAAGCATGACGCTCCTTGTTGGGCGGCAGATACACCTTGACTGATCCATTCTTACTAGAGAACTGTACGTATTCTCCAAGGAAGATATTGAGGAAGAGGAGAAAGGCGATGAGAACTATTGTAATGCCCCAATTGCGCCAGACGTCTCCAGCAAAGATCGAATAGCCTTTTGCGAGAAAGTCTGTATCCTTGATCAAGCGAGTCCCAGGTACAGATCCGGCTAACGTACAGGCTTGATGTCGTATATCGTTGTAGCCGGCCCGAAACGGAATCAAAGAATCATCAGTGCATGTCATTTTGATCCTGTTGAACTCGTTGGCCATAAAGGAGGTGACGGAGAGACCAATCGGATTGATCCAGAAGATCCATCGCAACCAGCGATGCCCGTCTTGGTATTGAATGGGGTAATCCGACGTTGTTACAAATTTCAGGGCATAATCGAAATCAGGGCTGACGCAGCCGAGCACCCGGAAGAGTAATGTCATGCCAATATTCGCACTGACCATAATAAGGAAAAAGGTGAACTAGGCGCCTGGTGATCGAACAAGACCAGTCATGAAGTAGATGATGGTGAAAATCAGGATTTCTGATATCACGAATGCCTGATCTACTATCACTGGGGCGATCCAAAGAGCCGATGGCCGATGAGATATAGGCCTTGTGTTTGGCGACTATCAAACCGCCAGTCATTATCACCCCAGCTCTGTAAAGGATTGAAAGCCGATGTACAAGAGGGACATGAAGGTAAGGCCGCTCTTGCTGAATGAGCTACCAGAGGTCTCTCCCAGGTCGTAGTAGACGGTTCCAAAGACAATTCCCAGAACAGTGATTCGCAGCCACGAGAGAGCCAAGTTGAAGTGATCCTGGAGCTTAGGAGCAAACTGGCGTTTCATGAGGGCCCAAACCTCAAAATGAAAGCCAATCTGGTAGACCGATTGCTTGACACCTCTTTTGCTTTGCGCAACTGCAGCCTCGAACTGTTCATGCTTCGCATTCGAGTCTAATAATAAAGACGGAAAAGCACCAGCAAAGCTAACTATGTATAAAGATAAAAGTGGAAGATAGATGACCCGGGCACCAATATCTGAGCCTCACTATCATATCTGGCAGAAGGAACTCGAGCAGAAAACCATCGTGTTATAATATAACGGTTCATAGGACAATTTCAAGGGCTGGATTAGAGGGCTGGTTAATTGTCAGGAATTTGGAGATGATCAGTATTAAAAATTAAAGTAAGTTATTATGCTTAATAGAAGTTATTGATTTCACTGAGGAAAGTTTTATAATAATGCCCTGGTTGCTGGGCTTAGTTTATGGTGAGACGGCACTTCGATGATTCCATAATGCCGTCCCAAAGTCAGAGTCAGATATATATAAGCTCTGTATATCAAGGCCAACGGCGAAGATCTGCTTATTGTTTTAAGCTTTTAAGATAGAGGAAAACGAAGAGGCTAACACTAAGAGACTAGACTGCAGTATATAGTCCAGGGGCATATTCCTATTATATACCAGGTCGGGAATCTCTGGTTCTTTATTTCGAATAAGTGCGAGAAAGTTGCCCTGCTTCTTACTGACTTATTGCCCCCGGTCTAGTCTTTTATACGCAGGAGTATAAGCCTCGGTTCAGTAGGAAGACAAGCTTTCACCTATCAGCCTTAACATCGGCTTCTGTATCTTGTTGAACAGGTGCTGGGGCCTCACGTGCAAGAGACTAAGGCTAAGATCTACAGGAACATAATAGACAATATAAAACGGATAATTATTAGATACTTAGGCCTTATTATAACTAATAATAATAATTATATATCTATCATAGAAAAACATATTACATATAAATAGCTTTAAGTTTAGGTATTAAATACTAATTACCTTGGTACTCCGGCTAGGCAGGCTAGCTCTAAAGTAAATTATTGCAAAAGCGGATTTATTAAGCTTAATACCAGCACTTAGATACTTATAATAAGTCTCTGTATTCTAGTATCTAGACTTTATAAAAGGTATACCATAGAATAACAACTTCTAAAGCTTATAAAGCAGTATCTTCTATAAATCTATCAGGTTATTCACGATTTTATTAATAAATAACCAGCCCGCTCTTTAATAAGCTAAATCATCTCAAATAGCAGAAACATTAATATCCAGTTACCATCCTAATAATATCTTATCTACCTGCTCTTATACTATTACTACAGCTTTATAATAAGTCTCACAGAACTCTAATAACTAGACATTTTTATTATTACTAGCTATAAATAATTAGCCATCTAGAGCCTAAGTTAGATTACCTGGCACTCTCTCTTGCTTTATAATAGATTTTGCAAATACTTTTAGTTTAATTAACTCTCTAAATGGCAAGTAGTAACCCCGGAGGAGATATTTGCAACAGATAGAAGAAATATAATCCGGTTATAATAGGTAAGCTGTCCGACTAGGCTAGATAAAGTCAAGAGTATTACAAGCGTAAACAGGGACGGCATACTCAAGGAACAGGAGCCGCCTAATCCATATGAGTGCGGCTAGTCTAGGTGATGAGGTATAGGCTAGATAAAAAGCAAGGGATGGTCCTGGATTACTAATATAGCTATATAGTAAATAATAGTAGATGCAGATATATCCCCGGTAGGTTCATAATACATCTAGAATATTATTAATAGTTAAAAAATAGCCTTAGATAAGTATAAATAAAGGCCAAATAGAAGAGAGAATAGCAAATTAATCGATGAATTATCTTTACTATTACCTATATTATATTTTTTTCATTTTTATTAGAATGGTTCTGAGTCTCGACTCTGTTATAGTTGTTAATATATTCCTCGTCAGCTCCATCACCATCATCATCTTCATCTTCATACTCATCTCCAGTATCATAGTCACCAGGCTCATCCTCCTCGTCCTCACATCCTTCATCCCACTTAGAGCTATCAACCTCCTTCTAAAGAGCAACCCGATAGAGTACACAACACATCATAGCAGTTTCATTGCGTCTAAGTCATAAGTTATAGAAATCCTACTGCTAATATATTTTAAGATATTAAACTCTAAACATATAATAAATAAACCTTTTCTATATATTAATATATCTCTTTAAGTAGCTTATAGCTTTAAATTTATAAGGCTAAAAGGTATCTATCTAGTAGGTATTTAACTAGCATTAAGATTTATATAAGGTCTTAGATAATATAAAACACGCTTAATTAACTATAATATTAATACCACGGAGTATAACTTATAGCTAGGCTTCTAAGACGGCCAGACTTTAGAGTATTATATTATACCATTAGCCTAATATATAATTTTTATCCTATACTAGCTTAGGCTTTTTTACTATAGCTATAATAATCCTAAGTAGTTAGTTATAACATAAGTAAGGCTATCCTATATATTATAGCTATAGAGTTATTTTATTCTATTTAATATTATAACTATTAGCCTTGTAGTTATAGAGCTTTAAAGGCTATATATTTAAAAATAACTAGGATAGTTAATACTTTATAATAAAAGTAAATAACTAATAAGATTAAGAGTTAATTAATAAGGGGGAAATCTTTATAATATATACTGGCATCGGTAGAGCGTTCCTAAATTACTATAATACAGTTATAAAATACACGCAGTTAAGATATTAATTTACACAAAGTCGCTCAGGAGGTAATATCGCTTTGCGCCACTAAAGTAAAGCTATCTGCAAAGGTTGCAATAAAGTAATAAACCAGCCAATAAGAAGGTTTATTCAACACTATCTAGTATATAACTAGTTATCTTACAAAGCTCCCTTTCTAACAGCTAGCTCCAGCATTAGGATCAGATCTATTTAAACAGGTCAGCTCTAAGAACTAGTATGTTAATAAATTTTAAGTACTTACGTGAATTCCCAGTCAGCAGTGACCGTGCGACCGCCATAGGTGCAGCCGTCAACCTCGTTCTTAAGCCTGAGCTTACAATCCTCCACCTTCAAGGTAAGACCACCGTTGCCCAACCACTTGACCTTAAAGTCGGCATGGCTTCCACCATCAAGAGGAGCGCATCGAGTCTTTTCCTGTTGCGGGTTGAAGTAGCCAGAGAGCTCGCCGCGGTTGCAGAAGTCATCAATGGCACCCTTTGCGGCATCATGGGCCTGACGGCCGTTCCAAATCGCGCCGCTGGTGAAGCACCCAGCAGAGACAGTGCCGGAGAGGGCAGCAATGGTGAGAGTCTGGAAGAGTTGCATGGTGTTTGTATGTGATGTTTCAGAACCTTAGGTAGGCAAATAGAGATGAGTGAGTTGACTTGAGGGTGAGTACATGTTCTCTGCTGCGGCGAGAGTCGTTCTTATATAAGTTTAAAGAACTCTCGAAAAGAATTCTTGTAGTATGTTATATTGATGTGACTAACTGAAGAAGGAAGCCATTATTTCTCGTTTAAGGACCACTAATACAAGACTTGAGCATCTAGAATGGGCAGAGCGAGCTGAATCCTGTGATACTCTTAGTAGGTCAATGTTAAAAATGACGTCAACATCGGGTTTCATTCCAATCAGATGCCTGTATTTGAATTTCCTGCTGGAGTTCGCCTAAGCTTTTCCAAAGCCAAGACTCAATATATGTAAGTGTGGAATATAAATATATAGCGGTGTGGAAGGGAAGACTTCGGCTAGCCATTTCACGCAAACCCAGTTCTATTACCACATTCCATCTCAGGTAAGGTTACCGAGGGATTAGTAATCCTACAGATATACCGGTAGTCCTCAAGGGTATTAAATGTTAAAATTGCCGCTCTTAGGTATTTTTTGCCACACCAGACAATTCCTAATTGGATAATTATACTGAGTAGAAAAAAGAGGATTTACTTATGGGTACTAAAAAGCGGATCCAACAAGACCATCCAATCTGCAACGTTTTATCCCCTTGAGCCTTGTACAAACTGTGCATTAGTGCTAAAGTCGAGATAACCTGCCTGTCTGAGTCGCCTTCACAGCCTCAAAGACCCACTTTAATACGAGGTCCAAAACTCCCTCGTTTGTCTAAATCACCTTGCTTGTCCAGTTCCACCTCGTCAAGAGGCATGCTAATAGCCTATAACCGAATACGCGTAAAAACCGTAAGCGCAGCCGTCCCAGGTCATAGTGTACACCGGGTTACTTATATTGGGCGATACCGGTGTCTTTTGGTTTCCTGGGGTATGTTTCGATCGTTTAGCGAGATAGGGTGGAAAGACATACTATATATCTACTATATCTCTATTAATTCTCCTACTTTCACTAAAGGTAGACGTTTTGCAGTGTCAGTGGCTCATGATCCCTGTATTTAAGATTATGGTCCAAAAGTACATGAACGGATTTACAGTGTACACCTTAAACCCCACTTTTACTTCTTTAAAGCTATATAAAATAGTAAATAAAGTCGATAAAAAATTAAGAAAAAAAATTATATTATAAGCTAACTAAGAAATTACTATATATAAGAGACTTAGAATTTTTTACTTAGTTTTAAAGGGTTAGAAATGGTTTAAACAGAGATTAGTTTTTAATTAAAAGTTGTAGGGTAATAATAGTTAGAAATATATTAATAATAATAAAATATACCCTTTCTATCCTTTATCTATAAAGCTATATATCTCTAAAACTACTAAATAAAATTAAAGTATTTATATATAAAAAGTATTATTTGAAGGCTGAATTATAATATTATACCTTTTATTTTACTTTTACTTATTAGCTATATTATTTTATATTAAGATATGGTTAGTGAATTTAATATATGGCACTGTGCTATGTTCACAGACTTTTGGAGCATAATTTTACCACGCACTCCACTTTCACCTAAAAGAGGTCTCTTAATTGCTAAAGGAAAACTGGCAGGACTTCATAGGGTTAAGGGTAGAAAAGTCTTTCGGTGTTTCTCAGCCTGCTAGTATTTGAATTTTACTTCTTATGGCTTCATCTATTCCCAAACCTAAGGGCAAGTATCTGTACGCCCCTATGTTTTGTAAATGTTTAGTGGTTTTGTAATGCTCAAGCTACTTCCGAGTCGATTAGGAGACTTATAATAACGACCTATACCGGAAATGCTCTACTAAGTGGCCACGGAGTAAAGCAGTGGATGGTAACTAATAAGATGTCCTTATCTATACGCAAAGTTACTTAACTCTTTAGAACGTTGAGCACAACAAGTTAAGCTGGAAGACATGGCAAGGGTCGACTGGAGTATATTTAGTCGGATACTAAAACCGTTGCATAGGGGCATGATACTACGGCATTACAGGGTATGATTATAAAATTAACCTATGCTATATCTCTACCTTTTATTTTATGGCATATTAGAGGTAGATTTTCCTCGTCTGCTATAGGCTTATTATAAGGCTTAACTTGTTTCTACTTAGCCCTTACTGATTTATCGCCTACCTTCTTCAGCTGCACTCTACCAGAGTAGTTAATTCTCTTACCTATCTCTATTCTTGTGTATGAGTAATATGATCCTATGAAGTAAATAACTACACCGGAAAGATGATTTAAATAATTTGCTATATCATGAGTACTAAAGCATGCTACAACATATTTGACAATCAGAGGCATGTTATTTACATAATGTGTTTAATACGTGAGTGCAATAAAAATCTCAAACTTTTAACTTTAAATCGCTTTAAAACCATAATAAACTATCTGATTATACCAAACTACTCGCTATACTCTTCCCTATATGTCTTAATCACTACCTGGCACTATATCACATCCCCGAATGGCTAGACCGACAACCATATAGCTCTCGAGTGGTTGAAAGACGTCTATCTACCCCAAACGGAGCCTCGTGATGCATTGGATGCAAGACTCATTATCCATGACGGTCGCAGGAGCCATGCGCAGGTAAGCATTTTAGTGTCTTCGCCGTAGAGTCACCTGCTATATGGCCATCAATAAGCAGTTAGGATAAGTAGATAGTAATATGCTTTCTAAATAGTATTTACTGCTATTACCTACTAGCATATTATTCCTATGGTTTCTAGCTATTAAATAATAGAACTTTTAATATTATAAAAGATATATATTAGAACTTTAAAACCAAGCTAGTTTAACTGATTTTATACTAGTTTATAAAGTTAATTTTATTTAAGTATATATAAAAGCCAGGGACATAGGTATAAGAAAGGAGATTATCTTATCTAGCTAGAGGTTTACTAGAAATTAGCTAATAAATTATTATAAAGCTCTAGTATATCTAGAAATTTAACTAGATAAAGAAAAACTGCTAGAATAGTTCTAAATACTAAGCGCTCCTCTACTATGCTTGGATAATACGCCGAAAATAAGCCGGCAAGTAAGGGATATGGCTAAACGCTGAAGTTATCTGACTAGCCAGAAGTATAATAAGATTATAAAGGGGTTAGAAGGTTTAGAGATAAAGGTTACTATTTAGAATATGCTAATTACTGGCCTAGAAGAGCAGATAGCTTAGCTGCGGTAAGGGAAGAAAAGAAAGGCAGTATTAAACCTGAACTAATGATTTATGGCTTTAGCATAGGCTCTAGTGACTAGAGAAGCTCTTACTGACTTAAAGGAGGCAGGAACAGAGGCAGATATAGATAAGGAGGTTAAGTCGATGATTAAGGTAGATATTAGATTAGAGGATAAACATGAGGACTTTATGGTTATAATAAAGCACTGCCAGTGTATATAAAGCAGTCGGGAGGTTGAAAAACCACGTAGAGAATAAAATTTAAATAACTTTATAGAAACTCTCTTCAAAGTCTTGTTTATTAATTAAGAATCAGGCCTGTTTTTGCAGATATTAATTTTTAGATTTTATAACATACTCCACAAGCGACTATGTGACTCAAGTGAGTGTTATAGCAGACTTTATATCTTAAAATAGCCTACCTTATAATACTCTAGAAGGTAAATTTAAGTAGTAAAAAATCTAATAAAGACATTTTTAATAATGGTATAGTTAATATTACTATAATATATTTTTAAAATATTTTTAACTATTTTCCTTATATATTAAAAACTCTATACTTATAGTGCGAGTTTAATTTCTTATATAAATATATAAAACTGTTACGATTCGTGCCCGTAACAGCGCTGTAAGGCTTCTATAAGGCAGCTGTAGCATAACCCTTAATTACTTGCATAGCGATTATGGCCCGATCTTTTGCCCTGTGGTTTAACGGCTTGTGCAACTGTTACAAAAACATAATAATAAAGAATTTAGTAAGGTTTTATAATAAACTTCAATTAATTAAATGTCTATATATAGAATTTAAGCGATTTTGGAGTTGAACTCGAGCTATTAAAATATTTTAACAACTAACTATTAAGGTAGAAGTCAGGTTGTGACACTGACTTGTGGAATATATCATGTACCTATAATCTTTAATGTCCCTTTAGAGGTCTTTAGAGTTGTTTAATAAGAAAAAAAAAGTATTAAAAGCCCTTAATAAAGTCTTTATAAATGGTAATAATAATAGGATAAAAGGATTAAATCTGTTAAAGAAAATCTAATTTAAATCTAATTATTAATTAAACTATAATTAACTAATAATTTACTTAAAGGATAATTAAAATAATAACTCTAAGGAAAATTTTAATAAGTAAAAGATATACATATAAAATATATTAATCTTATTACAATAACTACTTAAAAAAAAGGCTAATATAATACAGCTTTCTAAATAATATAAGTTATATATATAATATTGTATATATTACAAGGGGAAGTTAGACTGATTACAGAAGGGTTAAAGCAACTAGAAGATTATATCGATATTAAGTTTATAAGTTAAATATCAGGTTAGAAAATACACTTCTGGTTTAACATAATGGTCTCTGAATACGAAGAATGGGATGTAGGGATTAGCAGTGGAAAAAATAATGGCATGAGATGATTCGAGGAATGTGGCCATCAGTCACAGGATGCACAACTCAGCCGACGAGAATTAGGCAATTCTCCCCCTAGCCGTCAATTAAATGTAAAGGGGTTTGCATCAAATGGGCCCAAGTTGTCGGATATTGAGGCTGAGGTGGAATTCTATCTTCAGGACGGTAAGTGCCACGCTACGAAGCCAGACCCACGATGTGACGACCACCAAATGATTTGCTGCCTGGATGGCGCTCGAGGTCAGTCTCATCTTGCCGACGCATTACTAACCCTTTCGTAACTTCGTGACAACTTGGGACCAGTTCTGGAAGACCCAAGGGGTTCCACGACCACAGGGAAGCCGTAATTTGCGCCTTAGATCTGTATAGTAGTCGTACGAGCCTGACCACATATCCCCAACTGGCATACAAGCATGACTAAGTGCTCATTAGGGCGAAATACCTTGCAACAGGCATGTTAGTGGGCAAAGTTTGACGGCCTTTGTGTTATACCTTCTTTCCTGATGACTATACCACCATATCTTACCGTAATATCACCTATATGATGATCCTTTCCTGAAAATTCACTCTTGTGCAAGCGGCAAGCAAAAATTAGTGTTTAATATGCGGCGAAACTTGTGTCTAAGCTGATAGGCGATGGGAAGACTCTTTCTTTCAGATCGGTGTCTACGCGAGGCACGTATGCAAAACCAAGCCCTAATCGCCTCCGCATTGGGGCCCGGCAATTCCAGTCAGCCACGTCTTCAGCAGGATAAGCTTCAATATGCTCATTCGTTGAACATCCCGTCATCCCCGCCATCCTGTAGCTGCATGTATGGGACTGAGCAGAAATCACTGCGGTCTGTGAGAGAGGTTTGTGGCATAGCTGCATTATAGAGCCTTCACCGTGTTCAACTCGGCGCACCTTGTCGTTGCGAGAAGTGTCTCAGCACACGGACCGTTGGGATTGGCGAAAAAATGCTGTACATTATAGAACAAGAGGGGTACTTTCAGGATGACATATATAAACACTTGACCTGCAATATGACAGCAAGCGAAAAGTCACCTTCTCTAAGCTAAAAGCTAATGCATTCAAAGGAGTGGAGTGACCTAGGCCAAACGTAACTCCGTACCGAAGCTCCGGTGGTGAGCTCGAGACCCAATAACCCAATGCGAGGGGTGTTTATAACTGCGGTGGTTGTTTCTATGGTTCTATTTAGCTATAGTTGGTGCATCGTAATGGCCTATACCCAGAGGGCGTATGGCCGTAATAGGACACACGCACGCACATACATATTCTGTTTCCAATCCCGAACCGTGGAGTTTAATTGGCTAGACTGAGACAGCTGCGCCGGACAGTAGATATTACATCCTCCCAGCGTATACTTGGTTGAAATCTTATAATCGGAAACAAGGATTTGAGGTTTATAGTGTCTGAACTAATTCTGATAGAATATACTGCGATCCTTTTTTTTCTGTCTCTGGCTACTTCAACAACTGGGTCGCCGTGGCTGAGCAAGCAACTCTCAGCTGAACATCACAGGCTTTATGAGATGGGCTTATCCATGCAGCCACACCCCCTTCCCTGTCTCCCCGTGATGCTCGTACAGTACGAGCTCGTCAATAGTAATGCTGTTCTGCTAGCACTCTCGTATGTACCATAATCACATGTTTCAGCAGCTCCGCTATAAGTACGGTCACAAGGCACCACATTTTGCCTGTCAGATTGTCACCATCAATTGCTTCCACACCAATGCTTCGCGTAGTCACAAACCATGACGTTTCTTATTATTTGTACAGTTCTACTGGCCATCACCCTTCAATCATTTGTCGCCTTGGGGACCACGACCGCAGTCATCCCTTGGTCCGACTACCCGCCTCAGTCTATGCCCTTCACTAGGCCACCACATGTCCGTTTGTGGTTCACGCGCGAGGAAACTTACACCGATCGCCCGGACAGCTTCAAATTCTTCGTCGACACAGGTTCAATCGGCATGATTACCCGAGTCGCCAACCTCAATGTCCTTGCATCTGAACCTAGAACCCCTGGCGCCTATCTATTCCAGACGAGCAATAACACTCTCTATGGGGGCTTTTGGATTAACCGCTGGGTCTGGTTCAATAAAGGCACAACAAGTGAGGTTCGTGCTCTGGTTCCAGTTCTCGCTATGGAGTATAATGCCCATATTACGTCGTCGGCGTGTCTGGCCCCTACTGTGGTGGTGGTACTGACTTTATACGGGGAATCAATATCTATCCCTGTGGTATTAAATGTCTCCCCGGCGGGTATCCCTACTTTTGCTATGAGACGACACCCTTGGCTGGTCCTATAAGTATTATGGGGATTGGATTCGGGCGAACTTACAATGGGCAACCGCAGTCTATGCCCGACAAGAACGTTCTGCTTAACTTAAAAAGCATCGGAGGAATATCGACCACCTGCGAGGCGGTAGGTACTACCTATTCGCCAGGCTGGATCATCGACAAGGATGGAATCACGCTCGGCTTGACGAATTCCAACTAGCCCCCATTCGCCTCTCGTACTGTTTCTCTCCCGGCTCCGGTTCCTGCGCCGGTCTCGCCCAGGTATCACTGGCAGTGGGGTGAGATTCCAAGCACCTACAGAGTTGCAGGCTTCACGCCCGCTGACTGCAGCGACCTCGGCGGCTGCAGCATCCTCATCGATAAAGGTATCGACTACACGCCGGACCGCAGCCAGGCGAAACCCCCTGATGGCTTCCCCCAGGACTCAACTTCGCACCAACTTTCGAGAGAGCAGTCTGTAACTGTGCAATTTGGAGTTGGCAGAACACCCGTTGGCACCGAGACCTTCACAGTTGGGCCTCCGGGAAGCCCGGATAGGTCATGCAGCTTTGCACCCCAGTACGTCAAGGTGAGTTGTGTTGAAGTAAAAGGGTTAATTGTGTTGTTGTTAGTTCTAAGTTACAAATGTCTGAGAGTTGCACAGCTCCTTACATATTATCCATATCCTAGCCAACAGCAGATCGGACCACCATAGCCACACTGTCTCAACAAGCTGGGACTACTCCATGCCGTCGGGGTTTAATACAGGGAGCCATATGTTGAGGAAGTGACGAATGGCCATTGACTTTGTTGCCGGCGTGGTTGAATTTGCTCCTGCAACCCCAATGACTGGCGCCTACTAGTCCATGATGACATGAAGAATGACAGATTGCCAAAGTCAGCAAACTCCATATGGTTGAAATCAGTCAATATAGGGGACACATGTCACGTGCGTCGGCGCATTAGATTCATTGAAACAGCTTAAACTCAAATTAATCGATGGGTAATATAGACTCCAGTACTATGCCCAAGCTATGAAGATTCGTATGAGGGAATGATGCAAGGGAGTCAGCCAATCAAAGACCTAGAATCCCACTTTGGCATGAAATTTGATCAGGTGTCAGCTTCGAGAGGCGTCATTCAAGTGAATGAACAGCGGGGAATCGCAAAAGCCATGAGCCAATGGCAACGCATACAAACCACTTTAAGTGAAAGTAGGGGAGAGACAATAGAGATGAAAGATTAAGACCCAATTTAAGGGTTTAAGCCCTAAGCTCAGATACCAGGACTTTCTAGGACTCTGGTCCTAGAATAGAAAGGACCACTTAAAGCTATAAGGTCTTAAAGGTCCTTTAATTGCCAAATAACAATAATAATAAGAATAATCATTTATTATGTGCACTTAGCATCCCTGAGCGATCCTATAACATCGCCTGGGTGTATTAAATTTCATTTATTCCTTTGTAGCGTCAGAGAGGGCCCCGTGCGCGCTCCCTTGTAAGGAGACAATGTATCTGTGTATTGCAGCGGGTTCTATATACAGAGGGAAAGTGGGAGGTAAGAAACCGAGTCTTGACTGCGTGAGAAATGACGAGCTATTGCAGAACAAGTAATTAAGTCTCGTGAGGCAGTCGCAGGAGGGATGAACTCCCCAGTAAGCCCTCCAAGGCAGGGAAGCCATTATACAGTATGGTCGTAACATGAGGCAAGGTCAATACGATTGCTCCCTTTTGTTGTTTCGCCTCTATAATCTCAGCCGAGACTTCAGCCTATATAAACTATCCTAGGTCAAGAAAGCACAGCTATAGCAATACCCAACAGCAGCAGTGCTAAGTAAACAGGGACAGTCTTCATCAGAGAACCGCTGTTTTTGCTTCGTCCAGCGGAACCAGTTTGACTCGGCGCGGCATTGGATGGGCTAATCGATGAAGAAGCATCATTAACCCCAACAGCCGGAATACGCCCCTTTGTGGCTTGGTAATTGTCGTCATAGGGATAAACATTAGTGTAGTTGTATGACCCGCCAGACCTGCCCCATACTGACTTGACAGATCCCAAGACGCCTCTGCCGGCTGCGCACTTGGCTTCCGTGTCAGGTTTCGGCCACCATCCGGGGAGTTCTTGTACATCGTTAAGCGGCCCGGGATAGGACACACTCCACGACAAGCCTTGGTACGAGATGTCGGTGTTCTTGTATCCCACTTTATTAGCCAGGACAGAGAACACATTAGCATCGCAGTCCCAGCGGCCGAGTGAGGGGAGATCCCAGTTCACCGATACGGTAGACAGCATGGAATAGTGGTTGTAGTACATACTATCTGTGGTGCCGTGTAAGGACGGGTGAATTGCGCCTCCGAGGAGAACCGTGAACACCTTATTAGGAATGTCATGCTGTTTAGCCTCATCGAAGGTAACCACTATGAGAGTCCTGTTCATAAAGTACTCATTCTCCAAAAGGGGACCAAGCCACTTGCGGAGCCATCTGCCTGCAAATGCAAGCCCAGTGTCGTGCCCATCATGGCGAATATTTGGTGTGAAGAATGCCCATTGAGGAAGGTTTCTACCCGCCAAATCTTGTTCGAAGCGGGTGAAATTCTTGATCCGTGCCATGCGGGTTGCATTTTTTGAGATAATATCGTAAGAGGACAGTGGATTATGCTTGCTCACATAGCCATCGCCATTGGCTCCTTGGACGTCAATGTACGAAAGGTTCTCTTGATACTCAGCCCAGGAGATCTGCTTCGTGTCGAGGAGTTCAATGACGGTAGAGACGTTAGCCGGGATGCGATGGTAGCGGTCGTTCTGTAAACCAAATGTGTCGCCTCCTACGGCGGCAATATAGTTGGGTTGCGATGGATGGGTGACTGCATGAAGTGTTAATTGCAGCGCGGTCACTTTGAGAGCTTAGTATCTCGCCTGCGTAGTAATTATTGAGCAGAACACCCCGTTCGGCGAGCCAACGCATGTCCTTATTGCCAGCTGCTGTCTGTCACTGATACATGAGCCTGTCCTATATGACTTTTACAACCTACCGTCCCAACATGCTAGAACTGGCACATACCTCGAAATTGACATTCTCCAGCCATATCTGAAACATACGACTGAATCCTACCCCTGGTACACTAGACTCTTCAATTGCCTGTGGAATGGTTGCTTGAATATCCTCGATGGTTTCCACTCTTGGCTTTAGGAAGATCGAAGTAGTCGGTTTGCCGACGACTGCTATGTCTCTGCGTATCGCTAGCGTGAGGATGTTGAGAATTAAAGTGCTTAGGAAGGTCTTCATATTTTGCGAATTAATATCCGTTAGAGTTATTAAAGATCTTATAAAAAGGTTTTCTAATTTTTCTAATCGGACGGCTCTGGAATTTACCAACGCTGCTGACTCGGATTACTCTCACTGCGTCAAATGACGTAATGTCATTTATCCTTCAGTGTTGACAAGCTCTTGTTCCTTGCTCTCGTCATAGACCAGGATTTGATCGCACCTGTCGCCTCAACCGCGGCGAATGCCTACGTATATCACGGCTGATACCGGTATTGGACATCCATTAATGAGAACGTAGTGACATGCCAGGCCACCATCGCTTCGCCACGTCCTTTAATGCAATTCGACTTGCCACCTCCGCATATCAGAGAGACAGATTATCGCACCGAACGTGCTGAAAGAATCCAGGGTTAGGTAAACGATAACGAGCAGCAGTAGTCTGTTGATTAACTGATATCTAAAGAGTTCTAGCCCACAGACTTACTTGAGGCATATAGCTCGGTTACTAAGTATGGTTGTTTCCTGATTCTCGTGGAGATCATGCGTGGCCTAAGACACAGATCGTCACAGCGTGAATGAGGGGAAACTTGAATGCCTTTATGTAATACCCCACCTGATTTTAAGCAACATGATTGGATATCTGACCCCGATGATCACGTACTGCATAGCCACGGGAGTCGTCCTGGTGCCCGTCTGGGCATTCGTATTAACAAAGCTTAGCATCAACTAAGCATGGGGCATGGGCTCTGCCACGACAGTCTGTAGTAATGACGGATGGGTATTCCGAAGCCCATGTTTCAGGTCTCCGTTAGGCGCTTATCCCTGGCTGGCGTGGCGTAAGGCTCTCCAAGATCAAATTACCGAGAAAGAATTATTACATCGCGTCTCTTGAGTCTGTAGATGAGAGGAACTAAAGTTGTTTGTAACTGTCGCATTCTATTATTCAGTTCCCTGCTTTCTCTCAGTTCACACCTTTGGTCTAATCTGATTTGATTTGATTATATCCTGCACAGTTGTAGTCGTTTACACGACTCCAGTTAGCGGGGTCCGGCGAACAGCCGAAGTCTCGCGGATCGACACTCATCCGCCGTGCCTCACTTTGGACCTATTGCTTAAGGGTATTGCTTAAATATCCTTGCCGCACGAGACTCCGTGTATGCCATGAGTGGTCAGTTCGATGATTCTGCGCCGGAACCATGCAGCCAATCGGACCAAACGATCATGTAACAACCATTGTCAGTTGAAGAACCCGGACTCTTGAGTAGCGGCCTGGGTGAACAAGGATGCTGTCACTGTCCCTTGAGATCCGTCAATCAGCCCTCAGGACAGCAGCATCATGACCAAAGCCCGGCATCGCTGGCTGTCACCGAAAGCTCAACAGAAGATCCAACCGCGTCATCTTCACTTCCTGCAGATCAAACTGCAGCCAAACCCGTCGATTCTTCTTTGACTACGCAGTATGACCACGACGGTGGACTCCCCCTCGTTGCGCCGGGCGAGTCCACCACGCTATTCCGGGTGGCATATGAGATTATTGCTCAGCAAAGTATGGCCGGCATAGACATGTCTGATGTGGAAATAATGGATGTGGCCAGGATTTCGGCTGGCGACAAAGCAGGACGCCCGTCGAGGTCCTGGATAAAAAGGGTCTTCTCATTTCTAGTTCTTTCTCATGCAGCTTGCCCTCCTTGGGGACGGCCTCCCCCACTACGAAGCTAAGAGGCTTCTCGTCAGCTTCGCGATTCCGTGGCGCTCCCAGTGGGGGAAGTTCAATTATTATCGTATTTTTGACCCATATTCTTATATTCTGCGGCTAGCAAGATGTTCTAACCAACTTCTCTCTTAACGCCGACGGCAGGATCCTGAAAAATGCCCACAAAACGACTCAACTATTTTCGCTGTACCGAGGTTGCCATAACAGTGCTTTTTCAGGTGTGATATTCGTTTCAAGTACTAGAATTCAAACGACTATTTAGACCATTCAACAACCTCAAGCGCCAGTATCACGAGGACAAGTGTGGAAGGGAAAATCCTAAAGCATGTGTCAGTAACTAGCATCAAAGCGTTGTGTACAGAGGTCGGGAGTGTTGCATGTGACTTACCACATAACGTAGCTTTGAAACAGAACCCTTCCTATGGTCGTCACAAAAATGCTATTGATCTGACAAATTTGCGCCAGTTGAACAGCGCAAGGCGCGCCGGCGAGCAAGAAGCAGACCGCCAGGAAGATGGGGTCGTTGAGAATGCTAATCGGTAGGTACTTGGCCATCAGCGCCAGAATCGGAGCCATGACGATGGGGGGAAGCAACATTCGGGAAACAAGCGAGGCGATCAGGAGCTTGTTTCCATATCGCTTTTCTTCGGGATCCTGAGTCTCGTCAGTGGGCATGGTGATGCGTGCCAAGTTAGCGCCTAGGTCTACCAAAATCAACGGAACCGCGACGTTGCCACTAGAGCGGATGGCAGTGGTTATGCTATTCTGGATCAAGGAACCATCCTCAAAAAAGAATCTCTGAAGAGAGCGGATGGATCCAGTCAGAATGGCAATCAACATGGCCCAGAGGGATGGATTCATGAATTCCCAGATGAGGTTGTTGCACTTCCCCCCAGCTCTCTTTAACAAGCTCAACGAGTACTGGATAGGATAAGGCAAACTTTCATACCGATGCTCGAGGGCTTCCAAAGTAATGCTCTTCCAAAGACCGAACTTAGCCTTGACCGTTGCAAGGACTTTATTCGACTCCTGGTTCTTAATGGGGCGGATGCGAGGGAAATAGTATATGTCGGCACTTGACGATCTACTGTCCCTTAAAAAGTTCATCTTGATGTTTTCCTCGCTAAAAATCGTTAAAGAAACCTTCGAGGTATTGGCAACGGGTGTGCAACCAACGGGATCAAAGCCTTGAGAGTCGGTGCTACGGCAATCATCATCGGAATCCGAGATTCTAATGGCTGCACCTATAAGAGTCTGGGTTTCATGCTCGTCGCCTTCTTCATGGAGGAATTGGCCCTCCTCGGTGATATCCTGCTGATAATCCGAGTCCTCCTCCTTGGGGGCCAGCAACACGTGGTATCCCCTGCTCCAGCGAACAAGTTGACCGAGCTGCTGAAAGAGGAGCAGGTACAGAATACCTCGTGCACCAACTGCTTCAATATTGTCTTCAGGGAATTTATCCCAGCGTAGTTCCTTGATGGTTTGCGACAGCGAGAGGACCAGAGAAATAGGAAGTGAGTTCGAATTGCCGAAAACGCCCACGGCCGTTATGAAATTGGCAAATCGTCCACTAAAGCCAAACAGCCTGCCGACTATAACAGAAATAGCCCAAGACACAAACGTCTGTATGATAAAAATAACAGGGATAATGGCAAGCTCGGAAAGCTTGTCGGTGGTGAGTCGAGAGGCAAGTTTTGTAAAAACTGGGAGGCGCAGTAGTCAATGGCGTTGCTTGTGATAAAGGCAAGGGTATGCCTCAACTTACTCAGACATGGCGTAAAGAGCATCACATTCAAGTTTGCCAAAAAGATTTGCTTCTCGAGATCTAATTGATCGAGCCTCACGATGATATATCCCGGAAGACTGATACATACGACCTCGAGAACGGCTGCGAAGACCAGGAAACATAGATTCGGAAGTGACGTGTAGGAATCGTGGCTTTTAGCGACAGTCTGCATGCGCACGTCATAATAATTCTGAGCGATGGACCGCGATAAGCGGTACGACATCGGCGCTGCAATGGCGCGTATCGAATCCATAAAGAAATGAAGGGAAGGTCTGATGATGTTTTGTTGTAAGTAAAGGCTTCGTGAAACTTTATGGGGCGGGGGGTATCAGAGGGTAATTGGTGGCGGCTGATAAGGCCTCGGCCAGCTCTTCGGAGAGTTCTGGGCTTAAAGAGTAGCCTTTTGTTGCTATTTTCATTAATATTACTATTTTAAGTAGAACTAAACTCTCAGTTATTAAAAAGAAGTCTTAAATGCATTTACTGTATTATAGATGTTAGGATGAATGACGAATACGGAAAGTGCTACTTATATAGTATAGTCTTTAGATGCCCGGAATATTTTGTTAGCTGCGACATACCCACCCAATGCTGTGTATGTCTGACGAAGCCGGCCACGTAATCGTCCCGAAGAGGCTTGATGCGAAACTCCCCACCCTCTAAGTCTGCGAGCTAGGCAAGCCATTGTCATATAACGCATCCAACTTTGTGTTTTAACCATTCGTGCATGCAGAAGCTGTTGAACCAAATTGATGTGATTATGCTTGATTGATCTTGCTTGTTCACTCTGGTATCCTGTTACCCCGCTTTTGTAACTCCTTTTAGTTATGTGATCTGTTAAACCGGTGGCATCATGTAATCGAGCGTGATTATATAATCCTGCAAGTGGTTTGGCCTAAACGAGCCTCAGTTCAGGAAGAAGCCGATCACATGATTAAAAGGAGTCACAAAAGCGGGGTAACAGGATACCAGAGAGAAGAAGCAAGATCAATCAAGCATAATCACATCAATTTGGTTCAACAGAATGGCCATGGCAATGAGGACACCCATTCGCCTGTTGGCCGGGTGCAGCAATAACGCATCCATCTGTGAATAGTTGATACTCAAGATCTCGGCTATGGCATTCAAAGGGATAATATCGATAAGCAATTTTATTACACCATCCTGCTAACCAAAAGGCAATGGACGTGCACCCACGTAATCCCATTGACATGCGATATTGGGCCAATCACTACAGGAAGACCTAGAGAAGGTAGTCAGGGCACCAAAGGACTTCGAGGGCACCATTATAGCAACATTTAGCTCGAAGAAGGACGGTATAGTGGGAATGGGAGGTGTCGGGTGTGATGCGACTCGCAACAGCGCAGGCAAGGTGGTTGCCAGCTATTCCGTCACTCTCGGGCCCAGAGACCACCCGTGACATGCTCGTCCGTCTATTTGCGGAGGATTAAGCTCTGAGATCGGGGGTATATCAGGTGGCGGAAACCGGAACTCAAAGGCCAATTACAATTGATCTTTGATAATTCCCGGAATCTTGTTCATGGCATCCTTTCTGTGGGGTCGTGTAACTGGTGTTGTGTCTTTATGCTTGCTGTGTAAATAAGTAGGCACCTTATTGTGATTTATAATTATAGCGATATGTTTAATATACTTAATAAGTCTTGAGATACACAAAGGGATATTATAATTCCGTCATGGCTAGTAAGAAATGTATAATCGTATGACATTAAAGGATATGGAGATAGATGTACATGCCAATTAAAAACAGAAGAGTAGGGTCATATATTTAATATGTTCCGAGCACTGCCGGTGGCTGTATAGTTAGCGCAAACCTTCTTTGTATATGGCAAATCCTGTATAACTCTTCTATATTTACGGTTCCTCCTACCTATTTTAAGGAATTAATCAGACATTAGTCCTAGTGCACCGCCTACTATATTCTGTTTTTTTCTTATGACTTATATGTAGTCTTTTTAAAGTTTTTATTTTTCTATAATTATTAGTGTTTATTTCAGCCTTTCTTAGCTCTCTCAATATGTAAGCTGCTTTATATAGTTCTTGTCCTTGTTTCTCATGACATATAAGGCCTTTAAATCATCTCAATAATGAAAACATCTCTACAAGACACCCTCAGAACAAACACATCTAAACAATCACTCTTGCAAGTAATCAATAATAACTTCGCTTATCCTCTTATCATTACTTTAAACATACGATATTTGCTTATCAGACACGAAAGCAATATATCCCTATAATACCTAACAAACGTCATCATTCTTCAGTACCTCCACTACTGTGTTACTTTCGTACACTGGGAGCAATGGAGAGTGTCATTGTTAGTATTATGGTGATACTCGGCACAGTCCCCCTTCTAGCCGCACACCCACTCCTCCTCCAATATAGTTATCCTCCCGCAAATGGCACGACCTCATTCACTCATACCCACTATAAGCGGGAAGCTGATGGGCCGTCTCAGTGTGGTTTTTGCGCCCTTCATGATCTTTATGGCCACTATTATCTTGATCTAAGTGCCTGCACTACAAGCGACTGCCAGGGGTTGGCTAATGAGGCGCAAGAGAAGACTGGGGCCGACAGCTGCGTTCAAAGCAGTAGTTTTGCTGGGTGCTTTATTAAGTGCTACTACTCTGGTGAACCAGATCAAAATAGTATCGACCAACTTGATAGAATTTACTGTTAGATTTCCAGAATCTAGGTTAATTCTCCAGCCTAGGTTAAATACTTAGCAAAGAGATATATTATTAAAGTATCATGGATTTCAGACTTAAAGGGTTATAAAATAATATACCGGTTTTAAACTTACTCCTTATTTCTGTTTAATTTTTTATGCGAGTAAGTGTCTCCATGTATAGCTGATGTGTATCTCATTATTGTCGGTACTGGTGTCCTATCTACCAGTATCTCCATAAATGGCAGTATTATCAAAATATCCGGTAATAAGGCCATTACAGATACCAGAACTACCCAAGTCTTAGTTCCTGGCCAGGTCTGCAAGGCGCTTTACAATATAATCCCTAGGGCTACCTATAACTTGACCTAACAGGGCTATATCTTCCCTACAAGTATAAAGGTAGAAAACCTTCCAAAACTTAAGGTAGCCATTAGGGATAAGCAGTTTGTAATCCAGCCCGAGGGCTTGGCGTTTACACCTACAGATAATGATAACTAGTATGGCAGAGTTCAGTCGAGGGGCAAATTGGCCTTTGTATTTTTAGCGATGCTTTTCTGAAGTCGGTTTATGCAGTAAGTTATCTTAAGGCTGAAATTTTAGGAAGTATATTTATTATTATACCTAGAAGGAGTTAAGATTATATTTTATATATTAATATAGATTATACTTAGTCCTTAATCCCCGATTGTAATATTAGTTTAATATATATATAATATCTTAAAGATAAATTACTCTCGCAGCCTATAATAAATAAATTAAATTATATAATTATGCTTACAATTACAACTAGCCCATCCCTTCGTCAGGGAAAGGATTTAACAACTATCTTTAGTTCCTCTCATAATTCTTACGCCAGAGTGTCTACTAAATAGTATCTTATAAGTCACCAATAAGTTCCCACATAGACTCAGAGTAGCCAACCAATTTTATTAAAGCTGCCTTATGCCTCATGCCTTCCTCAGTCTGTCACTGATTATTAAACATGCATTCCTTTCCTGCCACTACTCCTTACAATGTATTAGAATAGTTGCCGGTTATATATAATCTGGTCTCTGTACTAATAGGTAGTTAATCGGCGCTGGGCGCAATAGGTCGATATAGAAGACCTGGTGGATTCTTCTAGATATATTTAGGTAATAGGAGTGAGAGGTACTTCCTAGATCACATAGCATTTAATATTTTAAATGTAGCCAGTTAATGCGTGAGAATCTCGGTACTCCCGAATAACGGGGATTAGTTAGTCCGGGCCTTGGTGTTTATCTCACAACACCAAGGCCCACTTCTGAATTGATCCCTCATACCCTTCTGAATACCCTCACCTTGAGCACCAAGTGTGATTCGGTATCACCAGTCCAGATTCTTTGATAGCCTTGCAGTCTTTATATTCTTTAGATTTGGATAGATTTAATTATGTAGCTTATAACTAAGGGCTGCTATGCAGCACTTATTAATAAACCGTTCTTGCTTTTCGTGGCCTAGGTTTATGGCCGCCTATCTCTATTCTGTAAGGTCTTCTAATTGTATTAGGAAGCCCTCAGTAAGACCATCTTTATTAGTATATATAATTAGCTCTCTTTAGTTAAAAGCCTTTAATAACTATAATTATAACTCTATTCCAGGATACTCTGGTCCCTGAGTATATTATTCTTAACCTAAATAACCATCTAAGTCTCTAAAAGCTATTTAAAACTTAAGATTAACTTTTATTAATATAATTATTTTTTAACTATAATACTTAATTAAATACTTAACTTTACTAACACTATTATATAAAAAACACTACTATTAATTTATTTATAAACTCTGCTAGCTCTCTATTTATATTTTATACTAATACTATTTATTCTTTCCTTATAGGGCCTATATATTACCTAAGCCTCCTCTTTAAAATATATTTACTACCCATATTTATAACTTAGAGTAGTTTATTAAGTATTAATAAAATATAAAAGAATAACTGTTAAATATTTAGATAATAAATAAAACTAAAGTAATATATTATACTAATCTAGGCCCCCTCTTTAAGCTAATTTAAAGACCCCTATCATCTTATAAATTGCAAGCCTCCTAGCAAAACTATCTATTATTTTAGTCCTGTGCTATAAAGCCAGATATACTAAACTTATCAGGGATTATTCTAGCTGTATTTAGGAAAGTTAATAATACAAGGGCTCTAGCCTATAGGTTATTTACAGCCTATAATAAATTAAAGCCCTTATTATTTCCTAAGTTATACTTAAGTGTAATATTAATTAGCAGGTTAAGACTATTATATAAAGTATATAACTACTTACTATTATCTTTCAATATAAAGGTATACGTTTATACCTAGTTTATATACTTATTAGGTTCCTCTAAACACTTAGTAATATAATTATAGGTACTCTTAAAGCTATCCTTTAAAAAGAAGTATTACTCTATAATAACACCTGTTATATTAATACCTAGGTAGTACTAAATATAGCTGGTATTATAATTATGAGGCTAAAGGTTAAGGAAGTTGTCTTTGGTGATCTTATCCTTATAGGTTATCTAATCTAAGTAGCAGTTAAAATCTAGAAAGATATTACTATTTAAGTTATTATAAGGAGTAGAGTTAAGAGAAATAGCTAAGATAATAAAGGTAAGGAGGGCAGAGAGGATAATAATAGTAAAATATATTTTATTAAGAGACTTAAATAAATAAGTAGAGATAGATATAATAAAGTTAATTTATCTAATTAAGTAAGTTATTAATAGTAATAATATTAAAGAAAATTAGGAATTTTACTAGGACCTTAATAATTATTATACATACTTTTAAATTAATAAATAAATATTATTAAAGTATTTTTATTTAAAAAATATTACTTGCATCTTTAGTAATAGTATACTAATTAAACCTAGAGATTTTATCATTTAATTATATAAGACTTATATAATTATATCTTAGTACATTATAAAAAGAGGATATTATTAATTAAAGACTTTAAATATATTAATTAATATAAATTCTTAATAGAGGAGATATATATTTTAATTAAGTTATATTCTTCTTAAAATAGCCTAATATAACTTAACCCTTCTGCGGTTTTGCCCTGCTATTAATAGCCTGATGGCTTGGTAATATACCCTCTTTAATACTCAATAGGGCTATATAGCATCAATATGGCTTAGTATTAAAACCCCTAAAAATAGCAACTAAGGTTCTAGATCTCAAGCCATAGCGCCTTCTCACAACGGGGATTCAGATATATCCCATATTAGCCCAGAATAATTACATCACTATAAATTATTCTACTTGGAATTTTAGAACAACAGGAATTTAGAGCACTAAAGGCCTCATCAGTAAGGCCAATCTAATCGCCTAGTAGTCACCTGCACTCCAGGCCCTGCAAAGGATATTCCGGCGGCAATCTAAAATCGCTTTGTCTTTTCACCGATTGCACCGTCGTAACGGCTTTGGACTCTTGCACAGAGTGCAAGCTGCCCCTAAGCTGCACTTTTCTAGAAAAGAAAACCAGCGATCATCATGGGTCAACTCAATTAGTCAATCACCCCAATCAAATCAACCAAAATTGTCGAGATCTTCCTTTCAATCAGATCAATTCATGCATTTCTTAAGTTCAAACAATTAATATATTACAAATGCATCATGCGATCATCTAATATCAAGGCAAAAATTCAGATCTTCCCGTACCACTACCCTACACCAGATAGTCGCAGATGAATTTTACTTTCTATTAGCGGTGGGTGTGCCCCAAAATCAAGTATCTACTATCGTGTCCTAATGAGTAGCCTCACCATGCGTACGCAATTTGGAACGCGTTTCCCAACCAGATCGCGATACGAAGACAGCCCTGAATTCAATCTCTTGCAAAAATGTGGCGTCCTACTAAACAACCATTATGATAAGTAGCTATGGAATTGTGTAAGATGGAGATGAATTATTCGGAGCTCAGTAGAAGTCAGGAAAAGCTTGAAGCGTGTACTCGTTGACTGAAAGCCAAGTCACACTCTTATCATCATGATCTCAAAGGAAGAACGAAATGACCCACGAGGCTTCTCTAACCGCAGTGCATCTATAAATAAAACATTCAGACTCACAGCAACGTGGCCACCGCCAGGAACTGCTGCGTTGCACGTTGTATATGCACGCAACCGCAAAATGCCAATGACAGACCTATGTATACGCTTCGAATCTGCCCGTTGGTGGTGCAGATTGCGATAGCTCCAATATGATCACGGATACCGCTCCCATCTGTGTAGACTTGTAAAGTGCCTGGCTCGTCGTGCATAATCTGTTCACGTCTGGTTTGGGCTTCTGCGTTTATTTCGAAAAATGTCTGCGGTCCGTGCCATCACGGAGGAAGCAAAGGGGGGCGCCATGGAGTCGAGTGGGTCTGTCTCGCGGTGGACCTCATGTGATGCAGTCAGATCATGCCTCAATCTATAACTTGGCATATTCTCTCGGCAGAATAACTCCTGCCCCTCCTTCCTAACTTCTACATGGGTTGTATGCCATGCTTTCTATAGCAATATCAAACTCTAGTCGTATTTCAAACATTTATCATCTCCGAAAAGTATGGCGCCGAACATTAAAACTCCACGCGCAAAAAATGTCTCCAATCTTCCCGTCTCAACTATAAGTCGCCTGGCATTTACTTATTTCGGCGTTGTCTTCTCCACAGGCTTCTTCTTTGGTACCATCCGCCATCTATACGTCATCCCCAAATTCAATCTCCCTCCGTCACATGCCGAAATTATTGAGACACCACTTATGTTTATTGCTGTTATTGCTTGGGCGAATTGGCTAGTAAACCGCTATAAGGTCCCCGCCAAAGCACGTGTAAGAATGGCAGTTGGACTATTAGGGTTGGGATTTATGGTTTGTGTGGAATTCATGGGGTGCAGAGTTGCGGGAGGTCGTGGTCCTGCAAAAGAGAGTGAGGAGGGGTGGATTAGAGCAGCTCGAGTGCTGTATTTGTTGAATTTGATATTGTTTGGGATCATGCCTTGGATTCTGATATTGGTAGAAAAGGGGTGATCCCATGCTGAGCGTGATGTATATTTCGATGCCATGTGTCATATTCAAGGGACATGTTATTATTAGGGACAGAGCCAGCGCCGTGCACATGTTTTGCCTCAGCCGGTAATGCAACATTATATACATCTGCATATAACTACGCAATGTGTCCAAGCTGTAGTGAAACCTATGTTAATTGGCCTTAACTGTTGTACGTGATGTAAGCACAGACTCAATTGACGAATGACCTAATCGCGAATGAAATGTATGGTTTTAGTAGTTGAAGTCGGTCTGCTAGTTGGGGCTGGCATCGGCCAAATTGTGAGTAGTATGATCTTGATAGGATGTCAAAATTGGTACTAGCTTAGCAGCCGGTGCTAAGCAGTGAAGCAGTGAAGCAGTGAAGCGAGAATATATCTACGGCAAGGACATGCACTTATAACCCACCATCTGGTGGCACTGACTATCATAGGACGAGAGATTCAGAACAGCGTAAGAAAGGGAGGCATTTATCACCAAAGAAGAGACCCCCATAGATATCGACAGAAAGGAGAGGAAATGATTCATCATCTGCATCAGGCAGCCATAGATAGCCTGGTAGTCGAGTCGACTTCGTGCAGGCACTGCCACCGCCTGTTGCTGCCACCAACGCCCTTAACAGTCTCATGGGAGAGGGCGCATCGAAATCCTAGGTTACGTTTTATATTGGCACGCTCCATTAGAAAACTACCACCGTGAGTGCCCAGTGGCTCACCAGTTAGTTGAAAGCACAGTGTTATTACCCCAGCAACGCATCAGTTTTCCGCGCAACACCTGGCTACACCCCAAGTCAGGCCTCTGCTGTTACTAAAGACAGAGCACAGAAATAAGTTCTTGAAGAGCATTTTGCTTGTTCTCAATCATTTCCTTACCACTACTACCGCTAAAGTCTGGCGTAGCGCGTTGCGGACGCGTTGGATCATTCGCTTATAAACGGCCCATCTCAAGTGTATGCACGTACATGACAAGGAATAAACCCCGTCCCCTGATCAGCAGGTAAGGGAATGGACGTCCACCCTAGCTTATCGGCGATGCTGCGAGCCGTCCGATGACCGCTGAAGTTACGTGATACTCCACCGAGTGAACATCCTTGAAACAGCGACGAGGCTGAAGCAATACCAGCGGCTTCGTTGACAAGGTCAAATGTATTGCGACAACCCTGTTCCGGAATGTTTCCAGTTTGTCAACGTGGCCGCAATGCCGAAACGTCTTCGCCCACAGCTATGCCTTCGGATCGGGAATTCAAAGAGGCTATTAATCCAATAATCGAAAAGGTAGTAACCCTGGGCTAAGGTGGAGATTTTTGTTGTCTGCCAAGGATTGGTGGTACGGCTCGGTTTCGGGTTAGACGAGAGTCGCTGTGATATAATAGTCGGACGCAGATGCAAAGACGTTGCGGGGCAGTGATTATAAGATTCTCATTTTGTGGGAATGGTTTCATATCATGATGATTGTGTACATGGCTTGCGTCAGAATTTTCCCAAAAGCTCTCTTTCTTTCCTCGTAAATAAACATTTTCCTCAAGTCGCAGCCAATCTCATTCGTCTTTATGTTCACATAAGAATACTAAGAAATTAAATCCGAAGGTAGATATTTCTGTAAAGTAATAATTTATATCAAAGGCGAAAGTGAGAACTAGTCTATACTCGCAAGTCAGATAACAATCTTAGGTTGAATAGAGGAAACCTCCAACAATGATTGGCGAACTTGCTATAGGAGGGTTGGACATGAAAATGGTCAATGCTTTTGTGGCTCTGTTAACGTTATATCCAATTAACGGCAGACAGTGCAAGAGAACCGGAGGAGAGATATAAAAATCCCGGGTGATGCCCTGGTAAAGATTACAGCTGAATGCTCGTATAAGACCTTATTTTTTCAGCAGGAAAGAAATGAAAGACAATAAAACAAGCTACCATGATTAGACAGGCTCCTCGAGGAGGAGCAAAAGCAAATAAGAGTCTCGGTGCGCCAGTAACAAAAAAAGCCACCTGCCCTTCAAAGGTAGGAAAGTCTCAAGGCCACGGTACGCCACAGATAGTACTTTCAAAGGATAATCTGTTATGCTTCCGGCTTCAGCCATCGCCGGTTATACCAAGTTATCCCGCTGGCTTTCCCCGACAGATTAGATCAGCCAACTAGTTGCAGCAACCTGGATTCTGAGTAAGAAGATGGGGCTTTAGACAGGGGTGGCAATTTGCCTTTCTGGGGCTGAGCTAATGTGCACCGGGGTCTCCCACCAGTGCTGACAATTCTGAGACTGATGTTTCACAAAACTTCGCAGGCCCCGAAATTTTGGAAGGATAATAGGCAACTACCAGGTTAATGCAGAGGCGGGATGAAACCCAAGGGTGGACTATACCACCCATTATGATAGGACATGAGCAGGGTATTGAAATTGGAGCCTTGAACAAGACGCCTGACGGACGAGCGAAAGGTCGAGAAGAGTCCCTCGGTGACGTGGGCCTGACAAGGATGAATACACGGAGCTCAAGTCCGGTTAACAAGGGGGCAGCTTGCCGCTAGCGAATTTGCAGGGGTAATGGCTATTATCTACGAACACGCCCTGACTGTCTAGCCTTGAATGATGCTTATTTTCTCCCATTCCAGCCCCAGCCACTCTACCAGGGACCTTGAACAGGCGCCAAGCTCCTGTGATAGGTAAAAGGTTACCAAGGATCTTAAAACTATTTCCGAGGAACAATGAGCAGTCACTATTCCGTCCCGTCCCAGGCATCTTTGTTTATTTATTGATCCCGCGGGGAAGGTCGTTTCACCTCCCGCGATCTCCATACAATTCGGCATCCTATCCGTTTAAGCGGTACAGCCCTTCAGGAGGTCACACACCCCCCCCCCCCCCCTACTTTGCTTAGTCACAAGGTTAGTACGTGCAGGGTACTAGAGGTAGCTCTTTGTAACGATCAAAACTGCTAGGACTTTTACCATCATATATATGAGTATGTAGGGAGAAGTACCGTCAGTTTTATTCATTTTGAGTGGTCCTACACCCTGTCACGACCCCGCTGAAAGGCTGTACCGCTCAAAGGGATACCTTCCGAGACAAGGATTGGTAGTCGGTACTGATACGCGGCGGAGCCCGCTCCTTTTGTTGTCTATATTTGCCGGAAATACTGTCGGTCACTGTCCAACGCGGGGCACGGGCCCTTTAGGACCCGGAAGATCCCCGGGATGTTACGCATGGGAAAGCACCATGCAGCCGGAGAGTCCCTGGATGGCCTACCAAATTGCCGGAGGCCCAGATCAGGTTATTACCAGCCACAGACATCCTACTAATTAATCTATTAAGATTTATCGCTTCTTCCGGGCTCTCTTATGATGATGTTTACTCCTTCCAACCATATCGCGTAGTCTAAACAGGTATAGCGCATATCGAGTATAAGCTTTAGTTGAGATCGGACTTGGCACTAAAATATGGCCACCCTCTCTTCCATCGACTCGGATCCATCGTGGAATAACTGATATTCCTTTGGATCAATTACTCATGAACTTTCGCTTGCCCGCGGCTCGGCCCAAGACAGCTTGTGGGCTTCATACTGGGAAGCCTGCTTTAGATGATAGGCGAATAACCTCGCTTCAAGGTATGGTTTCCTCTTTCCTTTAGGGTAACATAAATCATTGGCTTTACAAATCGCCCAGACACTATCTATACTACCGCCTCCACTGGCGTGTCACGTCTTGATCTAATGGTGGCACTTGCCTGGCACTGTAGGATACTAGTGCTACCCTTAGCTGCTCTTTTCTATTTTTACCAGTCAAAGAAATAAAGATATATATATATATATGTATCTTTATGATTATGTACTTTAGAGAATGCTATCAACGGAAGACAACAGAGTTGAGCCTGAATTACATAAAACATAGCATGCCTCCCGCCTCAATAAGAAGTCGATCAACCAGCTTCTCCCACCAAGGCTCTCTTTCTCGGATTAGACGAGGTAGGTTTTTAGCTGAAGGCCATATCTGTTTCCATTCCCAGGTTCGCTTCAGAGCTTCGTAGATAGGGGGAACAGTCTAAAGGAAGTTAGCCATAATTCTTTATATAAATCAACACATGAAATAAAAGAATCTTGTAAGATATACTAAGAGACAAGGCTTACACTTCTAACCGGCACTTGAAGTACCCTCTCAAACCAGTCTTGCGCAACTCCTTTGTTCTTTACGGACAATAAACCAAGTATGAATACAGGCAGAATAGGGGCATTTGCCGTGAAAAATAGGCCAGATGCCGGGACTGCTTGTATGCATTTGGCTAAGGCTTCTAAATGCCTTCTCACATATCGGTGACTAGGTGGGTACCTATTAGCTGGTTAGCTTAACTATTTGGAAGAACGATCTATACATAATCATCCATACCTCTGCACTCGGCATCGAAGATAGATAATCGCGGTGAGAAGCCAAGCATAAGCTGTTTGTTCGATCACCTTCGTGGTTGAGTCAATAGAAGACTCGGCCGACCCGGTGGATTTTAGCTCATATAGCAGCTGGAGTAATTTCTTTGCTGTTAGGGGCACCACAATACTTCGGTTATCCTGGTGCAACCTTGTGGCACAGTAATTAATCTGACTCATGATATGCAGTAGTTTCGGTGAAGTGCCGCATCCTCCATGGATCGTCCAGACATCCTCAGGTGAAGCCTGTAACAACCAGCTAAATCGATGGCTTTCCTCTATTGGAACAAATCTTTCTGGCTGTGGAAGTTTCGACGTTACCTGCGAAAGGATGATTCCCCGGGCAACCAAGACAGCCTGAGAGATGTGAAGGCTTGTCGGCTGGGGGTGCTGAGGGCTCGTCGGCGGGGACTCCCTAAAGTTTAACGGCAAGGTGTCTCTTATACGCTTTGGAATCTTCTGATTCCAGCATTCTTCCTCCAAGAAAGCGGGTTTCTGCCACATTTTATCGAGGTACTTTTCCGCCAGCCTTAATCCCTGATACCATGCTGGCTCAAAAGGAGCCTTCGTTTGATGCTCGATCCGGAGGGTCTAATCGATTAGTGTATGTAGTTCATGTTGGAGGAAATTCATTACTAACATCTATAGTGGAAAGAATTATCAGTAATGATAAGATCTCGATAGATGATCCGCCTTGCTTGCAGTTGAGGAGGTCGCGGAGGTATGCAACAGTGCGCTTGTGTAATTGGATGGCTCGATAGCCGAATGCATGGTTGTGGATCACTCGATCCCCATTTTCTTTGTCCGGGGTATGGTCGTGAAGGTGCACAGCAGCAAGGCATAGAATAGCCGATCGGATTCCCGGACTATTTTGGAAGGTAATAAAGTCAAGCCATGGATTCGTTTCGTGTATAAAACTTTTGCCAGTGCAGATAGCAAACCAATCTAATGGGAGACAAAACGTTAGATATACAGAACACACTCTGGGTTATCCATCGTCGGACAAGGGCTTCGAATGCAGTAAACCATGTATGACGTACAGAAGGCTAGCAAGGTCCGATCTGACGGCTTTTGGACTGCCATGTTCCAACAGGTTGGTATGGCTCGTTGGGGATATGTGAGAGCATGAGCTCTTCCTCCCGAATTGGGGTGGGCGCGTTTGAACTTGAGAAAACTGTTGATTTCGCTACCTATCGGTACAGGGAATATTTTCTCTCCCAATACGATAACATTGTCGCTGTATTCAAAGGCTTTAAGCACAGACTCTTCTGATGCTTTTTGCTCGAGTACTGGCATTGGCTGCAAGCAGACATGCGGCTTATCCTCTGATATGGTAGCCGGACTGCTTGAGCCAATCTGTATACCAGGGCTCGGTAAAAATAAGATAGAACTCAAGTTGATGGAGTCTACTTCACGATTTGCTTGAGAAATCTTTGGCTTCTTTGCATGTTCGTCATACTGACAATCGCTAGCTGGCCCACGTTTGGCTGAAAAGACGATGGTCGGGTTCATATTTTGGGTTTTCAACTCCTGAAGCGGAGCTTTGCAAACCCCGAATGCTTGATCTGAATGAGTCAACCAGCCTTCAGACAAGGGAAATAGTCTTGCCACCAATAGTTGCAATCATGAGAAGTAGCAATAAGGTGCATTACATTAACTTACCGCCGAGCTGTAGCGAAGACGGAAGTAAGGAGGGGGGCTCGTAGGCAGTATGCGGGGGATAAACTTGGCAAAGGGACTCCGTCGTAGATATTTAAAACATGTGTTGACCAGTTTCGGTCGATGATGGAGCGGCTAGAAGAGAATGAGAAATGTAACAAGGGAGGGGCTGATGGTTTGCTTGATACTGGATAGGGCCGGCAGATAGCCATATTAAAAGTGGTTTAGATGAGGCGCGTTCCCGGCTACCTGGTCATGCCCGGTCGTGGCGCCGCCACGACCGGGCATTATGTCTCATTTGATGACATTAATCCCGTCACTTTTCACAGCTAGGCTGGCCCGGTAGAGACTGAATCCCTCCATTCACAATCCACTAGCGCTGCTGGCCCGGGCTGTATTGCACGTTTGCCGGTAGCAGCCCCAGGCTTGCCATGACACGGGGACGGGTTCGTATCGCCGGCTACTGTCTCATCCGTGATAGTACCGTTTCAAGTGGCGGAGAGGCTCGAACTGACATTTACAGTAAACAGCCTACTCTCGACCCGCCATGGTACCAAATGATACGGTGGTAAGAGTAATAAGCCAGGATCGATGATTAAGGCTTCTTTGACGACTTAACGCGGCATTTGTTCAAAATGGATAGACTGACAAATTCCAAAATGTTCTAGACAAATAAGGGTGCCTGTGTACAAATGGGCTATAGAATACGGCATCGACGCCACATCCTTGAGTCCATATAATAAACGGCGGTAATAAAATGTTCCCAAAACATCAGAAGTGGAGGGTTTTTGCTTTTTAAGAACCCACCAGTGACTTTTATCGTGTATCTGGCGTTTAGTGGAAACCAATAGGGCTCAAGAAGCTCCTGAATACGGTCCTTGCTTACTGCGCTAGCTTCGCTCCGCCGGAGTTCAGTGTTTAGGCTATTGGAGTGTGGCGTTCCTCGCCGATGGGTTTTGCATGTCAGAGCCAGTTGCCTCTTCACACCGACGGCGTTGGTAAACCAATTCTTACACATGACCAACAATCTCTTCTCCTCCGTGTGTAGAAGGAAGCGGTTTAATTTTCAGTTGGGGCTTCGGGCACGGACGCACCGCTTCGTCACCATCAAGCCCGGCTCCAATATAACTATGCGTCCCGCTACTTTGGGCAACGTCGACAGGGATAAGTTCCGATGGGTCCCGCCTTATCAATGTGATTCGATGCGTTGGTGGAGAAAAGATCGGCAGAAATCTGCAGCCTCGTCCTGATTGAGGATTACCCTCACTTCCCGACACCTACAACATGTTGAGACATCATACAGGTCATCCACTCGAGTGGATTAGCTTGGTCAGCTGCCTCTAGAAATTCGCGTTCTGTAGCTCTCCAGCCTGCCGCCACTTGTTGGTTTAACTTTTTCCTGATATCCGTCGTCTCTATAAATTTCGAATGACTGGCGGATCTCCACGGCATCTTCCGTAGACCCGTTACAATCCGGCATTACTTTTGCTCGCGTCACATGGAGGCCTCTGCCTGCAAAAATGAGACTGCTGACTGCGGCTCCTCTACCAACGCTTGCATGCATCGCTAGGATTCATGGGTGAGGTACTTTCGCATTAGATCGCAGTTGCACCTTGACTGCTGTAGAATTTGCATCTTGAGCTCGTGATCTTTGTTCCCCGAAGTGCTGGGGGGTAGGTTAGGCTTAGGTGTAGTATTAGAATAGGTTAAAAGGGAGGGCAAAAGGTAGGGTTTAGGAAGGCCTATAAAGGCCTATAAAGAAAAGAAAGGAAAAGTAGGTAAGTAGCAGGGTATTATAAGGATTTTACTAATAGGTTTATATTTATATTTATACTCTAAGATATAAAATAATTAATAGCTTTAGATATTTACTTTATTAAAGATTTTAATCTTATAATATAAACTAGGAGATTATCTTATAAGAAAAAGGTATTATAGTTCTTAACCCTAGGGTATAAGTTAATACCTACTAAGTAGAACTTTTAAGTAAAATAAGTTTATGTTTATACCTCAAGAGTTATTTATAAATAATTTTATTAACATAATTTATAAAAATATAATTTTATAGGTTATATATTATTATAATATTATTTAATACTAGGCTAAGTTATTAATTAGTTAAAACTTTTACTTAAGGCTAGTTAGGGCTATTTAAAGTTAGTGTTATTTTTAAGGTTAATAATATTTATTAAAAGAGGTTTTATAATATAAAACTTAATAATAAGATATTTCTTTAATTAAATATATTTAAAAAGTACTTTAATAGCTATATTAATAATAATTTACTATAAGTTAAGTAGCTATATTAGGTATAGTACTTTAACTCCTAGGACTAATTAAGTATTTATAATATAATTATATAAGTATAAGTAAGGGTAGTAATGGAAAATAAGGCTAGGGAAATTAATAAGTAATTAATTTATATATAATTCTTACTTATTTAACTTAGGTAAAGTTTTAATTATATAATAGATTACTATTATTGGTAATTTAATCATATATTAATAAAAATTCTATAATAGCTTATTAATATTATAATAGTAATTTAAAGTAATATATTATTTAATTAAAAAGGTAAGAAAGTATTCATAATTAAGTATTATTATATAATTTATTATTACTTAAGTTTTAATTAGAGGTTATATTATATTAAGTATAAAAAGGTATTTTAATACTTAGTTATTTAACTTATATAATACTTAATATATTTTCTTCTTATACCTTGTAATTACCCCTCTTCTATACCAGATATTATATTATAGTTATTTGGTCTTCTCTAGTACCCTCTTGGCCTGCGACCAGATAGCCTCGAACCACTTATTATATAAGCCGTTGCAAAGGACCTTAATAAACCTCCTCTCCCTTTGGCTTAGATTTACCTCTTTAAGTAGCTTCCGTTTTAGCTTATTAAGTTATTTATTCTTATTATTATAGAAGGTTATCTTAATTGAATGGTAGCTTTAATAAAGAGGGTATATAAGTAGGAGGATTTTATAACTAAAGGCTATTAATTTAATATAGTTAATATTATCCTTATAATCCTAGGCTTTTTTAATTTTTATTATTATACTATAAAGCTTATTATACTTATCTTTCTTAATAGCTTACTTAATTATATTATATTTAAGTTCTAATTAAAGCTTTTAATAATTTATTATATAAGTATAAGTATATATTATATATAATATATTATAATAGTTTTATTATATCTAAGTTATAAGTTAATAATACCTTATTATTAATATATTTTAAAATATATAGCTTTAAATATATAATAAATAAGACTTTTATAAATAATAATATAATCCTTAAGTAATTTATAGTTTTAAATTTATAAGGCTAAATAATATCTTTTTAATAGGTATTTAATTAATATTAAGGTTTATGTATGGTTTTAGTTTATATAAAACTAGCTTAATTAATTATAATATTAATACTATAAAGTATAACTTATAATTAAACTCCTATAGTAGCTAGACTTTAAAGGATTATATTTTATTATTAGCTTAATAAATAATTCTTATTTTATATTAATTTAAGCTTTTTTTACTATAATTATATTAATACTAAGTAATTAGTTATAAAATAAGTATAGCTATTTTATATTATAACTCTAAGTTATTTTATCTTATTTAATTTTATAATTATTAAGCTAATAGGTATAAAGATTTAAATATTATATATTTAAAAATACTTAAAGCTATTAAAATAATTAATATATTATAATAAAAATAATTAATTAATAAAAATAATTAAAAAGGATAAAATCTTTATTATATATATATTAATATTAATAACACTCTTATTATATTCTTATAATATATTTATAAGATATATATTACTAAGATATTAATTCATATATAAGTACTTAATATATCTCACTACTACCGCCTCTACCCCTAACCCTATATATCTTAAAACCATTTATATATTATTAATATAAATTACTTTACATAATTTTATATTTTTTAAATTAACTTTATTTTTTTACCTTTAATAAAAATAGAATTATAAGTATTAAATTATAAATATAATATTATATTAGCTGTAAAGGTCTAAAAATTAATTAATTATATACTTTACTATATAAATATTTAATTAAACTATTAACTTTAAGAGATTAATACCCTGATAGCTAAGATATTAAAATCATATATTAGGAAAATCTATTACTAATAGTAATATAAGAAAAAGACCTTATTAAATATATTCTTAAAAAGAGTATACTTTTCAGCCTCTTATAAGATAGAAAATATATAACTTTATATAAGCCTTATTATTAATTAATAAGAAGTTTTTTTATTTTAATAAGAATTTAATAAATAGATTTATATTATATTATTTAATTATAAAAATAAAACTATTAAAAGTTATAAATATTATAATAAAATATTATCTAATAAAAAAATACTTAAAAAGTATTATAACAGTCTTAATTAGGTTATTAACTTTAAGAATATCTTTTAAATAATATTTATTATTATATAATTAATAAAAGTTATTTATAGATTTTATTATAGGGCTGTTATAAGTATATAGGGTTAAGGGGTAAACAGGGTAGTAAAATATATTAGAAGGTAGTATTACTTTATATTATAAAAGTAAAACTAATTATCTAACTTACAATAAAAAAATAAACTAGTTAATCAGAGGTGGTAAATTTTCTTTTTTATTGAAAATAGGACGGAAAATAGGGATATAGGTTAATTACATATTGGCAAGTCTTCTGCTTGGCAGTTGCATTAAAGGATCGTCAACCTCGATCTTTGCTTCATAAGGATCATAAACCGCGTTGCTATACGCCGGCAGCTGCCTTATAGTCGTGGCTTTGGTCGAAAGGATATAATTTGACCAGTTTTCCTGTTGGGCCTGAGCAGATATCTGAGGGGAGTATTTAGCTGCAAGCGTGTGAATCGTCTGCGCCTGAGAGGTCACTGGCTGTTGGGGCTGGCTTATAAGGTTGTGTATATATTGCTGAAATTGGATGATAGATTGTTGGGTATCTGCCTGCACGTATTCCGGCTGGGGATCGAGCAGATCCTTGCAGAGGCATTCCTGAACCCCGGAGCTAGGAATTGATGTTGTAGAAAAGGTCCTGGGGCTAGTTCGAGTCGGAGCTGCAATAGCTAAGGTTGGATATGGTAACTCTATAGGAGGCCTTTCTACTTGGTGAGGGAGCTGCTGATGAGGTCGCGCAGTATTTGCCATCATTAAAATCCCTGGATTACCCTGCTCAGTAATATGGTATATTTGTCCTGGCGTAGTTATGGTTTGATGTGGTGTTGGAGCCCTGATATAATAACCGGGTAGGGGTTGGCCGTGGGACTTTTGAGGAACATTTGAAGAAATGCCGTGTCGGTTATCGTATTGGTGTGGAGTATGCTGGCCATGGACTGGTTGATCAAAGTCGGCATACGAAGGCGGGCGATGTATCGGGCCGTCCAGAATGGCTTGGTCCATAGACATAATATCACGAGGAGACCAGGTCATTGCGGAGTGCTGGGGGGTCAGAGGAAGCTTGTTGTCTTCTAAATCTGAGGAGAAATCGTATAGGATATCATTAGGATTCATTCCGTGCTGATGCAATCTCCGTTGGTGCTCATCCATCGTAGCTTTTCTATAGAAGCTATATCATATATTAGTACTTAGGGTAGACTAAGATATTCCTCGTCTTACCTTCTAGAACAACCATTATAGGTACACTTGTAAAGACGTACGCCCATATGGACACGTCGATGGCGAGCGAAACTTGAAGACTTTGAAATTTTATTAGCATTCTATAGGCTTATAGATATCAGTCAAGTTGTACATCAGAAAAACGCTTTCCGCAATTATTATATTCGCATTGGTGCGGCTTCTCTCCGGTATGTATTCGAATATGAACGGTCAAGGCACTTTTCTGGATGAAGGTCTTTCCGCATCCCGATATCGAGCATGCGTAAGGTCGCTCATTCGTGTGGATTCGATAATGTCTTTGGAGATCGCTCTTGCGCTTGAAGCTCTATGCCAACTATTAGATTACGACTATAACTCTCAATGTAAAGACAATATACCTTTGTACAAGATCGCCAACTACATTGAAATAGATGGGTGGTAGGCTTGTTCTCAACTAACTCTATGGCTTCCATATTGACTTCCGGGAGGCCCCGACTGGATACTAAAAGGCAATATTGCTATATTGCTGGTTATGGATTAATCAAGTAATGGCAAACACCACCACCATCTGTTCATAGTATACCAATAATGAACTGGATGCTGAGTAATTCGATGGCTCAGTAGAGAATCTTAGATTGAGGAGCCAGCAGTATGTTATTGGCTCAAGCCGGTAAAACGAAGTCAATGATTTGATAAGTCTTAAGATAAGGGGCGGCAGTCGATTTGGCAGATACTGCTCGAATTCTTGAACCAGAAGCGTGAATATTGGGCCTTGCGCTGTCACATATGTAGGAGGGCGCGTGAGGTGGGAGATCCAGGAATATAAAGCAGGACTGCCGGCAAATATTGAGCTTAATCTGACGCTGTGCCAGCTCTCGCCCTCATACCATTGGGGCGCGTGCTTGTGAGACAAAGAAACCGTAGGGCCTAGCTAACCCATCGCACCTGACCTAACACACTACCACAGGCTTGTGCCGGCCCTGAAACATCATATCATGCGTAATTCCGTCTCATTAACTTCCCGTGTTGGCTGCAGTAGGCCTATGACGTCACGCTTAGAACAAAGGCTTGAAGTTGGAGCGGAGTCGGGTACCGGTACCGGCATCCAGAATAGTCTTTTGCCAATGCTTAGGATACAGACGGCACACCGAGCTGACCTAATACAGTATCAAATATGAACCGTTTTAGGGGAAAAGAAAACACCGAACTCGAGATCTGCGATTTTGGTAGATTTTTCGTGAGCGAGTTCACTGTATCTCTCCCAGGCCTTCGTCACGGCAGCCTAACGAGCTGTAGAGGTTTCAATCATCTGCAGACCTATATTGGACGCCACGACGGATAATGACGTGGAGTGTATGTATGTTTCGCCCGTAACAGGATGGAGCACGAAGCCACAAGTCCACTCTTGCACTGGTCCTCCGGAGCCTCGTCTCCCCATCAATTACAGCTAACCCTGGTCTGTCCCCGATCGATTGTGGCTTTGCCGTTCCAGACGGCGGCTCTGTTCCTCAGTCTCCCATTTGACTCCTATCTGAGCACAAGCCCATTCCGCCCGGACTCTGCCGTCAACTAGATCTTCCAGGGCTTAAAAACCACAACGCAGCTGGGGGCCTTGACGGGTCGAACACTTCAGCCTCTTCGTTACTTCTCTTGATAACTTCCCAACACCGGATGGCCCTGTGCCTTAGAAATTTACTGAGATTGGTTGATTTATTATCATAGACCTTGGATGTTGTGCCTTAGAACACCATGGGTTGCAATCCAAGGAGAGCATCCAAGGTTACCGCTGGTGCGCTGGCCCTCATTTGCTAGTATCCTAAACCTCAGCCAACCGATATAGTGACAAATTTTCGATATGCATGTCAGCTGTGCCCACACATGAGGCAAACCATTCTGCAGATAGGCTGGCTTGCAGACCTTTTCAGAAAATAGTTATTAGCAGGTGAAGATTGTTACAGGAGGCTTATTTAATAAGCGAGTCCTCTATTTTGTGGCACTCAGCACTCGGTGATAACAGGTTTACCACTTCAAGTGTGAGTTCTTACGTATACGGGAGTTATTCAGTCATGGCGACGATGGATGTAATAGAGTGTGCTCTAACTATAGATGTCAGAGAAAAGAATGGAAATATTAATATTATCCGATTAAGTCCTACAAATCCAACCGACAGCCTTGTGAGCAGACCGTGAACCATGTAGCAAGGATTAACTTGGGTAACAGACACGCAATTAGGTTTACCTACAAATCGGGAATAGCTCCGTCCCACTGGCAAGGTGCTGAGTCCTGGCAGCTAGTTGGTATGTATGCATGCATGGCCCTAAAAGAAACTGTTATTCAGTCTTATGCCATAAGTGAATCCTGAGTGAACCACGGCCGAGGAACTCCGTATTTTGGTGATCAAAATATCATCCCGTTTTGCAGGCCGTCAAAGCGCAAGAATGGCTGCATGGTGTGCTGTTGAATTACGGAGTTATACAGAGGAAGGCTACATAAATGAGGCAATAATACTTCTAGGAATCAGTGGAAATTGGTTTCGAGGATGATAAGGCAGAGCTATAAAATAATGATTGCGTTTTTCTCTTTTTAGATATAAAATAATTTAATAATAGCCTAAGGTGTAAAATATAGCTTTATAGATATTTAGATTTTAAAGTTAGTAAATAAGGTTAAAGCTATAAGGAAATAGTTTATATAAAATATTAATATATAATAAATATTAACATAAATACTTCTTATATAAGTTTTTAACTTTTTCTATATAAGTATTATAATTCTGTTAATTATTTTATATAAACCTTATTATTTTTTACTAATTATATAAAATTATATTATAGTTAGTCTATGTAATATTGCTATAACACTTTATGAGCAGCTGTAAGCACTACTGTAATTAGCATAATAGTAGTTATAGCATAATCTTTTGCCCTATAGGGTAGTGGTTAAGTGGAACTATTATAAATTCCTTGCTATACTTAAAAAGACAAATCTTTAATGATATTAATGTTGTTAAATAACTACTTAATATAATTTAATTATAATAAGACCTAAAGTATGTAAAATATATTTATTAGCAGTGTTATAAGTATATTTATTAATTATTAATAAACTTCTTCTATAAACTCAAATGTACAAGACATATTTATATATTATTATCAATTAACAAATTAAAATCTCTATTTTTATAAATAATTATTATTATTAGTTTTTTAATTAATTCATAACCCTAAATAATTAGCATTTTATTATAACTTAATAATTAACAGAGAGTAGATTATAAAAAATGCATTTATATATTAGTCTCTTATTTAATAAAATAAAATAGAGCTAAGGGAAGATAAGACACATACCACACTAATCCTGGAGCGGCCTTATCTCCCCCTTTATTCAGCCTCTTAATGCAACATGTTGCTTTTAGGCATGCAAGCCAACATCTATCACATTTCGTCCTTCCGTAACCCTGCAGGCCATCATGGAACAAGGGCAATTAAATCCGAGCCACAACATTTAAGGACTAGGTTCCACCCACAGTCATCGCAATGCAGGTGAGGACAACCCTTAGTCAGGACGAGGCTGAAACACTCTGCAGACCTTTTTCCCAACAAACATAGTCACATTGACATGGTGAAGCCGTTAAACCCGGTCAACATTACCTAAAGTAGCGGAACGCATAGTTAGGGTGAGCTAGTGTCAGGACTGGGCTTGGCTATGGAGGCGTGATAGGTCCGTGCCCAAAGCCTCAACTGATCTAACTAGTTAGTGTGACAGTTGGGTTCCCAAGGTACTGATAACGGAGATTGTACTAGGATTATATTGGCAGGTTGCATATTGTAACGGTTGGGTTTCCAAACAGGTACACTAGTCCATACTAGGTTTATGCTTGCAGAGGGCGTAAGGCGTGCTGTTGAGGGAAGTGAAGTGTTATGTCTCTTAATAGTATATTTAATGCGTGTTAGGCTTGATTAATGTAAAGAAGTCTTATTGATAGCTGGTAAGCTAAGTTTTATACAGTGCTAATGAATGTGTATATATACTTAGGATACTTACTTGGTGTTAAGTGAGTATTGTCAATAAGCATATGGTTGTTGGAGTGCAGCTCGATTGCGTACGGGGAATGTGGTGAGTAAGGCTATGATTGGAGGGAATTTGTGGGGTATACGTGACGTAAGCGCTATGTTTATAATACTGTGTACCTAAAAGCGGCTTACCTTATAGAGCCTAAAAGTTTAAATAAAATAATTAAAGATCTAAAAAAAATATAATTTTAAAGTTAATATAGTTAACTATATAAAAATACATTTTTGAATATTTTTGAATATTTTACTTTTTATATAAAACCTTAAAACACAATATATAATATAACATACACAATAAGCAAACGCAACAGACAAGCGAACGCAACAGCGCACTGTACGGCTAAAAATAACTTATCCTATAATAGTTTAATTCTTAAATAAAATAGCTAAAAATCAAGAAAAAATATAATTAAGCTAAGTATAATTATTTATTATAAAAAGTATTTTTTTTCTAATTTTTAAGTATTTTATTTTATTTAAAAAAGGTCAACTATATAGTGTAAAATTTATTTTTAATTAAAACTATATAAAATAGATTAGTAAAATATCTAAAAAAATTTATATAACTTATTCTATAAGCTATATATTATCTAGTAAGATTTTAATTACTTTAGGCTTAAATTAAGTTTTTTATAAGCTTTTAAAAAACTAAGTATAAGGTGAAAAGTGGGGTATTGCACTTACTTATTGTGTATATTAACATAAATAGACTTTTTAATATAACTTTACTAAAATAATAAGTATAATTTTTATAAAAATTAAACTTAAATATATAATAGTTAGACATATTATATTATTATTTAAATTAATTTAAAACTAAGTAAACTTTTTAAGAGTAGTTTAAAAAAGTCCTTTTAAGATGAAAAATGGCTTGCGACACTCGCTTATTATATACGTCAAGGTTAAATAAAAAGTAACTTATTATAAACTAGAGCTAGCTATAGATAAAGGGCTGCTATAAAGTAAAGCAAAGCAAGGGGCCCTATTTTTCCTCTACTTAGTTAACAGATTAACTGACTTGGCCCACTTATCAAACAACCGTGAAAAAAATTAAATTAAGTGTATTATAACCGAATACGGCGGATGCACTCATATCACTGTGGCTGTGGCAAAGCAACCATCCATCTCCTCTCATTTAACTGCACAACTAGCAGTTTGCATACATAATTTGTAATTGACTGTCCAATAGGACGGTTTTCCAATTACCTTTTTTGAACAGGTACAGAATTCATGGCTTACGACCCATACTGGTGGCTGTGATCATCTGTACAAAATCATAGCCAGTTAGGACTAGTAAGAAATTAGTGCGGGCAGTTTCGGCTACGCATGCGAGCGCAAAGATAGCAGATCCGATTTGTCTTTCTAGTCTGGATAATCGAGGTGACATACTAGCATCGTTATTTCCCTGGCACCGTTCTCTCGGTACATGGTGAGTTAGGCTCCCCGTATGTATAAGCAGTTAAAGAGACTTACTTGTTGGTTTTCCTAAATCTTAATTGAAAACAGTTATGTAGCGCGAGTCGTTTTGTTTGCAACGACTTGTGAGAATTACTATATTATCATCTTTTACCACATATACTCCTGGGCTTTTACTACATAGTTCTCTATTACATATTACTTTATTTATTAGTACAAAAAGACAGCTACTAATTAGATTTGAGGCATTCCGAAATATATTAAGTTGTTTATGAGTTGTTGTTCCCACTGCCTTGATTATCAGATGGACCTCTTGCAGGTTACATATCATTTGATCCCTCGCCTCGAACAGTTTTCAATCCCATGGAGAACAACTCACCACAAGGGGCAGCCTATGTCCACCAACCTCATACATGGGAGGATTGGTGGTCAGCAAATCATTTAATCCCGCTCGGTACACTAGGAGATGAAAGTAGCATGACAAATGGCGTCTACACGCATGCTAATCCTCTATACGAAAGCTCCATCTATAACTACGATGCCAACTTAACAAGCCCTTGGAATTCTATTAACCCTGTGCTCGACTCTACGTATTCGTGGAATGGTTTTGATCTTACCACGGAGGATGCCAGTCCACTATCAATCCCTAAGCATACAATTACAAAGAAATTGTCTCCCTAAATTCACCCGTACCTTCCCTTGGCGGCAAAGGATCCAAACCCGTAGCGAAATTATGATACTGAAGATCTTTCGATTTTTCAACCGGCTATACGAAGATATTTCGTATATAAAAACCTTAATTCAGGGCCGAATAATAAAAGACAGTCTGCTCCTTGTTGCACAAGGAGTGCCAGCAGCAACGGCAGCCACTCAACCCAACAGAGCAGCGATCGCGTTAAGAAACCCCAAGAACAAAATCGCATCAGAGCGTCTAAGTTCCGTGTCCAGCAGAGGGAAGAGGTATCAAGTCTCAGGTCTCGCACGCAGGAACTAGCACGTGTCCACCGCGAGCTTTCCACTTGCGTAGCCGACTTATCCCTCGAGGTATTTGGGCTTAAGATGCAGATCTTACGGCAATCGAGGTGTAACTGCCCTCTCATGCAGAATTACCTCGCCCATAAGTCCCAACGGTATGTGGAAGCGCTGACGGTGGAGGCGCGATCAGGGGTCTCGTTATATGCAGGGTCATTACGGAGATAACCTCCGGGTGTTCAATGTAAATTGAGCCGAGAAATGTCAAACCAAAAGTCGGCAACAGGGATGAGCGCCACAGATTTTGGGGTTTTCCTTTTTTCCTTTAATGTCCTTTTTTATTTCCTATGTACCAACCGCTAGGTCAGTATCGCTGGGTGAGGAACTAGGCCATTGTAAAGGTGGCTGACCGAGCTAAACTCTCGGGAGGATAGCCTGTACGACATATCACTTACCAGCATATGGGAAGCACCAAATATCGGGTTGTAGAACGATATCTGAGGTCACTCCTCCGCATCTCCGCGGCGTGTATGAGAAGGTCTTTCAAAGTAGAGGCCAGAGATAGCGGCGAGGACATTCTCGATATGTATATGAAGTGGGAGAATGGCATCTGAATGGGCTAAATGACAGGATTAATGTTATAATAAATATAGCTGCTCTTTGCCTGTGCCTTTTCATTCTTAAACGCAGAGCCTAGATGTGACCCTAACCATGGTCTCAGGTAGGGGAGGCCATATATGCAAGTTTAATCACCACGTTGGGATGTCACATCGCTATTCGGGGATGTACGTTTACGCATTGACCCTTGCTTTAGAGAACTGATGCGCCACATAGGGAAGATCTATCCTACCTTGACCCCTGTAGCGGCATTGTTGCTACTATCTACTTGGCCTCTTAATGCAACGTGCTGCTTTCGGACATGCAAGCTATCCCCTGTCATATCTGGTCCTTCCAAAATCCTGCAAGGCCCCTGTACTTCATTTTATTTTATGTTACTTAGCATAAAAGGTCCAACGTGGGCAATCCAATTCAGGCCATAATATCTAGTCACCTGCCGCCATAGCTATAGAAGTGAGGGAGGCACTTAGTTAGGATGAAGCTGCAGAACTCTTCAGGTCTTTCTCATCAACATATTTAGCCAGATTGATAAGGTGGAGTCATCGAGGATTGCCCTGGTCAATATTGCCCAAAGCAGCGGAACGCGTAGTGTTATAACAGGGTTTCTTGTTGGGACGCGTAATAGGCCCGTGCCCAAAGCCCCAACTGAAAACAGGATCCCGTCTTACAAGTACTGGGAAAGGACCGATCTAGAGAAAACAGCCATCACCAACCAACATGTTCTGTGGGGAATCTTGTCAATCGTCTGACTCCGAGCGACTCTATGCGACTAACAGCTTACACAAAAGTTGATATTGCGTGCTTCTACGCCATTACCGCGTGCCTGGTAGAGCTTACTCTAAGGCACGTCTAATAGCACTGTCATATTTTGCTCATTAGTAAAGACGAAGTGTTTATGCGACTTACATATTATAAGACGAGAATTAATCTATAAAAAGAAGCCGTGCAACTTCAGGAAGACCTTGTGAGTCAATTTTTACCTATCTGCTCGCAGCACCACCTCGTCTGGTGTCATGGTTAGTCAAGGCTGATAAGCCATTCATTATAAGAGTTAGTGCGAGCCCTTCCGCCTCCAGAAAGGGAAATATCATGGGTGAAACGGGGCGAGCGATAAGACCTCGTCCAAGCATCCGGCCCAAACTCCCGGGACTAGTGCGTGTCAAACAAGGGAACTAGATCACTCCGCTAAAGCCGTAATTCGAAAAGAGTGGAGACCATTGCCACAATGTCCCGCCCTTACCTCCGAGACATGGCCTTACATCAAAGTCGGCTTATGTAAAACATATTAACATCTCGGCGCCAGTCTCAGCTAAATTCAACTAGAAATAAGGCATCTCAAAACACACGTCAGGCAGCATACCAACTACCCACACAAAGTCCGAAGCAAAGTGCGAGTGGCAGACTAGATCCTTAGCCGCATGATGTGGGTGTGCAGGCCGATAGAAATTATAATTGTGCTTTTATCTGGCTTGCCGTATAGCACATTAAAAGCACTAACAACGCTTTGGTGGTTCTGTTCACTATCTTTACGACTTTAACTGGTTTTACGAATCGTTAAAGGTGTCACAATCTGAGTCTCTCAGTGATGTTAAGATGGAACAGAGGGTTAAAGAGCTCTCTGAAAATCTCACCAAAACTTTCGCTATAGATGCTGCGGTAGCTATCACCAAGATATTCACCAATGTCGGTAGTATCTTCAAAGCGGAAACAGAAGCACTCGAGGTGCTGTTAGCCGATGATACGCTGAACAAGCTTTACGTCTTCATGGACCAGTGCGATGAGTCTCAGTTTTTGAAGCATCTGGCCCATAGCAAGCCTAATCTCCGTGTTCTTGAGATTAGTGCTAGTACAGGTGGTTCTACTGCCTAGCTCTTAGAGCAACTGGCCCCGGCTGGCAAAGTATATTACTCCAACTACACCTTCGCTGATGTCTTATCTGGTTTCTTTGTCGGGGCCAAGGATCGCTTCGAAAAGTTCCCAAACATGGAATTCGCAACAATTGACATCTGCAAAGTCTTATCGTAACAGGGCTTCGATGGTCACAAGTACGACCTCATTCTGGCTACGAATGTGATCCAAGCCACAAAGTCACTTAACGAGAGTTTAACAAATGTCCGTTAGCTTCTTACTCATGATAGCAGATTCCTTCTCCACGAGCTATCCTCAACATCACAGTGGGTGAACTATGTCTAGGATACTCTTGCAGGCTGTTGGTATGGCGAGAATGATAGTCGACCTGATAAACCATATATCAGCACTCAACGTTGGGCACAAGAACTGCAGGCTGCAGGATTCCGTACGCCAGACGCAGCAGTTCTTGACTCAGAAGAACCCAATCAACTCAATGCTATGATCATCGCAAGGCCAGCTATCAATAAGTTGCAGGAAAAGCGAGTCACACTTCTTACTATCTCGGGTTCCGATTCCAACAGTGTAGTCGCTCTCCTACAAACTCTTGAAAGAAGAGGATATCATATCCAACGATCAGTGTTTTCGGATACTTCAGTTCCGGACGGGCAAGACGTCATCGCGGTGCTTGATGACGAGGAGGCATTCTTTGAGGATATAGATGAAGGCAGGTTTGAGGCCTTCAAGACCTTGACTACCAATCTCAAGGATGCAGGTGTTTTCTGGATCACACATCTATCACAACTTCATCGCTCGGACCCAAGATATGGTCAAATTCTCGGTATCTCCAGAACTCTCCGTTCTGAGATGCTCCTGGACTTTGCCACATGCGAAGTTGACGACGTTAAATCATCGTTGTAGAGGATAGTAGACGTGTTTGGAGGGTTTCAGCTATGCCGTGAGGACGATGCTTTAAAGCCTGACTATGAATATGCCGTGGTTGACAACACTGTTTATGTCGGGCGTATTCATCCATTTTCGGCCCGGGCCAACATTGATGTCCTAAGTCAGGGTGAAGCTATCGCCCTTAGAACAAGTAAGCCAGGTAGATTGGATAATCTTCACTGGGCTAGCTACCAAGCACCAGTCCTCAAGGGTGACGATGCTGAAATAAACGTCCAAGCCGCTGGCTTGAACTTCAAGGTATGCAATATTTCGTCCACCCGATTACCGTCTTCTAATCTTGAGTCAGGATGTTCTTTGCGCCATGGGCATCGTTGGTCGCATTGGCCCCAATGTCAAGGGCCTCAATACCAGAGACCGGGTTATTTTCATCTCTCATGCTGCGTTTTCCACCCAAGTCGTTGTCTCTGAGAACCTTTGTGAGAAGATCCCAGACGACCTCAGCTTTGATGATGCGGCAACGATGCCCTGTGGTTTTGCTACGTCATACTACTCCATCTTTAACGTTGGAAACCTGAAGAAAGAACAAGTGAGTCTCATCTCTTCAACCCCAGATATTAGTCTAACCATCTTAGTCTATACTCGTTCACAGTGCCTGTGGTGGTGTTGGTATTTCCATAATTCAGCTGGCTCAGCTGGCGGGTGCGACTATATATGCAACAGTTAGCAGCGAGGAAAAACTCCAGTACCTTGAAAATACTCTTGGTTTGGACCGCAGCTGCATCTTCAACTCTCGCAACGACTCGTTCGTGAAGCAGCTGATGCAAAAGACTGATAGAAAGGGAGTTGACTTGGCTCTCAATTCTCTATCAGACGAGCTTCTCCACGCCGCTTGGAAGTGCATCGCTCCATTCGGCAAGATGGTTGAAATCTGCAAGAGAGACTTTATTGGCTCTGGCAAGCTCGACATGAGCAGCTTCGAAGACGCCCGAAGCTACTCTTGCGTGGGCTTGGACCAGCTTTGTTTCAGCGCGGAGCCATTGCAAAAGAGTAAGTCATCAAAACATCAACCGTGGTCATGGATTCTGACTGACTTGGCTTTAAGATTGCTCAAAGGCGTCGTAGATTTGTACAAGAGCCGAGACATCTACCCCATTCGACCCATCAAAGTGTATAGCTCCCAGGATATCCTTGATGGCTTCAGGTATATGCAACAAGGCGTGCATTTCGGTAAGATCGTCGCATCGATGGGGGATGCCTCCAGCAGCAACCTGAGTGTTTAACCTCGGAAGGAGCCCGTCCGCTTTGTCAGCTCAGGCTCTTACCTCCTTGTTGGTGGGCTCGGTGGCTTGGGCCGATCCATATCGACCTCGATGGTCCAACGGGGAGCCCGCCATCTGATCTACCTTTCTCGAAGCGCAGGGACACACCAGAAGCATCTGGAACTGGCTCAAGAGCTTGCTAGCCTTGGATGCCGTGTTGACTTCATCCAAGGAAGCATCACTAGCCTTGATGGCGTAACGACGGCAGAAACTCGTGCTAATGGCCACCTCAAGGGAGTACTACAGATGTCCATGGGTCTCTGACTAAAGTTTCCCAAATATGGCCATTGACGAGTGGAACACAGCTGTCAATCCCAAGGTAAAGGGCACGTGGAACCTGCACAATGCATCTCTTTACGCCAACGCCGACCTTCACAGTCTCATCCTCTTCAGCTCACTGTCTGGTATAATTGGACAGCCTGGTCAGGCAATTTATGCAGGCGCAAATACCTTCCTCGATGCCTTCTCCCAGTGCCGCGCTAGTTTGGGTCTACCGGCATGTGCCATCGAAATTGGTGCTGTGGAGGAGGTCGGATACATGGCCGAGCACCAAGGTATCATGCAGAAGCTCAAGGCTTTTGGTGGCTCAGATGGAACAGTATCTGAGAGGGAACTTCTAGTCGCCTTAGGTCTAGACATGACGAGGAAGTCAAGCAATTTCTGTCTCGGGATCCGCTCTAATGTTTCACTCACCGACTCCTCAAACCGATCCTTGTGGGAGAAGGATATCCGTATGGCTGTATTCCATAACAACGGAAACGCCGCGGGTACTTCTGGATCAGCTACAAATGATGAGCTCAAGTCTTTTATTACAAAAGCCAAGAAGGATGCTTCTGTTCTCAGCGAGGCTGATTCGGCTCACTTCCTCGTTGTAGAGATCGGTAAGAAGGTGCGCAGGTTTTTGCTTAAACCAGTGGAGATTCTCGAAACCTCTTGTTCGCTGTCTGATCTTGGAATGGACTCACTGGTGGCGATTGAAATGAGACAGTGGTGGAAAACTGTTTTCCAGTTTCATATTAGCGTGCTCGAGTTGATGGGAATGGGTACACTTGATGTACTTAGAGAGCATGCTGCTAAGAGTATATTATAAGCTTTTCACGGGAAAGGTTAGGCCAGTTTAAAATAGACTTAAGAATTACTAGGGTTCTTTCTTAGGGTTTTGTATTAAATATACTTTACTTCGATTTTAAATTTATGGGCTATTTATATATAAAAAGTAATTTTAATCCTTTTATTATTAATATATTTTTCTTTTTTATATAATATATATAATAAGTAGCCTAAGTATTATTTAATTATATTTATCCTTAATTTATATTTATCTTATTATATTATCTTATAACCTACTTTAATTTATTACTAACTTGCTAAGCCAGTCTTAGTCTAATAATATTTATAGTTTTTCCTTAAATACTAAAACCTTCTTTTTTTAATTTAACTTTTCCTCCCTCTTTACCTCCTTACTTCCCCTCCTTTACCATATAATAACCCTTAATTCTTAGAATAAAATATTTATACTATTAATTTAATTAACTCAGTTATATATCTTAACTTTATAACCTATATCTAGTATAAACTATTACTACTACCTATTACTTTTTTCAAGTTTATAAGTTAGCCTTAAAAGGTATATCTAAGTATCTCTACAATCTAATATAATTTAAATATTTATTACCCCTTTAGGAGGCAAAGCTTTATTAAGTCAATATCATTATAGTAAGCTGCCTTAATTGCAGCCTGAACCTAGCTGTATATAAACCAGCTGGAGAGCCTTGCTCTTCAGCTGGCCCCAATCTGCTTCCTGCAATCCACTTAAAAGGATACCACACTTCAATCGTCCAACACGCAGTCAGTCATCCGATCCGACTTCTGATTGCAACCGCTAACAGCATCACAGCTGCACCGTCAGGATGCCTGTCAGAAGAAGCCTGTAGACACCTGATCCCGACAACCCTTATCTAATAAAAGCCCATAATATAATTAATATAATTAACTAAGCTATTAAGGAAGATAATTATAATAAGCTTTATAATATAATAATAGAAATTAGAAAGGCCTAGTTAGCTAAGGATAATACTAGCTGTAATAGGCTAGTAGCCTTTAGTTATAAGATCCTCCTACTTATATAGCCTTAAAATAAGCTAATTAAGAGAGGCTTTCTGAATCTTAAGATAAAAAAAGTTAGTAAGCTTAAAGGGAAATTACTTAAAAGGATAAATCCAAGCCGGAGGAAGAGGGAATTTATTAAGGCCCTTTACACCAGCTTATACAACGAGTAGCTCGAGGCCATCCGAGGGCAGGTTAAAAAGGTACTAGTGTTGACCGAGCCCCGGTGAGAGGGGGACGGCGTACTGCGATGTCTACTATGGATAGAAGAGGGGTAATTGCAGGGTTTTTATAAACTAGAGAAACTGCTAAAGTTAGAATCTAGGAAAGTAAGGGGAGGCCAGAAAACTTAGGTGTTACGGTTTGGTTCACTGTAAGCTCCTATAAGCAGCTGTATACACCACTGTAATTGCTATAATAGCAGTTATTAGCTAATCTTTTGCCTTATGGCGTAATGGTTAGGTGCAGCCGTTACATTAGGACCTTAGTCCTAAAATAAGCTATATTAACTTCCCTACATTTTTAAAAAAATTCCTATATAGCTATAAACCTTAAAGTCTACTTATAATATAAAATATACTGTATTTTAAGGTTTTCTATATAAAATAAAATAGTTAAAAATATTTAAAAAATACTTACTTATATAATTAACTATATTATTTTGGAAAATAATTTTATTAGATTTTTAGCTAATTTATTAAAGCTCTAAAATACTATAAGGTAAGCTATTATTAGCTGCACAATAAGCTGATCCACTTGCTTATTATGTACGTTAGTGGTGTTACGACCCCAGCGGTTCCATCACGTGTACCCCACATTTTCCACCAATCATCCGACAGCCGCTGAAGACGATCAGCGCCAAGCCTCTACGATCATGACTAATCCACCACGATCATCAATGATCCATTGGAATCACTACTGATCCTGAGATAACTTCACTGATCACTACCAACCACCTTTAGTATATAGAACACATTTATTTGCACTTTCATAGATTCTAACTTACTAGCTATTAATAAAACTTCTTTATATTAATTAAGCCTAATATATATTAAATCTATTATTAAGAGACGTAATACTTCGACAAGCTTAGTTACACGCCCTACGCAATCTGCCAATAATAAACCCAGCACGGCTTAGTTTAACATAGTTGGACCTAACCGTCACAAGTGGTATAAAGAGGGTTAAATAGGTTATAAGATATAATGTATAATAGATTTAATAAATTAGTTAAATATTAATATATTATTAATATAAATAAGGGGTAATAATTCTTATATAATTATAATCCCTCCTTTTTATAATTTAATTATTTTACTTTATAATAGTAACTTAGGATTTTATTTACTTATTAAAGTTTTTTATTTTTAGCTATTAATAAAATAACCTTATATATAATTATTTTTACTTTTATTAAAAAATACTTAAAAACTTAAAAATTTAATTATAAAAAGCTCTTATAATATAATCTAATTCTCCTAGTAAGGTATTTAAACTAAGAATAAGTCTTAAGAATTATCTTTAAGGTCTTTAAAGTTTATAATATTAATAATTAAGTAGCCTCCCTAGGGGGCCTTAGGGTTTATAGCTATATATTAACCTTTAGAATTATATTTTTCAAGTTAAAAGAAGTAAGCTAAGCTTCTCTAAAACCATTTTATATATTACTATTTATAAAAATAACTATAAAAGTAATATAAAAGGCATAGAAGAAGCAAATTTTAAAAATATAAATATTTTATTTCTTAATTATAAAATTATTTTAATAGCCTAAAGTAATTAATATTAAGTAGTTAAAGTAAATAAGATATATAAGTAGATATATAAATTCTAATACTTTTATTTTCCTAGTAATATTTTTTTAAAGTTAGCTAAGTAGTAGCTTTTTTAATTATTAGAAATTAAGAGATAATATTAAGTATTTAATTACTTAGCTAAAGATATATTAAAGTATGTTAGTTACTTAAGACTTAACTTATTATTTATTTATATATTTATTTTAACTTATTATAATATCCTAACTAACTAAGTGTAATGGTTAGGTCCAACTATGTTAAACTAAGCTATGCTGGGTTTATTATTGGCAGATTACATAAGGCGTAAACTAAGCGTTATTAAAGTATTACGTCTCTTAATAGTAGATTTAATGCATATTAGGCTTAATTAATATAAAGAAGTTTTATTAATAACTGGTGAGCTTAAATCTATGAAAGTGTAAATAAATATATTCTTTATACTAGATGCGGTTACAAAGTGACTCCTATGGTCACTTTATGATTCTGAGAATTACTAGTGTTTTAAGATTATTTATTATAACCAGGTCTTGGCGGTCACGGATAGAATCTCTTAGTCTGTAGTGACTGTATGTAATTGGTGAAAAATGTGGGGTATATGTGACGTAACCGCTAGGGTTATAACACTAAGAGGTTATTTTTTTTAATATTAATAAAGTAATATTAGCTTATAATAATAATAAGTACTTAAATTATAATAATTTATTTTTAATTTCTAGGTTGTATTAATTTTAGTCTTTTTTACTTTCTTAAATTAATATATATTTAAATTATAAGAATACCTATTATAAAATTAAATTTATTTAACTCTTAGAGATTATTTAATTATATATTATATTTTATAAATATATTTTTAATTCTAATTATTATATTATAAAGTTATAAGCCTAATACTTATTTATAAGTAATATATTATAATTAGAAAATAAATAATTAGCTATTTCTTTTATAAATTATATTCTATAACAGTTACACAAGCCGTTAAACCACAGGGCAAAAGATCGGGCCATAATCACTATGCAAGCAATCATGGGTATGCTATAGCTGCCTTATAGAAGCCTTACAGCGCTGTTATGGGCACGAATTGTAATATATTTATAAAAGACATCCTTATAAATCTAGCTTAAAAATAAATTAAATACTTTTTATTTAGTAAAATTAAAATTATAATATAATTAAATACTATTTCTGTAGTAATATAGCCTAGGCTTGGAGATTTTATATATTCTTATAGTATATTAGGTACTTAATTTTAGGTTATTCTAAAGGGCCTAAAGGGCAAATAGGGCTCAAGCTTTATCTAAGTATTATAATATATTTAGTAGTTAAGAACTTATTAATTAAATAATAAATTAAATATAAGAGGGAAAAGTATATTACTTATCTATTTATATTACTTGCTTATTAAATATATTATAATATTAACTACCTGGCTATATTAATCTTTCTTAATTATTACTTTTTAATAATTCTATAATTACCTATATATTAATATTTATTTAATTAATTAACATGGTTAATAAGCATGCCGACTAGACAAGTATACTGACCAAAAATCCCTCATCCTATATTATTACCATCTAATCAGATACTTCTTAACCACCTATTATATCATAACCTTCAAATAAAGCTAGAATTCTTCTTGCCCTTCAGGCCCTTCAAAATAACCCAAAATTACATCTCTGACGCGCTACTACTATATATAAGGTTAGATATAGTACCCTCTGTGACCGAAGGAATGGCATTTAATCGCAAAGCAATTAGGTCCTAAAGTCATAGAAACTATCTAATCTAGAAGAATAGATAATAGTTTAATTCCTCCTTAACCTAGATTCCTAAGGATTTCCTATGCGACTATGTTTTATAGAAGAAATAGCTAATTCTCTGCTTACTGACCGCGATATATTACCTGTTAGCAAGTACTAGGCTTATAACTTTATTAAGTAGTAACTAGAGCTAAAGATGTATTTATTTTAGAGATATAACTACTAGAGAGCTAAATGCGAAGATCTGACTATTATTTATAGCTGGTTTAGGCTTATATAGAATATAATTATAAAGTATAGTATCTAATTAGATAATATCTAGAACTTTGATAAGATTGGCTTTATAATAGGCCTTATAATGGCCGGAATGGCAGTTATAGGCTTAGAAAGGCAAGGGAGACCAAAATCAGTGCAGCCTGGAAATCATAAATAGATTACTATAATCCAGGTAATTAATGCAGAAGGTCAATCAATTACGCCGTTTATCATTAGTGTAGGCTAATATTATCTTATGAGTTAATACTAAGAATACAACCTCCTGGCTAACTAGGTTATTATAATAAGCTAAAATAGGTAGACAAATAATAAGCTAGGTCTTAAGTAGCTAAAGCACTTTGATTAATTTATAACTAAATAATTAAATGCTTAGTATTATCTTCTGATCCTTAATGGTTATAAAAGCCACTACTCTGCTAACTTTAAGAGATACTGCTAGGATAATAAGATTATTATGCTCTATATACCAGCTTATATATCCTATTTACTTTAGCCTCTTAATATTAGGTGCTTTGCAGTGCTGAAAAAGGCTTATAGTTAAGAAATAGAGTATCTAATTAGATACTTTATAACCTATATTTCTAAGACTAAGTTCTTCCTGGCCTTTTATATTACTTTTAAAGCTACTTTTACTAAAAGTAATATCTAGGGGGGTTTTAGAGGAGCTAGACTTACTCCTCTTGACCTAGAAACCGTAATCTTAAAGCTTGATATGCAGCTATGGACCCTAATGCCTCCCGGGGAGGTTAGCTAACTATTAACCCTATGGGTTTCAAAGACCCCAAAGACGGCAATAGAGGCTTAATCTTAGTCTAAATACCTTAAAAAGTGAATTAGAAGACATAAAAGCAGCTCCCTAGAGTTAATTATAGAGGCTTTAAAGTTAAATACTAAAGCAATAAGGGCAGTTATATACAAGGTTATCTTATTAAGGAGTAAGCTCTGAAATCTTCGCAAGGTAAATAAGATACTAAGCCGGCGCCGAAGGATAAAAAGGACTAGACTATAGAAAGGAGGGGCTATAATTATATAGGAAGTATTACAAGTAATTGATTAGATGGATGTTAATGCGCAGGTAGCGGCTAAATTATCTAGAAGTGGTGGTCGAGGAAGGTCGGAGCGACCAGGCAGTCGGCATTGTGGTATATGCGGCAAAGCCGGGCATAATGCAAGGACCTGTCAGGTAGTAATTAAGACATCTGGGGAAGAGTATAGTGAGTAGTTTTAATTGATTAGATGGTTTATGGTGTTTTTAAATGGATTTAAAAGTTTAAGGCTTAGATTTTTAGTCGGCATACTTGTCCAGTTGGCATGCTTATTAACTATGTTACTTATAATACTTCTTATATTATTATTATTCTTTCTTTTTATAATTTAATTCTTTTTTACCTCTAGTACTAATTAAGAATCTTATTTACTTATTTAAGTTTTTTATTCTTAGTAGCTATTAAGGTAACCTAATATATAATTACCTTAGCTTCTTTTAAAAAATACTTAAGAGCTTTAAGAATTAATTTTAAAGAGCTATTATAATATAATTTAATTTACTTAATAAGATGTTTAAATTAAAACTCTATCTCTTATATTATATTTAAGGTCCTTAATGCCTATATAGTTAAAGGTTTAATAGTATTATTAAAAGGCATTTAAGTCTATAGCTATATATTAAGCTTTAAGATTATATTTTCTAAGTAAAAAGGAATAAGCCTAGCTCCTTTACAACCCCTTTTTATCTTACTTTTTATAAAAGTAGCTTTAAAAGTAATATAAAAAGGAGGAAAGAACTTATTCTTTAAAATATAAGTTATAAAGTATTTAATTAGATATTTTATTTCTTAATTATATACCTTTTTTAATACTATAAAGCACTAAATATTAAGAGGCTAAAGGAGATAAGATATATAAGCTAGTATATAAAGTAGGATAATCTTATTAAGCTTATAATATCTCTTAAAATTAGCAGAGTAATAGCTTTTATAACTATTAAGGATTAGAAGATAATAAAGACTAGTTAATTAGTTAATTATATATTAATTAAAGTGCTTTAGCTACTTAAGACCTAGCTGGTTATCTATCTATTTATTTTAGCTAGTTATAATAACCTAATTGCCGGGGAAGTTGTATTCGTAGTACTAATTTATAAGGTGATATTGGCCTATACTAATAATAAATAGGGCAATTAATTATCCTTTTATATTAATCGACTAGATTATAATAATTTATTTTTAATTTCTAGGCTATACTACCTTTAGTCTTTCTTACCTTTTTAAATCTATAATAACTATTTTAGATATTATAATACCTATTATAAAACTAATTTTATTAAAGTTTTAGATATTATTTAATTAAATATTATACTTTTTAATTATATTTTATATAAGCTTAAACTAATTATAAATAATAATTAGATCTTTATATTTAGTTCTCTAATACCTATATTTATAAAATAAATATATATTTAGCTGTAATTATTACTTTATAAAGTTATATGCCTAGCACTTACTAATAGGTAATATATTATAATCTATAAGTAGAGAATTTACTATTTTTTTTATAAAATACTATTATAAGAGAAATCCTTATAAATCTAAGTTAAGACTAAATTGTATTATTATTTATTCCTTTAGATTAGATAATTCCTATAAGTTTTGGATAGAATTATAGTATAATTAAATACTATATTAGTAATAATATAAAGCATAGTAGCTAACTTTATAGATACCTGCGGCGTATTAGAAGCTTAGTTGTAGGTTATTTTAAAGGGCCTGAAGGGCAAGAAGAATTCTAGGTTTATTTGAGGACTGTGATATGCTTCGTGGTTAAGAATTAATTAATTAGATAGTTAGATGTAAGGTTGAGGGATTTTTGGACCGTTCGCTTATCAACCACGTTACATAAAGAATAGTAATATACTTATTTTCAACCCTGCATACTAAGAAGGAATAAGTTATCTGCAATTAACATCTAACCTACAGTAATATCACTCCACTTAGAAGCAATATCGTTTTCCATCTTGTATCCCGCCACGTCTTCGATGGTCAACTTCCCGGGCTTGGTATCAACAGAACTCCATCCAATCCTCTCAGTCAGGTCCAGACGAGCTCTTAAGCTCGCAGCTTGAAGCATAGTAGCTCTACGCTTACGAAGAGACTCATACTGCTTAAGAAGTTGCTCTACAGACCTCTTGGCGAGATTGGACTCGGAAAATAGCAAACCAAGTGCCCCAGCATCCTCAAAGGCGCTGACAGCTCCTTGGCTCTGATCTGGCATCATAGGATGAGCGGCATCTCCAGCGAGTGCGACCTTGCCCTTGACCCAGTATTCATAGGGCTTGTGATCGTAGAGCCGCCACATCTTGATATCCTCGGCCTCGGCAAAGAGCCTCTTCATATTGGGTTCGATGGTCTTGAATGTCTCAACTAGCTGCTCAGGCGTAGCAGACAAGTTCCATCCATCATCGCGAGTGTCGTTGAGTGAGGCTGGATAGAAGCAGTAGCAGCAGATCATGGAGCCACCCCCGGCTGGTGACATGACGATCTTCTCAATTCCCATGCCTCCCCAGTATTCGATAGCATTGCGGGTGACAAATTTGGTCAGTCCCAGCTTTTCCAGCTTTTCATAAGGGACGATACAGCGGTAGCAACACGAAGACGAAGGCGTGGCGTGAGTCTGGACACCAATTTCGGCTCTTGTGTTTGACTGTCGGTTCTTTTAGATTGGCGACTTTTTAAGACATGAGCATTTTCACTTACACGAATGCCATCTGCGGCAACAACAAGGTCTGTTGTGATCTCCAGGCCATTCTCAAACTTAACCCACCCCTTCTCCGCGTCTACTTGGATGGCCTTATGGTTCAGGAGTAGCTTGGCTGGAGGGCCCTCGCCTTCGCTCGTAGTTGCAGTTCGCTTCAACTCAGAGTGGATGTCTGGTCGATGAAAGCTATAGTAATGGGTGCCAAACTTGCCCTTGTAGTCACCAAAGGGATACTGGGAAGTGATGTCTCCCTTGGCCCAATCATGCCAGACCATGTCGGTGAGAATAACAGGGCGGGCTCTCTGGATGTCAACTCCCCACTTCTCGAGAAAACGAGTGCCATTTGACGCGCAAGAAATGTTAGAACCGACTTCACCTGCAAAGTCGTATCGCTCATAGAGAGTAACTTGATGGCCCTGACGGCGCAGAGAGATGGCGGCGGCCAGGCCACCAAGGCCAGATCCAAGAACGGCGATGTTGAGAGGCATTGTGCTAGAAATGAAAGATACTGATTGTTGTTTCGAGTCTTCACTGGTTGTATTGATATCGAGTGATTAATCATTCAAGCCGAGTCCTGCACTGTGATTTATAGCTAATCGCTGGTAGCTGAATTTTGGAGCAATGACAGCAACATCAACACGTACCAGGTCTAATCTCCAGGGCGATACACACTAGCACCCCGCAGAGAGTCAAAAGACCCGAGCTTTCGTTCCGCATAGCAATACCTAGCAGCGCGGTCCGCATGACCCTTTCTGGTATAGTCCATCACAACTACCCCACGCCCATGACGCCACAGAGTATAGCCTGGCCATTATACCTGAGTTCTCTTAGTTTTAGTCGCTAACATTCTCTTTGCTCTCTTCATCACATGCTCGTAACGAGGAAGGAACTTGGGTACTGGCGTCCGACTGTTCGGGGATCCCTCGCCACGGCTGATATACCAAATATTACACATCATTGTTGCGCCGATCCAGTTTATACGTGGACTGTATGGGGAGAGGCCATTTGACATCATCAATATACTACATGTATTCAACAATAGCTTTCAACTTCCATCATCCCATTCATACCACTTCTTGTCCGGTTTCCATCAGCCACCTAATCCAACAAGTGCTTTTTCCAAGATTATCCTTATCTAGAGACTCCCACATGGAGAAAATCAGCCTGATAACTTGACTAATGCGATCCCCAGGAAACACATTATGCATATTATTTAAGCGGTCTTTGGCTGTTCGGCGGGATTGGGCCAGGGAAATGATCTCACACTCATATTCTGAGTCATTCAACTCGTAGGAGCTTAAGTCCTCATGAGCAATGACAGCATGCATTCGTAATTCTGATGCTGCGATGATTACTGGAACAAGCTGGAATCGAAGTACTGCAGGATCTCCACGGGTTTGTAGTGACAGATCAAGGATATGCTGTGCCATAGAAAAGAGATTTTTATCCAAGTGGTTCTCTTGGAACAACTTGAATCCCATTTGGGTCTCATAAGTTGAGTGTTCATACCTCTTCGCCAAGTCCGGGAAGACTCTATATAGCTGCATCAAAGCGGCTATTTGATAGAGCTCAGCAAGCCGAACTAACTGAATCTGTGCATCAGAGGCCACGCTCTTGTCGACTACGAAACCTGATCTGCATGCTGTCAACAGTCGGCATTCAAGGAGGCTCGCTGCGTACTGATGAGCACTGCTATTACAAGCGCCCAGATGAGGTTGATCCATAAGACTGCAATGATGACGAATGAGTTCACCAACCAATGTCATGTATTCAATGAGCTCCGCAGAAGTGCCTGTCCATGGATGTACATCGGAACCAGGTGCGGCTGGGGACTCAATACGATGCATCATCGTGGTATGAAAGGTCGTGCTCGCAAGAAAGTCGAACCTCGGCCTGTTAGAACTCATGTAAGTCAAAAACATGAGCCAATAGGTCATGATGCCCTTTCCGAATGTTTGTGTATCGGCACAGGTCAACTTGTTCTTGTATAGCGAAGCGAGCTTTTGGAAGATGTCAAGCATGGAGTCTCGTGGTTGCATCCAGTCGGCTGAAGCACCCAGTAGGATAATGCTAAATCCGATCGACTTTTGATCTATGATGCAAGGCGAACTCTCTATTTCTTGCTCTATGATGCTCCTTGCCTTTTGACGGAGTCTTCGAGCCACGGGTAGGAGATGGGGTGTCGACTCGGACAGATACGCAGCCGAGACGCTTTGTAGGACGTAGGGTAAAGACTCAGAAGTCCAGGAGTTCCATCTTTGTGCGACATCGGTGATGAAGGGGTTGTCAATTTGGAGGGAGCAGCAGAACAACGGTCCAATGTGGCGAAAATAATGGAAGACAAAGGTCGTTGAGGCATCGGTGATAAGCGGCGATGGCCCGATAGGGTCACTTGGGGAAGATATAACCGCGGAGATGTCCCAAGAGGGAGAAGATGTTACTGGCACGACTGCTTGTGGCAAACCCTCAAGATCCGTAGAGCAAGAGTTCAAATCTGTTTGCAAGGATGTTGAAAATGAATCATTCGAACCAGAGTGGATATTCTCAGATACTGTGTCAGTGGTGCTAAATTGAAATATATCGAAGAATGGTGTCGCAGTTAGGTAAGGGATCGAGGATTGCTGTTCAAGCATCGCCCATTGGTCCGAGAGGTCGAATAAGGTGCCAGAGGGAAAGTCGAATTTAAACTGGCCATGACCGAAAAATGCTCCAGGTGTCGGTATATCAGGAAAAGCGCCAGATGTAGTAGTAGAGCTCAGATCCAGTGAGGGCTGGGATGTCGGAACACCCTTCAAAGTAGACGGTTCACCCTTGCGCGTCGAGGTGCTTCTACCTATACTATTGCTGCTACTGTCGGATCGACGGGTGCGTTTGATGGAGTCTAGGCCGTCGCACCACTTGAGTGCCGGGCGTTTGTACTCACACGCATGGCCTTTGCGGCTACATTGCGAGCAAGCAGGCTTCACTTCGTCACATTTGATCTTGCCAGAGACGGCGTTAGGTCGGGGAAACCAGGGAGATACGGCAGGGATGGAACTCACACGGCGACGTCGACAGCGGATACATCCAAAGCGGGACTTCTGCACGGCCGCGTTCATTTCGGTCCAGTCTTGCTTCCTCTGTAGATAGAGACAGGACGTGTTCTGTCTGTGCAAAGACTCAAGCGACGACGGGTGGAGAGGGGCCTTGTTGACCTTTTGATATGAAAACCGAGCAGATCATTGGCTCGTCAAGGTTTGCCTATTTGGGCAATAGTGTCTCGCCACCATTGACCATTCATTTCTAACGATAGCCTGTCTAAATGCAAATAATGCAGTAACTAGTTCCGGATGCCCCGCTAGGACGAAACTTCCCATTGGGTTTACGGTATCGTAAGCCTACATTGAGAAATGCGGTCCTCAAAACCCAATCAAGACTAGCACATCCCCCCATTATCTTTCTCCCCATGGAGAATGTACACCGTTTGGTCTGTGCAAATGATGGTAGAGAGCAACTGCGTAGCATCAGCCATTGATAGCCCAGATGAGGTTGATTTAATCAGATGTGAACAAGATCCAATATATGTATATATACTCAGCTGATCCCAATAAACACTAGGTCTGCTCTTCATGTGGTATTCGCAATCCACTGACCAAAAGACCACGTCTCTCTTGGTCAACCTCCTAGTATTTTCTCTTTCAGACCTCCCACAACCCTAACACAATGGCAGTACATCAAGTGACTGGTCAGCTCCCTCAGGGTAAGTATCCTAATAAGCCCAGCATCATTCCAACTGCATATACCAGGGCTAGCTACTAACTCGGCCATGTTAACACAACAGGAGCTGGGTTTGCCATCATTCTTGGCTTCGGTACCCTATTCGTTTCCATCGTCCTTCTCATCTCACGCTGGGCAGCGAAGCACCATAATGAAGTACAGGGCTCCGAGATGTTTACCACGGCAAAACGCTCCATCAAATCCGGCCTGACAGCAGCAGCCGTTGTTTCGTCTTGGACCATTGCATCAACTCTCCTATCATCCACCACGTGGTCATACAGCTACGGCGTCGCAGGAGCCTACTTCTACGGCGCAGGAGCCCTTACAGTCATCGCTGTCTTTGTCATGTCCGCTATAGAGCTGAAGCGCCGAGCCCCAGCGGCACACACATTCTTCTAAGTTAGTCGGGTCCGATACGGTCGAGGTGGACATATTGTTTTCATGGCATACTCAACCCTTTATTGTGTTATCAACTGTGTCAACATCTTGATTGGTGGCTCTGCTGTCTTTAGTGCCATGACTGGGATGAACCAGATCGCCGCCATTTTTCTCCTCCCGTGCGGAATTGTTCTGTTCACTCTTAGTGGTGGCGTGAAAGCTGTCATCATCACAGACTACATGAACACTATCTTCATCCATTGCACAGTTCTATCTGGCGTCTTTGTGGCTTATGCAAGACCCGATTCTGTTCTCGGAAGCCCTGACAAAGTTTGGGAGCTCCTCAAGGAGGCTGCGACACGAGCCCCAGTTCCGGGTAACGCTGGCGGAGAGTACTTGACAATGAGGTCGAATGATGCCATACTGCTCGGTATCATCCTCTGGTGCGCCATCTTCGGCTGCACCATCGATGTCCAGCTCTTCCAGAAGTCCATCACTGCCGATCCTGCAGCGACTCTGCCGGGTTATATCATTGGCGGTGTCGCATGGTTCAGCATTCCCTTCTGTCTGGCCACAACATTTGGCCTCTCAGCTCGCGCCATGGAGTTCACTGAACTTCTTCCCCGGGCCATTACCCCTACAGAAATTGCACAAGGTCTGACATTCCCGATCGCAGCTGGTGCAATGATGGGCAAGGCCGGTCTAGTCCTTGTTCTCATCATGGTCTTCATGGCTTGCACTTCTGGATTCAGTGCAGACACTGTGTCGATTGCTTCGGTCTATATCTACGATGTCTATAAGGGCTACTTCAACAAGAATGCGTCGGGAAAACAGTTGGTTCATATGTCGCATCTTGCTGTTGCTATCTGGAGTCTGCTCATGGCTGTTATTGCCACAGGCATCTCAAGAACTGCTATCGGTGTTAACTACATCGTCACTTGCATTGGAATCTTCTGTGGCTGTGCTGTTTTCCCTTTCTATGCTACTCTTCTCTGGAAGAAGCAAAGCAAGTTGGCCGTTATCTGGGCCCCAATCCTGGGTTCACTCACTTCTATTTCATCATGGCTGGGTTCTGCATATGCCCTCCACAGCGAGGTGACAATCTCGTCGACAAGCCAGGTCATGCCGCTCTTGATTGGAAACGTGGTCTCCGTTCTATCAGGAATCATTTTTTCTGTCGCTATCACCTATGCTTTTGGTGCTGACCAGTTTGATTGGTCTCTCCTACAGACGGACATCCATACTTCCAATGACATGGACGTTCGAGGAATGACTGCACGTCAAGTAGAGGAGCAGGCCCAGGCTGAAACTATCAGTCCTGAGATGGACGCGCTTCTCAGGAGGGGAACACGTAAGGCCATCCTTGTCACGATAATATTCTTCATTAGCATGATGGTTCTGTGGCCGCTTCCCATGTTTGGCACTTCCTACGTATTCTCTAAGGGCTTTTTCAAAGGCTGGGTGGCAAGTGACCCAAGAATTACCTATTTAAAGATACTCGCTAATACGTATCAGGCAATCACGTTCATTTGGGCATGGGGCGCTGCCCTTGTAATCACTCTCTTGCCACTGTGGCAATCGCGATTGACTCTTCTGCTTTTCATACAGACTTGTTTCGGGTTTAAGAAAATTACCGCTCAGGACGATGTCAGCATTGACCGCGAGACAATAGAACAAGAGGGTAAGTAGGGGTGATGTTAAGTGCATTGTACTTGTTATGCCTGTTATATATTTGTTTTAATTTGTATTTGCTTATTAATTGCTGTATTTAATGGTTGCTTACTGGTGTAAATTCATGGCTTGGTCTGCACATTCTAATCATGTTTACAATGACGTGTTATAGTCACGAGGCAGGATTGACTGGTATTAATTTTATAAGCATGATGAGCATCTGTTATTTATATTAAATACATTATAAGAAATGCTATTTAGTGTAAATTGTATGCTATTTTATAAAGTCTATAGAATTTTGCTTAGTTATAATATCCCTCTAGGGTAACTAGCTCTGGTTAATTTCACTGCGAGGTATATTTGTTTTGTGAATAGCACGGAATGCTAGTGCGGAATAGCAACTATTCTTTAATGGCAATCGGGGCCTCTGGGAGCTGTGTCTTCGAGGGCCAGGCAGCCAGGATCTGCGCGTATCCGTTCCAAGAGGTTCAGCCATATTAGGTTTATTAGCACCCTGTTTGTCTATTTGTCTTATCTATCTGAGAGCGGCTAAATTGAAACTAGCGGATATCTTCACCGTTTGTCTCTAGGCATCGCAATGTGGAGATGTTTTTAAGATGTGAAACGGGCCTCAGCGCAACTCCGGAAACTTTTACTTGTCTTCTGTAATTAAAGTTTAATCTTTTCCAATGTAGTATAACAAAGAAGCAGGCCTTCGGACATTGGGCGGAGTTCAAGCTTGGGCCGCCCCACGACTTAAGCCGCCACCTGGGACAGCTTAACGGCCCTAAAGGATGCTTGCCTAATTAAGAAATGCCGTGGAGCCCGCCCCTCATTACTCCACTTCCAGACCCGGGGCATAAGATAGGCCGACTCCCCTGGACTATGTCCAAAGTACCCAACCAGTGGAACCCAAAGCATTTCAAATTCCGCCATGCCCACAAACACCCCTGCCACCCGTCGGCAAGCTGGGTCGCCCACTACCGACTCCCAGAGGCTCAAGAAGAGGGAGTCTGACCGCAAGGCCCAGCGCATCTCGCGCGAGAGGATCAAGAGCCGCATCGCTTATCTCGAGGACCTTGTTCAGAAGCTAAGCAGCGGGGATGATAACGATAAGACCTTGTCCTTGATGGCTCAGCTGTCCGAGGTGACGGAGCAACGAGACTCGCTGGTTCGCTTTCTTGATTCCACATCTTTGTCCTTTGTTAAGCATCTCTCCGAGGCTAAAAAGTGGGGGAGCAGGACTGTATTCCAAGAACAACGTCAAGCACAGCAGCCAAGCGTGTCAGGTTCTGTCTACAACGAATCTTCCGCGTTGCTGCCGGACTTGCTGGAGACATCTCCGTCCGGTAATGAGCTTAGTCTGTTTTCGCCCGAATTCACAGGGACCCTTCCACGGGACACGGCATTAGCAGGTGACCAGACCTCTATGAATCTAGACTCAGCAACGTACGGTGCATCGCATGGCCACCCCGTCGATGACACGACTCCAGCAGCGTCATCACCTTGCGATTGCACTTGCTCAGAGACAAGGCGGCTCTCGGACGGATCGGAAGTTAGCCGTAACATATGGCAAGCAGGCAACCAGGCCTTGAAGGACCCCCCTTTACTCCTATCGACCTCGATGCTTGAACTGGAATACGAGGCTAGCGAAGACGTCCCGGTGCGCGTTGTGCTTTATGGCTGGGATCATGTAGCGCAGTCGGGGAGAATGACACCACTTTGGAAGAGGATTCGGCACCTCGACGAGATTTGCTTTTCTGCTTGCGGCCAGGTTGAGCGCCTTGCCGTGATTCACATGGTTCACCGCTATATGCGCGCCTACGCTGACCCAACATCGGCCAACATTAGTACCATTTTACCACGATGGTATATAAAATCGTGAGTCTCAGTGTCCCTTTTAGCTTGAACTACTTCTTGACTAACATACTTGTCCAAGTACGTCAGCACAGGATGTCTCTGGCCATCCAGCTGTAGACTACTTTGCCTGGTAAGAATCAAATCAGCCTTTTATGAACCTAGCTTCAAGAGCTTATATTCACCAACAGGCCGTCCTTTCGACAACAATTCTCACGCTACCCGCATCGATACTGCAGTAACTTATTCTGGCATATGTTCAAAGAGCACCTGCGCATCACCTGGCCCTACGAATTCCGTGATGCGTATTCCGTCAACGTAGGGCTTAACAAGTATGAACTTTCGTCCTTATTTAGGGATACAATCTCCAATCTCGGCTCTTGGACCATGCATTCGGACTTCTTTTATCATTTTCCTGCACTTGTTCATGACGTGCCCAAATTCCAGCAAGATAGTCTGCCTGTCACAATTCAGCCTTTACCCCTTCAGCCCAACTCATTAGGGTACTTATCTCGAAGCCGATCTCCATTAAATCACCACGGCACTTTTAGGATCACGGAGGGCATGGTTTCCAACACTTCCCAAGGTAGTGAGGACGATCAAGGATGGGGTTATGATGCTGCTGTTGGAGAGTATAACTGGAATTTGGACAACCTTTAAACTCGTAATTTGCTTTGTATCAACACATCATTCAAATGTTTCATTATTTCCCCTTTCTCTTCACCAAGTATTCGACAACTGGTCAGGTCACAGCATAAACATCAAATGGAGTTCGACTCATTCCTCCAAATCAGTTTATCCGCGTTTCAAAAATCATTTCCAGCTTGGGGCAGAGAAGTGTAAACCCGTCTGCTAGCCCGTCTTGGAATGCCTCAAATGTTTGGTTGGGCGCAAGGCGGATGTCGAACTTGAAAACAATTTGCGAAAGAACATGCCGAACTTCAAGAAGCCCAAGTTGCTTTCCGGCACAGGAATAACGGCCTGTGCACAATGTCAGAAAATCTATTACCCGATTAGATGGCTGTTGGGACTCGCCAGTCGAGAAAGGGGCAAATGCCGAAGCATCCCGGACGAGCTGGGGTTGTGTTGTCCATCGCTCAGGAATGAAATCGTTGGGGCGAGCAAAGCATCTTTCGTCTAGTCACAATGGTCAGCTATGTCTCAGGGCAGGATTGGGGAACCACTTACCGCGGTTCAATGTATATGGCGGTGTTTGGACAATCGTGTTTCCTGGGATAAATGTTCCGTCGATTTGCAGGCCTTGCGGGGGTGTGATTCTCTGCAGACCCGAAGGAATAGCTGGGTAAAGCCGCATCGTCTCATCAATAATAGCTTGGAGGTATTTGAGTTTGGCAAGAGCACTGTGGCTATGAGGAGCATCCTCTTGTTTCAAGAACTCGTCAACTTCTCTCCGTAACTTCTGGTAGACATGGGGATGACGGGCTAGCTCAAACAGGGCACATGTTAAGCTTGCGGAAGTAGTGTCACTATGTAAATGAATCAGTCAACTATTATCATATCTTGACTCGAAGATATACCTCCCTGCAACCACAATAAGGTGGGCATCGCCCAAGAGGTTGAGTTCGTCTTGCTTGGTGTGGACTGATTGCTGTCTGTAGGCACCAAGGAGCCAGGAGAACAAGTCTGGAAGGTCTGGCTCATTCTGCCACCCAGTTAGAAGAGAAATAACAGACACGTATAGAAAGAAGCGTTACCTTTGTCCTCTGATCCACATGTTTTCGTAGCCATTTTAGAAAGTTTGCAATCTGGTAATTCAGGATGGGTATATCCTTTATGAGTAGATAGAGCCAAGAGGTTCGACCAATCTGGGTGCCCCACAAGGTGGACATTTGTGTCAGCTCCATGTAATAGTGCTTGACTCCGTCATTAAGCATATTGAAGCTCTTGCCAAATGCGAGATCGCCCATAACGTCGAAACCGTAAAAGCCGCACCATTCCGTAATGTCGACCGGTTTACCGCATCTCTGTTGCAGCTGACTCATTAACAAACGCGTGTATTTCTCAATTCTTGGCTCGTAATCTCGCATGGCTTTTGAAGTAATTAGTCTTGCTTGGCAACAATCAAAAGACGAAATTCTTTATACCTTTTGCATTGAGACCTCTATCCCATACCTTTCTTCTGAGTGCATGCTCCTGCCTATCCCTCGTAGCATGCAAAGATATAGTAGGCACGAAAACATTATACCAAGGACCCTTTAGACAAGGAGATGAGTTTTGGTAAATTGCGGCCACGGCGCTCGGTGATGCAACTGACATTTCAGATGGACCTTTGGCTTAGTTAGTATTGTCTTGATATAGGGCGGAGAGGTAAATAAATTAATAAATACCCAGTCTGATAAAATCGCCGTAGGTTTTGTGTAGCTTTTGCACTTCCGAAAACATGTGAAACTTCTTCATCGACATTGATACCGCATACAACGAAGACAGGGGAGCAAAGATTGGACCAGGGAATCGGCGCAAGGGATGAAAGAAGAATCTGTAGACGACCATGCTGCCGTATAACCCAGCTATGAAGGCTGCCAGGAGGGCAGAAGCAGTACACCAGGCACCGAGAAGGCTCTGGTGGTCCAGGTCACCATGATAGGCTAAGAGGCTAAAGATGGATGCATAGATAAGAACGAAGAAAGCAATTATGCGATGAACGGTAACATCCCACTCGCCAATCCGAAATATAGCTAGGTGAGTAGCGACACCAAAGAAAGCCACAATACAAAGGGCAGAAGGGCTGTCCAGTTGAATATTGCTAAGGGTAATCATAATAAAGATAGGTTATTGGTAGTCCAAGGAGAGTAAATGTTATTATTATCCTTCGTCCAGTCGAAAGATATGAGCCCTCTCTATACTATAACTATTAAAATATATGCAGCACGTTGACATCTAGTATTATGACTCAGGGACAAGAACATTACCCCGCATGATCAACCAACGTAATCTATCACTTGTGCAAGTGTACAATGCAAGACACGTGAAACTTCCTTGTCCCTTTCAGGACATTTGATAATCCTGAGTCAGTTGGACCTGAGTAAGCCGACGATCCGAAAGACCACACAAGGATTAATTGAGGGGTAGAAATAAATCGGGTGCATAGAGATATTAGATGAATGGGTCCGGGCTGGGGGATGAAATGATGTCATGCTTCAGGTTCGTGGCAAAGTTCATGCATACAGGGCTAGGTTTAGAAGACAATTCCATGAACAGTCAATTTTCATAACCGATTTGCTATCGCTGCCATCCTCTCAGCGTAAAAGGGTGCCTTATTATCGGCGGATTACCAACAACCTCTGTCTACTGTTCTATTGATTTGGGTGCCAGCAGCTAATAACCACTTCTTTCCAAGCCCCTAATTCTACATTCCATAGATACTATCAGATCCGCTGACTGCCCAATACCACTATCACAGCTCATTTAATATCTGATCTGAGAGGTTCACTCCGTCTTCACTGCTGTCCGGCTCTGCGTCTTCAAGCTGCATGCTAGTCAATAGGTCCAAGTCCATGCTAAGTAAATCAAATACCCGTTGATCAGACAGATAGGTATTAGTTCCGTCCATCTCCATTCCTACATCAAGAGAATGAATACTTTCGAGGCCTTCAACGGCGTCAGAAACACTCCATGAGATCCCGGCCTCAGTGGGGCGGCAGTATTCCATCATAGTAGACCAGCTACAACTCGGTATGGAGTAGCGTTTCGGCGCTTGTGAGCAACGTAGAACTCGTTCCATTTCTGACATACAGCTCAAATATTGGTATGGCTGATAGGCTATAATGTCTGTCCAGCTTCGTAGGCAGCCCTTCCACTGACTCGTCAGACCACTCTCGACCGAGCTGACAGTCTGGCGAACAAGAAAGCTTAGGGGTTCGATACCCTCAAATCGGGGATGATATGCCTTCAACATCTCGACTAGCGTCCGAAGCCGCCTCTGGTTCGCAATGACCTGACCGCCGAGCCTGGCCTCAAACACATGCATAGTCATGGGGACAGCGGCAAAGGCAGCCCTGGTGCGACAGTTCAGTATCATCTGTTACGTGTTCACCGGACGTAATGTACTCACACACTGACGGGCAGAAACCGCGCAAGTCCAAGTCGGACGGGCTCTGCCAGATGGTCGATAAGGCGAAAGGTGGCAGACCGAACCTCATCGACCAGAGTAGAGGGAAGAAACTCAGCCGCACCAGACAAACCAACATCAACCATGAGATTATGATGATGGAGTAGCAATTTAGCAGTGCTTGAGTCTTGTTACTGTCGATATCTTTGGGGAGATGGTCCATTTAACCTACTAGTATTGTATATATACAAAGTTCGTGTAGACAATAACAGACGGATGTCGTTGCTGACTTCCGTGACCCAATTCAAGGAATTCTTCCCCGGTGGCACTGAACCAGGCCGAGAGATTCTCTCTGCATTGAGATATAGTTGTGCGGTCATTAGCACATATTGTCTCCAGGTGATGTGAAGCACTGCGATGTCGAGCCATGAGCTGAAGCAAATCTATTACGATGTAGCATAATGCCATCAATCGGCGGAATACCCTGAATAGTTGGGCTTTTATGCGTGGTGTGTACACCAAAGACCCGTTGAACTCGGAGCTAAAGTCCTCTTCCTCTGGTAACGGGTATTGTCCAGGAATCTGTACACATCGCCTGAGTCCGAGAGAAATACTGCGATCACGGAGGATACAACACCACCAGAGACGCTTCAGTGGACCTGTGTCAGTTCCATTGATGTATCTCACATGGTTTGCACCAAGGCATTCAGCGTGGTCGATCGCTCTGGTCAACCATACTGAGTTGGGCGTTGGATGACCGTTGTCAAATGAGACGGGTAAAAAGGTAAGCAGCAAAGCTCCCCGTGCTAGATCGACGGCAGAGGGTTCAGTCTCGAGGTCATAAAGAAGCTTACTCACGTTAGCTCTTATCAGCGCGGGGCTGGACAGAATAAAAGGACCTTGGCTCGTCGGTAAAACCTAGCAGCCGCAAGGCGAGGGCATTCAAACCCCAGTTCTTTGGTTACAGATTCAGACACGAACTATAACAATGTCAGCAACAACCTGAATGTGTAATTAAGTCCACCCACGCTACAAGAAGCAAATAACATCGCCTGTATCAAAAATAGTGACAATTTATTCGTCTTCTGTCCGTATTGTTCCCAAAATACACACTCATCCATCAAGGGCAGCATCGGGTGAACGTGCAGAAAGTATTCTCGGATAATTTCGTCGAGTATAGGTCTGGGCGGAACGTTCAAGCATCCTTGTTGTCGTAGGAAGCTAACATCATCTGGAGGAAGGTTACTCAGGTCTGGATCGCTTATGAAAGCGAGCTGGTTATCTGTCGGCTTCAACACCATGCTACCGTCTTCGGACCTAGTATCGGTAAGCTCGATTTGTACGTTGTCGAGATCGTATGGTGAGGGATTCGAGGATGAGAATGGGTAGATCTCCAAAGACGGGTCGTCGTTCGTTGTAAACGTGCCATCCTGGAGCCAAATACCGTCGAGAATAGTGGTCGCGAAGCTAGTATTGGTCTTGTTCGTGACTTCCGCGTTTTTTGTTTCGAGCCTTCTGCTATCAAACGGGTGAGCTTCGCTCGTCTTACTGATTCCCTACCGGTCGATAGACGACTTACCGCTTTGGTGCTCGGCTCTTGACCTCACAGTGGACCTGATCCAGGCGACAGTTTACACATGGTGAACCTCCAAAGGCCACGTCGCAGCGGATCTTTCTTCTCCTACAATGGAGGCATGCTTGCTTCGCACGGCGTTTTGGCATACTGAGGTTAATAAAGCGCATTTGGGAATCTTTTTCGGAAGCTTCACAACTGAAAGCCGAGTCTACAGTTATGAAAAGTTGTGAAAAATAGAGGCTGCAGCCAGGAACTGACTGGCTTCTGTTACCCCATACCCCAGGTTCGGCTAATGCATCTTGACTCAGGAACCGCTGCCTCAGCCTTTTGACCCGATTCTCCGAATGCGGGCCCCATCCACCCTCAGCCCCCAGGTGCACTGACCCTCAGACGACAAATAACGTTAGTGAAAATTTTCAGATCTAATCAGGCCACTGATTCGTACTGTAAATGTGATGTTGTAGTATAACCCTTCAGTTAGCTCTCTTTTTCCACGAGTGGTTAAGCTACTGTAAAGTATTTGCCGAAGATCGGCCGAAAGCCCTCGAGTCGCCAACAAGCAATGTGATGACTCCTTTCTCTACAACTCGAGCCTTGATAGCAAACTTAACGATCGCTTCAAGTTCTCGTAAGAAAATTTTCCACCCATTCCGCCGTAGCTGATGATAAAGAACGTCTCCTTTGTCCATTCGAAGTAGAGTAGATCGATCGCGTTCTTCATAGCCAATCATAAAAACACCTTTACCCCTGGCAAAAACCAATTCTACCCCCGGTCCTGATCATCGCGCTCCCTGTCGAGTGACTTCGGAAATTCAACTCTACCCCCTGCAAAGCAGGGCGAAATAACCAACTCTACTAAAGTTGATTTTGGTATGTAGGACTAGGGCGTTCGATTTCGTGATAGCTTCCTTCCGGGCTTTGTCGTAATTGTATAAGAATGTGATCTTGCCGATATGACTGGAATCTGCGATGGATTCGAGGTCTGCGATGAATTTCCTGTATGCCCTTCTCAACGCTCCAAATACAGCTACATCTAACGGCTGAACGACATGAGAAGAGTGTGCTGGAAGGAAAAGGACAAATATATTATGTAAATAACACTCAAACAGGAAGTCATCTGTCATATGACTTCCATGGCCATCAAGAATAAGAAGATGGGGTTCTTTTGGATTCTCGGGCTTTGTTGACATAATAAACACTTTTCTCAGCCAAATCAACGCAATCTGGTTATTTGTCTAGCCTTTATCGCTATAGGCGAATTCCCAGTCTTCCGGGAAGTCAACTTCTCAGGGAAATTTTATTATTAGACTGTTTTCCCTTTGAAGATAACCAAAGGTCTCAGGACTTTCCCAGTCGCCGAGATATACTCGAGAATTAAAATCTAAGACCTTGAACCAGGCTGCCGAATAATTACTGACTTCTTATCCTTCAAACCAAGGAACAGACCATTCAGTCCTATCCCTTCCATCATTCTAACTTCGTCGATGTTGTATCTGTTCTTCTGCTTAACGATCTAGACGGCAGGTATCATTAATAACATAAAGAACGCCTTAATAATCTCAGTAGAAGCTCCATTATATCGATCAGAATCCATATAATTGCCTAGAAGAGTTTTATGTCTTCGTTTCTGTCCATAAACGACTCTAGCCAGTGTTTTCAACGCCTTCTGGGAAGCCGTTGCAGACAGCAATCTTGCTTGCAAACTGTCGGACTTTCTGGTGCGATACAGGACATCCTAGGCCAGCTTATACCAAGATACAATCCCGTAATTCCCTTTCCTATATTACAGAAAGCTTTTGTTCATACTCATGAGCTTTTCTTGGTGTTGTGGCGCCTTTAATTCTGTCTTGAAGGGTTGAACGGTTGATGCCACAGGCTTGGGCGGCTTTGTTCACAGAAACTCCTTCTGCAACCATCTGATGAGCGGCGCTCATGTCTTTTCCAGTGAATTTAGTCATTCTGAATTGATTGATATAGGTTATAAGTTCATACGATTTAAATTGATAAAGCTGTGGCGGTTTCAATAATATGTTAATTGGGAGGCTGGGTAAAAAGTGGGTGGCCGGTTTCCGGGTATCCGACGTTAGCGGCGAGCTGTAGAGGCACAGCTAGCTGTGCCTCTAAGATCATTATGTAAGCGCGATGTATGTAAGTGAGTAAGTTATCTGTTATAAGGCTATTTAAGACATTAAGTTGGAGGCATAGTATAGTTTTTTGTGATTTTACTTGCTTAATAGTATAAAAGAATTCACGCCTAGTGCAAATATTATTGCAACTTAAGGAAAATTCTATAAATTAACCTTATAATATAGCAAGTATAGTACTCCGAAATAGCCCTTTTTCTAAGCTTTCAAATGGTATATATAATATATCTATTAACCGATTATAACCTAATTTAGATATAGGGGTTCTAATGTTAGTATACCTACTGCTAATCCTCATAATCCCGGCCTGCCGCCTTCTATACATAATCAGATCTATAATAAGTCGTAAAACACTATGCCTATAGCTCCTTTACAATGTTCCTCTTAACCCATTTATTCTCAGCCCTATTAAAGTCAAGATAGCTTATTATTTCCTCCTTAGTCTAATCTCAAATACTTCTTCCTATCCTATAGTAATAACCTATTTGCTTCTAATTAACGCACTATTTATATTCAGCCTTGCTATAACGCTAAGGCAGCTTCATAGCCTTATAATACTATTAGTTAATCTTCACTGCTCCCTGAGGCAGTGTAGCATACCACGCCTCTTGATCTGCTTTATAGCGTTGATAGATAGCATAAGTATCCTTATAACTTAATATATTAGCCTTACTTTATATAGTAACTATTAATAGCCTGGCTATAGGAGAAGTCATAGTAATAGTTATTATTTAAGTTATTCTCTCTGTTATTATCTCTGTTATTATATATGCTGCCGAGCCCTCCGTAGGGCTAGCTGGGGATAATAAGCATGTTGTTGATCTCGATACTGTATGTGTTACAGTATGAACTGTTGTAGAAGTCTGAGTGGGAGCTATAGTTGTAGAGGCTTGAGTGGGAGCTGCAGTTATCGAGGCCTAAGTTGAAGTCTATGAGATATATTCCCAGCGTAAGGGGCATGCTTTTGACTTCATTTTATGACCTAACTAATAACACTTTGAGCATATTAGTGGTGCCCAAGGTCGTGTTATTTTCTCAACTGCCTCAAATGCACAAGGCTCTCATTGTATGCTTATTACAGGTAACACCGATGTAGCCTAAAGTCAGTCTATCTGTATAAGAGGCTTAATAAGAAGTTAAGGGTTTCTACTGCGCAGAATCCGCCAATAGGGGTAGAAATGATATATCTGTAACGGTTAACTGTAATATAATAAGGGCTTGATCATATAAGCACACGGCAGACCAAGAGTGCGGTTAAAAGTGCCTATGCAAGCCGGGAGTTGATGTAATAACCGAGCTTGCTAATTGTTAACTAAACGAAGAGCCTCGTGTGATATCTAACCACGGATATTACTATATATCGACCCGGATAGCTTTAGAGGGAAGCTAGCTTATTGTTTTACCTGGTTGCTCTTAAGCTCGGCCACCTGATTTATCACAACTAGCTTAATATATCTCCAGGCATTAAACAGGTTAAGCTGGGAGGTCTTAAGATATAACTTAATAAGTTAATAAATACCCTTATATTATAATTTAATATATTAGTTAAAGTAAAGGTATTAATTAATCTAAGCCTTAATAAATTTCTCCTTATAGAGATCTAGCTAGGTCTCAGTAATATAGCTAACCTAACTTACATAGTCAGGGATATACTTCTTCTTAAATTAATTAAGCTTTTAATAGTATATATCTTTATTACTAGATACAATAAGGTTATATAAAGAGGAGTAGAAGTCCTTCTACTTCTCTTGCCCTTTATAATCCTTTGCATCCTTGGTAAATACATCTATGCAGTAATATAATACCGCCTTATTAATATGCTATAAGTAAAGTAATAAGACTAACTATAGAAAGGTAAAAGCTATAGCATTTATATAAGCAAGGCATCAGTCTATAAGTATTATAAAAGGGAAATCTATATATATAGCTATATAGATAGACCATAGCTATATAAGAGCCTAGTTATAGTCCTCTTCTTTCTTACTACTAAGGAATATAAATATAATATAAAAAGACTATTAGTAAGTATTAATACCAATGGCATTAAGGAGTAGTATCTTATACTTATTAGTCTTATATATATAGTCTAGAATAAGCACTTCCATATATGATTTAAGGTATATAAGTGACTTTAGATATGCAAATAATACTGCCATGACTATACCCTCCTTAAGACATATACGACTCCAGAAGCCCTCACTTTCAAGCTAATCTGCAAGGGCATGCATATTACTTTAACCCTTTACAAGCTCTCGCTTGCTTTATGTAATGCAGTTATAGATATCTTGTTATATAGCAAGTGTTTCTGATGTATTCCGCAGATATAATATAATATCCTTAGGTGCAGAGCCACAATTGATAAGTTGCTTAACTATCAGCCTATCTGCCTTTAATAGCTGACAATAGATAGGGTATGCCAAAGGACTACTTAGCTTATGGTTATATTTATGATGTTTCTAATCAGGACGATGTAATAGGAACCACGAAGTCTTACTTAACCCCTCCTTTGCTATAACAGAAAAGAGGCAACCTGTATAGCGTGATATAGTATTCCTGACCCATTCCCTTGTTATTAAAGGGGGCTTTATGCCTCAATCACAAGTATAGATAACCTTAGTCCTTCTACTTATAGTCTTCTATGAATTCTTAACTACAAAGGCATAGCCTCTTTCTCAGGCCTAGGCGTTAATAGCAGTAAGGAGAGCCTGCCGCAAGGGAAAGTAACCTTCCGGTGAAAGAACATCATCAGGGAATAGATTTATAGCATTAATTAGGTTCATTTTAGTTATAAAATACGGTAATAGCTTCAATTTGCTTCAATTGTGATATCAGTCGTTGAATTAGAAGGTTTAAGTTAAAGCCACGTCTGCAACTTCCCATACATATATCGCGCTTACGTAATGATCTTAGAGGCACAGCTAGCTGTGCCTCTACAGGCCGCCGACGTTAGCGTGAGTATTACTAAATAATTGACTGCTGTAAAGTATCATCACTAAACCAAAATTTGGGGCAGTACGGGATATGTATGTAATCACTCCAGCATTCGCGGCATCAGCGGCATCAGCGGCGTCAGCGGCGTCATCGGTAATATCGGCAATACCGGCTCGAAAGGGAATGTGTCATAAGTCAAGGCAGCTTATTCAGAATTGTTAGTCTCTGAAAGCATTCCCATGTTATTAACCTCGACGGTTTTTCTTTTCGTTTCATCAAGTTTCTCAAACCAAACCCAGGAGTGATTGAGACCGAGAGAGTCGCAATTCCTGAGAATGCCGTCAATCAAGTCTCTGTATCCGAGGGCCTGGGATAATCGCCCACCAAATAATAGCCCAGTGCCCAAGATTGTCCACAAATCGTTTTGTATGGCGGTTGGCGCCAACTTCCTCTACCTCCAGTTTCTCTTTCTTGGCCTCTTCTGCTACATCTTTGGGTCCCTATTCCTCCAGACGAGCCATATTCACAATCTTCACGTCGTCTTTGTCGATTATGATGGAGGCTCCATTGGCCGCGCTGTGCTGGGTGCTTATGCTGCTCTCCAAGGGCCAACATTTCCATCGTTAATTGAACGATCGCCCTCAGATTTTCCAACCTCCATCGATCTGCTCGAAGCTGTGTGTAAGACGAGATACTGGGGGGCTCTCTACGTGTCACCAGGCGCATCAGGCAGGCTGCAAGAGGCATTGACGGACGGCACAGCGGCATCGGCATACAACAACACTGACGTGATGGCGTATATATGGAATGAAGCTATGTATGCGCCCACCGTCGACTCGGCCATATCGGCCAGCCTTGAGCTTCTATCTGGGGCAGCCAGGGTAGCATACAGTACTGGGAACGGGACTGGCAATATTACATCTGTCATCGGCCCTGCTACACTTTCGGTCCTCGCAGACCCTTGGGAGCTCCAATCTATCAACATTCAGCCAACAGCTCAAGGGTCGAGAGCCATCTACAACACTGTGGTTATCATCTTAATTCTGATCCAAGAGTTCTTCTACCTTGGTACTATAAATGGCCTCTATGCTCAGTTTAAACTATATGCCTACGTCGACCCATACCGAATTATTATTATCCGCAATGCAATTTCCCTCTCTTACACGTTTATAGGGTCCCTATGCGTTATCAGTACCATCTGGGCTTTCAAATCAGGCTGGGATATCAATGGAAGCCAGTTTATTTTATCCTGGGTCGTTTTGTGGCTCTTCGCGCATATCAACTTTCTCACCATTGATGTATTTACGATATGGCTACCACCTCCGTTTGTCCCAATGGCCCTCGTGTCATGGATTATTTTCAATGTCACCTCCACTCTGCTGCCTTTCGATCTAAGCCCGGCATTCTATCGCATCGGGTATATATTTCCCGCTCACGAGCTCTATCAAGGACTGATAGATATCTGGTCTCGTGGTTGCAATCCCCAACTGCACTACGCACTACCGATCTTGTTTACCTGGGAACTTGTGGCCCTCATCTCAAGTGCTCTTGGGGTATTTCGCAGATGTCACTTTGCGATGCTCGGGGAAGACTTGCAGAAAAAGGAGTTCAAGGAGCGCCTTGATGCTGCTGTAGAATTCGAGATGGAAAGGGTGAATAAGATGAAGCAAAAGCATTCCGAGCCTGCAAAGCCTGAGGTTGAACAAAAGCATAAAGCAACACGACCTGATAAGGCTATCTCCGAAGGTGGAGACGAAGAGAGGGTTGTGCGAGGAGAGCTATCCCTTGTCCTCGAGCAGGTCAATACTAATCAACGACGGGAGCAGGAAAGAACGAGCACGGCTTGCAACTTCGGGCCGGCATTCAACCTACTATTCAGCCACGAGGGTGGCAATGACGCGTAGGAGTTATGAAATGAAGACGGGGGAAAAAAGCATGCCAGTGGAATGGGAAAATCGTCTTACGGAATGTCCCGGGAATGCTTGGTCAGCAACTCAAAGTTGTGGTCCTGTTGTGGCGAGAGAGCATTGAGAAACTTAAAGAATGTGGATATTATCTTACTCAAAGCATTCAGGGACGTGGGAATAAGTTAGCGAACAAGAAAACAAGTGATAGACAAACCTGCTCAGTGCCATATAAGCACACTAGTGATATCAATTCTAGGGCTAACCTGGCCGTCTTAGCTTTCTATCGCTTGAAAGGTGTTAAGAGTGGAAGTAATTGTTGGATATGGATTAAATATTTCCATTCCTACTAAGTGACTTAGAATAAGAAGGGTTTCAGCTCCGTATCCTCGGTCCTATATCGTTAAGTTGCTTGAACTTCATGCCGAGCTCCTAGGCCGCCTTATTTGAGTCCAACTGACAAAAGGGGAAGAGATGTGTCATCACGTCACTTGTGGGACGTCTCTCAGAGATCCTAGAAATTCAGCTTTTAATGCTCTGAATGGTTGATAGGTTTTAGGGTGTGGTAGGAGCCAGGTACCGGCGTACCGCTGGCGCGCCTCTAGCTCTTTGTAATCATTTGCATATTTCGGTCCATAAAACGCGTGATGAGCTCATTATGGCAGACACCATATTATGATACTAAGGACAACAAGGAATGTGTGGAAACTTCTGAAATTTGGTACAGCTGAGTTCACACCAAGTTTGTGAGCATATCAGAGAATGCGGGGAAGTTCCAATATAGTACACCTTGTAATAGCAAAATATTGGTTAGCCCAGCAGACAACCGGTTTAGACTTCTCTCAGGCGGTGTGTAGACGTTGCAATGTCTTACACCCATTTACAATGACAAAGCTGATGACAAAGCTGATGACAAAGCTGATGACAAAGCTGATGACAAAGCTGATGACAAAGCTGATGACAAAGCTGATGACAAAGCTGATGACAAAGCTGATGACAAAGCTGATGACAAAGCTGATGACAAAGCTGATGACAAAGCTGATGACAAAGCTGATGACAAAGCTGATGACAAAGCTGATGACAAAGGATTATATAATATGAGTTTAGTCCTCAGACTATGACCCTACATTAGAGGACCCTGGAAAACGGTCATTCTTCAAAGTGAAATATCTTAAATATAGTATCTCGCTAGCTCATTCTTTGAAAAGCAACTTGTGGCAACGAACAACTGTATGTCAGTAATCATTGCCGAGGGCCAGATGCTAGTGTCCGATTTCAGCATCCTCAGCTTACAACTTCGGGATGAAGATGGTTTTTAATTCATCCGGACCTCCTGGCACGCACGGACTGGAGCATTGTTATCTTTGTATTATGCAGAAGAATGTATCTAAAGACAGCTCCAAGAAATAGTATGAAGTTGTGATTGTTTAATTAAGGATTGAGTATAATAATATAGTAATACGTGGTTCACAAAGGAGCGAACCATGTTATCTACCATTTCATAGAATTCCATTTGATTTACTGCAGCGCCACTTTGATAGCTTGCACGAGGTCCTCCTTGTGCAGTCCTAACTGCTCCAGTTTCTCCAACTCCGCCGAATCGACCTTGTGATTGAAGTCGCCGCCGTGGCCCTCAAGGAAATGTGTAACAAAGAATTTGATAAAAGGCGCCACACCATCGCCCTGACTGATCTTATCCTCATACTCTTTAGCCACTTCGTTAACATCTCGCGTTTTGATGTCCCAGTCTGCGTCTGTCGTTCCTGTTGCGCGCTGAACAGCGTCTAGGATCTCTCGCTGCGTTAGGTGGAACGACGGCGTATATACAGCTTTGTTTTTGAACTTGGCCAAATCAGCCTCAGGTAAGCTCAGAACCGCAGCAACTGCTTCAGCTGTATGTGAGATAGTCGCCGTATTGACCTTGGCATCAGCGCCTTGCCAGATTGTTGCCTTACGAGTTTTCGGTTCGATACCCCATAAGCCCTGAGTAAGACCTGCATCAAGCCACGGGCCGACGGCGATAGATATCCAACTGCTGACACCGATACTTTCAATCAAATCTCGAATGCGTTTCTTCGCTATAAGTAGCTCATTCTCCTCTACAAGCTGGCCGGCAAAGGGGTCGGGGCCGAACTCAGATGGAAGGATATAGGGTACGCCAGCATTAGCGGCTGCGCGGATGGCAGGCTCCTGAAGCTCTACGAGTTGAGCTAGAGGGGGCATTAGGACGAGGGCATCTTGGCCTTTGAGCACCTCAGTGAGAAAAGCTTCATCCTTAAGGTTGCCCTTCTTGACATCAACACCAACAGGAAACGTGCTTGTAGCCTCGGGTCGCTGAATAGCGGTAATAGTATGGGCGCCCAATCCGACGAGGGCGTCGATGGTCGGCTTCCCAAGCTGGCCGCTAGCGCCAGTAATCGCGATCTTCCGTCCCTGGATTGCTGGAGCCATCTTATACTAATTGTAAAATCGAACAGTAAGATCGTAACAGATTCACTCGAAGTAATGAGATGCGCAAGCTGATCTGCAGTTAGCGGCTGTGTTAATCTTTTTTCAAGTCGAGCCGAGCTCAACTTTAAATACTTCTGAGACCTGGAAGCTGAGGGAAGTTTAGTCGCGACTGGATGGATTTTATGTTACTTTAGTTTCCTGTCACGAAGGATCAAGCCGACATGGCAGGGAAGGTGAGGACGATAAGAAATTAAGCCACACTGGATTATTTCAGCTAGTGCATCGCTTTTCGTCTAATTCGTCTTTAACCGGCGTTACCGTTCAGAACCTAAAACAGAATATGGTGAACAGAATGTGGTGTAATACTGATTCCTAACAATAACTAAGATTTCCAATGGCTGTTGTGGCTTGCGTGATTACTTGTCCTATTAGTCACTATGCGGAGCCTTACAAATAAAGCCGGTGGCTAAATGCAATTTATTAAATAATCCTAATTGATAACTGACGATATACTTACGTCTCAAAACTTTGTTAGCCAGAGGCGGTGCTTCCACCTTTGCTACTTTATTACGGTATCATGCAAAAGATTCGTTAGTTACCCCACCACCTCGCAAAGTAGGTCACTTGTCCCTCATTTAGAGTACCCAAACCGGTCACAACAAGGTCTTTCATTATAATCATCACCACCACCACCATCATCATCAAATAAACCTCTACTTATGGAAGATAATACCGAGGCCATAAAGCAGTTCCAACTCGCGAAGACCTACAGTGAGAGGGGCTTAGGAGGCTCTAGCGAAGGACTTCATAAGAGAGATTCTAGCTACAATGTAATAACAATATCAGGTGTCGTGATTCCAATGAAGGTATGAAAATGGTAGGGAATAGCTTTCATTGGGGCAAGTAGATCAGATTGATAGTACATCAAGACTTGGAAAAGGTACAGTGGGATGCAATAAGTTTGAATCCAGGCTGAAGTACTCCGTACCAGCTGTTGTAATCAAGCTCCTGTATACAGAGCTTTAACCTGATAAAGTAAGTTTTAAGCTATATCAGGCAAAAGGCTATCCCGATTGGGGTATTGCTACGTAGGAAACTGGTCTTATCTCGGTTAGTCAGTGAATGTGTACTTGAATTTGGACTCAAACTTATTGCCCCCCACTGTAACAGCAGGGTCTGATCTGATGAAACCTTGCCTGGTACTATAGTATGGCTCTTGAAATTAGTCAGAAGACAAGCGGGGTAAAATAAGAGGTGATTTCAAAGCGAAAGTTAATTCATCGGAACGACCGGAGGTGGCGTTTGCATTCAAGCTCACGGCACATGTCAAAAATGTTACCGTCACCCATAGGCCTAGCTTACAAAAAGTTGTATGCAGTAATCAATCGTTCTTTAGTGGGGGTAGGCTATTGATAATGACTCTATTTATTGGGTACCATGAAGATATTGTGAAAGGCCGAGCCTCTGTATATTGCAATAAGAACAGAAGAACGATCTATCTATACATAAGAGGAAAAGAAGAACAACATGAGCTTCTGATAGGAAACCCTCGATATAGCCTTTCCTAGCTAAATGAACAGGTGGCCTTAAGTCTGAAGAGGCTTTCTGAGGAAACTCTATACGAGACTCTTACATAGGTCTGACGTGTCGCCAAGGAATCGTCGCAGAAGGTTCAGGGCTGCATGTTATTCTAGCTGGCTGGTGCTGGCCTCCAGGAAAAGGCCAACTTCACCCCGCAGGGCCCGGGCTACCCCGGATCTCTTACGGCCCTAGCTCATAACAGAGATTAATGTAACTAATGCCCAGTTACGGAGTACATAATACTTCTATAAATACTTAGGTTGCAACAATTGTTATAGGATCGCACACGCCAAACTTCAGTCGAGAAGTTCTTTTTTTTTATTTATCAAAGTACTACACTAAACGATTCGATATACAATGGCAAAGCCTCTTCCATCGGGAATTTACGCTCCTCTACCGGCATTTTTTAGTGATACGGATGAGTTGGGAAAGCATCCTCCACGTTCTATACTGGAAATCTAGTTGTAATTTCAAGTTTAGGAGTTTGCTAACATTTAGCTAGACCTCAAAGCCTATGTAGAGCACGCTATATGTAACAAGATATTATTTTCTCCTAAATATATATAGACTTGTTAAGAACATCTTTTGCTAACCTGGGACTGATAGATGTTGCTAAACCAGGAGTTATTCCTGTTGTCTCCGCTACAATGGGAGAGGCCCCACATTTGGTTTGTGCAAATTCCTACAGGTTGGGTGAATCAAAGCTTCTTAACAATAACTGTAGGATCGCCAAGAGCGCATACAACTGATACGGGCTCTTCGGTCGGCGCTCGATGAAAACGGCCTGCATCGGACGCCAATTATAGCAGGGGTAGGTGCGACAAGCACTCGAGAGACTATTAGTCTTGCGAAAGAAGCGGCGGCGGCTGGTGCCGAGTTTGTACTCGTTATAGCGCCAAGCTACTATGCGAGTGAATTAAAGGCGAACCCGAGTTCCATCAAGACATTTTTCATCGATGTGGCCTTTGAATCGCCATTGCCAGTGTATGTATGCCTCAGTAGAAGACTCCACTTCTATCTACAGCTCTCTTTTCAAGTATTAGATTTAGGACGGAAAGGGATGATTAGCTAACCAGGATGCTCGGCAAATCAGAGTAATCTACAACTTTCCGTTAGTTGCAGGTGGTATCGATATAACCAGTGACGATATTGTATACATTGCAAGGGCTGCACCAAACATACGCGGCATCATACTATCGTAGGTAGCGACTATTCCTCCAGAGGTTATTCAGATTGCTAAGAATGTCTTATAGCTGTGGTAATGTTGGAAAAGTCTCGAGGATTACAAGCCTTCTCGACGAATCATTCAAGACAATCGCCGGGTTTATGGACTTCTTACTACCGTCTATTTCGGTTGGGTCCGCCGGTGCTATCAGTCCCTTACCGAACATTGTGCCCGTAAGTACCATTTGCAGGTGGAATTGTTAGAAAATCATTCACCACTAAGTATAGGACTTTGCTATGGAGTTGTGGCGCAGTACACAAAGCCTGGATAGTGCCGCAGATTGGGCGAAAACCAGGCTACTCCAGGAGAAAGCCTCCCTAGCCGAAGCGGAATTGCTAAGTGGTGGTGTAAGTGATAGCATTCTAGCTAATGGCTGTATACTAGCAATCGTATACAACATGCTAACATTTAACTTAAGGTGGCTGGATTAAAGTACTTACTTAACCAGCAGTTCGGGTATCCTGCTACTCCCAGACGTCCACTACAGCCTTTGGGCGAGGATACCGCAGCCCGTTTATCTAATAGCAAGTATTTGAAGGATTTGATGGAAGTACGATAGAGACAATGCTCTCCCACTTGTATGGGAATAGTGACAGGTTATTAGGGTAACTGGACCTCTTAGGGAATGAATGAAAATTGACTTGACTTTCTAAATCACAAGTTTTGTGTTCTCAAGTAGCGAGGTGCCAATCTCCCTATGCCCCGCCAAGTCGTATGAGTATTGGAAAATCCGGGATCCCCCTTCCTTTCAGGATTCAGACTAACAGTCTGAAAGTCCTAGATTTAGAGTTTAAAGTCCTAGATGAAATCATTTAGAGATATAAACCCGAGAAGAACTCTCATCTCAATAATGAACAACCAAGTTTAATGTATATATCTCACTCAGCACTACTGCGCAATATAAACAACAACAGATACGGATACGGTAGTCAGGAAAAGCTGGGGAGAAGAAGGAGAATTGAAGTTCAAGCCATATGGGAAAAAGCAAATGCCCTGGCGCGGACTGAGCTTGGACCGACGGATGGCTGACTGCAAACAGACAGACCAAAGTCAGGGGTGTTGATTAAGAAAAGTGGGCCAAGCCCCAAAGCAATAAAGGCATTAGTGGCATGTATCTTAAGAAACCAGGTCATGTTCATTCGCCGCTTGCCTATTGTCTAGGATTACATCATGCCTCCGCGAACGACCTGTCATATAGGTAGTATCTTGTGGATCTATTGCCTGATGCTTGCCTTGAATACCCTGTCTTAGACACTTATAAGCATAATTCCTCCTTTTTCCATGCCTATGCCCTCTTTACGTATAGCGGCTTATAGACAATATTGATTTTTTATTCCCATCGTCAGCCCGCCTCCCCGCTACTTCAGCTCTCATCTTATCAGTAAAAGTGAGTCGCCTTTTCCCCATCTCGGGAGGACCGGCCCGGCCTTGGCAATCTATATTGAGACACTTCGAGGCTCCATGTTTGAAAGATTGAGACACCTATCATAGCTTTCGCGATGTTTAACTCGGTGTCTAACTTGGACCACTCTACATTCTGGACGAACTCAGCCTTCTACCATAAATTCCTTTCCCTCAATCTAGAGTTGAATACTAGTACATGGAGCTCAGATAGACCTTAGATTATTCTAAGATATCTAAAAGACATTCTATGCAAGTCATAGAGTATACTCCGCGCGTTACTCAAGTTTATACTCGGGCGTGACGATGACGAATGCGTCAAGAGGAGCAACGATCTTCGACCATGCTTTGGTAGTGACTTTTGTGTACTGGTCAGTGCTGGTAATCTGAACTGGCGGATATGGTTCATCGTAGACTGGGAGACCGAGATTTTTAAAGTTGATCCTTTGCAACTTCACGGTATTGCTTTTGCCCAGGTGGTTCTGGATAATTCCTTGTACCTCGCAGAAGATCTACCAGGATCTCGGTCTAGAGGCTATCAAATCTTGGAACTCGTGGACTGAAGAACTCATTCATGATGATGCGGCTGTACCTCCAGGCATGGCCACCGGCGACAATATCTGGATCAACAATGGCGACCTTTCCTGTACCGATAAGAAGACTCTTCCTCCCTTTGAAAGGGCGACTATTGAGAGTATGGAACAATCTGGATACCCGGACACGTAACTTGTAAACAACAATCCTCAATATCTACGTCTAGCTAAGAAGAAGGGCCTAGCCCCCCATATGCAACCGTTTGCGAAGAAGTTGCTTGCTGTCTTGGACACTACCGGTGGCATCACCCTAGCAGACAAGGCCTGCCGTTTTGCTCTGCACAAGGCCAAACGTCTCGGAGTGCAATTTGTCCTTGATCAGACTGCTGGGAAGGTTATCTCGATCGTCCAAGACTCGGCCGGCAGAGCGTCTGGCATCTCTACCGTCGACGGAAAGACACATCAAGCTGCTCTCACTATCGCGGCTTGCGGTGGGTGGACGCCAAGCCTCATTCCAGAATTAGATGGCTTTGCTGAAACAACTGCCCGGTGCGTCGTCATCTTCAAACTTCCCGAAGACCTTCGCGAGCGCTTTTCCCCGTCCCGATTCCCTGCTTGGTCATTCAAGATTACGGATGGAGCTGAGACTGGCTTGTATGGGTTCCCTGTTGATGAAAATGGTCTTCTAAAGATCGGCTATCGAGGAACGAAGTACACCAATCCAAAGGTCCAATCGGATGGCCATAGCGAACTGTTCCTGTAACTCGATGGTCCGAAGACGAACAGCTGACCAAGATCCCGGCCCAGGCCGTCAAAGTCATCCGCAGATTCACGAATCAGTACCTGCCAGAACTAGCCAGTGTTGATATTCGGTTGACATGGCTATGCTGGTACACTGATTCCTTTGATAATCACTTCATTATTGATCATGTGCCCAAGAAGGAAGGGCTAATGGTTGCCACAGCAGGCAGTGGGCATGCGTTCAAATATCTTCCTACTATTGGAAACTGGGTGGTAGATATCATTGAAGGTAAGAGTTTGGATAGACCAGCTGCGAAGGCATGGCGCTGGAGGTCACCTAAGGAAGGTAAAGCGCCATTTAACAAGCTAATGGAAGGGTCAAGCGGAGATAGAGCACTGAGTAATGTGCAGCTGGTGTCAGTAGATGCTCTTATATCGAAGCTATGATAGTGAGGAGGTCATAGAGACTTTCTATGTAATGATAGATTAAGATGATTTGGTCTCAATCTACTTCATGCGCCTGTCAGCATATTCGAGAAGTGCAGCGGTACGTAAGCCCCGCACAGTCTTGTATGGCATCAGACTGTCTGGTTTTGTGAGATGAGGCGCTATTTGGCGTCCTGTAAGACTTGTTACATTTTTTTTCTCTTTCTTTTTCTTTCAAGCCTAAGCCTCAAGGGCACTGATTGGGCATCAGCAGACCCTCGCGGAGGATCGGTAAGGCAGAAATGCTCAAGAGAAAACGGTTTTTCGTCTCGACGATAGCTAGGCATAAATTAAAAACACGATTTATGGCATCCTGTGACCGACCACGTTAGAGCCCCGAGAGTATTCATTGTTGTCAATATGTAAAAGGAGATGGCATCGCGCATTCAAAACATTGCTTTATACCCCTTGCTTCCTTAGCAAGTTTCTTTTCAACTCCGCTAAACGCAAGTAGCATTAGAAATCGGTTTGCGTAAGTGATAACTTGTGCACAAACTGAATAAATTAAGGCTGTCGTGTAACATTGGGTATCTATGCAAGGAGGGATTCTCTCATTATAATTTCCAAAATAAGGCTTGCATAATACGATACTAGTAGTACGCTGTCATAGCCGTACCACGCGCTATTTTGGACCTGAACTTGTTCATTCTTCCTTTGCAGTTGTCACAAGTAGTATCCAGTTGAAACAATCGTAAAAGACCTGAGAACTATGTCTTATGTGGATGCAGAATCAGGCACCTCTCGGAATAGCTTCACTTTTCCGGTCAGCGATCATACACCACAGACGTGGCAACTGAATGCAACGAGTCCAACCCTACAAAGTATTTCTCAACAAATTGGCAAAGCTTGGCTATGGTCATTAGACAACGTCGCAGTTGGCTTCTGGACATCTCGAAAAGACTTTGTCAAATATTGTGAGCAGGTTAGTATTGGCTTATAAGCGTGTTTATATGCCTTCACTTATGGGCTTGGTATAGCATGGAGAGGCTCTGAATGCGAACCGTTGCGGAACACGACCTTTAGGCATCTTCCTAGACTTGACTCCAGTAACTGGAAACGATGGTTCGGGCTTATTATATACCAAGAGGGTCAAAGTCGATTTGATTGACATAGGATGAGCGCTGCCGACAACACTGAAGGAAGACCTTCCGAAGAGTCAAAGTCATTCAGAAGAACGTGATATCTCGAGCATAAGGGCACGTCATTATTATTACCCTATGAGAATCATAGATTGGGTTATAATCTGAGTTAGCTAAATTGTACTAATAGTAAAGATTCTTTTTATAGAGGATTATAGTTTACTAAGTGATTTCATCTTGATTAGAGAAGAATTATGGGGCTCACATGACGTAGTCGTGAGATTGTAATAGAGCTAGTTAATACAAAGGGTAGCGAACCTCTATGTACTGAAGTCCTCCACTCTTCATGTACCAATGACTCGACGAGATTACTCGGATAAATACTTATTCCTTAGCCTAGTCTCACATGGCCAAGGGCAGTTAAGAATTCACTCTCCCCTCTAAACAAGCAATTAATTGATCTCTGTTCATAGCCAGTCTGCCTTCGGAATTTCCTTACGATATTCGCTATACCTAATCGATAACCAACTACCGGTCGGCAATGACACCTGTCACAACCCAATCAGAGCCGCACCAGGCCAGTGAACAGCGCCCGAGGAAACGAGTTCGCATGGCCTGTAACAGATGTCGGCGGCAGAAACTAAAGGTATGGCGGATTTCATATACGGTGGTAATGTCTGTAGGGAGTGCATTTGCTTGTCACTCTAGAAATTAATCACCGGCCAGTGCTCGGTGTCATGCCAACATCTAGACCCATTTTATTGACCTGCCTGCCACTCAAGTGCGATACCCAGCGACCTTGTGCCCTTTGCACTCGCTCGGGCGTTGAGTGTGTGACAGACTCCAGAGACCTTCCCTGGTACGTCCAAGGATAAGTCGCTGGTCGTCCGTACTACTGTGATAACACAAATTATGAGTAGGCACAAAGATCAACATGGGCATCCTCCTGTTAATTATGGCGAACCGCCGACAACGACTTCCTACACGCCTGACAACATAGTGCCCGAAGCTCTTATGTCCAACGCATGGCCATCGGAAGCACTATGGGAACCAACTTCTTCCCGCGAGACGAACGAACGGACAGAACATACTGCAGTTCCCCGGAATTATTCACGAGATACGTCAGCCGTAAGGTTGACACAGGAGGTATGGCATTCATTCAAACCTATCGAACGCTGACATAGATAATGGCTAGATCTTAAATCAATTAAGTCCCGAGGCGTCACTAAACACGGACACTTCAGCATTACCTGGTGGCTCATGCAACAATACATCTCTGTCTAATGCTGTTCCGATCATTCAAATCCTCGGATTGAATTTACCTTCCAAGGTCATTTCTGATAATTTGATCAACGCCTACTTCGAGTCCGTGCACTGGTTCATGGTGTTATTCCATGAGCCAACATTCCGTCAACGATACGATGCCATCATGCTGACAGGCCAGGCTTCGCCAGACGATCTTCCGTTTCTAGTTTGCGTGATGCTGCTTCTTGCCATTGGAGCCAGGTACATAGACCCAACGTCAAATCTCTCTCAAGAGCTGGCAGATACCGACTTGGACACTCTGCAAAGCAATCTATTGAGTAGTACACGCTTGCACTTGTTGGATATCGTGGAGCTTGGGGGAGTTGAAGTCGTCCAAGTTTGTGTTCTTCTGAGCACCTTTTACCTCTACCATGATCGGCCGAACTTGGCCTTTGCCATTCATGGTATGGGAGTTAAATGCGCTCACACCATGTATCTTCACCAAGAAGCCGCTTGGACGGAGTCCACCGCCTTGGCCCGTGAAATCAAACGACGAGTTTGGTGGGCGTTGTACGTCGTTGACTGGTAAGAGGCATTATTATTGCTACCTCAAGCTACGCCTGGCGGGCAACCTAGCTAAGTTTGAGCAGTTTCTATGCTATCATTTTCGGCCGTCCACGCTCTATTCGAGATGAGGAGTCACATGTGACCATGGTTCGAAATCTCGAGGATACAGCTGCCCGTCATCCAGCATTTAACTCCACCGAGAATATAGGCGACTCAAGCTATCCAGTCACTATATTCTCATACCAGCGTTACAAGTTCACTCTCTACACTATAGCGGCTCGTGTTATGCGCCATATTTACTTCGGCAACTCGTCGACGTCGCTGATATCGGTCTCGCACACCATTCGGTCAATATCCCAGGACCTTGACTCGTGGTTTCAGAGCCTCCCGCCTGAACTGAAGCACCCAAGCGGCTGTGATCCCGAGTTCATGATGCAGCAAGAACAAGAACCACTAAATAACAACATTGTGAGGGTATTTAGACTGCAGGCAATGGCTTTACAGCTCGCCTATGATAACATACAGATTTTACTTCATCGGCCATTATTACAACTTCCTATCAGGCCACGCTCTTCATCGTCCCTTGCTAACGGTGTACGAGGTATGGATGCATCATATAGCAGGGCCAGGGTTGCAAACGAGCCAGTCCTAGGCGTGGTGGACAATGAAACGTTGACCATGAGCAAAGCTCAGTGTTATAAGTCTGCCGTTCGGACGGCCTGCTTGAAAGTTTCAATCGTCAAAGAGGCGAAACATACGCATGCGGCTTCCTATATAGGGATACAAATGTTCACGGCTGGCATGGTTCTCAGCGTTGTGGCCCTCTCAGCACCGCTTTCGTTAGAGGCCCAACAGGCGAAGCGAGCTATTGGGCAGATTGTGTCTACAACGGCCTCGATTGGAAGAAAGACACTGCTGTCGGCTCAGAGCCAGCAAGTCCTAAGGGAGCTGGTTCGTCTCATCTTGGAAAAAGAGATGAATTCCATCTTCGCGGAACCACCACCCCAGCTTAGTGCTACAACCCATAAGAAGCCGACTTCCCGAGATCCTAGTCAGCCAGTGCAGAATAAAACTTCCTCGGTTTCGACTCAAAGCAAAAACGATAACCGCGAGTCGGCTGTACAAACCAGCATCGCTGTTGACCACCGGAGCGGTGATGGCCCCAAGGCCCTGAGATGTGAGCCTGGTGTAGAGATGCAGCGGGCTGACTTTACGGGAGAGATATGGAACGATATTCTTCCCCTAGAGGGCTGTGACTACAGCCATGGCATATCTTCTGTTCGACAAGGTACGAGCAATGACGCTTTTAACGTTACGATTCAGAAAACTTACTCGTAAACAAGTCTTTTCTCAAGCTAGGCACCCGCAAGTGGTTGGTTCCGATTGGTCTGACTATGCTGTCAATTCTTCTCTGTTGACCGAATCCCTCCAGCCGAACGACGATTCAACCAGGTCACTTAACTTTGCAGCTCCTAGTCTTGACTTCCAAGGACTTGGTCAAGCGTGGCTTTGGGAGGATGGACTCTTGCAACCTCTCAACACGGATAGCGGCGAGCAGTAACCATCATTAGTGCAATATAAAATCCCCGTCAACACGAGATGGAGAACAGACTGCTTGAATAACGTTTATTGGGAAGTATGCGATCGCTGGACTGTCAGATTGGTCTACTCGGAACAGAGTTGGTGGCCACTCGGCGAAAACCCGCACATCAATCTATAGTAATCACACTATGTTCCATCTTTTCCTGTCATGGATTTCCTACCGCTCTTCCCTCGTAATGCCACTAACTCATTTGTCAGCCCGAATGGCGACAAGAATATCGGGTGGAAATAATGGACTATTAGCTCAATTGACGGCTAAATAATTTCCATGCAGGAGGCCTTGGTAGCGGCGATCCCAGCATTGTCACAAGATGAACAATAAAACCTTTGCTTATCAAGAGGGTGGCATTTGACTAAAAAAAAGATAGATAAACGGCTCATTAAGTCCCCTAGTTTGGATAAAAACAGAGGGCCATAGCAAATCAACGCTGTGGTTGGGCTTACTCTTGGATGCGAGGCAAGATAATTATAGCTACAAGGACCTGCAGAACGCTGAGTGCCCCTTTCTAAGGATCATGGCGGTATTCGTCATTGTTCAGATTAAAAGGGAGACCTCTAAATGTATGAGTTGTCGCACTCTAAGGGGTTCAGGTACTTCAAATTGGACACAACCGCCCTTGATCGACCAACTGTGGCCCCTACATCAACCGAGTGTGAGAGCGTATCTTTGGTGGCTGGGTAGACTTAAAGACCGACTAGTTCTTTCAACCATCGGCCTTTGCCACACTGAACGCCTCTGTCTTGCTGCAGGATTGATCGAGTAGTTAGATTTGATACTCACAGACTCTTGAAAGAATGACGGCAATGCTTTGGGGATTAATTTTGCCATAACTTCTGGCAGTTTCCTTGTCTTGAAGAAGAGCCGTAGCCGACCTGTACTAGAAACTATCACCCAGGCCAATCAGGCGCCAACTACCGTAGTGGATCGAAGGGGTATGTCCCAGCCCCTTCCTCTCCGTCGCGGGTCTGTTCCATCTCGCTGGTGTCAAATGCAGCGCAGCGGCCCTGGCCCCAAATTCGGAATGACCAAGTTGGCTCCAGTCTAAGCCGTAAGCTACCCAGCCACAAGGCCAAAACCACCAGCCGGTCGGATGCATCCGGTGGGATTGACTGCGGGGGTACCCGGGGTAGTTTGATGAGTGTCCCCGTGGGGTTTCCTGTTTGCTTGGCTTCGGGGAAGTGGAGATGCCCAGGTCCCATCCTGCTGGCACGCCGTCCTTAAAGATTCGTCTGCTGCGAGGCTAAATGATCCTAAAAGTGATTCGACCTTTTTATCAAAGTTGAACATTAAAGACTTGTAGACACCGGTGGTTATCTTGACACATTATATCCTCTCTCTACCAGACTATTTCCAGTCACAGCATAGTTTGCGACAATGGCAAAAATAGCGGAGGCAAAGTCAACGTTGAATATCCTGGTACGTTTGTGATGAACGTTGATGATGATGTACATTATGAATTGCAGGGGATGCGAAGTAAAAACAGTCGACAGAAAGGAGGTGAAGATGGAGAAAAAGGAAGAGGAAGAGAGAGCCAGGTTTCGAGATATCTTGAGCAACCTTGCTAACCTGAAACGTAGATTATTGTCTTCGTGACTCTAGGCTCCTTCTCATACGGATATTCCGCGTCCATTATCGCATCTACACTCGGGCAATCGCACTTCATCTCCTACTTCCATTTGGACCCGATCCATGATTCGAACGCGAACGCTTTACTCGGAGCTACCAATGGATTGTTTCAGACCGGTGGCCTCTTTGGTGCCTTGCTTATCGGTTATTGCGCTGATCGCTTCTCGCGACGCGCTGCCATCATCATCGCATCATCGATCATCTGCGTTGGAGGCGCGCTTCAAGCAGCAAGCCAGAACATCACAATGTTCCTCGTCATGCGTTTCTTCACTGGCGTGGGTGTTGGACTAATCGTCGGCGCTGTTCCCCTTTACCAATCCGAAATCTCTCCTCCTCATTCTCGAGGTTTGCTTGTTGGTCTGCATGGTCAGAAAGATTTCCTTTCAAACAACCATTTTGTTTTGGTACCAATACTGACAACTCGTCCAAGGTGTATTGATTGGCACGGGATATTCGATTGCCGGTTGGGTAGGATACGCCTGTTATCCGTTGAATGGGAATCTCCAGTGGCGCATTCCACTAGCCTTGCAGACCGTTACACCAGCACTACTATGTATTGGTACTCTTCTTCTACCAGAGTCTCCAAGATGGCGTAGGTGCAACTAACAGAACTTATGTTTGATCAAAAGCTGATTTACGTTTAGTGCTTCAGAATGATCGTCCTGAAGAGGCCCTCGCTGTGCTCAAACGGCTCCACGCCAGCGCGCAGGACTCAGAGTTTCAGTTCGCAAGAAAGGAATTCAACGACATGCAACAGCAAATCGGGATCGAGAAGAATGCTGGCAGAGACTCATACCTGGATCTTCTGACTAAAAGAAGTATGCTCAAGCGAGTTGTCGTGGGATTCCTAACCATGTTCGGCGCTCAATGCACTGGAACCTTGGTGATCAATAGTATGCAAAAGCCACCTCCTACTTTGGATGACCTCGAAGATCTCACATTTTTAATTTTTAGACTACGGCACTGTTCTTTATTCCAACATTGGCTACGAAGGACGCATCGCTATCGCTTTCACGGCCGGTTGGGTGACCGTTTCTATTGCCGGAAATACCATCACGGCCATCTTTGTGGATAAAATAGGGAGAGTCAAGTTCATGAGTAAGTCTTTCCCCTCAATCTGAGATTGGATCTGACCCTTAAATGCCCAGTTGTCGGATTTGCCGGCATTGTTTGCGTCCTTATTGGAGAAATTGTGTGCTTGGCCCTTCTGGAGAAGCGACAAAGCTACGGGCTCTCAATTACTGCGATTGCTTTTCTCTATGGGCATATCGCTTTCTTTTCATCATGCATCGACGCTACTACATACATCTACGCTTCTGAGATTTTCCCGACCCACGTTCGAGCCCGGGGTCTTAGCCTTTCGCTATGTGGCCTGTTCCTGGCTAGCTTATGCTTCACACAAGCTGCCACTTCGGCTTTGGCAGCTATTTCGTGGAGGTACTACATCGTATTTACTGTCACATCAGCACTAATGGTTTTCGTGCTGTTCTTCTATTTTCCAGAGACCAAGGGGCTTTCTCTGGAGGAGGTGGCAAAGCTTTTCGGAGACCAAGTAGCTACTGATATGGCTGCTACAGATTCTGGTGAAAACATCCCAGAGGTAAAAGGGATTCAAGCTCAAGAAGTAGTCTCCGAACACTGTGAGAGTGTGTGATGATCAGTATGGCGGCAAGGGCGCCCACTCGGTTGAGCTTAGGATGGGATGATAAATACATACGACGAAGAATGCAACCATTTATTTCTCCTCCGTTCTTGCCCAGAGCTATTTGAAGCTGAAGCTTGAAGTTATACAAATACAATATGATATGTTAGACATGTCTATCTGATTTAATTGACTAATCGCTGTTCGATTCGCCATATCCATCTTGATATGTTGCACTTTTGCCAGCTATAAGCAGAACAAAGTCTCCTGAAGTTAACCGTACTTTGAAGCTCGCTATCTCTCACATTGATGATCTTCTAAGATAGAAATTTGTATTAATATTGAACTTGGCTTTTTCTCCTTAATTCTATACACTCGGGACCAGGTTGTCGTCGAAGAGTGCATTTAGACGCATGACTTTTGAGGCAAGGGTGCGAAAGGGAACAACGCCCGAAGCTACAAATCGTACACAATTGGCTAGATAATACCAGAACATTACTACTGGAAGAATCAAAATGCATATGACTGACCTTTGAAGAGATAGATCCGGTTGAACAGAGGAATACGCCAAGAGCGCTTAGAGAGCTGGGTTATCAACACAGTTTGTACAACACAATATTTCACTTGTCTTTGGGGTGTTGTGTAGCAAAATTGAATTCAATGGTTCTTTAAAAGATAGCCAATGCATTTGGCGGACTCCCTATGCTCCCTAGCACATTCAGGGGTGCACTTGTAAGCAGAAACGAATATCGATTCAGCTCCTTGCATTTCGCAGACAGAGCCTTCAAGTCCCAAAGCTCGCCAATGTGTAGGCCGAAGAGCGATAGGAAATACTGATGAAGCACTAAACTTGTGTGTTAAAGAGATTATTCTTGAAACGATAAAAGGTGTAGGTTGTGTAAAGAAGGGCGAATATACCTAATTCATGAATCCCTCCTTCGCTCCCGTCCTCTCTCATAGGAGGGAGAGCCTCAAATGCAAGTGCGTCGCTTGCAACCGCTGAGAAGCGCTTGTTCCAAAACCACCTTGCCGCTCGTTCGTTGCCTTCTACGCCAACAGCCTTGTGTGTCGCAAGGGCATTTGCCTGAGCCTCCGGGCTACCAGTTAATGAAATGTCCTCTGTAAACCCCGTTCGTATGAGTAGGATATCGCCCTGCTTCAAAACAGTTCCCTGGTGTTCCGCTACTTGCTCCAATTCCTCAACAGTGATACGCTTATCATCGAAACAGTTATAGTCGATACCCATAGTTTGCGAGTACGCCCGATAGTCGAGCAAAATCCCCCGGCCCACGAGGCCGCCTCGGTCATGCCAGTGATTCAGAGTAGGAAACGGATACACCACGTCTTCTTTTTCAAATGACTGCTCAAGACTCTCAACTGTGGGCTTGAATCCGTTATAGCTAGTCTGAGTGTTCTGGTGTTGATAGTGGACCAAGGAATCCCACTGGGACGAACACTGGGTATTGAATTCTACCTCATCGTCAAACCCATGATGGCCGCCAGCACAGTTCTTTGACAGAACCTTGTGCTTTAGGCCTTTTCTACCGAACCCTGGCCTGAATAGAGCACCTAAGGGCCAGTTCAGAGAAACGGAAAATCCATCACGGGCTTCTTTGTATGCTTCCTTGACTACCGATGGAGTCAGGAAATTGATACAGCCGATGTAATCCTTCTTGCTGTCTTGATCGAAAACCCCCCATGCACAGCCTTTGGGCATGCCCTTGACGGGAGGAAGAGAGTCAAAGTCTGGGACTGAGAGGTATGCCATTTGGATTCCTGTATGAAGAAACTGGTTTGTAGCGGCGATAGAGGAACGAAGGACAGAAGAAGAGGTTGTGGAGGTGTATTTGAAGAATTGGATGAAGTTTCTGCTGCAAACAGCCAGGAACGAGACCTTGTTGGGGACTGTACGTCATTGACCAATTTCCCTTGAGAGTTAGCAAAGGCCACCTCCAGCCAAGTGGTACTAAATACCCCACGGGGTTCCCTCCAATGGCTTGATGCAGCACCCCGCACGCTACTTCATGACACTAAGCGAAATAAAGCAAATGAGGGCGGAAGTTACTGCGATTATCAATAGCCAGGTCTAGAACGTCGAGTCCAGCTACTAACCAAACCCTGCTTGTTTGTTTGTCATGTTTTGTAAGCCTTAGACGGAACAGGACCAGACCCTAATCTTGTCCATATCCACCGGGTCTCTTGTAGAACTCAGCTGCTTGTCACTTCCGGCCGACACGGAACCGGTAACTTCCGGTGGAAGCTTGATGCACGGCCTAGTATGCCTGACCCTCAATGGCCAGGAGAAATCGCACGGAAACCCAAAGGGAAATTGGTATACCTTTAGCATATAGTATTTCCGACCTTGAAAAGCACTGCTTTTCGCCAGAACGATCCCCAGCAAACCGTCCATGCATTTGACGACCCCTCAACAGTCTACAAATCGGAGTCAGGCTCAAAATGGGAGAACACCTTTCAGACGACATCTCCTCGTCAATGAACATGACCGCCATAAATCAGAATACGCCTGGTCAGGGACCATCAGTGGCATATAATAGGCCACAGGCGGATAACAACCAAACCACTGTTACTCTGGTTCCACAATCACCGGTTCACTTGCCAGTTGACCGACTCTTCTCAATCCGTGGACGGACGGCAATATGCACCGGAGTTACTGGTGGAATAGGAATTGAGCTCTGCGCCGCATTGGCTGAAGCGGGAGTTGATATTGTATCCATCCAACTTCCCGATGATCCAGTTGGACCCCATCTCCACAGGATAGTGACTGAGTTTGGTCGTAGCTTCAAGAGCTTCGAGTGCGATATTGCTGACTCAAAGTCACTGCGAGCCTGTTTCGCGAGCATTTGGGCTGCTGGTGTACAGCCTAGCATTCTCCTCAACGCCGCGGGAATTAACAAGCGAGGGGCTATGGAGGATCTAACTGATGACGACATAGACAAGGTACGTGGAGCCACAGCATCAAGTCCGCATCAAACTCTATAGATCATTACTAACCACTCCCAAGGTCTTTGCCATAAACCTTAAAGCAAGCTTTGTGACCTGTCAAGAATTTGCCAAGAGATTATCTGAGCAGAGACGACCAGGAAAAATCGTGAATATTGGCTCTATGACTTCGTTCATAGGGATGTATAATGTGTCAGCATATGCATCATCCAAGGGGGGGATATTGCAGATGACGAAGGCTTTCAGCAATGAACTTGCCCCAAGGGGAATACAAGTAAACTGTATTTGTCCCGGGTAAGTTATTTAGTTGTGTCTTTTGCAATTCTTAAATTTTATGATTGCTAATGTGCAAGTCCGTGCCACCGAAAAGTTATTTCAAGACTCCTCTTACGGAAGCTATATCAAAAGACAAATCTTATAGCGATTTCGTCATGAGTAGGACACCAGCTATGCGATGGGGCGAACCAAAAGATCTTCGTGGAGCCTTGATTTTCCTCGCGAGCCCAGCAAGCGACTTCATAACAGGTGTACCAATAATCGTTGATGGCGGGATGTTGGGCAAGTAGATATAATCTATCAGACTTACTTTACCGTGTGTAGTAAATGCTTACGGCTCACGATTGCAGTAGGCCTTATTACGAGTTACGGTATGAATGGTAAATTCTTATTATCCACGAGGGTTGTAACAGATAAGGGTCGATTTTTATTTATATTTAAAATCCTTCAAGATAACAAAAAGCGTAGCCCCGTACGTGTCATATCAGCCTGTTAATCTAAGTATCGGGATTCATACTACTCTCAGAATAGCATCTACCTCCGGCATCTTCCCCCATATATCTGCGCCTTTATTAACCTTTGTTTTGCTTTGGCCTTGTCTAAGGTACCGTCGTTCCTTCGAGACGCTCAGGAAGTACCTGCAGTTACCCAGCATGTGCGACAATTGCGTGGACTGTTGTGTCAAGAGACTGAGTTAGTAATATTTCGGAACATCTTATTTCAAGACAGCATCTTGTTGTGCCACAGGATATTGCCTCGACATGATCCCAAGCTGTGCCTATCACTAATGCGATGTTAATAAATTCGCAGCCTCGTCGAATCAATCATTAAGTTTTAAAAGTAGCTATTATCAACTTTCGAAGCTTTATATACTCATCAAAACAAGCATACCCAATGATCAGTTCCATTTATCGTCATATCATGTTCTCCTCAGGATAAGATCAAACCTGCGATAGATACTAATACTGCTTCACCCGGCCACCTCGTTTCAATTTCCCCTAGGTAGAGCTATCATCATTTTACTGCCGTTCCCCTTAAGATTGTTTTAGCAGCCCAGCTCTTGTTGTTTTCCTTGTATGACACCACAAAACAGTCCTTTACCACCAAAATCACAACCACGTGGCAACCGTTGGTGCACCAAGATTAGAATTAGTTTCTAGTGGAATAAAGTGAAATTCTGCTTCTCCGTGCTCAAGATCGCCTTGTTAAGGATTTCCATCATTCAAATATAATATTTATTATACGCAAGTGTAAGGACGGTATAGTATATGAATTTGGTTTCAACCTTGGGCAAGATGTGCAGGCATTTTAGTCACTATGGCCCAAGAAGGCTCCCATGTCTTGATCCACTTAGAAGCCGAACCTTCAGCTAGAGCTCAGAGGTGCTAGGCGATTAAGATATATATCTAAGAAAATCCAGGCAATAGCTCAAACAACTATTGACAGGTATTTCAAGTATGATCTGAATAGTCAATACAGATCTGCGACAATGAAATACAGGACTAAATTGTAGAAAAGCAACCTAACTCAGTAACTAGAGTAAGCGCCGCAGGAGCAATAACTGATAATATATAGCCTACTCATACAATGTTAGACTTTTCTTAAAGACTGTTTGATTTCTAAAGTAATAAGGTTAATAGAGATTATATTGCCAATCACGAGATATAGATATAGAAAAGGCTCAAGCCTGCCCCTTCATGATAAGTCCGAGGTGACTTCTTGACCGGACAATGCTTAATCACAGCAAGATTGTTCGGCATTTACGACAAGCGATACATCCAACTTCGTCGCTGCAGATTATCTTTGGACCACTTTCAGTGCCATCTAAGTTGCGGAAGAAACCTCAGCCATGATATCAGGTTGGATAAGCAGCTGCTTGATAGTGGGATCCCAGAATGCACTAAATCCGCTAAGAGACGGTAGCGTACTACTGGACGCTGCCAAGGCACACACGTTTGTGAAACTCGGTCCGTCATCTTCTAGTATACTCCATGGCGTGTTCGGTCCGTCAGTATATGGAGCGTCGTCAGTGGGTCCGTTTCGACACGCCATGTTAAGCCTTTGTAAGCAGATTGACTAATCAGTCCTTGTCTGAAGATGACGAAAAGATGGGATGGCTTGGTAATATAAACCGGCGGTTCCTTCATGGATTTATAGCAAGTATATCTAGTATAACTACTCGCGAAAGTCCTACGTCCATTCAACTATATCCTGTCCAAACCAAACAACTCAAATATTGACGAATATGTCTTCTCCTCACACTGTTGGTATCTTTCCCGCCTCTGGAGGTATTGGGGGTGGTACTGCGAAGCACATTTTGACACGTCTACCTCCCACTGATCTCGTATTCATCGCCCGCCACCTTGAGAAGCTTGCCTCTTATAAAGCCATTGGAGTAGAAGTTCGTCAAGCGGATTACGACGACGATGCTGCACTCGAGACCGCATTTCATGGCATCAAGACTCTTTTTCTGATCTCGTATGCCTCTGTTGAGCATCAATACAGATCTCAGGTAAGGAGCTGAACAATCAAGATTTCTCGCGTTGATTGTTCCATAAACTGACTCGAAAAATGGAAAGCGTCATATGGCTGCTATAGATGCTGCAATTGGTTGTGGGGTTAAACACATCTTCTACGGATCTTTAGGCTTCGCTGGATCACCAGACAGCAAGGAAAGTGTGGCACACGTCATGCAAGCACATCTCGATACTGAGAAGTATTTAGAGACATGTCGACAAAACCACACCAGTTTTTCCTACACCATTGTCCGCGAAGGTCTATACTCCGAGTCATATCCTCTGTACACTGCCTTCTTCGACCCTGGAAATCCTCAAACAGAGATCAAGATTCCCCACGATGGATCGGGTCCTGGGATTGCATGGGTTAAAAGGGAGGAACTAGGCGAGGGTACAGCGGAGCTAATCTCGCGATTTGTCAACAGACTAGCGGAGTTCCAGTGGAAAAACAAGACTGTGCTCCTGTCTGGGCACAAAACTCTGACTTTGGCGGAGACCGTCGCGGTTCTCGGTGTGATCGCAAAAACCCCTGTACAAATCAAACAGGTTTCTAACGATGAATTCGCGGCGCAGCCCGAAGTTTATCCCAACTTTACCTATCGCAGTGTAGATCTTTCAAAGCCTTGGGCAACGGCATTTGAGGCTTTTAGGCGTGGCGAAGGAGCTTGGGTCTCTCCACTTCTGAAGGAACTTTTGGGACGGGAACCTGAAGATTTTAAGACCACCATTCAACATTCGTTGTAAATAAGGGCCCGAATGAGGAAATTGGACTTCTTCACATCATGTTCATTCAAGTAAGGGGTCTCGTATTGAAGAAGGTTTTGAGGTACTGAAAAATATAGTGTCAAGGAAGGCTTGAAGGCTGAATGTGTTTCCGCTTGATTAAAAATCAGGAACTTCATAGAAAATGGAAAACAATCAAGGCGCACTGTTGAAGTCTGTTACTATCAAATGCCGTTCAGCAGGACCACGCCATTCGCGAGATTAAGAAAGCAAACGCTCAATTATGAGCGTGAGAACAGCAGCCGGTTAACTCACACTTCCCGACCGGTTAGTGGGAAATTATCACGTTAGTCTCCTATACAAGCTTAGTCACATCAAAATGGGGAAACTACGTGATGACAATTTTTATTCCAAGGCGTGTATGTTGAATCTATCAGATTCCTCTGCCCCCGTCTACCTCCAAACAGACACCAGTCAGAAAGGATGCCTCATCACTGGCGAGAAAACAAGCCGCGTCTGCAACATCGTGAGGTTGGCACAAGCGACCAAGCGGAATCGAACTCATCATCTTTACCCACGCCTCTGGGCTATCATCGTGTCCCAAAAATAGAGGTGTCCTGCTCGTAGTTAGCCTTTGAGGTTTCCGTTTTTCTTCGGACTCGTGTAACAAATACATATTCGTTTCTCCCACAGCTGGCAAAATCGCATTGAATCTGATTTTGGCAGTTGCATATTCAGCAGCCAAGCCTTTCGTAGCCTAGATAACACGTCAGCACGTTCTCTTTGAACTAGTATTGGGCAGGGCATACCGAGTTGACTGCACCCTTGCTTGCTGCGTACCACACCAGGTTTGGCCTTGGCCGCACCCCACTCATACTCGACACATTAACGAATGCACCAGGCTTTCCGTTTTTGATCAAGTATGGCACAACCACTTTGGTGCTCCATAGTAGTTGCTTAACGTTGACTTTCATAACCCGATCGTATTCATCTTCATCCATGTCGATGGAGGGTTGTGCCTTGTGCAGCACCCCGGCGTTGTTTACCACGATGTCAATGCTGCCGAAGTTAACTAAAGCACTATCCAAGGCCGTGACCCAGTCAGCGCGCTGTGAAACATCTCCACAGATCGCGACGGCGCTCCCTGGCGGCGCCTTTGCGGCAGTTTGAGAAGCAAGTCTGTCGTTGATATCCATCACGACCACTTTGCACCCTTCTGAGACGAACTTAGCGACAATGCCTGCGCCAAACCCTGACCCACCGCCAGTCACAATGGCGACCTTGCCGCTGAGCCTAGGCATTGTGAGTTGTTGACAGTCGAGGTTTATGCTGACGCTTCACAGTTATGGTAATGGAAAACAACATGTCGTAACATTTATACATACTATGTTAGCAAGAATTGTTCTTGAAACGCAAGCATAACAAAACGGCAGACAAACTGCTGCTGTCTGGTTCAGTGAAGAACGGGTCCAAACAACCAATGGGGCCAACCGAACCTGATACGACAGGGGTGGAAATGATCATACATTAGCACGGTCTAATCGGATCAAGGTATACGTCTTGGTGGGTCCTCGGAACTAAGTCCTAAAAAAGTAGCGCATTCATCCGGGTGGATGCAGGCGCGAAAGGACAGACAGCTTCTCAAGTTTCCGGTGGCGTTTTCGGATGCACCCGGCGGCATTCGAGTGTTTGGACTTCCGCCCGTGACATTTGACCCGTTATGTTTACATCAGCGGAAGGTTGGGTGGCACCTGATCGAACTCTTGGGCATCTAAATTTGGTGGCATCATACATGTGGAAAACGTCTATGATATAAACACCCTCTATCGGCGGCTCCGAAGATATAATTTGTTCAGATCATCTTGCTTTGTCCTCCTAATCAGTCTTTGCCCTGATGTCCTCCCCAATCGATCGAAGGGATTCCCACCAATCATCTAAAACTGAACAACAAACCAAAAGAAGCATCATGGTATTCTCTGAGCCTTCTCGACCATCCCCTGAAAGGGTTGCCTACCAAGGCCCTCCATTGCCGAATGTCGCAGATGACCTCGTGGTGCATAACACCTTGCAGCTCGACTTCGAAGAAAAGTTATGGGTCCCTCAAACTAAAGATGTATGGTTTCGCCCATTGCTCTTCAATGTCAGCCAAGGCTATTTTGTCAACCTTTTACGAGTTCGGAAGAGCGGTATCTTGTCACGCCACAGACATGCTGGCCCCGTTCATGCCACCGTATTGAAGGGTCGATGGCACTACCTCGAGCATGACTGGTGGGCTGAAGAGGGCAGCTATGCTTTTGAGCCTCCTGGAGACATCCATACTCTTGAGGTACCTGAAGGAGTCGAAGAGATGATTACTCTTTTTCACGTAACTGGAGCATACATCTACGTTGACCAGTTTGGTAACCCGGAGGCAATTGAAGATGTTTTTAGCAAGCTCAAACTTGCTCAGGAACACTATGAGAAGGTTGGGCTGGGTAGGGATTTTGTCGAGCAATTTGTACGTTAGGAGTGAACGATCGGCATTTTGGTCTAGATCTTCTATACACTGTTTCCTAGAAAGCGAGTGGCACACGTTACCACGCACAAGGTCAACAGCATTCCCAATAGTAACATTGTGTTACTAAATTTCAAGGTCTTGATATGACGCGTTTTCATATATAGCTTTATTTATCGCTAAAGTGGTTAGAGAAGTGGTAACCCAGCAGTGAAAAGATGTAGGACTATTTGTTTACAGCTTAAACACAGGTATATTCCTAGAATATACGCAATACCGGCCCAATATAGCCCTCTAGGCCAAGCAGGCGTTGCATTGTGGATGCGATTCGGATGTGGCCCACTACTGCTATTCTAGTAGAGCTCTTCTTTGTTGAATTAGTAATAGCCCCTCGATAAAAGAAACGTGTATTTTGTAGGTCCCTGGATATATTAATACCGGGTAGCGGGGGAAATACCTAAAAGGAAAGAATAGAGACAGAAGAAGGACAAACTTCCGGGGACTAGATCAACCCTCAGGTGTGAAAATTAACCCCATTTTAATTGGATATCAACTCTTCTCGCGTATCCAACATTCTTACCTCACAGCCCCACCAGTAGCACCGGATACTTCCACCGGGTACCAGAGACCCGCTGGAGATCTAATATCGTCGGGCCGACAGAGTAATAACGAGGAAATCTTCTTTTCGGTATGTAGCATGTGAACAGGCGGCAACAGACCAGTCAATAAACATCTTTCATATGGGGGGGGGGGGGGGGGGGGGGGCGGAAATCCTGCATCAACAGTAGTTGGGTTTTCTGATTTCGTGGAAGTCGATTGCGCTACGGGATGCTAAAAACCTAAGCCAATAAAAATGGAAGTCTGCAGTATACTAGCAGGAGATCTGTACCCTCCAAATCAGGTCCGGTTCAGCACGTTGTGGCGGTAAGGTTTCCAATATCAAGCCAGACAGACACAAGCTAGCAATCCCATATGCCTCGATCGGTGGAGTATTATGGAATGTACTGGCCCAGTTATAGTTGCTTAGGAATCATATTAATTACGAACTACGTTAAAAATGCCGAAAACGTTATACAAGTCAAATTAATAAGATGTAATAGTTATTCCTCCACCAGCATTTGAATAATGTATAAAACGTATCTTGATGCTCCTTCTTAAAATAGTTTCTTCTTAAAATATAGCTCACCTTTGCAAGTAACACATTCCTAACACTACAAGCATCAATCATGTCTGCATATTCTACACAGCGTTTTACGCACTCCCAACTCGCAACTCCCAAGCGAACCTCCGAGGCAACATCTCCTGATAATGTTGAAACTATTGCAGACCCACCGGAAAACATTGCTGCGCAAAACATCCCGTTTTTTACACCTGCGCAAGATCCTCCTGCCGGCACAGCGCTGGAGCTTCAACCATCCGGGAAACCCACCCCAAAGCTTTTCACACCGCTAAGAATCCGAGGCATTACGATGCAGAATCGTATTTGGGTCAGCCCGATGTGCCAGTACAGCGCGCATGAAGGTTTTCACACACCGTGGCATATCGCTCATTATGGAGGCATGGCTCAGCGAGGTGTAAGTTTATCAATGTGTAGCAAGGAGAGAGGAAATCTGACGTACGCAGCCCGGCCTCATTATGGTAGAAGCTACGGCAGTACAACCTAATGGTCGTATTACACCAGAGGACTCGGGTATCTGGCTCGATGCCCACACAGACACTCTAAAAAAACATGTTGAACTGGCCCATAGCCAGAATGTCTTGATCGGGATTCAGCTGGCCCATGCAGGTCGAAAAGCTTCTACTGTTGCTCCCTGGTTGAGCTCTACGGCCATTGCAACAGAGAAGGTACACGGATGGCCTGATAATGTTGTCGGACCTACTAGTCAGCCATTTAGCGACAAAACTCCTACGCCTCGAGCCATGACTCTGACTGAGATTGTCCAACTCAAACAGGACTTTGTGCTGGGCACACAGCGTGCTATTCGCGCAGGCTTTGATGTCATCGAGTTACATTTTGCACACGGATACCTTGTGTCGACTTTTCTTTCCCCTGCTGTCAACACGCGCACGGATCAGTACGGTGGCAGCTTCGAAAATCGCTGTCGATTAGCCCTTGAAATTATCAAGGACGTAAGGGAGATCATGCCTGCGGATATGCCATTATTTGTCCGTATCAGCGCTACCGACTGGCTAGAAAATAACCCAGAGTACCAGGGTGAGAGCTGGAACGTTGATGAGAGCATAAAGCTGGCCCTTCTCTTGGCTGAACATGGAGTGGATGTCTTGGACGTCTCAAGTGGTGGGAACCACTCGTCGCAGAAGCCAGTAGGTGGCCCGGGATACCAAGCCCCATTTGCGAAAGCCATCAAAAAAGCTGTCGGTGATAAACTGCTTGTTAGCACCGTTGGTAGTATCAAGACTGGCGACCTGGCTGAGCGACTGATTGCTGGACATAACGACCCAGACGACGATACTCCGCTTGATCTTGTTGCAGCGGGCCGTATGTTTCAAAAGAATCCGGGACTCGTCTGGGCATGGGCGGACGATTTGGAAACATCTGTTACTGTGGCGCACCAAATTGGATGGGGTTTCCGCGGTAGGGCTCAGAAAACCTCGCAAAACGTCGTGTGATGGTAGACTGTACCGTACCTGGAGACTATCTAGGAGCATGTAAGCATTAGCATCAAAAGTAAATGTCGCAGTAGAATTTTAATAGAGAACTGTTTAAATTAAGAGTAAATACTTCAGAGGTGTATGCTGCCGTGGGACAACAAATTGGCCAAGAAGGTAGCTATATCTTACGATTTTGAATACTATAAATACAAGTAGTTTAATATTAACCGTATTAGAGGATTTCTATACTTCTCCCTTATACATGAGACCTAACCTATAGCTCATGACTTAACTTATAACTATAGCCCGATTTAATAATATATAACCTATATTATTAATACCTTTATAGAACTTGTCCTATTAGCTGCTAATAAAACTTTTTTCTATTAAATAAAGTATATTATATATTTATTACTATTATTAAGAGATATAAATCTTTATAATATTTATTCTCCTACCTTATATAATTTACAATCCTTTAACCAAATATAATTATATCTATATTAATACGCTGTATGAGGGATATCGCAGGCATTGCCAGGTAATACGAAATACCCTAATTAAGAATTATTACCAAAAACGCAGTGTATTTCTTAGTTTTAACTAATAAGCATTAAGTATTTTCGCCTTATATTTCCTCGGATAGAAATATTACAATCCTCACGGCTATGTCACGTGGCCCCTACAAAATTCTGCCAATTAATACACGACTTATGCTTTCTTCTTATTTCCATTATAAGCCATTTAATAGGACTTATAATTAGACTTGGGGCTTATATATAAGTACCAGCTCACTACCACAAGTTACTATAAGTATACAAATTATATATATTAGCACTTTTATAAATTCTAGCTTATTAATTATTAATAAAACTACCACAAGTTACTATAAGTATACAAATTATATATATTAGCACTTTTATAAATTCTAGCTTATTAATTATTAATAAAACTTCCTTATATTAATTAAGCCCAATATATATTAAATGTATCCTAAGTATTATTTAATTATATTTAGCCTTAACTTATATTTGTCCTAAGCCAGCCTCGGTTAGCCAATATTTATAGTTTTTCCTGTTCAAGGCAGATGCATGAAACTGGCACAACAGGAGCTTAGTGTAGACAATACCATTGCAGCAAGCAACTTGAAAGATCTTACTGGGTGTAATAATATAAAGAATGCTAAAAATAGGGTTTAGAAAGGTAGTATATTTAATGAGGATGAAGTATGGAGTCTATAGGGATGCTGAGTTATACATAGATAGAAACAGTGATACTAGTGATGTTTTTTTCCTCTGGCTAAATGGAGAAAGTCTAAAGTTTATAGACAAACTAAATAAAAAAGGAAGGATTGAGTGGCCCGATGGCATATTTCTGTCACTATTTCGGTAGAGGTATAGTGCTTTCCGGCAGCCGGGGAGCAGGAACAATAAGATTATGGGGTCGATCGGAGATCTCTCTTGGCGCGGAGAGCACCAGCTAATTGGGCTACTATAAATATGCCGAGCATTGCTTACTAGGTGAGATTGATGATGTTTAAGTTTATGGCTAGACTTAGTTCTGTGATGGTGGCTTCGAGGAGATGAATCAATGGCAAGGAATCTCGTACCCAGGTCAGACAGTGCGATTTGCGTTAAGTATTCCCAGGAGCATCTTGTACTGGCCGCTGGTGACTACTCTCACCTTCACATATGTTCAACCACAGTCGATGTCAATTGCGGCTAGTACAGCTGCTGTCTTCTGGCAATCTTACATGAGCTACTTGAACCACCGAGTGGAAACTCAGAACAATATATCTAGAGGCACACCGAATCCGGTTGCCGTAAGTGGAGTCGTTATTCTCAACAATTGCTCTATCAGCGGCATCCCTCCAGCGTTAATCGTTTTCTTATTATAGGCAAACTCGTCCAGCAGTACCTCAGAACCTCAAAGGCTTTACCAAACAACAGTAGGGAAGCCACGCCAACCTAAGTGCTATTAAGCGATTAATCTAATATAATATTAGCCCTTAATTAGAGTAGTATATACATTTAATAAGGCATAATTATTTAAGAAGTAATAAATTAATGTAAATTAATACTACTTAATCTGAACTACAACTTTGCCAAAATGCTTCTGGTCTGCTAGGTACTGATAAGCACTAAGCTTAATTAGCAAGGATTTTTAGTGGCTTTGATATATCATTAACTTACTGCTTGAGCTCCTCGAGCTTAAAGACCTGTTGGTCGAGAACGGGTTTAATATCGGAAGCCTCAATTGCACGAATCTTTTCAAGTTAACAACCACTCAATGAAGCCAGAAAAAGGCCCAGGGAGGAATTCCATTGCCAGAGTACTTACCATTGTTTCGAATTGATCTCGGCTTCCGACGACAATTCCCCTGACAATCGCCATGCTGGACAGGATTTGAGGAAAGCTCGGTCCGGTCTCCCCCGGCCCAGCAATCCAACCAATGATGGTTACAAGACCACCAATATTGACGGCTTTCAAACTCTCCGTCACAGTGTGCGCGCCACCAACCTCGATGACATGGTCAACACCACCTTCGGTGAGCCTCTTGGCCTCTTCCCCCCAGTTCGGAATCTCCTTGTAGTTGATGACATGATCTGCTCCGAGCTCCTTCAGCTTCTGAGCCTTGGATGAAGAGGACGTGGTGGCAACAACTCGAGCACCCGCAGCCTTGGCAAATTGTAGAGCAGAGATACTAACACCGCCTGTACCCTGTGTCAAGACCCAGTCGCCCGGAAGGATTGCCTTGAGACCGTAGAGAGCATTCCACGCCGTGAGGGCGCTGCAAGACAGCGTTGCAGCCTCCAGATAACTGAGGTTTCGCGGCATATCCACAAGTCCATTCTCGTTAAAGACACCGTACTCCCGCAGAGTGCCATCAATAGAGCCACCTACCCCCGATCCCAAGACCTTTGGCGTCAGTGGTCCACCAAAGTACGTTTGCATGAACAAGGTCACGACCTTGGAGCCCTTCTCAAAGCGGGTAACCTTTTTTCCGGTAGCCACGACTTCTCCAGCACCATCGGAGCCTGGAATGATGTTTGGCTCGACAGCGAAAGGATAAGTGCCCTGAGCAAGTTAGTCAGATTGATGATAGTATAGATTTCTTGATTACCTGGGCAATCATGATATCGCGGTAGTTGAGAGAAGCTGCATGGAACTTGACCAGCACTTCGTTGTCAGAGAGCTCAGGGAGAGGCTGTTGGGTGTCAAACTTGAGATTGTCAAAGCTGCCCTGGCCCGCGACCGCCCAACCCTTTGTAGTTTTTGGCAAAGACATGGTAAATATAATAAGGTTGTGTTGAATTGTAGTAGATGTGTGAAGAAACTTGATTTAGCTGCTGCTTCATGGGTCACTTAATACGTGGGTTGATTGCATGGTTTTATACTTAAAGAAATAGACTTCTGCCAGCCTTGCTTTAATAACGGATATGTTAATTACTCCACCTGGATTGTGCTGCTGACCAATTCACGTAGGAGGGTTAGAATTCCAACCAATTCCGTAATGATTTCTTCTGACTGGTGCTGAGAGACTTAGAATACCTGGTATTTGGTGAGGACGTGGTTGGGTGCAGATAGTGGATCACTGTCCGTATTAATACGGTAGCGCGGCCAAGCCATGTGGGGGCAACTCAAGGGGCTCTGGTCTCTGCATAACATTAGGTGTTGGACTAAACCCACTGCGGTATTGAAGTAGCTGGACCAGGTCACTCTAACTACCAGTTTCTAGTAAAGAATACAAAGTTCTTATGTAGTAAGCTTATCAATGGCCAGATTTCCCCCAAAGACAAGACTTCCCGGCCATTTCATAGTATGTTCCCACTCATCTCCAAGAACCCCATTGATGTAGCTCAGCAAACCGCTTGGCCAGAGACTCAGACACCAATGCTCCTGATTATATCTCATCAAAACAGCAAAGTGACCTAAAATAACAAGTGCTACGGGGTGACGAGCTGAGCACAGATCCAGAAAGATCTGGCTTACCTCAAGTCCCCAACCCCAAACTATCTTTCCAGGCTCAGGGTCGCCGACGTTGTCCGAAAGCGTTGCAATACGGCGGAAGAGTGCTTTCACGGCATGGAGGCATGCTTTCTTCTGAACCCCTTGAACCTGACTAATTATGCATCTCAGTAGAAATGCAAGCTGTGGATATCTTGTTTCAAGGTCATTCCCAGTGTCTTGGTGATTGGTAGCAAACTTGGTGAGAAGCCATGATCCCGAGACGACAACTGGGGGAAAGCTCTGCTCTACAAACATAATTGTAGACCTACTGAAGCGAAGTGCTTTTAGCAGCTCCTCAACCGGGTCGAATGGCGATTCGGAGCGGATGCCACTAGGGCGATAGACTGGTTCCGCTACGGCATACATCGATGTGAAAGCGGAAAACCCCAGCAGAGCTTGTTCGTGCGCCTGAGTCAAGGATTCGAAATGCGGCCTAGCTCGAGTGATGGCAGCTTGTTGGTGCGCAACAGCTCTGACGTACCACTTGGACTGAGAGCGATCTTCACTGTAGAGTTGAAGGGCGGTAAGGCCCAGGATACTATTCAGTAAGTAGTGGTGAGAGAAGCCCAAGCGAACAAGGTTGTATTGCAGCTGCCTTGTAGTCTCGGTCATGTCGCCCGTCACGGGATATCGGTGCCAGTGCTCCAGCAACTCGAGATCAGCCAAGCTGTCTTCGTTCAGTGGGGGTTTAGTCAGCGTGGGGGACGAGAAGCTGCACGCGATGTTGGCCCGTTCGCATTGAAGGCATCGTGGATGCACCTCGTTGCACTAGGAAGTTCAGCTGAGGGTCTCGTCTTAGCACAGGGAGAATATTCACCTTGGCGTGTTTCTCCTTGCATTGAACACAACCCTCTCGGGACTTTCTGTGCCCTTTCCGCCTTCTAATTGTATTTGTCATGCCTCTTTGTCGTACCAGCGTAAGACACGCTGTCGTCACATGGGGCCCGGGCGCCGTATAAATACGGCAATTAGAGTTTACGTAGAAAGGCGGAGTACAAGGCATTTAGTTAATCTCAGAACGCTGACAAATTAACTTCTGTAGCGCCCCGCCACTAGTTAGCCACGATGCTCCCAGCAGTAGACAGACGCGTGTTAACAGGGGCACTTCATTGGTTGTTTGACACAATGACCTACCCTGCACCAACAACTGTCATCGTCGCCATTGTATTAATGGAGATAAGAGAAACTTTTTCTTCAGTGCCAGTCCCGTTGAAAAACTAGGAGAGGAAAGAGGATTCAATATGAGTCAATATTGGTCTATAAATAGTTGGTCTCTAACTTCAATGACAATACAACACCAGAAGACATCTACACCACGTAGAGAGAGAGGGGAAACATAACAGTGATACACAGCCTGATAAAATCCTTCCATAGCCCCAAAAGATCCGCCGGAAAAAGCGGAAAGAAGCAGTCTCAGCATATAGAGTGCTTCAACAGGCTCGGTTAGACTCAAGTCACAATTAGGTACAAGGTAAATTTGTCCGAATGGCTGGTTAAAGCATCCTGATAATCGTTCTTATCGGGTTATTCCCCTCCCTCCATCTTATCGGGTCTATCTTATCGATACCGATATGGATACCGCACCTCGCTTATGGGGATAAAATCACGCTTGGTAGACGTCACCACCTAAGTTTCCCGAGACCAACACCTTGTTCGTTGCGGCATTCTTTTGCTTTGGCCAGAGCGTGAAACGAGTGACACCGAGTGGTTGCCAGACATATTTCGACATGTACATTTCCAGATTCATGTTTGTCAGTATCTTGACAAGCCTCCCCACCCTGTCACTGGAGCAGCCATAGATCCAACCTTCATCAGGCTCAAATAACAGCGGCAGGTTGAAACGTTCCTCAACAGTCGGCTCGGAAGCCAAGCAATTCCCGTTCAGGGATTGCAATCTGCGAAGCCCATCATTTGAAAATTCGTACCCTGTACCTGCTGAATGAGTTAACAGGTGGCGAAGAGTGAAGGGATTTGTTTTATCCTTAAGAACTGGAATTCCATCTGCTTTGAAGCCTTGAAATATCCTCTGTTGCTCAAGAGTCGGGAGGAGGTGAGTGATGTCGTTGTACAGCCCAATGATGCCTTCTTGGCTGTCGTTCAGATAGGCAAATTGCTGTCTTCCGCTTGCCCGAGGGTGGCAATACTATACCCTAGAAATCTTTCCTTTGTTCCTGATTAAGATAACCACCTGTAGCCCAGTTGCATTGTATATTGACAGATCGAGACTAGTTCGGTCGACTTCCGCAAGATCAAAAACGAGATATCTGGGGTAAATCGATATGCCTCAGTCGGATTCATCCATTCCTGGACTTGAGGACTTGAGTACTTGAGGACTCATGGCTATTGGCTAATTAAACCTGCCGGCACCGGAAGTATTCCTCCCATGCGTCCTGGGTGGGGTCGAAACTATTGTAGATTCTCCGGGGCCCGGGATACTTGATCCGTTGCAATTCGTCCGTTGTGCTTTTGAGTTAATATCCAACTACATGTACGGGAAACTGAGTATGTATGTGGTGCAAGGGTTGATTGTCGGAAACGTACGTCTTTCGACGGAGTGCTATGTTCCGTTAACCTAAGTGAGCTGATAATCAGTGTTTGATGGTTGCACGATTGAGAAAACAGGAAAAAACTCGATGATCAGTTCGCGAAACAATAGCCCGACATATAGAGGAGTTACGTTTTGAGCTACATAGATTTAGTCTTTAGTATAGTAATAAAAGGCAGAGACAAATTTTGATTCGGTTTCTTCTCCAAGGATAGTTTTGACGAAAACTCGAGCTCTGCCTCTTCAACTTACTCTTCTTTTGATAATCGACTTCGATATGAAATTGTCGTATTTATTTTCACTAGGGGCTATCGCCTTCTTCAGTCTTGCGCTGTCCCAGCGGCCTATCGAAGGCCTTGGTCGCGGACTCGTAGCTGTTCGGGCAAGCGAGGATAACATTCTCGTAACTTGGAGACTTCTTGGTCTAGACCCCGATGGCATTGGATTCAATATCTACCGGAGCGCCGATGGTGACAGGCCAATGCGTCTAAATGACAAGGTTCTCACTGGGGGAACCAACTTTCTCGACAAAACAGCAGACGAGGCTGTCCCAAACGCTTATACTGTCAGGCCTGTCGTGGACGGCAAAGAACAAACAGCTTCAGGCTCTTTCGTTCTGCCCGCAGACAATGCAGTCGAACCTGTGGTACGAATACCACTTCGTCCAGGTAAAACCATCAAGTATGTTTGGGTCGGTGACCTCGATGGCGATGGAGAGTGGGACTATGTCATTGACAGACATGATGCGCGCCAATCAATTGAAGCATACACCAGCAACGGAACCTTCCTCTGGGAGGTCGACCTAGGGCCTGGCAGTGAGAATCAGGACAACATCTCCCCTGGACCCTCTGCCATTGATGTAGGCCACTGGGACGGTGTCACAGTGTTTGACTTTGACAGCGACGGTTATGCTGAGGTTGCTATTCGCATTGCCAACGGTGTCACCTTTGGCGATGGAAAGAAGTTTGACAAGGGCAAGAATGAGAGTTATCAGTACATGGCCATTCTTGATGGAAGCACCGGAGCCCTTCGTGCCTCTGCCCCATTGCCGACCGATTACATAGCCGATGGTCCCCTGGCTTGTAGAGTAGGCGCTGGCTTTCTTGACGGCAAAACCCCTCACCTGGTGAGTTTCCTCAAAAACCGCCGTCAGGACAAGAATTTCAACCTTCTCATTATGGCATGGACCTTCGACGGCAAAGCGCTAAAACAAGCTTGGAAGTGGGCACGCGGAGATCGGTACGAAGACTTTCCCGATGGACACAATAGTCGTATCGTGGATGTCGATGGTGATGGGAAGGATGAGTACTTTGAGATTGGATTTGGTCTCAATGGTGATGGAACAGTCAAGTATTCTCTTGGAGAGAAGGGTATCATCCATGGAGATCGATATCATATTGCCAAATTGGATCCTAAACGGAAGGGCCTACAGGGTTATGGTGTTCAGCAAAGATCTGAGGATCTCTTGTATGAATATTATTACGATGCCACTGATGGTACCATAATCTGGGAGCACCACGGAAAGGAAGTTCTTGACATCGGACGCGGTATGATCGGCGATATCGATCCCACTCACCCAGGAATAGAGGTCTGGTCATTCTCTGGTGGTCTATACAACGCTCGGGAGAATAAGCAGTTAGTAGACGACGCCGAACTTGCTCCCTGGCCTCATCTGGGAGTCTGGTGGGACGGGGATGCTCTGCTAGAGCTTTTCAACGATGGCAAGTTTGAGAAATGGGATTGGGAAAACCCATCAACATCTGACAAAGTGCCTCGCCTCCTCACTGCTAGCAAGTACGGTGGTGTCTTGAATGGAAGGTATCCGCTGCTTATCGGCGACATATTGGGAGACTGGAGAGAAGAAGTTGTCTTGACCAACGCCAATCAAGACGAGCTAGTCATCTTCACCACCGATCAGCCGTCGGATATCCGACTATATACTTTGGCACATAACCCTAATTATCGTAACGATCTAACAGTCAAGGGATATCTTCAATCCCATCATGTTGACTACTTTTTAGGCCATAACATGGAAACGCCTCCGAAGCCTAACATTCGGTATACAAAGAAGGCTTAAATGTTTGTTTACGTTGGAGAACACATAGGGTCAATATATAGGAACACTTTGCAAAATGTAGTTCTTTCGCTACTTCGAATATGAATGCGCGATCTCGTGCATAGTGAGCCTGTCTTATCACATCTCTCATGCAAGCATTCCGACATCCCTTTAAACAGCTCTCTTCTCACGCTCGACAATATCATCATTGGCAATCTCTGTCAACAGGACAAGACTTGCGACATTGGGCGCGAAGAAGGCCGAGGCTGCTGGCAGCTGATCTCACTATGGAGACATGAAATTAATCACTTCGGTTTCTGTTCAGCCGGTAGCCGAGAGACCAGCTTGAGGGACTATGGGATGGCGGAATTACAAATTCCGTGCCTGGCAGGATATCTGGTTCAAGTCAGCTGAAGACCGAGGTGAGGGATAAACGAGTCAAGTTAAACGAAACGGAACGAACTCCCCGCATTACCAGACTACGGGGATTGCGGGGAAGGAAGAGAATTGAAGCTAGTTAAACCTCTAGCAAGGTTCAAGATACCGTTATCCTTGGCACTTGGGCTGTCAGTTTCCAGATCGGAGTAACATAGCCCGCACTCGAAAGACTGGGAGAAAGACATATAATAGGCCAAGAAATTACCATAATGATAGTAATAGAATCAACAGACAATTCATTCAGCCTCGCCGATCGCTTTGACACAATGGTTCACTTAACTTTTCTCGCAAGCCTTGGCTTAGGCAGTTCTGTTCTGGCTGCTCCTAATTATGTCGTTCCCGATGCTCAGCCGAAAAATGCCGTTGCAATTGATCCAGCACCCGTGGGAGCCTCGTAAGTCTCTGAATGTGAATTATTTCACTGGAATGATCTAACTCTGTTGACAAGATTCGAGTTCTTCATGTGGCCTTCTTACATGACCAACATATCGTTGACTCTTCCTTGCATCGATCACTTTAACAAGCTGTACAATCGCAAAATGCCTATCCGGATTGGAGGAACGACACAAGACAGAGCAACTTACGATCCCTCTCTTGAAGGCTACGTTTCATATAGTGTCAATGACCCTCTGGAGGCTCCTTTGAGTCTGACGTATGGACCAAAGTTCTTTGACTTGATCAGTATGTCAACTTGCTGTATTATGGCTGACATTTATGCTGACTAACAAACTCAAACAGAGAAGTTCGGAAGCGAGACCATTCTTGGTAATTAAATTGACTTGTTAGAAACGAACAACACTAACAAGGCGTAGGCTTTAATCGAGGCCTCAACAATAGGACAAATACCTTTGCTGCCGTCTTGAAAGCCAAGGAAAAGGTAGCCAAATACCTCTGGGCAATCGAACTCGGAAACGAGCCTGACTGTAGGACCTCTCATAAACATACTCTGAATATTGGGCAGCGTTGACTCTTTCTCACAGTGTACTGGAAGTATTGGCAGTACCCAGTAGCCGAGGCTCCCTGGAACGAGACACAGGAGGGTGATAATGCAGCTGACTGGGCACAAGACTTCATCTACCATTGGAAGAGCCCTCTTCCCATCCTGGCTGGAGGCGGATATGCCATCCCGTTTGAGATCGAACCCAATTGGCCTAACCTGCCCTACCTCATCGAAAACAGCTACAACAAAACAGTCAAGGATGCTACTAAAGTATACAATGGCCACTTGTACGCATTTTCTAATGCTACCGCCGATGACTTGGGCGCGGAGATGAAGCATCAGAGAGTTGTCCAGGACTTGAACCTGCTGCCCATTTCGAGCGCCAGGGCTGCCGGAAGACCATACATCCTAGGTGAGAGCAAGTCTGCTACTTCTACAATCCGAAACTGCTAACGAAACTGCTCAGGCGAGACGGGATTCCATGGGCTCGACTATGAGATGGATTCGACTTTCGGATCGGCCATTCAGACAACTGACAAGACCCTTCGGGCATTGACCCTCGGTATTCAGCGACTATTCTATCACCAAGGCACAATCAACCAAGGTAAGTTAAATAAAGGTTATGAATTCTAATGCATGACTGACTGACCCTGAAGCCTTCTTCAACTGGTGGTGGAGTGATCACGTTAATGCTCCGTTCTACGGTGCCTACTTCGGTGCTCTCGCTGTAGCTGGAGGCGACTCCATTGTTGCCAGCGACGATGGCACAGACCCTTACGCTCAATACATCGTTTACAAAAACGGAAAAGCATTCAAGATCGTCTTGATCAACACAGATTACTACTCTGGTAGTGGCACGCGCTCTGAAACCAAGTTCACTCTCACTGGACTGAAAGGCAATTCTGTCAAGGCTCTCCGCATGACCGGCCCGAGCAGCGAAACAACTGTGCCTGTGGCACAGACCAAGTCATCGCCACAGCCTAGCATCGGAGGTATGTACACATCTCCCATCGATAGTCTTTGCTAACGAATCCTCGTAGGTCAATCGTTCTCAAACAAGAATTGCGAACTCGGCGGCAAGCAGAACACTGAAAAGCTTTCGGTTAAGAAGGGAAAGTTGGAAGTAACTCTCAAGGCTTCTGAGGCCGTGATAGTTTATCTCTGATGAACAGTTGCAATTTGTGGATTGAGTCAACACAGGAGTCGATACCATTTATTCTTCGAAACTATAGGAAGCTTGTATATTCGTCTATGCAGCGTCATTCTCCAATGCAATCAAGGACTTTAAAGTATTGTCTTGCACTATTGTAAGACAAATTTAAATGTATTATTATCTGAAACGACTATATGGGGGAAGCACGTCTTCCGCCTGTTCGTATTCACTATTCTGGGCCATCTTCTTGTGTTAGCGTTTCGACTTCCGAGCTAAATAATGTGTATCAAACTTACGTAACGGAGCTGGCTATTGTCTTGAGCATTATCAAGTCCATTCGCTGCTATTTGAAGTGGTATAACAAGAGAGATCGTAGTGCCATAAGTGCCTATGGCTAGGATGAGCCTAATCCGGTAGGTTCGGCTGATCAGACAGGAGTAAAAGGTAGGAAGGAATAGTGACTTCTCAGTGGGAAGTCTGAATAATTGTTGAATTGTAGCTTTGTATGCCGGAGTTTTGGACGAGTCAAGGCAATAGGACGCACACGAAGCTGAACGTGGCATGACCTGGGGTTCTGTGCAGTCTCGGATAATATGCGCAGGCTCTGAGAACCTCCTCTCTGACCCTTTCTCGGAGATGAGTTGATGACCTTTCTTCCAGTATACCCTTTCTCTATCTTTGAGAACAAGGGCATGTGAGGTCAGCCATGGTGCTGTTGGAGCAACCGAATTTGACGGTTTTTCATGATGGTCAGGTAGGTAACCATCTATACCGAGCCAGAAATTTGTAAATGTTTCGATGGTGGCTGATTTGACGCGTATGTCAGGTGGCACTGCACTGGTCGAGGCCGGAATGTATTCCAGATCGATCGGTATTTGTGACCCGGTGGCATCAAGTCCATCTAAGCAGAGCACGATGGGCTGTGGCTGAGTTGCCGAAGCCCGTACAATCCCCATCTTTGTGCCTATGACACCTTTTCTGATGGTCTTAGTCTGCGACAAGCAGTAATCTGAGTTTTCAGGACGGACGTGAAGTGGAGGTTGCTCAGGAAGGGCTGGAATAACCTTGACGGAACGACTCTGATCGAGATACTGTTCCTCTCCTCGTTTGTTCTTGCTCAACACCAGACGCCCTCTGATCACATAATCGACATGTGCAGAGCCACCTGCGAGATCATCACGGTCCCAAACACCCATGCTTGGTGGCGGACGCAAGTGTCGCTCCCTGACTGCTGTATTCTGGTGGTTGCACGCAGTGGTGGAGAGTTGCTCAGGGATCACGAAGCGGAAAGGAACGTGGTACAACTGTCCAGGTTCAAGTGACTGATTGATAGGTAGAGCCGATGCAAATATTGGCATTTGTAACTGCATAAAAGTATGGGTCTTGAAAGGTGTGCCATACTGGAATGCATGGCCACAGGTTGAAGTGATGCCACTTAGATCAATCTGGAGAGACTGGAAAGGGAGTTGGTTATGGGCTGTTATTGTGACGAAGCCCGAGATTGCGGAACCGAACGTATAAATTTTGGACTCATAATGCCCATCAATGTTAATTTCAAGGGTAGGATCCTGCTTTGCGCGTGATGGAAGCAAGCATCTAGAAGGCATGATGGCAGTATTATGTGGGTTTTCGGTTTCTCGCCTCTTTGTTTTAGATACTCGTTCCTTGGCTGTCAAAACCTGGCAGCTCTCAATCCTATATATAACAAGCTGAACAGTACCCTTGTATTGCACGCTCATAAGCAAACGATGAAATGACGCCCTTCATGATTGTATTCAAGTGCGTCTGGGTTGAAGCAGACTCTCTGATTGGCTCTTATCCCGCGGTCCGAGAAGCGCTAGTTGATCAGTTCTGCAGTTCTGGGCCCAAACTCGCCGTGATTGGTTCATTTCCCCGACGTCCGGACATGCTGTGGAGATTGATTGGCTGATCATGCCGAGACTCAAGATGAACAATCAGAAATCGATGTCAAGATGACAAATACCACCAAATCGCAGTATTGCAAACCTACATCTGTCATTTTACTGCTGGAGACTCAATCGCCAACCTCTTTTCTGACCTTGAATAGCTGTAACCGGTATCAAGCTGGGAGCGTTGAGCTGTCACACCTGAAACTAGCCACAACACGGCATTGCGCCACTAAAACGCCACACGTCTTTGGATAGTTGATGACAGCTACTAAACCAGATTAGGCGGACGGATGACTATTGTTCTCAACTTTGTCATCATTGCACAATACTACGTCAATCAGTGACCGAAAGCTAGACAACCCCAAGCTCTAATTGGAATACCGGATTTCTCTACAATACGTCAAAGCAGTAGTTCAGATGCCCTGTCATCGCCCACGATCGCAGAATATCGCTGCCAAGAGGTCACAACTGCCTCGCGTGGATGGACCTACTAGTGCGTTCACCTACACTCGCTCTCCTCATTTATTCCAACTGCTGACCATTGATTCAAGGGCGTGCTTGCATCAACTGCCGACAACGCAAGATCCGCTGCGATATCGTCGATAAAGGCGTTCCCTGTACGAACTGCAGCACTCATGGTCGATCAGGATGTCGTATGTGTCCCAACAAGAAAGACGCGAGACAGTCGTCGCAGCGACCAGCTATTCTTGCTCCTCTCCGTCCCCGTCAATCCACAGACTCGCCAGCGGCCCCATCACCTGTAGTTACTGAGCCAGCCTCCACAGCAAGAGAAGACGGCGAGCAAGATCTCGGATCTCACCTCTTGAACCGCAATGACGAAACAGAGGTCGAGCTTAGTCAGGTCGAGCTCGGCCATCGGACTCGCTGTCATTTCATTGGGTCCGAGCTCTCGAACTGTCATTACCTTGTTCGACAGAGCACCTCTGAGACAGGACTCGATAAGGTGTTTCACTTCAGCAATGGCCAGTTAGACTCCTCAGAGAATTGGTATGAGGCACACAACATACCAGAAGAGATCCTTATACGACCAAACAAAGCGCTTGAAACCAGGCTGATCAGAGCGTATTTCGATCTAGTCAACCGCGGATGGCCAATTGTGGACGAGGAGCTATTCATGACACAATATCAAGAGCAGGATCGCATGAACCCACTGTGCTTGACGCTTCTCAACGCCATCCTACTCGTGGGAGCTCACACACTGGCATCTCAAGATGAGAGTATGCTTCCTCTGCTTCCTGCTTTCTTCCGAAGAGCCAAGTATCTGGTGTTGAGTGATTCATGGCATGATAGACTTGTTTACGTTCAAGTGCCGCTGCTGCTGACGTGGTATTCTGACGCCAATGCTTGGCATTGGATTGGAATTGCTATCAGAACGGCAATGGCTGTGGGACTCCACCGCGACGCTAGCCACTCTACGAATCTACCGGTCTATAAACGAAAGTATGTCCGACTCTGGTGGGTTCTTTTCCAGTTTGACACAATCTCGGCAACCTCAGCTGGTCGGCCTCAAGCCATGTGAGTCCATTGTAGAGCTCCAATTCTCCGAGATATGCCTACTAACGATGTCAGAAACCTGTGGGATTCGGATGTTGCAGATCTGCAGCCTGCTGATCTCGAAGGCATTCCTGGAGCAGAGTTCGACTTCATTACCTATCACACCAAGCTTTGCAAGATCATATCACAAACCATAAGAGATGGTTGGTCACCGCGAGCTTCCATGGAAGCACGAGCTGAGGCTATCAAGAGAGCAGATGAATCTCTTGGAAATCTGATGCTTGAGCTTCCACCAAGGCTGCAACTGAAACTTTCCGACCTTGATATCTGGAAGTCTCTGTTTCACCTGACCCATCACAACTTCATTCTGTTGATCCACCGCCCAGCACCAAAGCCCGGCATTAGGGATCAATCTCCCGAGGCACAAGATAATGCTATCCTTTGCAGGGAATCAACAGTAGCGATTGCATCTGTCTTTGAAGTCTTACTCAGCAAAAGGATGATCTCTTCATTATGGCTATACAGCAACCATGTTCTGTTTACAGCAACTATCTATATTCTGAATCAGATCAGCACTAGCAAGCCGCTGTTAGCTGCCAAATCACGGCACATACTAGACACATTTCTTGCAACTTTACGCGAGCTAGTAAAGTATTGGACTTACGCGAAAGGGCTAATGCAGGTTCTTGAGCAGAGGGCCTCCAAGGTCAGGGATGAGAGAGTTGAAAAAGCGTCTACAAGACAGCAATACGCTGCACCATCCGGGCAACATCGTCGGCAGCCCACTGATACTCATCTAAATCTGCCGGGTGGCCCATCCTCATATGAACAGCTGAGCGAGGATTCACCAGCGTGGAGTAATCAAGAAGGCCAACCACCGAATGCTGCCTTGGCTGATCTCGTTTCTAATTCTCAGCCCACAGCTACCGACTTCTATCCAAGCACGGGTTTTCTAGGATCTACTCAGGATCCCTTATTAGATGATTTGTTCATGATAGACACTTCTGCGCTTGACCTTTTCTTCTACGAAGACACGCAATAGGTAGTCAGAAAGAGAGATAAATAACATGTTTGTATCGCTGCACTCTGAGATTGATACGATGAAAAGACTTAGATCCTCGATTGTTGCGTTGTGACCTCGCGTCATGGACATGGGTTTACCTCGCCTTAATAGGTTGTATCGCTGTATAGAACTGATAGGAAAACATCAAGACGAATAAGGCTTTGATAGTACGTATCTGAATAGTTATTGTAAATCGATCAGCGGGACCATAGAGGTGCCATCAAAGAGTCATCATCTCAGACATCTCTGCAACAGGGCCCATTGAAGGATGATACGTAGTTGGCTTTCCATGCATAACCCTTTGCCATGATGGGCTCTTTTCTTTCACCTTGGCCCAACTTTGCAACTCCAGAGGCACAAGATCGTCATTACCAACCTCCATGCAACGTAAGGTGAAAGGGAGCAGATGGCTATCGAGGATAGTCGGTCCAATATCAGAGCCAAACGTCCACTCGTCATGGTCCTCGTAAGAGCCACTCTGTCTGCGATGCTCCACGACCTCTTCAAAAATAGTCTTGAGATCCGCACGATGCTTAGCTACAACACCAGGTTGAAAGGCGATGGCATTATGCTGGTTGTGACTAAAGGTTCGTGTAAGTAAAATGCTGTTTTAGCTGACAAGGGATAACTGACAAGGCAAGTTTGGCTTCCAGAGCGGCGCGATATTGCGGGCTGAGATCAGTCCTCTGGAGTATCTTTTCAACTGGCGAAGGATTCCGCTGGGCCATTTCTGCTGTCGGATTTGGGTTGCTAATTGATAGTCCGTAGACAGCATGCAGCCTTTCAAAGAGATCCCTGACGATATTCTCATATTTGCCTCCCAGCATAGCAGGGTAGTGCTTCTCTGCGAGATGAAGAGAGATGGCACGACTCTCGGTAAGAGTTTCTTTGAGGAAGTTGCCCTTCATAGCCGGAACTTGGCCTCTTGGGTTGACGTTGATCAAGTAATCCTCACTGAGATTCTCATGGGCCTTGTGATTAATGAAGTGCAGAATGATGCTTTTTGGTGGCGTTGCACCATGAGTTGTTGGGCCAAGTTGGATTGTGTGACGGGCCATCATTGAGTAGAGAGAGAAGGGAGATGAGTAGAGAGTGTACTCGGCGTTCTTCCAGTCCGTCATGATTGAAGATGTTCTGACAATGGGTCAGTGTATTACAACTGAGCTGTTGATCGTCTCGAACGCCGAGCATATGAGTGGTGAGGTATGTCAGTTGTGTGAGAGGGGAAGTTCAAGCAATCAGGTGACCCAAGTCAAAGCAGTACCAAAGGCATTGCAAAGAATGCAATGGCACAAACACTCGTGACCTTTTCCCAAAAGCAGTAGGATATGCGTATAGATCGCATGATACGATTCTTCCTATTCCTAAAACTTGTTTGCCATGGTTTGTCACTACAAGGTACCTTGCTCAATGATGCCGATATATCCGAGATGGAGTGCAACCAACAGTGATAAGCATGCGCCGTAGTCTCTTTGCCCACATTCACAAGCAAACATAGACCAGCCACCAATCAGATCTCCAAGCCTTTCGGACCTGCAATGGGAACCGAAAATCGGCGGTCATTGCCTCCCCACTCCAGGATCACACCATTTACATGAAGGCAAACAAACTGATACAGCGAGGCGTATCAATTACCTCATGCTTGAGGTTAATGCTGATGAGAAGCTGACCAGGTAAATTTAACGATATCAGTAGAGTTGAGCGGAAAACATAGATGACGATAAGACTACCGGTAGTAAAATACTCTTCGACTCAATAGCCAACTAATGCCAATAATTGTTAACGCTGCCCTTGGTGATCAACCACGCTTTGTCAAGAACATCCACAATTTCCTTGGGCAAAGGACCTTTCTCTAGAAGGTTCAGGTTCTGCTCCAGCTGACTCTTGCTGCTTGCTCCAATAATCACTGCATCGCCTCGCTCAGGATCTAGCTGCGAGTGATGTTCAATCCAGCGGAAAGCACAATCCATCTCTGTAAGACCATGCTTCCCAGCTTCATCCCTAATAAGCTCAACTGCATCAAAGATAACATCGTTCCAGAATCTTCTTCTGTACTTGCGACCTTGAAAAGTGTTTGGATCGAAGCGGGACATGGACTCAATGTCTGTGTCCTGAGTGTCACGCTTGTACCGCCCAGTTAATTGACTGCCTGCTAGAGGACTGAAAGCATAGAAGGTGATTCCATAGTGTCTCAGGCAAGGAAACAACTCCATTTCCACTGTGCGGTGAATGGCGTTGTATACTCCCTGATAGACTGTAGGTCGAATCCATCCTTCTCGGATACACAGCTCACTGATATAGGCAACCTCCCAGGCCATGTAGTTACTCAGTCCGAGCCTGTTGAACTTTCCTTCCTTATGTAGTTCATTACAGGCTCTTAAAGTCTCCTCGAATGGGATGTCGCGGTCTGGTCCATGGAGATACCAGAGATCTATCTTGTCTGTCTTGAGGGCCTTGAGCGACTCATCAAGGTGCTTCCGAAGATCATCGGCAGAATGCGTGATTTTACCAGTCCCATCGTGGATGTTAGGGTATAGCTTGGTGTCAACCCGGAGGCCTCGGGCTTCCCAATCAAGCTGTCCAAGGTATTCCTCGGAGGAGCCCTGGGCATATACCCGAGCTGTGTCAACAACTGTGCCGCCATGTTCTTGGAAAAGATCCAGCATGGCACCAGCTTCCTTGAGGTCATGGATACGCGCTTGCTCAACCCCTACTGATATCAGTAAGATTTCTCGCGTAGTAAAAACGCTGCCCTACCTTCTCTGCCAAACGTCATGGCGCCGAAAATGACTGGTACACGGGCCTTTTGTGTTTGAGGCATGATGAAAGTAGATGGTAGTCAATTGCAAGAACGTCGATGAAGCAAAGTGGAAATGTCACAAACAATTGTATAATTGAAGGTTACAAGGTGAATAATTTCATCGAGGTCAAGCGACTCCCTGGCCTTTTAAGAGAGGGGTCAGCCAGCAGATGGGTCACGTCTTAACCCTATTCCGCTGAGCTTGTACTGTACCAACAGACAAAGGGGCGCGGGGCAGAACCACCCCACTACGGAAGCCTGTGTACAAAAAAAATTACTGCATACTAGTGCTGCTTGCTTGTCGATCAGTGCTTACTCTGCTGTGCCAGTGCGGGGGATAAAGGGTTATAGAGTCAGGCTGTATCATTTATTTCGTAGATAAGGGAACAAGTCACGAAGATTATCCAGCTTTGAACAGAATGCACTCGGACACGAGTGTCTAAAGAATTTTAAAACAATGAACTAAGCTCTATAAAGCCATCAGTTCCAAACCCCTTACGGACGCATCAACGGAGTTCACAAGAGTTGTTGATTCCATCAAGTCAAGTCAATTTCAGACTAAGTAATCAATGTTCCAACGAAAACCCATTCTATTTGGCAAAATGGGAGATGAAGGCATCTCGCAATTCAAATGGGTGCTCCGAGGGGCGCGGCAAATCCTTCGAGACGTCCTGATTGACGACAACAACAATCAGAGCAGTCTTTTCGGCCCATTCAAAGGCCTGAATGAGACCCTCAGCACTATCTACAAAGAATTTCTGCTTGTAAGGCAAACTTCCACATAGTGAAAGAAGGTTGTTGGTGCTGATCGGGACAGGCTGGTTCCCAGTTGAGCAATGAATGCCATTGTGAATCACAACATGGATCAGCTTGTCCGAGGCTTGAGCAGCCAAGACGGCAACATTGCCTACGTGCATCAAGAATGAACCGTCACCTTCAACGCACACGACGCGGCCTTTGTGATGGCCGATCTGAACACCATAGGCGAGAGGGTATGTATGACCCATGGCTCCGATGGATAAGAATGCACGAGAGAGATCCTCATTGTTCTCTTTCCGAACCATGTAAATCTCACGAGAATTACCTCCGACAGAAGACACAGTGACATCTGATGGGTAGAGCCTCTTGAGGATGATTCTGATGGAGTGTTCCCGTGACAGTGGGGGATGGCCTTCGGACGAACGCCAATCTTCAGGTCTGACCGAATGTTTGGCGAGGTTGGTAACGGCTGGCTGCCAAATACCATTACTGGCTTCATGCTCGGGCTGGTACGGAGCGAATCTGTGGTTGGGAATGACAAGAGCAACAGGAGTATGACCCTCCTTGGCAACTTTGATGAGCCTTACAACCGCAGCCTTTGTTTCTTCGAGAGTGTCTGGCAGGATCTCATAAGGAAAGCCCTGTGACTCCAGAGTCTCCAGCGTACGAGGGCCTGCCAAGAGGTGTTCTGGCTCATCATGCTCTCCTGGTCGTCCTCGCCAGCCGACCATAAGAAGCATTGGAATTCCAAACACTTCTTTGGCAGCCAGGGACTGTAGAGGGTTCAAAGCATTTGCAAGACCTGAGTTCTGCATGTATGCAACAGCAAGATGCTGGGTGGACAGGTAGTAGCCAGCCGCCAGCGCAGCAGCGGCGCCTTCACTCGCCGTGACAATCTGCTCTGGAGATTTCTTGGTCGCATACAAGTATGCTAGGAATCCCTTCAAACAGGAGTCAGGGACACCAAAGGCGTGAGTGATTCCATTCTCGACGAGTGCCTGCTCGTAGAACAAACGAGGATCAAGTGTAGCCATGGCGGTTGCACTGTGTAAGAAGCTATAGTGACTATGAAAGTGTTGTAGGAGGATTTGCTATTGTAGAAGGCTTGATGGTGAGGGCATGACGGAAGTGCTTGAGATATTGATTGTTGTAATGGTACATCGAACGATCTCTTGCCCCCACGAAGACAGGCAAAACTTTGGGCATACGGAGTCAACACGAACTAGCATACTTGGATATTCCGCACCTCCAACACAATGCAACCATGGTCATGCGACGACTTGCCTTTTCGAGATAATATTCTCACACATAGAACCCCACGCCTTCATACAGTGAAGGTTATCAGTTCCTCTGCAATACTACGGTGATACATGCCGAGATGACGTGGCCCGATTGATTGAAGCATTTGATGAGTGTTACTGGCTGAGAAAGTACCCAAGTGCAGCTCGTTACTGTGACTGGTAACCATAACGTTCTTGATGATACTCTGAACACGAGTTTCAGAGTGTTTGTCCGGGCGCACAAGGATCATCATATCATCCGGGAATGGGGGTGTCGAGGCCAGAGATCACGAAAATACAACATAAGCTTTCTGACAAGCATGATAAGCGTTAGAAAGGATGTGTCGCACCGAGAAACAACAATGAGTAGATCAACAGTTTCATGGTGTTGTGCATCAGTAACAGGGACAATGGCATCATACGAAGGATTTGAGGTACATCCATCTTGATTGGAGTGTCTACGCGACCAAGTGCCTGTCCTACGGCTTACCATGCATGTATGTGGCCCAATCCGGGATTGTAAACCACTAAAACGGCTCCCCGCTTATCATTGTGAGGCGGATTCAACTGTGAGAGGGGCCGGAGCGTCGGTGGGTTCGGTGTATTTTTTCCCGGTTAAACCCCAGACCAAGAGAAAACAGGGGTTTAATTGCATAATTTAGACTTGGAATGTTTTGACACTGTTGATGTTCACACGGCCTATCTTGCAAACCCTGGCCTCAGCTACTACCCGGCACTATCTTATGCTTCTTTCAGTTGCCGCCCCTAAGTACGTCCGTGCCGAGACATCCGTGAGATGCGGGTGCTTCTCCACGTTGCATTTTACTAACCCTACACCTCCTGCGCAAAATAGTGGGGGGAGGGAGGAAATCATCATGATTCATGTCAATGATAGCATCGGCATCTGGGATCTATACGCACCAGCCTACGAAAGGATCCGCTATCTGGATGGTGCTGGAAGACCGGCCGGAGATTGAGGAGGGCACGTATCCTCAGAAGTTCGCGTCTCGGGAAGCTCACCTATTCTAGCAAGGCCCTTGCGCTTTACCTCGCCAGCTTCGTTCATACTGAAATTTCTCGAAAGATAAGCATTTCCTCCCATCGGATCGCGTACAGTAGAACTTCCAAGGCTGGCTCACTCAGTGCTGAAATTGCTTACGGTCGTACGGCGTTTTTGTCTCGTCCTGTCTCGACAGTCGTTTGATACATCGAATATCATAATGTTACTCTATTTGCTTGCTTTAATAGTATTCATAGTTACAGCTCAAGGTACGCGTCCATTGGTAAGCTTGTAGATGAAACATGCAGACTAACTTATGTACCTGTAGCTGAGTCGTCGTTATCGACTGTTGTGCAGTCCAAGACGGCCTCTCCTGAGATTGCTGTCGCACCCAGCCTGACGCCAACATTCCGGGACCCTCATGCACCTAATCCACAGAAATGTCCCGGCTACAAGGCCACAAACATCAAGAGGGATCTCAAAGGTGTCAAGGCAGACTTGACCATTGCTGGGCCTAACTGTCAGGCTTTGTACGTACTCACTTCATTTGGCACAGGACTTCTTTAATAAGATGTAGTGGTAATGATATTCGTGACCTAGTATTAGAGGTTCAATATCAGACTAAAGAGCGCTTGAATGTCAAGATATTCCCCAAATATCTGTCTGAACAGAATAGAACTCAGTATATCCTACCAGACTCGCTTGTATTCGAGCCAGGGAGTGATAAGAAGACGACAATCTCGAATAGTGACCTCAGATTTGAGTTTACGTGAGCTCCTCCTTTTATTGCTTTAAGTTCTGTAGATGCTGATCCATTTCTTATAGCAATTCACCAAGCTTCCAATTCGAAATCACCCGGAGCTGTAACAGGGAGGTCTTATTCTCAACGTATGGCCATGTTATCGTATTTGAGGACCAGTTCATTGAACTGGTTTCCAACATGGAACCTGACTACAATGTCTATGGACTAGGTACGGTGAGAGTCAACATGTATGCATAACTAAGCTAATAATTGTAATAGCGGAGAACATACATGACTTCCATCTGGGGCAAAACTTCACGCAAACCTTCTGGACTAATGACGCTGGCATAGAGCACGGCAATCCCATTGATGGAAACATCTATGGTGTGCATCCCTTCTACCAGGAGAGTCGGTACCACAAGGGCAGCAACACCACCTCCCACGGTGTGTATGCGCGCAACGCTCACGGCCAGGAATGGCTTCTGAGATCCAAGACTTTGACATACCGCACCATCGGTGGAAGTGTTGATCTCTACTTCCTCAGCGGCCAGAACGAACAGGGGGGCTCTACAGCCATTGAGACCATGCGTCAGTATCACGCTGGCTGCGTTGGTTTGCCTGCGATGCAAATGTTCTGGACACTTGGCTTTCATCAATGTCGATTGGGATACGACACCCTCGACAAGATTGAGGCTGTTGTCGAGAACTACAGGGCCTCTGATATTCCACTTGAGGCTATTTGGTCAGACTTTGACATGTTTGATGGCTTCCGCAGCTTCGCAAATAACCCTGTTACCTTTCCACCTGATCGCATGTCAAAGTGGGTAGACTGGCTTCACGAGAACGAGCAGTACTACGTTCCACTTGTCTGGGCCAACATATACCGGCCGAATCCTGATGATCCAAAGGATACCTATGGCCCGTATGAACGCGGCGCCAAGCTCAAAGCCTTCATCAGAGATCCAGAGTCGGGCGACTTCTACACGGGTAACAACTGGCCAGGGTTCGTTGTCTGGGGAGATTTTATGCTGCCTGAGACACACAAATGGTGGGCAGAAGAGCTCAAGATATGGTACGACAGTGTGCCTTATGATGGGATGCTGTCCGATCTGACAGAACCTGCTTCATACTGCGTTGGGCCCTGCGGCAATAGTCGTCTGGATATGAACCCTGTTCACGTTCCCTTCTTGATTCCTGGAGAAAAGCTCAGGATGTTTTATGAGTACCCAGATGGTTTCAGTGTGACCAACCACTCCGAGGCCGAAATGGCAAAAGAGCTTGCGGCCAATCAGTCAGCGGAAGTCCAGGCCGCGCATGTGTTCCAAGTCCCTGCTACAAGCACGCTAGGACGCACGGAGCCAACACCAGGTGTCAGAAACCTTACTTATCCACCTTATGTTCTTAACAAGTAAGTCGACCTCGTGCTAAATCTCGAAACAAAATACTGACAGTCATGTTAGTCTACAACCTGGCCACTCCATCAGAAGAATGACCATATCTCCAGATGCAACTCACAACGATGAGTTGAACACCACTGAATACCAGATGCATAATCTGTTTGGCAATCAGATCTCCAATGCGACCTATCACGGTTTGCTTGAGCTGTTTCCTGGTCGTCGTCCATTCAACATTGCCCGTGGCAACTTTGCTGGCATTGGCCGATATGCTACGAGATGGGGCGGCGATAACTCATCAAAATGGGGTAGTATGTTCCTCTCCATCTCGCATGCTTTGACGCATATGATGGCTGGCATTCCCATGTTTGGAGTTGACATCTGTGGCTACTCTCACAACGCCAGCTTTGACCTTTGTGCCCGATGGATGTCTCTGGGAGCCTTCATGCCCTTTTATCGGAACCATAATATGGGCGGCACGATATCCCAAGAGGCGTTCGTCTGGTCATCTGTTGCCGAGGCTTCACGTCGAGCCATAGCGATAAGATATAGCCTCCTCAACTACATCTACACACTGTTTTACTATGCCAATACGAAAGGCGACCTTGTCATGCGAGCTCTGGCGTGGGAATTCCCAAATGACGAGAGCCTCAAGGCCACCTACTCCCAGTTTTTACTGGGCCCATCTCTTTTAGTAACACCTGTGCTCACTCCAAACTCCAAAACAGTACGCGGTGTGTTCCCTGGGATTGGAGAAGGAACAAGGTGGTATGACTGGTACACATTGAATGAAGTCAATGCCAAACCTCAAGAGAACGTCACTCTTGATGCGCCTCTGGAACATATCAATCTTCACATTCGAGGTGGTACAGTATTCACGTTACAAAAACCAGGGAATACAACTGCAGCGACGAGAAGGAACCCATTTTCACTCCTTTTGGCTCTGGACGATAATGAGTATGCTGAAGGAAGTGTGTATCTTGATGACGGTGTCAGTCTCGAACCGGAAGCCACCAAGACTGTCGCAGTAAGCGAAATGACCCTTGATCTCAGCCTTGAACACCTTGACTAATCGTACCCTATAGTATACCTTCAGGAAGGGAATTCTGAGGGCGGAAACCACTGGTGACTACAAAGTCAGTCCTCCACTTGTAAACATAACTGTTGCTGGACTTCGCAAGGCGCCCAAGAGAGTTGAGTTCCATTCTGATGAAGGAAAGCAAAAAGGTTTGTCACCCAAGCTTGAATACAGTAACGGCACGGCATATGTAACAGAGCTGGAACACTTTACACGGAATGGGGCCTTTAGATATGACTTTCAGGTCACATTCAAGTATTAAAGCTGTAATAAAGAAAGCTAATTTCGGTATAAGACTTTCTAAACACATGTCTAAGAGCCTTTCTTCTCGTCCTCCGTAATTGACATTTTGTATGCCGTTGAGACTTCCAAAGTCTTTTCTTACCTTTAGCTTGCAAGTATAAAGAGGCACATTCATACCTCACAGAGCAAAGAAAAGAGCATTTTAATGCGAACAGACTTGAACCTATCCATTCTTGCTTGTCTAAAATTCTTCCATGTGCGACATCTATTCAGAGCACACCGCCAAGTCCTAACTACGTCGTCCACAGGTCCACGAGTCAGGCCACCAACTCCAGATGACAACCCAGCCTCCAGCGAGAGATACAAGCCCCGTAAAGAGAATGAGAGGTCCATAGGTGCTCCCATACCCAAAGTGTTGGCAGTCAGAAATTGTGCCGGCGTTGATCAGCCAAACACTCGCTGCACCTCCAACAAGATACCCGATGCCTCTTACACCGTTGATTAGACCGTATATCAGCCCAGCGTCAATGGACTCTCCCCTCTCCGCGGAGTCATTCTCCATCTGTTTGAGGATTCCTCCCCAAGTAGCACTGTAGCCACTTGAGAAGAAGCCGAATGTGATTGAGAAGAGAACAAGGAGAAAGACCCCTCCCTGCGTAGTGTTTCCCCAGAAGAGGAACACAGCCAATCCACTTGTGATGCACGGAATTGCTGATACTGTTTGCGCCGACAGGACAATTTGCTTGTTATCACTGAGCCACCCGAAAAAGGCGGATGCAAGTATACCAACGGCGTTCTGCAGAGCCAAGACAACAGTTGCCATTGTCTCCGATAAAAGACTAAAGTCTTGAGCATATGTGCCCAGGTAGGTCTGGGGCAGGCCATAACCGGTGCCCTGGAGGAAGACAGCAATGCTATAGAAGTATATGGCGGGGTGCTTGAGAAAGTCCCAGGGGATGTTTCTTTCCGGCGTCTTGTGCATGGCAATTCTCGATGGTGGAATGGGAACAAGGCTAATGCTGAGGATGCTCGCTGCGCCAACAAACACCGCCCAGGCAGTCATAGTTGTCCGGAAGCCCCACGTATCCAGTGAAGCTTTGAACAAGAATGGGCCGAGGGTACCAACGATATTCTTACATGACAAGACCAGTCCGTATGCTACGGATCGGTTGCTGGTGGTGTACCATTCACCTAAGGAGAGGGTGATAGGGCTGTAGATGAGGGCGCATCCAAACGCCGAGGTGATTCCCTGCGTAACAAGCAGATGCCAAACATTTGTGCTGAATGTTGACAGGAAGAAGCTGACGGAAGCTATGAGGGCACCGCAGAAAGCAGCCTCTTGGCGCCGGTACGCCCATCGTCTTGTGAACAAGGCGAAAAGGAAGGGCATAGAGAGGTACATGATGCCATTGGCTGTCGTTCCAATAGCGCCCGTGATATCTTTGTTTCCCTGGAGAGTCCAGTTGTTGAAGTAATATTCCTCTAATACGCCGTAGCTAATTGCAAAGCCTGGATGTTCTGTGAGTAGATGTACTACCCAAGCTCACGGAGAGACATACCCCAGATTGGTACTTGGATGACTCCATTCGCTGCCAGGACGCGAATGAGTGTTCTTCTAGGGATATGGTCGCGCTTCAGTTCGGACTCGCTAATGGCAATATCGTTTTCAAGGTCAGAGTCGGAGGTTTCGTCACCAGCTGAAGCGCCCGGCTCGACGAGAGGAATTTGGTCGGCATGGTTTCGAGAAACGGGCTGGTATTCGGGTCTGGCGAACAGAGACACGTCAAACAAGGAGTTCAGTAATGGGCGGGAACAATCTCTTACCTCGCCATAATGTCGAGAATTCGCTAAGAATTTGTGATCGGTGGTGATATCAATCAAGGTTTACTCTGAAGACAAAGTGAGGCCTGAAAAATGTCATAGAATGACTGCTTGGAAAAGAAGAGAGAGTCGCGATTACGGTACAGTACAAATTACAATGAGTGCTGCTTGGCGGGGCATACAGAAGACCCCTCATCTGCCAGCCTCCAAGCCTGCGCCATGCCAATGGCACCAGAACAACAGATTAGGCAAAGATCTGAAAGCGAGGGCAAAGACAGCCTCTGAATGAGACCTCAGGATTCACAGCCTGGGAGAAAACAAGCCAAATGACGTATCAGAGAAGTACGGCTTTGTTTCCTCACAGCAACGGCTATTACGGCACCTCAGACCCGCATCAGTAGCATTGCAGCATGCAAACACGGAGCACAGCCAATCCTTCACCGCGGAGGGCGTGCCACCAAGAATCTCCATTAGTTAGACTTTCCCCATACCCACCGTCTCCTCAGAGTTCTTATCTCCGCTTTAGCACGCCTTGACCCTTGCAACTGCTGTGTCACCACACCGGGAGCTGTAAGTCCGTGTAATCTTAGGCGGTATTGGGAAATTGATCGCGTGCTTGCGAGATTTTGAGATACCGCTTTATCCGGGCCGTGAGACTTCATGCATATAAGCATACCTGAGAACAAGCTTTGCCAAGGTTGACCAAGATCTTCAGTGGACCCTGGCTGACCCCACGGTTACACATTCAGTTTTGAGAAGGTTTTTCTTAAGGTTAACAATGGCATCGCGTAAATGACTACGAATAAGAACGATGCAGGTCAATATCCCAAAGATCATATCATTCTTCATTCTACCGATGGATATCCACATCTTGCCATAGCCCTGAGCAATTATCATTCAAGGGTAACGATCCCACGAATAAAGCCTTGGAAAGCGTTATCTTCAGTCTGCATGGAGCAAAACCTTGTGAGGTCGATCATCAACCTGCACCCCGCCCCTCCTCTTCCAATCAGAATCATGATAGGGCAGTTTCCAACCACCTTCACTCTCAGGCGTAGAGACCCACAGTCGCAGGAGATGGCGTCGGGGAGCGGGTGGCTCATGGTCAGTGTAGGCCTGGCGAGAATGGTAGAGATGGTTGTTTGTCATGAAATGAACATCGCCAACCTCAAGGACATTGCCGATAGATTCTCTGTAGCAAGTTTGGTCAAAGAACTCAATCGCTTCTGCCTGTGCATCAGAGAGGGGCGGGATGATGCCTTTGTCAGAGAACCGCTTGAGAGACCTAACGTAGTTTGGATCAAATCTAAAATTGAGAATGTAAGCATCATGGCTTCAAGACTGCAGCGAGGGAGTGAGTTGACGTACTTGGAGTACACTCTGCCATTTCCCTTCTCAATGTAGTAAATGGCACATCGAATGTAATCCTCTTGTCCATCACTGACTTCTCCCTTTCGGTCAAAGTACCAAATGGGCTGAGTGAGGAGTTCCGCGATATCAGGGCGCTCCTCTTGCATAACGTTCCAGACCCGATGGCCTGAAACGATGTTGTTCTCGCCTCCTTTCAGTGGAGTATTGAGGCATAGCAGTCCGACGATATCTGCCGGGTCCGCATGGAAAGTTTGTCTGGAATACGAGTAAGTCCAACTGCCGGGCAGGGTCTCTAGTTACATACCTTGCCGTGGTTCGATACAGTCGGACCTTGTGAAAGTCCGCAGGATTCTCACCAAGGTCCTTGATGTGCCCCAGCACATGGCCCCTACCGTTCTGACTCACGATGTGCCCGAAGTGCGCTCCTAAGCCCATGTATGCCGTGGACGACTTACGCATGCCCCATTCTTTGACAGGCATGCCTTGAAACAAGATGAATCCGTAACCATTGATCATGTCATCTCGGACCTCTTCAAGATACTTCTCCATGCGAGGAAGAGGGAAGAGCTCCTAAAGAGGCTTGTCAGTCCTTGTACACATGCAATGCTTAACTCATACCTTGCACATCTCATTCAAGTCCCGACCGCTGTTGATGTAATTCTCAGCAGCGGTGCTCAGGTCTTCAAGCTCCTCCTGAGTGAAGGGATGCTTCCAGATAGCTTCCTTCTCAGGCGAGCCCGATAGATCATCTTTAGTCCAGGCCGTTATGCCAGTGATCTTCTTGGGAAAATCTGAGTATGGGTGTATTTCCTCGTAGAGAGGAGGCTGTTGTCCAGTGGTTTTGTAACCATCTGGGAAGAGTGCTGATTTGGGCTTCACCTCTAACTTGGTGCGGTACTCAGTCTTGGGGAGATGAGAAAAGTCGCTGACTGTTTCAATGAGACCAGGAGCCATGTTATAATTGTCAAGTTCAAAGTGTTAAAGTGTTTTGAATAGTTAAGGTTGTTTGTATTTCTTTAGGTTAGTCAGTCTGTACGTCGCTTCAAAGATACCAAGATGTCTTTATAATTTGGACTACTTGCAGTGTCCGTCTCGGCATCGGAGTACCTCAATTAGAAGGTTCGTTGTTGCTCAGAACCTCCTGGGGTCTCATTACATCAGGCCACGTCAACTGGACCATTTACTTTGTGTTCCAACTTTGTCGTTGCATATCGACAGTCCCAGACGTGACATAGCCAGCCCGGAACGACCCTCGCCCCTCCATTTGCCGATGATCCGTGGTGTCAATGTTGATAATCTGAAGTAAGCTTGAGCATATGCAGTACTACCCAATAATGGCTCAAGTGTGGTAGTAAACACCCTCCTAGTATGCAAGTGCATGAAACGCGAGATGGCGCAACGCAAGATAGCATTATGCAATATATTAAAATGCCAGCTTCCCAATTCAGGCTAGAACGGGATGGCACAGAACGATGATGTGTAAGTCTTCAACAAGAGATACCGCGTGCAATATGTAACTCTCTTATGAACGGTAATGATATGCGCGCAGCAGCATTACTTATCTCGCACGACAAAAGTACTTGGCTGTCAGGAAGGCATTGCAGGACTGGGTTGTTGAGTAACTTGCATTAAGACGTAGCTAGGAGATTCTTATTAAACCGAGAAAGATTAGGCAGAGTAAAATAAGCTTAACCTAATCTAGTAAACATCTACCTGAGTGACAAGTTCTCCCACTGGAACCACCTGCTTCGCGTTAATCTTGAGCAGTTCCTTGACGCTGACGATACGCGTGTCTGCCTCGCATCCCGCAAGTTTCCCCTCCAGCAAATCAATCACAGTAGCTTGGATGTTCTCCGAGGCCGTCGCCTCCGCAACAATTCTGTACATCCTTGCCTCATTGCTCTCCTCACCCCAAACACTACGGTTCCGCAGCTTTCTGAGAAGACAGCCATAGTTACGCGCCTGGATCATGGCACGAATCTCAGCGTCGTTGTAGAACAAGTCCAAGTTCTTGGCTAGAATCTTGTCCGAGATGGAACCAACAGCGCTGATCTTGGCGCGCATCAAGTGATTAGCGTAGATGATAACGTTGGCGCCAGCTTCGTACAAAGCATCTTTTGGTATCTCGGAATAGGTAGTAGGGACGACAACAAGAGGTGTCTGAGAGTCGAACTCGCGGTACTCGCGCAAGAATCGAGTAACCTCATGGGGAGATTTGCTCTTGGAGTGGATCATGATAGCGTCGATACCCGCCTCATGATAGATCTTGGCACGCTTCAAGGCATCTTGGTGTGCATCCTCGTATGACCTGCTTTCCTCTTCCGCATCTACCTTTGAGACACGACAGCAGAAGGATTCAATACGAGCTGTAATCATGGGCCCCCCCTTTGCCTTTGCATTGACCGCCTTGAAAGCACGGATCACTTCCGCGAATTCGTGGGGATCGGCCAGGGCCTGGGAAGCAGATGACGCAGCAAGCGAGTTAACCTTTTGGCCTGGGGCTGAAACAGCCTTGTCCTCGATGACAATCATGCCGACGCCGACAAGGTTCATGAGTGCGACCAAGGCAGGGATGTCTGCAATATCACCACCACTATCTGCGTCAAAAGCGGCGCAGAGGGAGCGGTTGCTTGTTTTGCGCTTGAGCTCCCCGTCAAGTGCGAGGAGTGATGCCCGTTGGAGTGGGGAGAGTGTCTCACTGTCTGGAATACCTAGATAGGTAGTCTGACAGAGACCGCTGTACCAGATGCCGTCGAACTTCTGGCCGTTCTTGCCAACGGTTGCTCTGATGATCTCTGTCGAGGTACCATCATGAGATTCACAGAGAATGATTCTGTTGTTGTTCTGAGCCAGTGCTGAGCGCACAGAAGAGAAGGCAGGCGATGGTGAAGGTTCAGTATGAAGGGAACCCATCTTGCTGACTTGTTAGTCTTTGTGCGACTTTGGAACTGACAGTATCTTTAATTAAGTGAGTAGAGGATTGTGGACAATGAAGATGAGTGTCATCAAGAATATTAATTTTGTGTTCTAAATCTAGCCAAAAGCCGGCAGTTTTCACCCATTATTATACTTCTTCACTATCTTAGCCATGGCCTCTGAAACAGTAACAACCCTTGTCCACAGTCAGTGGGACATATTCTCATCAGCTACGCTTATTGTCAATACTGGTTTTCACTTCCTACTCGAGTCTTGTATCTTGTGAGTTATTGCCTAGTTCGTCTGTCCCCTATTGTCACCTCGTTCACCGTGCTCAGATGGGTAGGGGGACCCAATGCAGCATCTGTCAGATTCCCCGAGATATCTTGGTCCGCGGTGATGCTACACACCCTCACTGCTCACCGTATCTGGCTATCGTGGACCAGGTAGACTGCAGTCAGGATTAATGTTTCTAGGCTCTCGGTAAAGGTGCCGATGAACCCCACGTAATTACAGATAAGAATAAGTAACGATTCCGTGTCAGCAATTGCATCATCCGGGTCTCGTGCCTTGTTTCCGCATTTACAGTAGGATAGGAAGAAGATGCATTATCACGCAGCATGATATCGCCGATCTTTACAGATTAAGCTTTATGGAGGTGGGGAGCAAGGCCACGTCGTCAATCCTCCGACACCAGAACAGGGACATGGCCTCCCTCGCGAGTCAAGATACAGGAACTTGTGCAGCGGCAGTTATAGCATCAAATTAATGGTGTCCACACTGCACCTCAACTCCCCGTCTAAAGACTGAGATTCGTAACTGCAAGGATGAAAGAGGATTGTTCACAGAGCCCCGAACTTCACCGAATCGAGGACTTTGGCGCGTAGATCCCTGCATAAGTGGATCCGAGGTTGTATGCACACGGACGGCACATGATATGATAAGCGCATTGCGGGGAGACCAAGCTCAGATCATGGACGTTAGTTTATGGATTTATTCACCTAAACATGTCTACTGTGTGGAGATGCCTCGCTCGGAGACTCCGTCTTGACTAAACCCGGCTCGGGCCGAATCGCCAAGCTGTCTTGTCCATCTTGCAGGGCTCATGCCAAGGAACTTGCGTCGCACTAATGCTCAGGAACTATTGCGGATGATCCGTCTCGCTTGATGGGACTCTTCCGGGTAGGCAGTATCTCTAGTATTGCCACCTGGCACATGGGTTATGTTGCAATCTCAGGCGCAGGTTGGCGCGCGGGACGGGATGCACTAACTCAGGAATCTACAATGCGACACTGGCACTTCCTTGCCGTATTGTCTTATCTTACGAAAGTCTTTCAAATAAACAGTTGTGATTAAAAAGGTCTTCGTAATGATTGGGAGAGGGCCATGTCAGCAGGCCGATCGTAGGTGCCGAATATCCTTTCATTGCTATTATCCTTGTACCTTCAGTATGCGTAGCCCTGGTCCTCGCTTGCTTGAGGGAAAAGTCTAACAGATGGAAGCATAGGAGAAGCGATATCGGGTGATTTGGTTCAATACGCCAAGACGGATGAATTGCGCTTGTCCAGCTTAGTACCCTAGAGAGGATTCCCAGCCTAAATCGTCTTTTCGTATATAAATTCGCAAGAGTGTATGTGGGTTTCGCATAGCATTAACTAAGAGAGGACCAAATACGCCGTCATGCATATTCTTCCTGTTTTGTGTTCGCTTCTTGTGTCAGCACTCGCTGAGGACGTACCCCCTCAATTTGATGATGGGCAACTGACTGGTAACGGCTTTGGTATACCAGGTATCAATGCCACCTATGACTATGTCATCGTTGGTGGTGGTACAGCAGGTGCGCTTGCAGCAGCGCGTTTAACTGAGCATAGCAACGCTACAGTGGCTTTGGTTGAGGCAGGAGGGTTTTATGAACTGAGCAACGGTAACGTCAGCCAGTTGCCCTTCAGTAAGTCAAACGATAGGTTTACGATTCTGAGGTGTTCGAATTACTGATATAACTTAGGGATCAACGATTGGAAAGGGTCAGGCGGCGCGTCTAGCTGGCAACCACTCATTGATTGGGGTTACTTCACTCAACCTCAGAACGTATGTACCTCCATGATCTCAATATGGTTCTCTTGTACTGATGTTGAATAGAACGGGAAGAAGATTCATTATGCACAGGGTAGAACATTTGGTGGCAGTAGTGCCAGAAACCTCATGATGTTCAACCGCCCTACCAAAGGAGCATACAAGCACTGGGCCGAGAAAGTCGGCGATGATGCCTACACGTGGGATAATATGCTCAAGTTCAATACAAGAACTATGAAGTTCTCAGATAACAGTCAGCATCGCCCTCAGAACGCCACGGCCCTTTATGACACTGCCGCTTTCTCAGAGAAAGGGGGTCCTCTACACCTCACCTTTCCAGGATACGTTTTCCCAGTCTCGTGGGACGCCATCAAAGCGTTTGAAGCACTGGGGTTCAAAGAGATCCCGAGCTTCACTGCTGGTGCCTTGCAAGGTTGGGGCTGGTGGCAGTTCTCCATCAACCCTGAGACCGGTCTCCGTGATTCTTCTGAGAGTTCGTTTTTGCAGCAAAGCCTGGGTCGGCCTGGTTTGACAACATACATCAATACCATGGCTCGCAAGATTCTCTTCTCTGGCAAAAAAGCCGTTGGTGTCACCGTTGATAATTATGGCCAGCAATCCTTCAACCTTACGGCCCGGAGGGAAGTCATTGTTGCTGCAGGACTCTGGAGCAGCCCTCAGCTACTGATGGTTTCTGGTATTGGGCCTGAAGAGACGCTCAAAAAGTTTGACATCCCAGTCATATCAAACCTACCGGGAGTCGGCCAAGGCACACATGATTCAGCTGCTGTTCATGGGCCTATCTGGGAGATTGAAGGCATTTCAACGGGCGGTTGGAAACAGCCCTCCAAGATGAAAGAAGCCATCACTGAGTTCAATCAACACAAGAAGGGACCTCTTACCAACGGTGGCGTTGATGTCGGGGCATTCGAGAAGATTCCCCTGGCAAATCTCAGCAAGAAGGCCCAAGAGGATCTCGCTCAGTACCCTGAGGACTGGCCCGAGGTAGAATTCATTATGCAGATGGTTGATCCTCCAGCTGGAGCGACTGGCAAGAACTATGCCGCCATGACCATCAGAATGGTTGGGACTGTGAGTCGTGGCAATATGACCATCTCATCTGCGAGCAACCTTGACCCTCCTATCATTGATCCGAACTGGCTACGAGCAGATACAGACAAGGAGGTAGCTCTTTATGCCCTCCGAAGAGCCCGTCAGCTTTGGGAGCATATTCCTTCTAAAATCGGTGAGGAGATATACCCTGGCGCCAGTATCACCAGTGACGAGCATTTGCTGGATCTCACATACGACAACCTCGACCCGACGCATCATGGCACCGCTTCTTGTAAGTTCACGTCTTTATGCTACGAATATGAGCTCATGCTAATTCATTACAGGCAGTATGGGCAAAGCTGGTGATCCATCAGCAGTGGTCGACTCTAAAGGCCGCGTTTTTGGCATCAAGAATTTGCGTGTTATCGATTCTTCTACAATGCCACTGACACCACCTGGACATACAATGGGTCCTACATATGGTAATGCTGAGAAATTGGTACAGGATATCTTGAATGCCTACCATGGTTTAGAGTAGCTGCGATCAACCTGGTCGCGTAGTATAATATTAGAGACATGTTTGGCTATCAATACTGATAGATAATGGCATGAATTCAGGTTTAGCAATTTCATTTAGGCATTACCTAAATGATCGATGCCAAAGTTTCACCTAAATCTGCTGACTATCTCATGTGCCCCATTTCGCAAACTTGTAAAGCGTTGTATCAGCCATGAATCACGCCATTATTCCATCCCATAAGCTATCATGTTCTGGTCAGAATTGGAACGTGGGTGGCGATATCGGAGGAGCTTTGGTACTGTCAATCGCTGAGAGTACAAGACCCGATCATTGGACGTGCAGCGTTGACGGCCATGTAAAGTTCCTCGCACGTACACCGCCATTTACTCCACAGCATTGCAACATGTCAGTACAGGTGTGTGTGAATGCGAGAAGAGACAACTTCTGCACCGTTTTTGGAGGGTGTGCTATGATAATAAGATGTGGACACCAAATGATTGGGTGTTTACGCTGATCAATTCGGAGTTGCTTATCACCCCGAAGCCGGCTAGAAGCGCTCAGTGTTCACTGCGGTGGCACTTGGAAGCCGACGCTGCATTTCTCCCCACTTACGAAAGCAAAACACTGCTGCTTTATTTTCCTTTTACTTTACAAAGCAGGCTCTAGCTTGACCTTGTCAAAGATATCGCAACAGATCGGCCCCTCCTCATGGCGGAAACAGAGAAACACGAACGGTCTCAAGATGGGCCTATCCTGCAAAGCAGTTTTCAACAGGATGAAAATTCAGCCGAACAGGCTTCTCACTCAACTAACCAGACCGATTCAAACCTGGCGATTGGTAATGATCACAAAAAGAAGCTCGGCGTGCTTTGGGGCTCAGCACTCATGCAGCTCCCACTCTGGGGTAAGCAAACTACGGCTTAACATTATACCTTGACTAACAATACCATTCTAGGCTTCAATCTGAGTTACGGTATTTTTGAAGAATACTGGACAAGCAACTGGACTCTCGATGGCGATCTCTCCATCACTGGCACAGTCGGCACAACCTCCAACGGAGTAATGTATATCTCCATGCCGTTCCTATTTGCCATATTCACCCGCTACTGGGCCCATCACCGGCTCAAAGCAGAGCTCGGAGGTCTTATCATAGCATTCCTTGGGTTCATTCTCTCCTCATTCAGTACCCATGTATGGCATCTCATGGTCACACAAGGCGTCATGGCTGCTTTTGGTTGTACTCTCGTGTATAGTCCAGCAACATGTTCTCTTGGGGAGTGGTATGCCACTGGCAACCGGGCTATTGCCTATGGTATTATTCTCTCGTGTAGAAACATTGTCGGTTCGGTCTGTCCTTTTTTGCTGCGGTATCTTCTCGACCAATATGGCTTTCGATGGACAATTCGGATTTGGGGGTTCATCTTGGCTGGTTCAGGTCTCCTGTCCATCTTTCTCGTCCCGACTCATCCTTCAAAGACAATAGCACGAGAAGGAAAACCTCCTCGAATACCATGGACGTTCCTGAAACACCGTGGCATTTACATCTACTTCGTTGCAGTTATGGTTCAAAGCTCAGGATACTGTCTACCACAAACATACCTCCCGACGTTTGCACAAGAGTTCAACGGCGCCAGTCAAGCGATTTCTACTCTCTTGCTAACATTGCACAATATTCCTGGCATCCTCTCGTGCTTCTTCTTTGGCTGGCTTACGGACAATAAGTATCATCAATTTTCGGCCACTACAATAACTTGCCTCTCAGCTTTCGCATCATCGGCCTCTGTGCTCTTACTCTGGGGGTTATCGGTAGACGGAAGCCCTGCTCTTACTCTCGTATTCGCTATCATCTTTGGCTTCTTTGCTGGTGGTTATAGTGCAACGTGGGGAGGCATTACTAAGGAACTGGAAGGTGAGGCAGAACTTCATAACGAGACCATTGACTCCAGTCTTACATATGGACTTCTCAATGGAGCTCGAGGCATCGGGTTTGTGAGCGGTGGCCTTGTGAGCATCCCACTGCTGAGTTCTGGGAACACAGGCTGGGGAGGAAGATTTGGCTACGGAACCAAGTATGGCCCACTCATGGTATTCACTGGCATTGCAGTTGCTTTTGGTGGCCTGGGGTTGATTAGGGCTACAAGGATAAGACCACACAAGTCTTCAACATCAGGTTGAATCTATGACTGCAACAGATGGGCGGATTGAAATGTATGTTAGATATCTGGTGGCTTGACTGACCCGCTGGAGGTCGCTTAACCACGCTGCCTTAACTATAAGTAAATTCGATCGTTGACAACCCAGCCTAGCCTGTTGCTACTGCTCCCGAGAACACTTGATCCTAAATAAGCATAATATCTTCTATAGGCCGTTACCAAACATAATATACTTTAATTCTCTAGCTTGCCAATGACTCTTGTGCATTCACACTTTGTCGCGAACAACCTCTTTGAGTTTGATAGGCAGACCACCTTTCTCCCATAGGAAAAAGATCTTCTGGTCGTACCAGTCTTTTTCGGTTGGTACAGCCTCGAGGTCAAACTTCCAGAGCATGCGAGCCAACAAGAGTCGCATCTCGGTATACGCCAGACTGTTTCCCATTGTCAGCCGTGTCTTGTGTTAGTCACGGCGGGGCACTTACTTTTTGCCAATGCAGTCACGGGGTCCTAGGGAGAATGGCGATAGGATAGCCCGGTTGTCGCTCGCATATCGAGGATCATCCAACCAGCGTTCTGGGACAAACTTCTTGGGATCTCTGAAGTTTAGTTCTGAGTAATATGCAGGCCAGTGAGGCATCGAAACCGCAGTCTGTATGTAAAAGTCAGAGTTTGGTGAATGCAACTGGTAGCTATAAGTTCGACTTACATTCTCAGGAATCCAATATCCGTCGATGAACTCGCCACCGGCCGGGGAAAGTCTCGACAGTCCGACGGCAACTGGTGGGTCTAAAAGGACTATCAGTACACAATGCAGTGGAAATAGCCTGACGATAGGGAACCTTACACATGCGAAAGCCTTCGTTGAAGACAGCCAGCATATACTTCAGTTGGTCAACCTGGGTAACAGTGATCTCTTCCTCTGAGCTAAAGGCAGATCGTATCTCATTTGTCAACTTCTCAAGTTTGTCAGGGTTCTTGAGAAGGAAATAGGTGGTTCCACTGAGAAGAGTAGCTGTTGTCTCGCTACCAGCGATGATCATGACCCCCGAATTTTCGATGATCTCAAGCTGCGACATACCCTTCTCATCGTTATGACGAAGGACATAGGACATAAAGTCTTGGCTGTCAGTATCCTTGGATTCAATTCGGGCGAGTGCCGCGTGCTCTGCGAACTGCATATGCTCTTCATAGCTCTTCCTCAAGCTTGGCGGACTCAACAAAGAGATCCAATTCTGAAGACCGAGGCGTACGTATATCTGAGTATAGGAAAGAACCTTGAGACCTTTGAAGACTCTGCTGACCCAAGGATGATACTTTCCATTCTCAAGACATCCGAAAGGCTGACCAAGAGCGAGGTGGCCAATGAGATCAAAAGACGCAAAATTGTACCAAGCGACAATGTCAATCTCCTCTCCTCTCTGAGCCCGTTCTGTAAGGCCTTTCATGAAAAGCTCGACGTAATGATCCACAACGTCGCCTTGACCGCGAAGTGCCTTTGACGAAAAGGCATGTGCGAGCAGGCGGCGCATACGTCTGTGGTCTTCCTGATTGGAACGAACGATGCTTGAGCAAGGACGGTTCTGGCGATACATACGAAAGTCCTTCTCAAACGATTTGTTTCCAGCCGCTTTGTGACCGTAGATCTTCTTGGAAGCTTCCGCAGTGATGAAGGAGACATCTTTGGGCGTGAATCTGACAGTTGGTCCATATTGTTCGTGCAGTTTTGCGAGGTGGAAGACCCAGTCACCTTTGCTGAGATAGTAGAGATAGGGAATTTGAGTTATGGCATATAGTTTCGGTCCTGGGACTTTGGCGAGTGGGTGAAAGAAAGCGTAGTATACAGAACTAATGAAAAGGTAAAGAAGCTTTGCAAGATGATTAGAAGGATAACTAGAGGTCTGTGAGACTTGAACTTACTAAAGCAATACCTGAAAGACCCATCGCGGAGCCAAGGCTTAGCTCGGCCAGTGCTTCGGTATGAAGTACACCCATGCTGGCGCTTTGGTAGAAGAGCAGGGCAAAACAGCTGAGATGATAGACTTAATAGTTGAGATCTGGTATTTTGCTTTGGTAGGTTTTGGGTTCAAGAGGCAGAACTCATTCAGCATTTATAACCCTTCTTGCAAAGAGAGTAGAGGAAACACCAGCTTGTTCAACGTCCAAACCTGTTTAAGGCACGTCGATCATTCATCTTTTTCGCATGCATCTGCATCGGGATACGATGTCGGGATCAACCGCGATTCTCTCCGCAACCAATCAAAGTGAACATCATGTGAGTAGCCATTACTACCACCGTGTTAATGCCTGCCGAGTGCCGAGTTGAAATGAAGAGGTATCCACTGATCTGCGTTCCACTGCCTTCGTGTTCAACATGATGTGTTTTAATGCCCGCGGGATTTATGATAATGCCAGGTAAAGCCAAAGTCCGAGCCTTCGGGCTTAATGAGTGTCGTGCTTTTATTTGCAAACGCCGTACGCTCAGACATTGTTGATTATCATTTGGTATCTGGCTGACGTGAAGAAACTTTTATCTGCCGAAGCAGGATTCGTATCCCAGCAAAAGAGTTGCTTGTGAATGGATGATATGGTCGATAGTCACCCTGTCAGGGTAAGCACTAGATGAAAAGTACCGATTGGCTTGATAAGCATAATCTATTGACTTGAGTCTACGGAGTACATATACAGAGTTTAAAGATGCATGGAAGCGACACTTTATTTCACAAGCCACTTTGGCTGATGTTGTTCACGGCAATATTTCCATGGCTTGCAAACACTACATTAACCAACAGAACCAATACCTTCGTCATCGTCTTAACCCCCATCACTGCACCGTCGCTTAGATCTGAACGTCCCATGCCGTAGTATCCGAAAGGGATGGATGGCATAGGTTTACTCCATAAGCGGGGTATAACGTCACACTGAATCAAGAAAAGCCAGCAATACCCCTACAACCTTAGCCGCAGCAGCGAGTTATTAAATTTTGGGAACTTTTTTATTTACAGCTGGTCAATGAGAGATCTTCAGCTCTTATGAAGACGGGGTGCAGACCTCACCAGGGACAGCTGCGGTGAGAGTTGCGCGAGTACTGTTTCTGGCCAGTATGTTGAAAATACCGTCCCTTTACAGCCAAGCAAGAACAAGACTGAAATCAGTTATGACTTACTCTATAAACATTTGCAACACTTGGGCAGCTGATATGCTTCGCCCTAAGCTTTGTCTGGACCATTTCTGAGACAACCGCAGTCGAAATCCCGAGACATATTGTGGCACCGGAAATTACCTTGACGGACGGCTTCACTGATTGACTGTGTATGAGGCATGAGCACGTCACCAATGGCCTGATACCCCGCTATGGCCACTTGTATGACGGTAGTACTCGTGCCCAGCAGCCGAGGAAGCCGGGCTTAGACGCGGCTCCAGTCGACGATATGGGGTTTCCCACCAAGACTAGGAACATAGCAACTCACTGTGGAAAATGTCCTTTGGAATGGAAATTATGATTTGTTGAATATCTTCACATGCTTCTTACGCATTCCCGCGGAGTAATGATATGTACGTACTGAATGCCATTTGTGAAAGATGGGTATTTGTGAACGGTCTTGTGCATTATAGTGAAACCTTTGGCGGCTATATACAGACGAGATTGAGAAACGATAGCAATTTTAAGCAACAAAGTAAGACTATCTTTAGCACTCCTCAGACATCATTCTCCCTTTTCTCGATGTGGCTCGCATTGAGAGCTTTGCGCTCACGAAGACTGCTCTCGTCAAATGCACGATATTTCTCCTCGCGCTTTTTAGCAATGGCTTGCGTACCAGTCAAAAGCTCGTCACCGTCAAAGATCTGGCCAATCTCCTCCAGACCTTTGCCCTTTGTCTCAGGCAGATACCACCAAGCAAACACGCATTCAACGCCGAGAACAGCACATGCAAAGATGTAGTAACGCCAGCCGATGCGGTCCAAGGCAACAGGGTTGACGTAGCCTGTGAAGAAACTGGCCGAGTAGCCACAGAACTGGAAGATCATAGCTGTCTTTGAGCGCAACGAGTAGAGAGAACACTCAACAACGTAGGGCACTGTTGAGATGGCCAAGGGTTGGTAGCCAACCTGGAACAGAAAGATCATGGCAACGACGGCGAGCGCCAGAGGCCGATCGGAAAAGTGACGTTCCTCGTTGAGGGCAGAACAGATAGTCCATACTATGAAGACAACCAACATGGTAGTAATTCCAAATGTGATCAGACCGCGTCGGCCGACTCGATCAATAAGCATAGCAAAGAAAACAGAGCAACACAGCTGCCAAACAGCAGCAATTGCATTGATGAGAAGTTGCGTGTTGGCATTGGTCACGCCAATGCTGTTCAAGATCTTGGTCAGGTAATAGCCGGTCAAACCCAGGCCCGACAACTGAGCAGCGAAACCCATGAAAAGTAAGATCCAGAGGCGCTTACGGTTGCCACTGGTGCGGATAAACTCGGACCACTGGATCGCCTTATGCTTCTTTTCCTCTTCCAGGGTTGCTTCAATCTCGAGTAACTCGAAGCGCACTAGGCGAGAGTCGTGGTCGGCGCAGGAGTGATACTGAGAAAGCACACTCAAAGCTTCATCTCGACGATCCTTGTACACGAGCCAGCGTGGAGACTCAGGGACCCAAATGCTAAGAATTAGCTGCAGAATGGCTGGGACGCCCTGCAAGAGACTGGGTAGCCTCCAGCTCCAGGAAGAGTTCATCTTGAACGTGCCAAACGTTGTCCAAGCAGCAACGAGATAGCCCTGGTAGGTGTAACATGTCAGTTTTGTTGCTAGATACTCAGGATTTATCAGTGCCAAAAAGAAATTTGACCACTTACGACAACCCATTGTGTCATGTATAGAGACACCATTTTCCCGCGATGAGTCGGGTACGCGACTTCTGTCATCAACTGAGGAGCGGCCACGGCGACGATGCCAGTTCCCAAGCCAATGATGATTCGGCCGGCAATAAACATGCCCAGATTCTGGGCGCCGCCCTGAAGGGCAGAACCGATGATAATCAAGAAAGTGCCGAGCGTGATCGGTTTCTTCCGCCCGAAAATCTCGCACAGCTGAGAGGAAAAGAGGGCAGATACAAGGACACCGATATTAATCGCATTGACAAGAGTTCCGAGGTTAGCACCTGTCTATCAGCTCACATGTTAGTGTCTCAGACGAGACAATTTGTCACTTCCCCAGAGAAACATACCGGGTCGCCAAATGCTTCCCGCCAGAGAGGCAGAGACTGCATGCCGTTCAGCATGCTGCCGTCAAATCCGCAAGTAAACTGGGCCAGGAAGGCACTGAGCAGAAGCAAATTCAGCTTGCGTAGATTGGGGTACTGAAACCACCACTTGTCCATTTTGGGGATGACATCGGCGAGGACAAGGCCTTCGAATTCTTCCACATCAGCCATTTCTCTCTTGGCGTCGTTCGGGTCGTTCATGTTGATGAAGTGGAACAGGGGCTATTGGCAAGATTGAACAAATGGAAGCCTGGAACTTCTAAGAAACGATAAATGTTATCTCTGTTACTCAGTCATAGTTGTTTGTATGTGGATGCAGATCGCCAATATATAGAAAGTGGAAATCGATGAAGCCAAAAGGCAATTACAGACAATTCCAGCCCTGACGCATTCCGGACTAAGCTCCGCCCTTCAGTTTGGTAGAATGCGGGGAAATCTGGAGGCGTTGGGTCTTGAGCTAGTGGCAGGGCATCGGAGAAAGCGTCGGAGCAGCTCCTAGGGGACAATTCTTGCGAATCCGTGGCCCTTATTGGCTACTTACTGAGGCTTCTGTCAGGTCATGACTTGAAAATATCGCTTCATGGAATCGAGCCTCGAGCTTGTTGCCAAAGCCTATGAAGCTCTAGGCCAGCGGCCCAAATTGATCACCTGGGGAGCCTGAGCCACATGTTCAGTTAATAATATTGGCAAAATTGGCAATAATGCCTCTACTGGAGTGCTGAGAACTTTCAGCATAAGATGAAATACAGAAGACTGCCATGGACTTGGGCGGGAAAAGCCTAACCATCATGCCAAATAGGCCATACGTTCGACTGAGGTTTGTTAGAACTACGTTCGCTTTCGGCATACGGCCAAAGTTTCGGGATCTCTCGTAGATGGGGGAATAACCGATCTCAGGACTGTTCGGTAACCTGTGTGGAATAGACTTTCTTACTAGCGCCTATGCTTCGAATGACAGGGCATAGACTGACTGCTCTCAGAGCATTACAACATTCCCCAGAGTCGGATTGGGCATCTGGGGTGGACAGCATGTGGCTCTAGGCCACATATAATTTCATTTGATATTTGTTAGTCCAATTAGCGTAGTATGACTTCAATTCACGCAGCAGGTTATAAGATTTATCGCAGATAGACAGTATACGAGGAATGGATGCCATTCTTTGCCACTATCGCGAATAGACCACGGGATCTAGAGATGGGTCGTGGCACCAGAGCACCTTGTTTACACTGCCATGTTCATCGACATCAAATTCTATCTTCCAGAACGACGGATCATTATCATTTCCCAATACCCATCTACCGCGGCGCGACAAGTCGTTCCGTGGTTGCAACCACGTAAAAGTATCGCCATCGTAATGCGTCAGCTTGTACCTTTCAGAATCCAGTCCCTGGAATGCCCAAAAGAGCACTCCCTTTTTCACACTGACCATGACGCTGAAAACACGGCTCTCATCAACATATTCTCCTACGTACGCCTCCAATGGTTTGTGAGGTTTGGTGGCATGTGGTTGACCTTGCACGAGACCTTGGGCAATTCGGTCATACCATCCCAAGTTGATAGTGATAGACGTCTTCGCGTATGCAATAAAGTCGGTGCGATCCTTGATCGGAACACCAATGATTTCTTCAAGTACCATTTGTGACACCCAGTCAGGTACATCAGTAAGTGAGAGGCTGTTGCTCATGACCAACACGACGCTTTCCGTACGGGGAATCAGGATAACAACCGCAAGAGCACCTGGGAGCGTGCCTTGATGGTATAATATCAGTTCGTCAGCTACTCCTTTTCCGATGACCGGCATTCCCTGTGGCATTAGCCGGCCGTTCAGGCCAATATGTCCCAGGGTGTTGGGCAGCTGCACACGAGCCCATCCCAGTCCGTAAGACACTTCTCCCCTCTCGGTCGCGAGCATTGGCACGTGAGCAGACATGAGCCTTGATACCTGCTTCAGAGGGGAGCCGGGTGTGGAAGATTGGCCTGTCTGACACTCATGATTAAAGCTCTGGACGAAGCAGGTGTAGAGCTTGATCAAGTCAGCAGCGCAAGACCGGAGTCCGCCGGAACCGCAGCCGATACCATCCTCACCAAGCTTGGGTCCTGGTATGCACCATGGCGTTCCATCATCGAGAGTATTATAAGACTTGGTCACGTTGTCCTTGTCGGTGGGTGGCGGTTTCATGAAGGTCCTTTGTAAGTCTAGTTCGTTGAAGACCTTCTGCTGCAGGAAGTCTTCAAGAGAGGCGCCGCTAAGGCTTTTGAAAGCCTCATCACAGGCATCGTATGCAGTACTGTTGTATGCGAATGAGCCGAGCTTCTCAGGGACCAGGATCTGGTGATTAACAACTCGCATGCAGTCGTCCTTGCCGATCAAGATGTTACCCTCACAACCACCAACCAGGTTTCCGCATGACGACATGCCACTACGGTGGCTGTAGAGGTCGGCTAATGTTGTGTTGTTATGTAGATCACTGTTGTTTGGGTGAAAAGAGGTTGTTGCGTCTTTAACATGCATCTCCCATGATGCAATGCCTTCGTCTACCAATATGCCCATGGCCGCGGCTGACAGGCCTTTGGCGAGTGAACATACTGGGAATATTGTCTCTTCCGTAACAGGAAGTCTGTTCTGAAGGTCTCGAAAGCCGTAGTTTGCATGATAGACAGGCTGATTCTTGGTCGCGACCGAGAGACTCAAGCCTGGCGTGCCACCGAGCTTCATCAACTCTTGAATAGCAGGGCCAAAGTCATCAAGCCTACGGGATAAGTCGTCCATGGCACTTATGTGTTAAAAGTGGCTTCAATGCAACGAATCTCGATCAGGAACTGGAATACCCATTACACTCTTTATCATGAGTCTATAGCACCTGGGTGGAGGTGGATTTCGGGGTCAGTCCGACAGCTTGGCCGACGTGGGCTAGTCGCAAAAGCCCGCACACAGAGGGTATACCCCGCTTCCAGTCTGCAGCCATATCGCTTTTATAATTTTCTGGAAAGTATAGAAGCCGGTATGGCTAGTGTATTTGTCGTCTTTGTTTTCTCGCCAACTCGTTTCCGACTGGCAACGAGCCTCTGGCCTAAGCAATTAAGATTGAAAAAGCCAATAAGCATATTTACACCAGTGTATGAAATAATCTACACGATGTGAGACATGCTTCAACAACATACAGCCAGGGGTTTCCATAAGAATGCTTCTCAAAACATATCGACTCAGTCACTGGTGAGACACATGTGCTATTCGTTGCAGCTGAAGCTCATATTCATGATTACATCAGTCTCCAATATACGAGCGACTCAGCATACTAACGCGTTCTGATGGAAGAAACGTCTGCTCTGAGAGATCATAGAAGTCGAGGCAATTCCCTGCCATATTCATATCCGTACCGACCACTTCTCCCATGCCATTACCCGCCTTTGCTGGCGCGGCGAATATTGAATCGTGAGTTGCGCTACCCATCTGGAATGACAGTGGAAGTGGCGGGAAAGCCAGAGAAATGCTCTCGGGCGACTCCGTCTGAGTACCATTAATGCCGATTTCTCCATCTAATGCGCCTGGTACTGTTGCTTCAGTCGAACTGCTCATCCTTTGAAGCCCTGTGCTACGAAAGTTGACATTCGCACTTCTCGACGAGGCAACAGCATCTTGCTTCTCGGAAAACGCTTCCCGGATGTCGACCGCACCGGAACCTTCAATACGAGCCTTCTTGAGGCGCGAGCAGAACTTGGAAGCCAGATTGGCTCGGGCTGGAGGCTGGTCCCCGTTCCACCTACGAGATATCTCCTCGAGGCTCGATATAATCGAGTCAAAGGATGAAGTTAGAGTGGACTGATAGTATGCGGCATGAGTCAGTAGCATCTTGCCACACACAAAGAGACAAAATGAAAATTGTGGACTAATAAGTACATGTGAGTGACCAAGAAATTGCTCTGCGATTGTGGCAACCTCGTCAGCCGCGACCTGACAGGTTTCTGCGCTAGAAGAAGAAGGTAGTCTGACAGGAAGAGACTGCCATTCTGCTGGTGGATAAGCTAAGCCCTGGTGGAGAAGGACAACGGCAGTGTTGTGCGCTATGTGCGCAAGGACTAGATTGGGATCCAAGTTGCCGTCATTGTTGAATTGGCAAGCCTTGCGCCATTTCTCAGGAAGAAAGAATTTCCATCTGGTCTGGTCAGCTCGATCTCTTCATCACTTGTATGGGAAGGGAATATATACTGTACGAGCCGCAAGTCCAACTGCTTAAATCTCATAAGCCACCTCTGAACTTCGTGGACCTCCTTGAAATCAACTCGGTATTGGAGAAAGAACGACGTGACAAGGCTCAGACTCTCCGTTGCCTCTATACAAAACGCGAAGCCTCCTAGAGAAGCCTGGCCATCTTCGGTATCGCGAGTGGCTGGCAAATAATCTTTCTCACGGTCGTGGGACCGAGTTGAGATTCCAAAGTAGGGAGTAGGAGTCTGGCTTGGTTCCCCGGTCTCCCATATGGCGCCCTCACAAGGCAGCCTCCTCGTGACATCAGCACTAGTCAATGAGAGGTTCCAGCCAGTACAGATACTGCAGAAGCGGTCCATGAGAAAGACATTCCAGAAGATACGGCGCCGCTCTTCCACTTCGGCCCATGTTGACGCTGGGGGGAGAAACGCCACCCTCTCGATTAGAGCCTTTGACCTGGACTGATGTGACTGAGTCTCCTCCTCCTCAGTGCTGAGGCGTAGTTGTTCAACGGTTCTAGACATGCTGCCGACTATGGACCATGCCGAGGGACCTCTGCCGCTACCAATTATGTCAAATGCACAAATGGTCATTGCTTGCAAGTTCTCGACCGAAAAGGACTCCATACTCGCAAGTATGACCGTCTGGCGGCAGCTAGTGGAATATTGAGCACGGAGTTCTGGGGCGTTCTGTAGCCGTGGATCATCTGAGAATCGTATACAGAGAGATACTATAGCGTGGAGTATTGTCGATACTCGCGCTCTTCCGGAAGGATTGGAGAGCAGCCCTCGAAATGTTGGCTCATGTAACATCGGTATCCAAGGATGGATCTGATTGAAGTATATGTTGACCATGGAGTCCACTAGATCGTCTGGAGGGAGGGTACCCAGGTTAACCTGGTGTTGAAGACCGGGGGTATTTTTTGGCCGGTGCGTATTTGTCGCATCGAATGTGCTTCCTGTTTGAATTCCTTCCACTACCGAATCCACTTGTTGACCGATTTCCGATAATGGTAATTCAGTGAGATGTCTTCGGACATCAGATGCCATCTGCTGGATTGAAATTTCTGGATGGGAGTCTGGGGTTCGCCCGTACTCCTGGTTATTTGGTTGCTTGATGCTGTTCCAGATCTGCTGCCAGAGAACACCCTGGCCAACAAACATATTTTCCAGCGTCGCTACCAGCAAGTAGGTCAGCTTCAAGGATTGAGCATGTGAAGTTGCTTTGCTGCCTACCTACACGCTGAGTCAATGTCTCAATAGCCCCCGCTCGCATGCCCGGCTTTGACTTTTCCTGGTCGTATATGCATTCGGCACCTTTAACATGTCAGTCGGTTAAGTTATAAGGATGAGTTAGATTTACCGAGCTTGATACAGGTGCCGCACGGTTGATCTCTTGAGCACTTTGCCTTTCGCCTGCGACATAATGAACACGAAGGTCCTTGGGGATCGTCTTTGCTGGTGCGCTTGCGTTTCTCAGGCCGAGGTTCGTCTGAATGGACTCCATTGAGGCGGGTAGGTGACTCTTCATCATTGTCTTGCTCTGAATATGGTTGGAAGCTCATGTTTGGAATCGGTTGGCCGCGATAAAGCAACGCTGATAAGCTTTAATGTGCACGCGGCGTTTTGCGAACATGCGAGAGGACAGAACCAGAGGAATTGGACCCGTAGGACAATCATAACGAGTGGCGGGGCCCCATGGGGCACGTCACGTCACTCTTGTTGATTGAGTTTAGCTTTCGTGGAGAAGAGTCTGTCTGATCTCATTGGGTATCGGGGTCGGGATAAGTCTCGGAAATGAGCCCGACAGCCGTTTAATCTCAAGTCAGAGCATCAACATATGTTGCATTTCACAAATATATGGCAGTGAAAGACTTCTACTGCTTGATTTAAATCTGAACTGCTGTTCATCTTGCAATTGTATTAATTACAGCCTTCTCTTTACCACTACAATAAATCTGTGTATGCATGTGCTTTAATGAGATGATGGCTGCTACTCTCAGTGCTAGACTCAATGGGCTTCATGATCCATGTCTTGAGCGGAGGCTGTCCTTGAATATAATTGGGTCGCTTAGATGAAAAAGAACAGAAAAGCGGGCTCGTCGGAGGAAGTCCGTAATCTAATCCGTCGCCGGTCATTCAGGAGAGTGTAGGGTATTGTCGCAATTTAGATTTCTCTTTGGCAAAATCAGAGCAAGAAACCACTTCTGTTAGCGATACTGTACGCAAGTGACATAATACATAAAATTGAATTAAGTAAACACGTGCGCTATTCTGAGTTTGACTGGAAGCTTTGAATGGTCTGGTTCGTGATATTGGGCTGAGCAGACTACAACCGGCTAATGATTCAATGCTGGAATTCAAGTGAACTGTGGTTTTGTCGGGGAACCTGCGGGTAACACTAGCGCAACTGAGCTTATCTTAGCGCGATTTTCCTTATCTAAACAAACTACTGAGATAAATTGGTCTCATCTCGGTTAGCTTAGCCTAGCTAATTAAAGCTCTTCGAAACATCATTCTCAAGCTCACTTTGGTGCAATTGGCTAGTCGCCACACATCTCTTGGTTGTAATCGGACGCCAGAAACCAAGTCCAAGACAAATGATGCTCAATTAGAAGGAGAAGAAGGAGAAGCAAAAGACACAAAGATAAACCAACGACAGCTTTGGCCTATCACCTCTACCATCGATCGTAATCAGGAATGTTCTCCTCGTGAAAAGTCTCCCTGACCTCGTTGAATCCAACTTGCGGTCCATTGTAAGGCCAGGGCTCTCCATCCCCAGTTGCAAATATCGCCCAAGATGCGCCAGAAAACACAAACCAATTTGGCGGAGCAAAAGCTTGCCAGGATGACGCGATTGACCTCACGTATACTGGGGCTTCTTTTCCGAAACTATAACCTAGTCGGTATTCGAGGGGTTCAGCCTTGATGTGTAACCTAAGACCACCAGCAAGGCCGCTCGTTTGGTTGAGTGGAGTTTGCCAATACTGTCACAATTAGCAATGGACTCGCGTATACCTTGAAAATGGCAACTCACCTCCTGGGTGCCATTCTTGTTGAGTTCAGTATAGATACAAATACTGGTAGCATTAACACATCCTCGAATACCGATATCTTGATGCTGAAACTCGGAGAGGTATGTAGAGATTCCGATCTTGTTTCTTGGACCCAGATCCCCCTTGAAGCTGGAGAGCTCGGCTGAAAACGTCATGTTGAGCGACTTCTGCTTGCGTAGCAACGCTGCTGGGGTATCACGGTCACTGAGACCGAAGACATTGGGTTTCAGCACCAATCTCCCTTTCTCTAACTTGTAATTTTTGGTATACGGTACCCGAAGTTGATACCATGATGAGTCGAGTTTAGCGCGAGAAAAGTCGTCGACCCATTGTCGAGGAACCTGTCTTGGGCCAACCTCTGGCTTTATTTGCCTACTTAGCAGAACAGGATCGCCTTGGTTGAAGATTGGCCACTCATCCTTCCAGTCAACATTGACCATGAATGTCTCTCGGCCTTGTCATGGTCAGGAATTAATTAACAAATAACTGATGAGGTGAACGCACCAAGAGGAGATGATCCGTTGATGTTGCGGCGAGCTAAAAACGTCGCATACCATAGTCCGTCATTCGTCTTTGTTAGGGTGGCATGTCCAGTGGACTGGACGGTAAGATTGTCAAAACCCCATTGCCCATTGTATAGCAGAGGGTTGTGTGGCCCGGCGACAAATGGACCAGACGGGGTCTTGCTTCTTGCGATGGTCGATCGATGCAGCTGATCCGTACCGCCTAGGGAGCATTAATGTTTATACTTGTTCGAGAAAGACTCAAACATACTTACCTTCGGCGATCAGGAGATAATACCACCCATCCTTGTAATACATCTTGGGTCCTTCGGGTCTGGCTGTCGAATTGTGAGGCAAAGTCCCGTTCCATAGACTAACATAAGGCCCTACGCAATTTCCAGATGTCAGAGACACCTCACACTGGGCGATACCCCAGAGTCGATCTTTATTGTTGTTAGGGGCCATCAGGTTGAGATAGGTCTTCTTCGTCACAGGGTCCTGGAAAAGCTCAGGATCGATGCCCCATGGCTCGGCCCAGACAGGATCAGACCAGTTAAAGAGGTCTTCTGAAGAGATGAACCAGACACGAGGCCATACACGGGCCACGGGATCATAGGTCCAACGTGTCATTGCTGAAAGCCAGAACCTTCCATCGATAAAAGAGAGACTTGGCGCCCAGGCCCCTATCCGTAGTGAGTCAGATATTTTGCGTCGCAAATGGGAATTGGAACGTGTTATTTACCTGCTCCAGTGGGCGTCCCATAGAGTTGCAGTTGCTCTGGTCGTGTCAAAGCATGAGACTTGAGCGTCCAATTGGATAGATCCTTGCCTTGGAATTAATCAGCAAATCTGGCTCGATTGAAGGGTGGATTAGGACTTTACTATGGTAGATCGGAATACCTGGCCAGTACTCGAAAGAGGAAGTGGCGATGTAGTAATCGTCGCCTACGGTCAGGATCGCAGGATCTGGATTCCACCCACTAATGATCGGGTTCCAGATGGCTTGAGCCACTGGTTGGAATAAGACAACCCAACTGCAAAGAACACAAATTAAGGAATACATGGCAGGTACTCAGATTTGTCTCAAGGAAGATTCAATGTCTGATGTCTTAAAATAATCAGCGTAGCCCCGGGATAAGATTGGGATTGTTTACCACGACTGGATTCAATAAGCCAAGTGGCGGACACAGGCTCCGAGGTGGGCTTATGGTGTCTTTCGCCCACCGCTTACGCATGGTAATATAATGGTGGCCTTGGTATACATGATAGGGCTGGCATACATTTTTGCAGCTTGATGTACTTACTGACGGAAAAAACCCGAGACCTTTTCCGACAGCATGTTAGACCAAAAGACCGGGCTTCGCTGTATACGGCAAGGCCTGTAATCAGTTCATTGAACATGGAAAACGTAAGCAAAAGCTCCAGTGGGTCTTGTGGGTAAGGGCATAGTCATGGAGTCTCACCCACGCTTACGGGACAACATCCGACATCTTCTCCGGTCCTTGTTAGTGTATCATGCTTCTTCAGTTATCAACTGAGTAAGCATTCTTCAAGACCAAATTAGTTGTTCTCTTGAAATAAAGACCTTTTCTGTAATAAGCAACTCATTGTTTTCTTGAGCATCTGCCACCTTGATTCCTACCGTGCCTAGCGCCCTATAGCTCGCAACGATGAAGCTCTCAGAAACGATGCAGCCTAGCCAGATATTGGAGACGAAGCGCAAGCTTCCTGTGCGCACCCGTGTTCCATTGAGCATTGGTACATTCGCTAACCATTATTCTTCCAGATGTCGGAGAGCCAATACACAAATGGTGCGAAGAGAAATGGGACGGAGAGAGCAAAGGCCGACGTGAAGAAATCGCTATCTAGTGAATTCAAGCATCTTGAACTTCTGTTCTCCCCGTCAGTTGAGATGAAGATATGGGCTGTCGCTGAGAGAAGCCTCAACATGGTATGTACCTTGCAGATTACAGTGGAAGTCTAACACTCAAACCAGCCAGAGCCGCCTACTTGGTTTCCGGAATATACCAAACCAGGAAGCACTGAGTATGTCTACAGAGATGCTTCGTTTTGGACCTCGGGCTTCTTTCCGGGGTTACTCTACCTGATCATGGAGCGTAGAAAGAAATTCCAAACTGAACTGCGACTTCTTGGCCTTTCGCGACCAAAGCCAGACTTTCCTCACATGCTTCAACTCGAGTACTGCTCTCTTACCTATCTGTAATCAACACAAGTTGCTGATAAGTCATTGCTAGATATGCTTCTAAATGGTGGACGGAGAGTCTTCACCAAAACGGGTCTCTCATGGGCACGCACGATCTGGGATTCATGATTTGCCCCTGGGCCCGTTTGCAGTGGGATCTCCATCGTGACCCAAAGGCGCTCGGCACATTAATGACGGCCGCCAACACCCTAGCAGACCGTTTCTCGGAAAAGGTCGGCTGCATACGATCATGGGATATGTGTCAAACAAAGGTTTATTCGTTTACAGACCCAAGTAAAGACTTTCTTGTTATTATTGTAAGTTTAATGTCTAAACAACGACTTCTCTTGATTAGACTAGCATTGCTGACTCAACAGGACAATATGATGAACCTCGACCTCCTCTTCTGGGCGGCATCCGAGGCCTCTTGCCAAGCTGACTCAACTCGGTTCTTTGACATCGCGATGGCCCATGCTCGCACATCGAAAGAGTACCTTATTCGTGCCGACTGGTCAAGCTACCACGTTGCCAACTTCGACCCTTCGACTGGCGCTCTCAAAGAACGTCTCACAAACCAGGGCTACAGCCATACATCATGTTGGTCGCGAGGTCAGGCGTGGGCCATTGCAGGGTTTGCAAAGTCTTATGAATGGAGTGGCGAGAACTCTTTTCTCGACACGGCCAAGAACTGTGCCGATTACTTTTTGGGGAGATTACCTGATACCCATATTCCGCCCTGGGACTTTGACGCACAAGGGGATTCTGGTGCTACTACGCAACCCCCAGACACAAGCGCAGCCATGGTCGCTGCTTACGGCATGCTGCTCATCCACCAATCCCTCCAGAATCGCTCCGAGCCATCTCCGTATCTCGGCCATGCCCTACGGATAGTAGATTCTGTTTGTGAGAGACACTTGAACCCTGCCGCCAGTCAGAAACAAGACCTGGGGACGATTCCTACAGTGGAAAATGGCCGTGCCACTATTGTCAAGTGTGTCGAGACAGCTGCAGGGCTCGGAGACACCATCCTCAACGGAGCGACTATCAACAATTTCGAATTTGCTCCTCGTCGCTGGGCTGATCATGGGCTTGTGTATGCTGATTACTTTTTTGTCCTGTTTGGAAACAAGCTTTTAGAAATGAATGCATTGAGGTCACTAGCATAGATTGAGTATTGGTAGAGAGATCTTGAATCATGAAAGTGAACTTTTTATTCACTGAATTTGCTCGTTATCCCCCGAACCTAGATTTCTTCTGCAAGTGAGAAAATGGTATTTTTTGCTATCGCGTGAAGATCACTAGTATCAGGCTCAAAGCTATTCGTTTATCCCAGAACAGAGAGCACATAGGAGCTGCACAAATGACGATAGTCTGTGACCTTGTTCATTACTATGTTTAGTCGCCACGACTGACGCAGCTTTGATCCTGCTGTTTTCAGCAGATACGTTGTCTTCAACTTCAAATCTAGCCAAAATGGTTATTAGCGCCTTAAACAATGGTCCATTCGTCGCAATCTTTCCAGAGAATCATGCTAGTTGAGTACAAATCCTTGCAGCGGAAAAAGCTCTGAGAATTGGCCCCAAAACACCACCATCAGAGCTGCTCTGAACGGGGGCGGGCCATTTGTGACGCCATGTCTGCCAGTGGCGTGTTCGCTAATTAAAACAACTACTAGCGGGCCATAAGACGGTATCGCCCGTGGGGGTATCGGGCGTAGTTCCGATAGATCCCCCGTCCTCCGCCTTGAAGTTTCCCCGCAGTAGCTCTTGTTCGTGACTTGTGGTGTACTGTATCTGTATCGGAGCTGCAGCAGCTCCGAGTTGTAGTTATATGAAGTCTTCCTGTCTTCGTCGATCAATTTCGCTCATCACTCGGTGTTCAGAGTAACTACACATCAACTAGATCAATTATCGGCATATCTTATAATTTATCGAAGTCCAAGGCCCGTCATGGTTAAAGCAGTCGAGGTACAGCATAGTGATTGCATCACTCCTGCTGAGGCAACTGCCAATTACGGTCAAAAGACCGCAACCGCAGATCTTGAGGTACTGTAGAACATGCCCGAGGCTTACATAGCCGATGTACTAATATCTCAATTCTAGACTGCCAACTACGCCCAAGGTGCCCCGGTCGAGATTGACGATAAGACAAACAAGGAGCTATTTTGGACTGTCAACAGGCGCATCCTGGCTTGCATGCTCGGAACATACTTTTGTCAATCCCTGGACAAGGGTACGCTTGGCTTTTCGTCTGTCATGGGTATCCAGGAAGACGCCAATCTCCACGGACAGCAGTTCTCGTAAGTTGAGCCGTTCTTTTGTGGAAATGGGGATAATAGCACGAGATGGCCCATTCAACGTACTAACGACTTGGCCATTCAGATGGTTAGGAACAATCCTCTATATGGGAGTTCTCGTAGGCGAATATCCTACCAACTTTCTGCTCCAAAAGCTGCCGGTTGCCAAGTACTTGGCGACCAATGTCTTCTGCTGGGGGGTTGTGATTGCCTGTTCTGCGGCTGCCAAGAACTTTGCAAGCCTCATGGTAGTTCGTTTCCTTTTGGGTGTGTTTGAGTCATGCGTCCAGCCGGCTTTCATCATCATGTGAGTCATGGGTATCCTCTACCTTTTTTGTCTCTTCTGATCTAATGATATGGTGTGATAGGACGAGTATGTGGTACACAAAGCGAGAACAAAGCATCTTGACGTCCCTCTGGTACTGTATGACTGGAGTTCAGCTCATGGTATGAAAGGTCCCTCTAAGCATAGCACTAAAGTATCATGAACTGACCTAAGTACTTCTAGGTTGGTGGCATCATTGCATGGGGAGTGTCTCACTACAAGGATGGAGTCATCTATCCTTGGCAACTACTGTTCCTCGTTCTTGGACTACTCACCTGTGTCTGGGGCTTGTTCATCGGCTGGTGGCTGCCCGATTCTCCAATGAAGGCAAAGTGCTTCAACGAAGACCAGAAGCGGCTCATGGTTGAGCGTGTTCGTGCCAACGAGACCGGTATCCAGAACAAGTCTTACAAAAGGTATCAGGCCATTGAAGCAGCCACGGATCCCATTGTATGGTGCTATGTTATGCTTCAACTTACCTCTACTCTGATCATCGGCGGTCTCGGTGTCTTCTCGAATCTCATCATTTCCTCCTTCGGATTCACCTATCTCCAAACCCAGCTCCTCAACATTGCTCAGGGTGCTGTGACCATCATAGTCATGGTCGGGAGCGCCACACTCGCAACAGCCACGGGGCAGACTGCATGGGTGATGCACGCATGGACAATGTAAGTTGGATGAAAGGCTCTAGTTGAAGCACATCAGTACTGACACATTTATCAGCCCTCCTATCATTGGAACTGCGATTATTTACAGCATCCCCCCAACATCTTCGAATCGCGTTGGCCTACTCATTGCCTTTTACTGCACACAGTTCTACCTTGCAGAGGGAAACCTGATATTCTCCCTCATCTCTCGCAACATTGCTGGTCAGACAAAGAAGTCGACCACGTTGGCCATCACCTTCGTGGCCTGGGCTGCTGGCAATATGACTGCCCCGCAGGTATGTTGACAGCAATCGTATGTATTCTCGATACATGTACTGATACTTTGAAGATCTTCCAAAAGTCCGATTCACCTCGTTATGAGAAAGGATTTACAGCGCACTTCTGTCTCTACGTACTCTTTAATATATTCCTTGTCATCCTTCGGCTTTTGTTGGTTCGTCGTAATGCCAATAAGAGAAAGGCGGCTATGGAAGCGTCTCAACCGGCCGATGACAGTCACAAGCACACTGAAGGTGATCAGTTGGGGCATTTGAATGCCTTCGCCGATTTGACGGATAAGGAGAACCCTGACTTCCGATACGATTTCTGATGCAATGGTGTGCAAGCTGCCAGCAAGGGATATGGTGATGGTCTTCGGAGTAGAATATGACGAGAGAATATTTACTGTATAAATGGTGTTGTTATATAGATATGCTAGCTGAGTGGACTGTCGTTGTCAGTCGTCTGCAAGTTCAATAGGATACTTTTAACCAGTCTTCAACTTCATCAGTACCACTCTCGCACGCTTGTCACTAAGGGGATGACTGCAAATTCTACATAGATCGGTCGCGATGATTCTCTGTAGTTTATTTTGGTTAGAGTCTATGAGGTTCATACCCAGAAGGATGCCCGGTCCAATTTACTGAACTACTGATCGTTTACTGTAGGCACTCAACTTGTGTATTGTAACTAGAAGTTTACAAAGCAACAACTTAACTATGCAAAGATCCCAACCATTTGTGGCTCCTCACGAGCTGAACGCCGTCTATAGCTACGTCCAGCCATATATATAACCGATCAGACTACCATGGTCACTTGCTTCCATTATACAACTAGATCACCATATCACTCAATTACTCGGGATACTATCATTAGACCACTGCTTGGTGTCTCACTGTACAGAATTGACCAGGGCAAAACCTCAAACAGACAGGCGGTAAAGGAGGGTCCCATATCCAAGAGCATCAAAGCCTCCACTGTTAGGGCCATAGTTACCACCCCCGCCTTCCACACCCGCGGTAGAATTCCCATTGGTTTGGTCGCGATACATCTTGGTCCAGGAAGCGTTGGCGTGTTTGATGTCGTTGTAGTGTGCATAGACAAGCTCAAAGCCTGGACGATGGGTGTATCTGCTATTCGCTGAGATGACAGTCTGATTGCCTTCATAACTCTCGTATAAAGTATACGGCACGTCGTACCCAACGTTGTACTTTGAGACATATTCGGAGCTTTTGTCACATCAGTTACTGGTCACATAGAATTGGGGCAGCCTTGTTTCAGGTGGGTCTACTCACGCATGAAGCCCAGCATCTCCCAATGTGGCAAACAAGTCATCTCCCTGGTTGTAGCCTTGTTGCATAATAACCCCGAGTAGAGAGATGTCGAGAGTCGCGTGACCTTGGTCTCTCCCCGCCTCTTGGCCTTGGGAAAGGATTTTGTTACTACCGGGCTCGGTGTAATTCTCGTAAATGAAGTTGTTGATGGCTCCACGTCCGTCTCCATGGAGGAAGTAGCTCTTCCCATATTCGTACATCGTTTGGTTGTCAGTAAATACACCGATTGCCATGATATTTGCAATATTGCAAAAGTCCCAGTTTGCATACTATGGGCCAGCTGTTAGTTCGATGCAAATCGTCAATAATTATAACAAGGGAACCAACATAATGATACTCGTCTTGTCCATTATGGGTGGTCAAGAACGTGTAGCTCTCCGAGAAAAAGACATCCTGGAGGAAAGTCTTCATCTGGTTCTGTTCTGAAGCACTCCAGCCGCTGTATGAACGCATAAGCTCTGCCGCATTAGCTAACTGATAGCCGTAGATACCAGCGGCGAGGAAGCGGTCACTACTGCCACCAATCGCTTTCATGGTAGATGACCAAGCATTGAGAATGGTAACAGCCGCGTCGGCGTATTGATCGTCCCCTTGGATATGCCATCGGATAGCAAGCTGATATGCCGCATGTGCGTCGTTGTAGAGGCGGGGGTAGTTTTCCGCGTGAGTTCCATCTGAGCCGCGATAGATAGTAGGCTGAGGATCTGGCTCGTATGTTGGTGATGCATGACTATTGTTGAGCAAGAGTTGCCAGTCTGTCATCCATGGCTCATCACCCTTGAGTACGTGATTCTTGGCTCTTTCCAAGTCCTTAGACGTGTGCAGGAGGCCAGGATGGACGAAGCCAGTCACAGAGACGGCAAATGCCGCGATGAAAACGAATCCCTTAGCTAACATGTTGGGTCTATTGCAGATTGTTGTTTTTTTCGGCTTCAACTGCCTGGGAACAGGCAATTGTTTTTATAGTACCTCTACCACCGGGCTAAGAGCATGAGTCGCTCCGACGTGTCGCATTAAAATGACGCCCATTGAACCAAGGGATGTCCAAATTTGGCAGAGATCCGATGCCACGTACCATGAGCCAAAAGGTGGGAAAATAATATGTGAAGAGTGCGCCCATGATATTTTCCGATAGCACGCCCATAACTGAAAGGATCGCCATAAACCTTGCAACGTTGTAGTTTGAGTTGTATGTCGTAGACCAGTGCTGATCGCTCGCAGTCCTCGTAATGGACAAGGTCACGTTGTGAGGGTTTGTGGTTAATTGTGCCATAGTGTCTGATAGCAAGCATGAAGCAATAACAGCAGCTGCTGTATTCTACATATAGGTCTCTCTGGTAGCAAGGATGTGAATGTAAAGGCGGCATTGGCCTGTCTGCAAACTCGGTCCATAATGCTTAATACAGACATCTTGTTATATGTAAGTTAACCAAGTATCTAAGGACCAGACTATATGTCATTGTTTCTATGGGCCGAGAAACTGTTGCTCGTCGCAGTCCATGCCATATTCCATGTCGCCACAATTTCCCTCTCGCCAGCAAAATAGCCGAGAGCCCGAGTTCTCAAGCCGAGAAACAGGAAGAAATGTGCGGAATCTGCAGGGGGCGCCGGGTCCCCTGTTTTTGATTAGTCGCGGGTGGTGACCGACCAATCTTCCGATTATGTGCCATGTGGTCTTTACGCTAGGATTGTCATTGCGACTCCTGATGATGAAACACTTGCAAGAGATTATCCTCCACTCTCTGGCCTGGCGATCATTCCCCAGACTTTCCCCGCAAATGCATACGCAATTAATTACCTGCATACACACTTGCTAATTCGGAGCTATTACGCCGGGGCATCAACAGGGTTTTGATAAACTTGAACTTAGCTATCGGAGCTGGCCCGAGAGATCCCCCGCGGTCTGCCACTAAGCCGTATTAACCAGCAATCACAAGGCACCAATAGCGTCACCATGCATTGTTTATAATGGCGTAGCATGCAGATTGACTTGCTCGCACCACTGTTGACCCCATCCATGATCAACAATTGGTAGAGCAAAGCAAATCCATTTTCACAATCCTTCATCTTATCGAGTTCAACGAGGACTGTTCAAAATGAGACTCCTCGCTGTATGTCATATCCCTGTATCACGCCCATGACTTGGCTGACAAAGACTTAGTTCTCACTTTTACTCATATCGCCAGTGACAAGTCTGGTACAGGATGTCCCAAGCATCAATGGTAAATACCATCAAGCAGAATCCTGATCATTATAGTATTGACCCTATGTGCAGCTGCGATTCCTTATGTTCCTTGGACTGACGGCATGAAACGGAAGCCATCCGACTTCAACCATCCGGGTCTCTGGCATTCTCACAACGATCTCGAAGTCATGAGAAACGGCGTTCTTAAAGGGCTTGACCCATGGAAATCAGGCTACGAACAGTTTGCCAACAGCAGTTTTTCACAGTCCTCCTACAAGATGAACGGGCCATATGCTGTGATTTCCCGCGGATCCATCAGCAACTACACCTCCTTTGCCAATGACGCCCGTGCCGCTTACCAGAACGCGATTATGTGTATAGCCCCCCCCTTTTCTATACGTCTATGCAAAGCTTTATCGCTAATTACAATGTTGCAGGGTATATCACCAAGGATCAAGCCCATTGGGATCGCTCTACTACCATTTTGGATAGCTGGGGTACAAATCTGACCAACATCATTGGGACCGACCGCTCACTGCTCATCGGCATCGAAGGAACTCTATTTGCGAATGCTGCAGAGATCATGCGATGGGAAGGCGGTTGGACGGAGGTAGGAGCAAAGTGGCAGGGAGGCCAAGGGTTCAGTATCCAGCTCTACTGGCTGTTTCTTCGACAGAGCTTGGTCATTGGCCAGGCTAACTACGGCATCGCCTCCATCAAAGCTTTGATGGACTATGCAGTATACCTCGAGGATGTCTCAGCATACAACTTTGCCATTTGGTCTTGGAAGAACGATTGGTGTGCCGGTATTGATGCAACCATCAATTCCAAGACAGGCCAGAACTCCGAGTCTGGTCGAGATCAGAGCCATGTCATGTCTGGTCTTGGTTGGCTTGCCCTCGCCGCGAGAACTTCTAAGACTCAAGGTTATGACTTATTTGGGTATGGAAACAACTTGCTTCTCAAAGGAGCAGAGTACGCAGCCAAATACAACCTGAACGAAACAGTACCATATGATTCGAAATGGCGCCGATGCGAATCAGTTTTGGTCAATGGTCCCTGGCAAAACATCTCGGAGTTCAACAGAGGCATTGTTCAAGAGGTGTCTGGTGTAGTAAAGAAGGCACCGGCAGTGTGGGATCTACTCTACTATACGTCTGAAGCCAAGGGACTGAACAATCAGTGGACTACCAAGGCCAAGGAAGCATACGATGCTGCAGGTGGAGAAGTGGTGACTGGAGGTGATATGCCTGGCTTTGGAGATCTGCTCTGGGCTACATCAAAGAAGTAGCTTGACCTTAGAATGGCCCCGGAGAATCAATTGTGGTAACATGAGAAGTTTGAGACTGTGCAGTGTTCTCTTCTACAATTTCGCGAATGTAACCCTCCAGCCTTCATGGCTAGAATTCCGACTGAGATACAGTGGAACCTAGACTACTGCCACAAAGATCATGGTGTTAAGTGTCGCGCGACACCGCTGGCTTTCGACTCGAAATCTAAATGCAAGCTGTAAAAGAGCCTTTTCGCTGTAGCATAAACTATTGGGCTCGAATTTATAGTTAGTCCACCGATCCCAGCCTGTACTCTCGGCATGCAATAAATATCAAAAACACTCAAAAGTTTGGTCTAACTCCCAAAGTCAATGGAGCGGGCAGCAATGTGATCAACGCTTGCGGGAACTCACATAATGTAAGGTGCAACACCATATAGTGGAGGCATTTATCCGCTGGGATGAAGTCATATGAAGCGACATGGAAGAAATGATGAACTCAACGATTGACCTAGAAAAAGTTCCACTTCAATTACATTGCCTAGTCTTGATACTGCTGTAGAACGTCTCACTATGTCGAAATGACCAGGACCTTTGTTTGCGTTGGCTTGATGCCCTTCAAGCTAATCTTGCCTCCAGATGCAGTAATTGCTTTTCCTGCCCAGACGTCCCTGATCTTCAACTGTTGCTCAACAGAAAGACCAGGGATGTCTTCCAAGGAGATCCCAACGTCCACGTCGCCGCTACCATAGTTCTGGACCAAGATCACATGTCGCCTCTTCCCAGAACTTAGTGGCCCTGCCCAAACCTGATAACTGCCTTCCTCAGATAGCTTTGGCAGATACACGGCAGGCTTGCCCGCTTCATCCTGGTTCAAGGCGATGATGTCCTTGTTCTTGTAAATGGCGAGCGAGGTATCGCTGATATTCTTGAGATCAGCGCCGATGATAAGGGGAGACTTCAGGGCAGCCCAGAAAGAGAAGTGGGTTTGTTCCTCCAGCTCTGTCATGGTCCAGGTCCCAATCTCCAACATATCCATGTCGGCTAGATCAGAAATTAGTACAAGTCCTTGCAAACAATAACATCGCTGATGAATACACTTACCCCAAGAGCCTGGTTTCGAGAATGGACTGATTTCTCTCATCTTGCGTATCATGGTCAGAACGCTGACTCCAGCATAGCCTTGGTTCATGCAATAGGCCGTCTTGCATATGCTCGCTCTGTCTTTAGCGAAAGACGAGTAAATGTCGCCCGACATACGGTAAGACTCGCCTATCTGGTCGGCCCAGAGCCAGGGAAACTGGTTACCCCATTCGCAAAGCGAATAGAATATCTGACGACCCGAGGCGGCCAGCGCGTACGACATCTTGAGAAAACGTTCTTGCACAGAGAGTGTGTTGCTTTGGAAGCCACCACAGTTGTCGTACTTGAGGTAGTCGACGCCCCAACCAGCAAATGTTTGTGCGTCAATTTCCTCATAGCCATAACTACCAGGATACTTTCCGCACGTGAAGATACCGGCATCACTATAGATCCCGACTTTGAGTCCCTTGGAGTGAACGTATGAGGCAGTGGCAGAGATACCGCCAGGAAACCTGGTGTGGTTTGCTGCAAGCTTACCGTCTGTATCACGCTCACTGTCTTGCCATCCGTCGTCAATCAACACGTGGTCATACCCAAGCTTAGCAAGACCAGTATCCACGAGGGCATTGGCGGTCGACCTAACCAGCTCGTCGCTCACGTTGAGTTTGAAGCTATTCCATGAGTTCCAGCCTTTCTCAAGTCAGAACAGTACTTGTAGCGACGTGTTGTCAACAGCACTCACCCATCTGTGGCTTCTGGGCCAAGATCTTGGTCGCCAAGGCCACCCTGGCCGATAACAAAATGTAAAAAATAGATCTCATTGCAATTGACGAACTGAGGTGTCAGTGAAGGTTGATGTAACGTGGAATTTTCTGAACCGTAATCTTTGTTCCGGCCTCAAGTATTCATGGTCAGATGAATTCGATGTTGATGAATTGATATGCGATGCAATACCTCCGCTATTTCTTCCACGCCGCCTGATACAGAATGTTCAATTTCAGGGACATGGGCTTGGTGAACGGTCGTTCGGAGGAACTACCGGACCAATACCCCATACCCCTTACTCCGCACTTGCGCCTCCCCCAACCTCCGGGAGTCACCCCGCAATTCCCATACCGTATTGAACTTAGTGGCGAGTGGCGGGCCATCTTTCGGGCGTGCGACATGTTTCCCGGCTGTTGTTTAATCCTTAATTGATAAGAGGCTTAGTAAGAACCCGCCTTCGATGTCTGGGGAGACAGTCTGATATCATCCAGGCAGCCTTTTATATCATCAAAGTTACATCTACTTTTCTACAAATTCGCTGACCCGTCAAGATCTAACTTGAGCGCTTCTGTCTCATAGTAACAGACTTCGGATTATCAACATGAAGTTTCAACTATCGCTTGTCTTGATCGCTGCCGTTGCATTATGTAATGCGAAGGTCTTCGATAGACAAGCACTGTCATACGCTCCGATCCCAGAGGAAATCTACCAACCTCCAACCAAGTCGGGAGAAACTACATTGCTTGACTTTATCAAGTCCCGCGAGGATTTGTCCGAGCTTTCCAAACTTGTTGAGCAGACACCAGGTTGGTGACCTCGAATTCCCAACCGTCACCAGTGTATTCAAAGCTGACTGGATAAAGGTTTCACTCAAGCGTTTAGTACAAGTGCAGACTGGCAATACACATTCATCGCGCCTTCAAATGAAGCGTTCAACAATACAGGGGAATACTACAAGACTTTTGCTAGCACACCCAAGGGACGTTGGTGGTCTGGACAAATGCTTCAGCACCACTACATCCCCAACTCGCGTCTCTACACGAGCAATTTCACTGAAGACAAAACTCGAATTCAATTGGGGTCATACCTCTGGGCTTCGGCTGAGATCAAAGGGGGAGATCTCGTGCTCAACAACGTGGCGACTATCGTCGAAGCCAACATTCCAGTAACTAATGTAAGTGTCCAGGGAGAGAGAGAACCAGTCCGATGATTGGGAACTAATGATTATAGGGCCTTGTGCACATTAGTGATCGTATTCTGGCTGGTGATGCAATGATCTACGAGGCTGATATTGGAACAACTAAGCAAGGCTTTATCCCTGGTTCTTGCTCTAATCCAGATCTACTATACTGCTGATTTAGAATGTTTTAAGGGGCCCATGATGTGTTCAATTGGTAAAGCAGTTGACAGGTATACCCAAGTTATATACAGTATCTTATATCTGTACTTTCTATATGTCGGTGGTATCCCTATCTCCTGGCCCTATTTGCAAGCAATTTGGCATTGCTGCCAGAACCTATACAACGTCTCCTTCATCATGTGCTCGCACCATATATAATCCTTCAATCTCATCTCTACTAGCTCCCAGTCCTGGTCGTAACCAGTCGAGTAGAAGCATCGATAACGTCCGACTAACACAGTCGCTTGGTTCTTATGATACTGAACCTTTGTAAGACCACCGGCCATGTACAGCAACCAGAGTGAGATTTCCGGCGCAAGCTTCCACGGTGACATTTGTCTTGCAAAGTCTGTCATACAATTAAGTATCTCGGTGACACATTTCTCGGGTGCGAAGTAACCTCCCCAAAAGCCTTCCGAAAGTCGATATGTACAAAGATAGGCCGCAAATAGGCACGCTCTGTAAATCAAGACTTCTTGGCTCTGGGGGCCATCTCTTCTTGTTCCACTGAGAAGATCCACAAGTCGAATCTGCAAGTTGGCTTGGCTATTACATAATGGGTAACCCTCGTGATCCATGTTCTCCATCAGCTGCATTGAAGAAACTGAAGTACCCATGTAGTCATTATCGACCAAGCTGATTGACGCTCTTCCCCTTCTGCGCATCGTGTCCACGAGGCCACACAATGCGTTGAGATCTTCGAACACAGTAGATGCTGATGCAGGCCACCCATAGGTATACAGTAGAAACCCTTGCGGTAAGACAAAGTAGCTACGGTACATCTGATCCTCCCGCAAGCGGGTAAAGATCCCACGATTGTCGACCTGCAAGAGTCGGGGTGCACCAGTTGCAAGGGAGCAGATTATGTCCTGCCAGAGCAAGGCTCGCTGAATCAGACTTACCAGCGCGACACTATGTCGACTGGTCAAAATGTTAGGTTGGGAGATTATACTTTGGAGGCCATGGATATGCGTAGCAGCGCTGTCAGAACGTGGATATGTATCTCGGACTCGGTATTCATAGCTAATTAACATGAGAATAGCTGTGATGGTATGGAGTAATGTCGAATCACCGCCAAAACGGGATAAGTCTTGATTGAGAGACTGAAGAACCTGACTGCGGTGGTGCATCGTCTCGTAGTTTTGCTGGTAGTCGTTGGCTGCTAATGCGAGGAGAAGAGATAGAGCATGGAACAATGACTTGTGGGTCAACAATGGCGCCTGGCCATCCTCGTTACCTAAGCCTTGGAACTGGACAGAATGTGTCTGTTGATCGATTCGAAACAGTGGTTCCCCGGCGGCCTTGGCTAATGCTATGGAAAACAGATTAGCAGTTGAGCTTACCACGAGGCTTAGAAGGTCTCGAGCCCTACGATATCTAAGAAGCTGTCGTAATCGTTCGGGACTCTCGCACAGGGTGTTGAACGGGTCGAGGAGACTGGGGGAAACTCGAGAGAAAGAATTGCCGCTCGGGCCGCTGAGCCAAGTAGGTTGAGCGGAGTCAACAGTGCTAGTCTTGGCAGCAAGAGCATCCGTCGAATACACAACGGAAACATCAAGATCGATGTTCTTATCAGGGTCGCGGCATTGCTCTCGTCTCTGACCCATGTTGTCGCGGTGGATAGCATCCCCTGGGATTGCTCCTTGATGCTGGTCAGGAAGTAAGAGGGGGATGAACCTGGACATGATCTCAAACAGAACTGTATACTATCATGAAATGTCGGGTTTCAAGGGCAGAGGTCATAGGGCGATAAGGCGTATATGAGATACAAAGCTACGAGAAAGAATGAGAGAGCGAGATTCAATCTTGTGGGGCCAACAGGTAAGCGAGCTGTAGAGGCACAGCTAGCTGTGCCGTTAATATCACGTGCCCCTCCAGGCACAGCTAGCTGTGCCTCTACAGGCCGCCCAACAGGTAAGCTGGCTGACTAATTGCTGCGCTGAAACCTTAGCATATCAGAGGTCTGGGGTAAGCAGAGAGCCTAGGCAGGTAGGCTCTTAATTGACATTCTGATGATAACTCGACTCAGAGGATATTATTCCTTGTGATTACCTAAGATATATTAATTAATTCGCAGCTGATGCTCACATCAGGCATACTAAATTTTCATTTTAATTCTTTAATTCCATATCGTATTTAATCTATCTTTTAATCTATGTACTGGCCATCCAATATTCCTGCCAAAGCTATCTATAAAACGAAGCACCTCCTGTTGTTCTACAGGATTGGTCAACAAACACCCACCTAGACCGTTAGCGATATTCCTTCGTAAGAGGTGATCCAGAGCTCACAAGTAAAAAGTAAATGATGTACGGTGAACCCAGCACCAACTACCGAAGGGTTATGGATGCCAAGACCGATAGCGATATGGAGGTCCTTCAAGGCCGCTTTCTAAGATTACAAGTTTAGCAACCAGGCTTGAAGGAAGATGGTTGACATACATCTGCGGCTACCCGATGCTCGATAGTTCTTAAACTAGACACCCATAGTCTGGGCTCTGAGATGTGCAGCAGAATGCGAGCCAGACAATAGTGTTGATACCCCATTACTGCAAAAGGATAAGTCATTTTGCTCTTTCAGAAAGTATGCAACGCACTGACCTTGAGCAGGATTCATCATCCATACAATAGGAAAAGCCGATTTGACCCCAGTAGAAGTGCTCTCAACATCAGAATGATGATAAGGAGAATAGTGCGCCGGTATAGAATCATGCCAGCTCGCAACCTCCTTACCAAGATGCGCCCAAGTTTCGTACTCGGGCTGTGCACCTAGGCTAAAACAGGTGGCCAATACCTGACAGCAAAGAAGTATAATCCGATTGGCAAAGTCCTCATCAGTCGTGTCTACAAATGATCTGGAGCGTCTATATTTGTTCAGATCTACTTGCATCGGCTCGCCTTTAATGAGGGAGATGTGTAGATTTTGTCGAAGCATTATCCAGCTGGCCGCTTCACTTAAACCGCCTTGGGCTATGAAGTCAGGGATGGTATTCCAGAGTCGTGCGCATCCAACAAGATGAGTTCCAGTGTCGACATCTTTCAAAGCGTTAATGTGCAAACTGTAGTCATGGCTTTGCTTGGACTGGCTTACCACACATCTCCTCGTACAACCGTAATAGGACAGCTGCTGCCAGAAGATTTTCATCTAAAGATGACATCGGGTCATCAAGGATGGGGATCAAAATGCGTAGAGCATAGCTATGATACTCTTCGCTACTTTCGTCGTCAATACCAGTGATCATTACTAGATGACGTGATGAGAAAGCCAGGATGGAGTATGCTAGGAGCGGCAGTTGGCGAGCCCTCTTCGGCACTTCGCGACCAAAGCGCCTCGACGGATCACAGATATCAATCTGGGAATGGGCCGTCAGAGACACTACATGGTGTACATAAAGATTGCTTACTCTTGGCGAAAGATCTTGGAGGTAATTAATTAAGAGAAAAGCTTCCCGTCGACTTTTTAATGGGAAGGTAAATCCACGCGGGCTGCCAATGAAATACTTGGATAGGCAAGATGCTGGAGAAGACAGCCTTTGCTGTATGTCAATTCAGCGCCAAAATTTTGTACCAGTGCCAAGCCTTACCCCATGTCCTCGCTTGATCTGGACTCTGGCGAGTTATCTGTAAGGCATAAAGACGGCGGCATGACCGCATCGTGAATAGGCGAATTCGCCATTATGAGATGAAGAGCTGAGAGAAAACTACGTTGGAGTATGGAGAATGACTAGGGGGCAAATAAAGCGGTGGCTCCTTCGGTAAGCCGAAAGACTCCACGCATTCTCCATGGATGATGAACACGATAGAGTTTGCTCTTTGTCTTAGCTGCTTAGAGTCAGTGGACTTCCCCGCAGATAATGGCTTAATTTGGTGTAGTTGTTCCGGGGCTAAGTTCGAGGCCGGGGACCTAGCCTCGGAACAAGCAGCCCAAATCTGGACTCCGTGATTCTCGTAACATTTGAGTCTGATCCACTTGGGCCCGGAATTACCTCCCAACCGAGCCAAATACAGGTATAAGTCTCCCGACCTATCCCAGCTTGTTCTCTGTGCCCCGCTAATTCCATTTTGCTTCTTGCTTCCCCAGACGTCTACATGACACGATATGGGACGGACAGGGCAAAGAATCTCGGGTTGTAAGGTAAGCCGAGCCCCATGCTTATTTTTCATCGCTGTCTCACTGATTCTTGCTAGAATTGCCGTTTAAAGTGAGCTGCGTCATACAGGTAACTTGATCATGGCTAAAATTTAGTCTGTGCTATTAGACATCTGAAATGTAACCTAGTGTCTTTCAATCCACCTACAATGGCCATATGCTAACTAGATATCTACATTAAAGGCGACGATGAAAGTCCGTGTGCTCAGTGCGTCACGAGAAACCTCCATTGTGACAGAAGTCTCCAATGTCGATTTCGCCACAGTAGGCTTGGCTCGACGTGAGCAATGGCAATGCCCTATGACAAAAATGATATACTAAGAAAGCACAAGAACACGTGGAAGAGGGCTAGAATTTCCACCGAATCAACGGTGGTGCAAGCTCGTCAAGCAAGAGATCGAATTTGTGGATCAGACGTTAGACATCGTTCGATCATTCAACTCTTTTTCAGACCCTGAAGCCTACCCCAGCTCGTCGGAAGACCAGCCCTTTTGCTTGTTGGAAGGACAAGACACAGAGCATACATCACCATGTATTGGTAGTCAGCATGCTGACGACGATGGGCAACAACGTCCGACCAGCTCGACTTACTCGCATACAGATAGTCAACCCCAAGAGTCTAGTAATCTAGGCCACGCTACTTTGCCATTCCACCAGCATTCTGATCGATTACCTGGGCTGGTGTTTCACGAATACACAAACGTTTCGACTGAGCAGATTGATAGTAATCTGAATAACACCGAATTTACGGCACAGGATACCTATGCTTCATATTGTGATAAATACCAGCTACGTCTACCCACCTGCGTGCTCAAGCAAGACGAGGCAGAGTTGGTTCGCCACTTCTTTTCCGGCTTCAGCGATGCCTTCGATCTTGGGGATCCAGATCGGCCATTCTCCAGTTGGATATCAACCCGAGTGCTACAATATCCTCGACTTCTCGAGTCTGTCTTGACGATCGCCTTGAGACATCTTGGCAAGGGGAAGACTAGTACAACTTGCCTGGACTCAGCGGCTGAGCCGTCTTCTGATTACACTCAAAGTTTGCCTAGCATCAGTTCAAACAGTGACTCTTCCATGAAAGAGACTCATTCTGTTGCGGACCTGTTATCACGATTTGCGCAAAGCATGGAAGGTCAGTGTCTTGATCGTCAATGTCTTTTATTTTATGTTGTCTGGAGCACCTTTGTTGTTATTTTGCTAGTGTAGGACCCTTTTCACTAATTACTCGGTACGCACAGCTAAATGCTCGGTCTCCTCTCCCTCTCTCGGTCAAGCGAACATGATGGACGAACCGACAGAACCCTTTGAACGAGAGGACCTCCCCGAAGCCGCCTCGTGGGCAAATCTGCGACTAGAAGCCTACTTGGCAGTGGTTACCCAGGCACCATTCCCATCAAACTTAGAATGGCTGTGCGCAGACAGAATGGGTGCTCCCGTCGATGAAAGAGACTGGTCAAACCTAATGCTTCTTCACCTGACAGACATTATCAGATACTGTTTCTCAGATAACAAAGATACCGAGCATTATGCTGCGCTGCTGAAAGATACTACTATCTGGTTTAAATCAAAACCAGACTCCTTCGATCCTATATATACCTGCAATCACTCCGAGGAACAAGTACTTCCAGACATATGGCTGTATAGTGAGCCAGTGGCTGCTGGCCTGCAATACTACCATCTTGGCAGGATGCTTCTTGTTTCCCACGATCCGCGTCTTCCCAAGATTGGACTTGCAAAGAACAGGGCAATGAAGCGAGTAGAGGTACAGAAGCACGGTGCTACCGAGGGATATTTGTCTAATGCCGCGCAGCTCGAAATGAAGACCGACACCAAGATAGTCTGCGCAATCGCCGCAGGCATGGGCGAAGCCAGTCCCACATACCTGTGCGTTTATGTTACAGGCCCCGAACTTTGGCGATTATGCTTATGTGTATTGAGGACTGCATGCATGGCCATAGCCTTGGTCGGAGACCTTTTCGACAAACGCGCTGAACAAGATACCCTCCTTTGTGTTCTAACTAATGCAACTGATCGGTTTGGATGGCCTACTTCTTACATGTAAATTTGACTAATATATTTACTTACAATCTGGAAGCTAATTATCTATAGCAAAGACAGTCTAAAAAAGACGTGGGGACGGTTTTAGCTAGGCCATGATGATAGCTGTAAAGTAGCATAATTTTGAGTCTGCACGATACACGTACTAAGCTTTGTATGTGATGTTCTAATAGCCGTACTAATTTTGGGCTTTTCGAGAGTAATTGTCAATACGTACAACCTTTAAATTAAGCGACATAATCACAAGTCCATCTGAGGAGAGCGAAAACACACATGATAAATAAATAAATCCAGAACATGGCATGGTTCCCCATGGGGTAGTCCGGAAGATGCGCCATCAATCTCCACTCGCTCCAAAGCATGAGACCCTAAAAACGATGGCAACAGTTGCATGACAAATCCGGGGTGTTTGTTCCGGCGACAAACAAGATCATCTCCACAAGATTCGGAACAAGAACACCAAAACGAGAAGAATCGCAAATGTCAACGCCAACTTCCCGCCATTTATTGTCCACATGGTCTAGGCCAAGTCACAAGTCGAAGTGCCCTCACTACGTAGCAAGCTGAACCTTACCTTGCCAATTGATAAAGGAAACTAGCTCCGGCAGAGACGAAGCCCACCTTTTCACCCCAGACTCTCACACTCGGGATCGCAAAACATGGAGCCGACGGCAGTCAACGCGGAGGAGCGGGGTCGTTATCTGGGGAAGACTGTTTCCTGAATCGAGATTTTGTGCACAATTCCCAGGTTCCAACCGCTGCCCCGCTAATACCCCAACTTTTGGGGTGATCTGCCCCCGGAAAACAAAGGCTTCTCGGGATCGGGAGAGTGGACTAGGCCAATGAAACAACATGTAATTGTCGCATGAATCGTTAGCCTCATAGGAGTATATATACGGTGCTGCGCTCCGTTTACGTATTGCAATTTTCCTCGCAACAAGCTCGCTTATCTGCATCACAACATTCATCTCTGTTTTAGTCTTCCATCTTGACGTTTTGCAACATGTCTTCTCACGATGATCGCAAGTCCTCAATTGAGGGCGGTGGCATAGAAAAGTCGACGTCCACCAATATCGAACACCTCGAAAAGTCCCACGGCATTGTTGTCGAGTTTGACGACTCCATCGAAGATACCAAGCCATCCAAATCCGTTTGGCTCATCACATTTACCGTCGCCATGGGCGGCTTCTTGTTCGGTACGTAGCCCACATACTTCCCCTCTGAACTCTCCTAACAGGATCTGCCAGGTTATGACACTGGTGTCATCTCAGCTGTTCTGGTCACCATCGGCGACGATCTCGGCCACCATCTCGATTCCCATGAGCAAGAGCTCATCACTTCCATCACCTCTGGCGGCGCTCTCATCGGTGCTCTGATGGCAGGCCTTCCAGCTGACAAATACGGCCGTAAGCTTGGAATCTACATCGGTTGCTTTCTCTTCCTCATTGGGTCTGTTGTCCAGGCCGCTGCCTTCAATATTGCCGCCATGACTGCTGGACGTCTCATTGTGGGATTTGGCGTGGGGTCGGCGGCGATGATCATTGTAAGAGCCTAGTTCTACTGAAAGTTGTCTTGAACTAAGTCACTGACGTATTCAGCCTCTCTACATTGGAGAGCTCGCCCCAGCCAAGTACCGCGGTCGCATGATTGCCTTCGACAACCTCAGTGTGACACTGGGTCAATTGGTTTCCTACGGTCTTGGAGCCGCTCTTACCGATGTTCCTCATGGCTGGAGATACATGATCGCTATCGGCGGCGTTCCTCCCATCATCCTTGCCGCTCTGCTGCCTCGTTGTCCTGAGTCGCCTCGACAGCTTATTGCGCATGGAAAGAGAGACGAAGCTGAGAAGTGCCTGCGACGAGTTTACCCCGCTGCTACTGAGGACCAGCTCAAGTCTAAGCTTGAACGCCTTGTATGGACTGTTGAGGTCGAGTCTTCGGTTGTGGCCAATAAGTCTCTTTGGTGGCAATTTAAGCAGCTTCACTGTGTGCCCTCCAACCTTCGTGCCCTGATTTCTGCTTGTACCGTTATGGCCAGTAAGTCTTCGAATATGCTTATGGGTCTGAACCTTTGTCGCTGACAATATCACAGTCTCTCAGCTCGGTGGTTTCAACACTCTCATGTACTACTCTGCGACCCTGTTCTCCCTTGTCGGGTTCAACAAGCCCACCGCCGTTGCCATCGTTGTTGGTGCTACCAACTTCCTCTTCACATTCGTCAACTTGGTTGTCATAGACAAACTCGGGCGCCGCATCATTCTGCTAGTCACTGTGCTGGGCATGGTAAGATATGCTCAAGTCCTCGGCGAAGCCACGATACTGACATCTTTTCAGGCTATGAGCATGGTCATCGCCGCCGTCGCATTCCACTGGATTCCCATTTCCAAAGATCTCGTCCTCCAGGCCGATTCCGTCAACTGGGCTGGTATCGTCGTGCTTGTCACCATCATCTTCTACGTCGCCTTCTTCGCTACTGGTGTAGCCACGATCGGCTGGGTCGGGACAGAGCTTCTACCTTTAGAGGTTCGCGCGCTTGGCACGATGATGAATACAGTCACTTGCTGGAGCTGCAACCTCATCATCGCGTCTACTTTCCTCTCCATGATGAAGAGCATGACCCCTAGCGGCGCGTTCGGCTTCTACGCAGGTATCTGCTTCTTTGGCTGGATTTTTGTCATCTTCTTTTACCCGGAGGTAAAGGGGCTTCCACTTGAAGAGGTCAGGAAGGTCTTCGAGAATGGGTTTGACGTCAAGTTGGCCAAGCAGATGCAGCGTGATCTCAAGACTAACAGCCAGGCTTCTGTGGCGTCCAAGGCCTAAATGGTGGATTTCGCGTCTTGCACGGCATGGATATACTGTACACCTCATACCATTCATTCAGGATATTCTCCATATCCTTGATAGTCCATATTACGTTAGAATTCAATACCACCTACACTTTTCAATTGGTATGAAACTATGTTCCGGATTAAATAAATACGTCAACTCCCATGCCCAGCTTTTAGCAACGATTTTGCAAACTGAAAAACGCATTCGGAACTGTTATTACTTTGGTTTAATTTGTTATTTTAATCAGGAGATAACTAAATCAAAGGAAGGGTCGATGCTGACAGAGTCAATTTGCATGTAAGTGAAAGTAGCTGAGATAACAACCCCAAAGGTAGAGTTGTAAATATGCATCGGTAATACATGTGCGACATATAGCTATATCTGCATTATAATCAAGGCCGGCTCTCATCACTCCATGGTGAAAGTCAGAAGGTGATAACCCCCGAATGACTCCAGAGACTTAGTATGGATTGTTATTATTTGCTGCTCTGTATTAATTTATATGTTCTCCTTGCCCGAATTAAGTATCTCAAACAAAGCATAATGAGGTGCTGAAACAAAGGCTTCCTGTTGTTCGTAAGCTCAGCTATCAGGTAAGTAAGCATAAGGCCCTGTTAGCAGCTAAACATGGTGCAACGTGACTTGCAGTTGCTTTTTCTTCCATGTGAGGGCATTCGGGGACTGAATGATTATCCGCTCCAAGCCATCTCTCTAAGAGTTCGAACCACAGTAGGCTCATCTTCGATCTTAAACAGGCTAACCTAAACTTTCAGAATTTGCGTTACTAAAGGCAAAGTATTGAGCATATGTATAGGACGCTGGGAAGGGGGCAGACAAGAACTTCTTACTCTTCCTCCTATCTATGTCCTATTTACAACGTATCTAATGACTTAACTCACCGAGAAGAGAATCAAGGAGCCAAGCCGTCAACCTTACTTTCTAAAGTCAGCACACCAAGATTGGTGAAAATTCATTGGTTGGGTAGTGGAGGTTATGTACAGGTTAGGATCATCGCTTTCACTATGGGTGAATTGCGTCAGTTATGTCTGAGCCTGCCCTCTGAAAGCCCTGACACCATATGTATATGGAGCGACTTGCCTTGTATGGCCACGTAAAAATAGCTCAATATGTCCATGGTGGTGTGTCTGAAATAGGCAATTGTCCCCCACGCTTGGTCTGACACTGTCGGTGGACCTGGTGGACATAGCCAGCGTATGAGGAAATTTGTCCCGGATTTCCAAAAGAGGTCAAGGCTCGAGAAGCGAGTCTAGTCCGCCATCTCAACTTAGTCCTGGTTCCTTTCTGAACTGGCAAGGAAATGTTCAGAGCTCGCGGGGTAAACTTGCTGGGAGCGGAGAAAGTCGCCAAATGTGGCAATCTCTCGATCACGATTGCATTTGGCAAAGACAAATTTATTTAGCCTCGGAGAAACTGCCATGTATAAGAAAGTCATATTGTCTTCGTCATATGTATTATATCCCTACAAGTTTGCCCAAACAACAGTCTCTTCCTTTACTTCCTTTTTTCGCTCCGAGTTGCAACTACAAACTGTCTCAGGAAGAGTCTTTACCTCTTATCGAGATTGTCAATAATGTCGGCCTCCGTTGCCTCCTTAGGCTCGGCGCCCTATGCAGCTGCAGTGGGTGTCGCTGTAGTCTTCTACTTCATTATCTACCCTTTTATTCTCTACCTCAAGGACCCCAAGGGTAAGATATCTTGTCCAAAGAGGAAACAGTCATACTGACTCTATCCAGGTCTTCGACGCTTCCCTAACATGTCCCCATTCTCCGGCATGTCTAACCTTCCCTTCATGATCCTCGCTCATGGGGGCGCACGGTCGACTCATCTTGCGAAATTACACAAGACGAAGCCCATTATCAGAACGGGGCCAAACTCATTGTCCTTCGCCGGCGGTCAAGCCATCAAAGATATTTATGGTCATGGAACTCCCTGTACAAAGGACAAATCATACATCGTAGGAGCTGGAACTCATTTTCACCTGGCCGATGTTGTCGACAAACACGACCATGCCCGAAAGCGAAAGGTCCTGTCATCTGCTTACGCACTCAAAAACCTCGAGGGTTGGGAGTACAAGGTCGCGGATAAGGTTCAGCGAATGATGGACCATTTTGATAAGGTCTGCACAGCTCCTTTGCGCAAGGGTGCCAGGTTTCCCGACCCCCAAGACGTCAACGTCGACTTCCGCGCCTGGTCCAACTTTTTCTCCCTCGACGCCATCGCCGACATTGGCCTTTCGGAGAAACTTGGTCTTCTTGACCAAGGTCACGATCGTGTGGAAGCCCAGCAGACATGCGGTACTGTCTACGAAACTAATCTACGCGAATGCCTTTATCCCACTGCACGCAAACAGTCCTATCTTCTTTGGACCTACGACTATTACAAGTTTCTCAATAAGATTTCCAACGTCATTCCCTTCTATCGAAAGATGTCAGAGTCAGCGAAGGGCTGGGATGACATTGTATTGCGTCGAGCTCAAATCCGATTAGACCGATACCAGAAGGGAGAAAAGCTTGACGACTTTTTTCAGGCGCTCATGGAGGACAAGAACGGCAACTCTCATGAGCTTGAATGGGGCGAAATTGTTGCCGAAATCAACATTATGATGAACGCCGGAAGCGTCACGACTGCTATTGCCTTGGCCAACATTCTTTATCAGTTGATCCTCAACCCTAGGGTAATGGATCTCCTGCGACACGAACTTGACTCTGTCCTAGAGCCCGATGAGGTGGTTGCGCCCTACGAAAAGGTTAAACACCTTCCCTACCTTCGTGCCTGTCTCGATGAGTCGCTTCGCCTCTGGCCCCCGACTCCTCAGAATCTTGGTCGTCAGACCCCTCCTGAAGGCTTGACGATTATGGGCCAGTATATTCCGGGCAACACATCTGTTGGTGTGTCTGCTCTTGTGGCGCATCGCGACGAGAGCATTTATCCCGACTCAGAAAAATTCATTCCTGAACGATTCTTGGGCGAAAAGGGCAAGGAGCTGCAGTCTCACTTTATTACTTTCTCAGCTGGTGCTCGAGGTTGCATTGGGCGTAATATTTCTTATCTTGAACAGGCTGTTTGCCTTGCTTCAATAGTTCACCGATATGAGTTTGCCCTACCAGCAGGCTTTGAACTGAAGAGAGAGGAGACAATGAACCACATCCTGGGGCCTATGCCTGTCAAGGTATGGAAAAGGAATTTAGGAGAGTAAAAGTGGTAATTCAGGAGTGAGAATTTAGCTTAGTATTTAGATATGAATTGCTTAAAGGGTAATAAACTATAATAGACTACTACTGCTCAATCCAAAAATATAAGCTAAAAACCCCCCAAATAACTTAATTCTAATAGTTAAGGCTACTATTTTTACTTTAAATTATACTATATACTATAATCTGTTAATTTATGGCAATAACTATAACTAATTTAAGCCAGATCGCTTCCTAGGTCTAAATAGAAAGTAGCTTTAAGGGTATTTATTACCTTTTAGCACTAGGTATTATTTATATATTAGTAAAAATATAACTATAATAGATTTATTGAAGGTACTCTCTATAATACTAAGAAACTATAAGCCAAGAATAATATATCTAGAAGAGCCTATTATGACTTTAAGTATAGGTATTTCTAAGAAGAAAGGAGGGCTGGTATATAAGATATTAAGGAGATAGGTTTTGTTTGCGGCAAGTTGTGTGAATACCCAGGTAATCCCTCAGTTCTCTCTCTGTTGAAGGTGATACAAGCGTGTCAAGTCATATCGCTTCATTCACCCAGTGCATGTTTTGATATTGATGATTGAAAGAGAACACAAACGTGCCTTCGGTGTCTCTTCAACAACCATCTTTGTCGCGGGATGTCGCTTGAGGTTTTTTTCAATATGCAGCAAGTCTTCATGCAAGTTCAAAGAAAATGCCTTTCTTTCGGATTATTACCACCATATTTGTCCCAGTCATATCCCTCTCACCGGTTGGGCGTTGCTGGAACTGTTGCTGCGCGAAGATCAAGTCGAGGCTCAGGCTGGAAAGTGCACTGCGATCTTCGACATCAACTTCTGTAAAGACATCATCGTGATTCAAACGCAACTCTGTATCACATGACGTAGATTGACATGATCAATTAGCTCAGTCTTTTTTATTACTCATTTCCTAAGAAATCGGCGGGGCCCCTCTCCAGCAGCTTCAGCGTGAGCGACTCCCAACGGAGCAACATTCATTTCAGAAGCCAGATGACAATCAAATAGGGCACTTCAATTAGCCGTCTGACAGAACTCTTGCCTTAATTTCTCAATATCATTTTCTGTCTTGCAAGTTTTTGGCAAACAGGCTACACGTACGATAGCACGAATAAAGTCTGAAGGGTCAATGGCAGTGCGACTGATATATACAGAGGACAAGTGCGACCTCCTTTAAGCTAGGCAAGAAGTAATGAATCAATGGGCACTGTTTATGCCACCAAGTGACCATCATGCGAGTGAATGAAATATATCTCCAACCATCACTCTTTAATTGAAGGGATTGCAGAAGTAGATAACGTTGACAGTCCAGCCATCCACAGTATACAACACCCAAGGTTTGCCATTCGGGTTAGTACCCTTATAGCAGTTATATGTATGAAACCCGTTCGTTCCCGTACCAGCCCAAGCATTTCCCTGCTTGCCGCCTGCATCCGCAAAAATGTTTGATGTGAAGGATACACCACTGCCGAAAGTGCCTAAATCCAGTTAATTACTTCTTATAACAGCTTCGAGACTCGAGAAAACCTACCCTTTACCGTTTGACCTTCCCAGATGATGTTACTTCCATGGACAACGTCAACATAGTCATCAGGACGAGATCCTCCGGTTGAAGAGTGCCCATCGGCATAGTATGCTATGCCGCTGGAAATCTCATTGCCCTTGTAAGAGTTCACGAGGTAGATGCTATCGCGGGCAGCGACGACGCCAGCGAGGGCGGAAGTAAGGAAGGCGGTGATCTTCATGGTGATTGACGAGTTGCCTAGTTTGGTTGGATATTTTCGTTTCTACTGACAAAGAGAGTATGTATTTATATACCGCGAGAACGTATGTTTTCGCAAACGGTTCAACTGTGAACCAATTACAGCTGGACCGTCAGCATAGAAAGTGATCTCCATTCTCCGTGTAACTATGTCCCATTTGATCTAGATGCCCGATTACCATGCTGACATCAGCGGCCTTCATTTGATGCGATGCTACTCCATGCAGTACCTCAAAATCAGCGGCCGTCGCTGTATTGAGAAACTGCTACGCTGAGCTGAAAGATCTTTTGCTATCAGTCCATGAACCCTGGCATAACTACAGCTTCTGCGCTGTAAGTAATACGAGATCTAACGGAATAAGGTAACATCTTACGAAGGCTCGGACCGCTTTTTCGGAACATTCAATGCCGGGTTGCCTAATTTGGTAGGACTAGCGCTGTGGTTGGTGCCAAATCGTATTTTCAGTGTATTCTCTATTAGTAAATCTGGCTGAGAGCTAACGCTTATGCCGCGCCTCCTGTCCCCCTAACCCACCACTCATAAGCCCCTGCAGAGAGCAAATCGTATAATTCTTCTGAATTCACGACGCAATGCCCCTTCCAATGACATGAAATTTCCTCTGATAATGGTTTCGCAGTTAGCAACATCGGCAGAAGCACTAAACTTGCAGCAGACATAAAGCGATGAAGTACTGCGGATACTTGCAGCGTGAGCTTTCGAATGATTACAACGCCAGTGTTTTCGTCGCCAGCATCAACACCTTGTGGAAACTTTGTAAAGTTGCATTCGATTCTTCCGTTGTCAGCAGTATCCACTGTTGACCAGCCAAGTGTAGTTGGACCTGTGATGGTTGTCTCTGTCCCAAGCAACTCGGTGGATTCCAACATGGACTGGATGGCAGTCGGTAAGATATAAGTAATCTGAGTGTCGGGACCGGAGGTGGATAGCTGGGATATTCCCATATAAGCCCCCTCCAAAGTGTCGGCGTTCCTGTCCACTATCTGGAGTGGCGAATCATTAGGCTTTGACTCGTTGCTATACATGACTGATGGAGAGACGCGTAGCCACCACAGCATTTGTTTAATAATCCCTCGTCCAAGTGATAACTCGTCCATGATCCGTATCCAGATTTTGCGTCTGGTCTCGATATGTTTACCCATAACGGTTGTACCCTCTTGGTAAAGGGTTCCGGCCTTGCCGAGGCAGAGAGATTGTAGGACGGCGCCGAGAGTCTTGAGCAGGCAGGTCACCGCAGCCTTATCCACTGGGAAATCTCCCATGGTCAAGTCCAGGGTCATGGTCAGATCATAACGCTTGCGCGGTCGAAACTTGTCGATTGTGTTCTTTTCGTAAGCTAATGCAATATCATGTGCATTTCTGGTAGTGCTGGACTCGTCTACGATATTTTGCACTGCAGAAATGAAGGCATTCCACTGCTCATTCGGAAAAGGCTCTTCGCAATCCAATTCTCGACTTCGACGATAAGTGTATGCTTTGGTCGCCGTACTTTCATCCAGACCTTTGCCAACCCACCAATAACTTCTCGATTCGTCATAATGCCAGCATAATTGCATATCTCTATTGTCGATTCTCTCAATCACTTGTCGGATCTGATCGTCTGTAAGAATATCCTCGCCAAGATTTTTCCAGGCCTGTACAAGTATTTCCACTATGTGATCAACATCGTCGCCAATGCATATTGGCGCAAAGCGAGCCAGGATGAGTAGCGGCAGCCCAGGATGCGAATACTTGCGGTCAGTGATTGAAACTGCTTGGCAAATGGCTTCTAGCTCTGACCAGCGTAGCGTGTAAGGTTGCCAGTGGAAGTTATCGTCGTAGCCGAGGAGGTGCTTCTTCTTGTCTTGAGAGTTGAAATGAAGTCGAATGGTGGAGATGTAGTTATCAACCTCTACTGACAGACCAAATTCTGGCCCAACGGGAAAATTGAGCTCCGCCTCATCCCAACTATATTCATCATCATCGGCATACGTAATCCAGAAAAAGTCCGTCCAAAACCGTCGGGTTTGTATAATAGGCTCCAAGTATTCCGGCAAGCCCATACTGACAATAGCAAATTGACGTGTTAAGTCAAATTTCTCAGCTGAGCTTACCCCAAGATGATATCCAAAAAGATTCGATCACGTGATATGATAGTACCAGAAAAATGCTAGCCTCTTTGGTTACAAAAACACTAACTTGCTTGCCCCATAATGACGTGATACGAAGATAGTGCCGGCGTACTTTATAAGTCCACTATCATTATCAACAAGCAATGTCATATTATTGACTGATTTTTAGTTAAAACAGTGCCATTATTATGCTTCTCCACTAGTCAAAGTCGTTAAATGATGCGTAGCAATGATGGAGTTCGTTTTCCTGGATAGACCCAAAACATTGTTCACTGCAATCACACGGTGGATATCGATAACAACAACAATAAAAAAAGACCGAAGCGGGAAAAACGAACTTACCGACCATTTTTCTTCATAAGCCACAGTATTAACTCGCCTGGAACTGAGAACATAGATTATCAGGTCGGATATCTGCCTTAAGTAGATCAATGACAGGCATACCATTGATATGTTCCATCTAATGTTTGAACCAGATCTAGGGTAAGTATCTCCGATAACTGGAATTGGATACAAGTGAATATACTTTAACAGGTCCAAGTTTTGAACCCGTCAAAGTGGAGCCCTTTCAGTGAGAGCGTGCATGTAGGAATGCTAGTGCAAGGAATGCGAGAACTCTAATGTTATGACAGACGAACAAAAAGCATACTTGATGTGTAGTTAATGAACCCAGATTCATACCAACCTCAAAGCACTGCGACATACAGTCGCCAACCGGCAGATTTAGCTCAACAACCATAGAATTATACACGAATAAAAGCGTCAATTACTCTAACTTCATATTTAAATGGTATGGTAATGGAGTAATGCGTTGGTGCGCCGCGTTCTTGATCACTTTTGTTACTTTGGTATGCAGTGACAACGACTAACCTAATTGAATCTTAGTACTGTAGATCATGTCGACAGAGATGTGACAGCCCAATCACATACGTATAACGATCAATCTGACCCATCACACTGTCTCACGGCCCCTGTCCTGAATGACAGTCGACTTTTCCATGGGCACCATCGATACTTCCCAATTCAAGGTTTTAGCTGTTAACAATCATCACTCTCACCAGCACACGTCAATTTCGCTTCTACTCACAGGATCCCAAAACAAAGTATATAAGGTCAAGCTGCTCCAATGCGAACCAAAATCAGTCTATTGATGCAAACATCCTAGTTCATTCGACCGCCTTCCTGTATGTCAATCAGAGAACCGGAAGCAACGTTGCAGGTGCAAGAACGCGTCTTGAACGCGTCTGAATCTCTACTTCCGAGGGGGGCCTTGGGGCACTAGTACCTGCACTAGTCTGTAAGCAGCTAGTCGCATCGATTGAATCGGGGCTTTGACGTAGTTGGCTCTAATAGCCTTATCCCCCTTTCAGATCCACTAATCCCATTGCATTAGAGTAGGCGGTAACGTGGGAGGGTTTTCATTTTAAGTAGTAGAGATAAACAGATAAGATATCTTAAAACTGCTTTTCTTTTCTTATTCTTTTACTTCACTGACTTTTTATAACTATGCATTTGTCCTTCTAGGTAATAAGAAGTTAAGTAAGTTATACCTTTTATACTTAATTATAATGTGATAGAGTGTATACCTAGGGTTCGCTTCACATATGTAATACGGAACAGCAGCTTATTCCATAAAATGTATAATTAATTGAACTTAATAGTGGGTCTACACTCAATGCAAAGGTATTTAATTCTTCCTTTAAAACAATCATCCAGCGAAGACAATTTCGACAGAAGAGCCGGACAAAAGAGATAAGCTGACTTCGTACCAACTGAAACTATCCGCCTGGCACGCACATCGCTAACATTGACCTTCACTCCTGGGAGTTGGTGTGTAATCGCCGATATGATAATTCATTGATCGAGGGCTGCCTTTACTGTAGAATATTTTGAGGTTGAGGACCGTCCGGATCCTGCACTTAAGCCGCTATGACTGGCCTGGATGGTTCATGGAAAGTAAATTGATCAAATTTATCATGACATGTACTGTGATATAGCATTCCGAAGCTGTGCCTGGTCTGATCTGTGCCCAATCACTTGAAACCGCATTGCCAACAAGCTCTCACACGATCGTCGCATAAGATGGAGGCATCGGGTTGAACAGAATCGTAAAAGCCTGGCAGATCTAGATCCGTGAGGGCTAGCATTCCGGACCTGACAACACGGTCATTGAAAACAAGACAGACCAAGCCCACCGAAGTGTCTGGCATTCATTTCTGTTGCTATTACCGGTCGTACACAAAACCTTATTTCCGCGGACGTCCTTGTGGCCCGTATGCTTTTGGTTAGCACTAAACTAATAATCTGACAGCGGCAGGGGCCGTAGCTAACCCCTATGTAAATTTTTCGGCCCTGGAATGTGGATCAAACTTAGGAGGTAAAGGGCCGTAATAGGCTCGTCTGGTTAGCGGCGGCGGGCTATTGACCGATGAAACATTTTCAGCAGCTGGCTACCGAACGTTGTGATCTAATTACCCCGACTCTGCTAATCCGTTCTGGATCTAGACGTGTGTCAATCATAGCCAAAATCACACAGGTATCATTCCGCGTCAACCGCCAGGTCTTGTAAATCCGACGTAATTCAGGACCTCCTGAGTACACTGAAGGAGAACGAGGAAATGTGATCAAGACAGACCCATCGTGGAGCAAGCCACGAGTTGACTGTGGCGTCTCTCATGACGTCTTCCTAAGCACGTCGAAAACAATGAGAGCGCTCCAGGAACAGCGAGTTCGATTGGAAAATGAAGCCAGATGAATAGCATACCCGTTTTCGGATGACTGTTCAGTACATATAAACGACCAAGAAGCGCTGCGAAAAAGGGTTGAGCATATCGTAAATATTATTGAAGACACATCATTCTACTAGCTGCCAATTGTGAAGTAACCTATCCAATGTGGTTATCACGGGGGTTGCTAGCCTCGACGCTCGTCTTGGCCGTCAAGGCACAGGACGATGGTATCGAGGATGCCGCGATACGTATTGCGTCAGGATTCGCAGCGACTCTCATCCAGAATGCAGTGACTACCTTGCAAGGAGATACCGGAAGTGACGGTAATCCAGGGCAAATGTTTGGTGCGACAAATCTCGATAAACCTGAGACAGGCGCAGACAGTGGTGCCAACAATATCCCCATTACCCAGCAACCAGTAGGGCAACCATCAATCGCTACATACACACATCGAGGCACACTATTTCCAGTTACCCTACTTCCCCATCCTGTTCTCACAATTTCTCCGTCGAGCAACGACCCCTATGAACGAATTATTCAAGCCTACACAGGGGGCGCTGATGCCACCACGAAGCAAGAAATCACGGTTGCTGAGCCGAGCGGCACCCAGCCAGGCACCATCATTGTGGATGTGCCTGGTACAGCATATTCATCCTTCTCATCAGGCCAACCTGGTGCGCTGACCATTCCCCCGTCGAACGATAACCCAACGGCGACAATTATATCTGCGCTACCTAGCGGTGTCGCTATCACGGGCGATGCTACAAGGACTGTGCCAGCGAATGGGAACGACCCTGCAACTGTTATAATTCAGACCCCATGGGCAGACGTACCACCAAGCACTATTGATGCTGGTGCTGGTGCTGGCGGTGCCGATGCTGGCGGTGTTGGTGCTGGCGCTGGTGCTGGTGCTGATGCTGGCGGCGCTGATGGTGGTGCTGGAGATATTGGTGGAGACAGTACTTCTGACGTCTTGGTCATCCAGACGTATACGGGGACCGAGTATATCACACAGGCGCGAGTAACCACAGTTGCTGGCCCTGGAGGTGTTCCAACCAAGATTGTTCAGGTCCCAGGTAACCAGAACCCTGGCAGTGCTGTCACAATCCCTCCAAGTGATGGTAGCCATTTCACAACAATTATTGGGCCATATACTGGAGCCACGCCTATCTCTACACCTATCACTACCCTCATTCCCACCTCGGCTGGAAAAGATGGGACAATCATCATCCAAACTCCTAACCCCTCAAGTACGGACAGTAGTGGAAGCGAGGATGGCAACCTGCCTGAAAATCAGCCTCAAATTATTCCGCCTAGTGGCGACAACCCGTATTCTACGATCCTGAGACCACACGACGGACCGATCACTAAGCCTCTAACCTATACTATACCGCCTTCTGGCACAAATCCCGGGACTGTCATCATCGAGACACCGGCCGTACGTGCAGGGCAAGAGGTCATTACTCTTCCACCTGATCCCAATAGTGGCTACATCACCATCGTTAGACAGCCTGGAAGTGTCATTACAGCGCCTAAAACTATCACAATCGCACCCAGCGGAGGCCAGCCGGGTACCATTGTTATCGAGACTCCTGCCGCTACTCGGCCGGGAGATGCTGAGATTACAATTCCACCTGGTGCAGATGGATCCTACATCACTATCATCCGGAGCCCTACTGGGACTACCGTTCTAACGGCCCCTACTACCATCACCATGACAGGTGCCCCAGGCCAGCCTGGAACCGTTATCATCGAAACCCCTGGCTCTTCTGGCGGTGATAGCACGATCACCCGAGCCGCTGGTGACCCTTTTACTCTCCCTACAGGGCCAGGGAATAAATATGTTACTATCTTCCGGCCCCATAGTGGTGATCCTATCTCAGTACCAATCACACTTACCCAGGAAGGTCAAAACGGTCAGCCAGGTACCATCATCATTGAAACGCCTGATCCGACCTCAAATGCTCCTGGTAGCGGACCAATCACTATCCCAGCAGGTAGTGACAGTCCTTACGTAACTGTCTACAAGCCACATACAGGTAGTCCGATTAGCAAGCCTATCACGGTCACGATCCCCCCAAGTGGCACGAATCCAGGGACCATTATTGTTGAAACTCCGACGCTTGGAACGCCAATTGGTCAAAATGCTGTTACTTCGGCAGTGACGGATGGTGAACAGGTAACTATTGCGCCTGGTAAGAATGACCCCTATGTCACCATCTATAAACCGCATACGGGTGATCCTATCACTGCGCCTATCACTATTACCCAGTCACCCTCGAATGGACAACCAGGAACTATTATTATCGAGACGCAAGGCCCTATCACCATCAACCCCACTAGTTCTGGAGGTACAGCCACAATTTATACTCCTGGAACTGCCGTTGGTACCACGATCACGAAAATCATCACTTTGGTAGCCTCAGGAGGTTCGCAATCTACCGCAGTGGTCATCGAGACACCGCCGGGGACGGCTCAGCCTACAACACAACAAGGTGGTCTTGGTACAGGTAGATATGTTACAGTTACTTCCCAGTATACTGGTACAGATCTCACGGAGGTCATAACTTCTTCTGTACCCGGATCAGGAACAAACCCAGGAACAGTCTACATCATAACACCACCAGCAGTGAAGTTCAATCCTACATCGAATTCACCGGGAAGCACAGTTAGGGGTAGCGATAATTATGTCACTATCTACAAGCCATTCCCCGGACCAGGTATTATTAATACGCCCATCACCGTCACGCAAGCTACTCCATCTGGTGGTCAACCTGGCACTATCGTCATTGAGACTCCGACTGCACAGACTCCTGTCACTACTCCATTGCCCAACCCAAGCACCACGCAAGGGCCTAATGGGTTTGTGACCGTATTCCTTCCTTTCCCGGGTCCAGGCGTGATTACTACGTCTTATACCAGGACACTGTCTGGAACGGTATACATCACAACTCCAGCACCATCGTCCACATCTGTGACCCTGTTACCAAGGCCTAGTACCACACAAGGATCCAATGGTTTAGTAACCGTATTCCTCCCTTTCCCAGGTCCAGGTGTGATTACTACATCTTATACCAGGACACTATCTGGAACGGTATACATTACGACTCCAGCACTATTGCCTACATCTGCAACCCTGTTACCTAGGCCTAGTACCACACAAGGATCCAATGGCTATGTGACTGTATTCCTCCCTTTCCCTGGTCCTGGCACGATCACAGCACCTATCACGAGCACCCAGGCTCCCTCTGGTAACCAGCCCGGCACTGTATTTATCACGACCCCAGCGCCTTTACCAGTAACTAGTCAGCAAAACCTACCAAGCACTACTTCAGGCGACGATGGTTATGTGACAGTATTCATCCCTTATCCGGGACCCGGCCAGATCACTGCGCCTATCACCAGTACTCAGCCGCCTTCAGGAGGCCAACCTGGTACTGTCTTCATCACCACGCCTTCTTCTCTTGCGGTTGATACACCAAAACAGCAGAACCAGCTTAGTAGTTCTACGTCAGGTGCTGACGGCTATGTCACTGTTTTCCTTCCGTTCCCAGGGCCAGGGGTTATAACAGCACCTATCACTAGCACCCAAGCTCCTTCTGGTGGTAACCCAGGTACTGTTTATATTACAACACCGGCTGCTCCTGCACTTAGCACACCAGGCCAGCAGGTTCAAGTGACCAGCACTTCTCCTAGTGTTGATATGTATGTGACCGTTTTCCTACCTTTCCCAGGCCCCGGGGTCATCACGGAACCCATCACCAGGACTCAGCCTCCTTCTGGCGGCAATCCTGGAACGGTTTATATCACAACCCCTGCACCTCAAGCTACCCAGCAGGATGTTCATAGCACTGAACCAGGTGTTGGTCAGTACGTCACGGTGTTCTTTCCGTTTCCTGGTCCTGGTGTTATCACTGAACCTATTACTCGCACACAGGCGGCACCATCTGGCGGTAATCCGGGAACTGTTTTCATCACCACGCCAGCCCCTCCGACTCCCACCCAACAGACTCCTGTATTGACTACGGATAACTATATAACTGTCCACACGCCTTTCCCGGGCCCTGGAGTTATCACCGCACCCGTCACTATCACCAAGCCACCGTCCTCCGGCCAACCTGGAACCATTCTCATACAAACTCCTGCCCCGGTTTCCAGCACTGATAGCTACGTTACAATATACAGACCGTATCCTGGACCTGGAACTATTACGGCACCGGTTACCCTGACACAGGCCCCTTCGAATGGCCAGCCCGGCACTGTATATATTGAAACCCAGCCGATCAGTCTCCCAACTTCGGCTTCTCCCATCACGATTCCCCCCAATCCAACTGGAACTTACATAACAGTTTATCGGCCATATCCCGGACCGGGGAACATCAACTCCCCCGTCTCCTATACCCAAGCACCCGTATCTGGCCAGCCAGGAACAGTTATTATCGAGACACCTAATCCAAACGCAAATACCGCTACCCAAACAGGCCCAGTTACAATTCCAACTGGTGATAGTAACCCGTACGTCACTGTATACAAGTCGTACCCTGGTCCTGGTAATATTGACCGCCCGATTACCATTACTGCTGTTACTCCCTCGGGTGGCCAGCCGGGAACCATCATCATTGAAACCCCTGTAGTAGAGGTGGAAACCAAGTTTGTACCGTCAACAGCCCAGGTTTCCCAACCAGAGTCGCAAGCCACGACAAAGGCCACAGAGAACCCTCCTATGACCATTCCTCAAGGCCAAGATGGATACGTTACAGTGTATCAGCCTCACTCAGGTCCCGGTGCCATCACAGAGCCTGTTACTATCTCTACTGTTGCACCGACTAATGGCCAGCCTGGAACAGTATTCATCGAGACCCCTACGCCTGCAGTTGCAACGCCATCAGTAAAGGAACAACCTACTGCTTCTGCTGTTACGATTCCCGCAGGCAATGGTGGTTATGTCACCGTCTATAGACCATATCCAGGACCTGGAATGATTACCGAACCCCGCACAGTTGGTACTGTTGCTCCTACCTCAGGACAAGCAGGCACGATCATTATCGAGACGCCAGTACTTCAGGCCGTGGCTTCGGAGGCGACCTCTGCACCAATCATTGCTACATCGCAGGGTAACGACGGCTATATGACTGTCTTTAAGCCTTATACTGGCACAGATGTCATTGCGCAACCGATTACAGTTACCACTATTGCGCCCTCTGCTGGTCAACCTGGTACTGTTGTTGTTGAGACACCTGTGCCTCCTGCTTCTACGTCAACTCCGGGCAGCAATGATGCTCCTGTTACGATTCCGCCTGGGCCTGATAACTCTTATGCAACAATCTATCGTCCCCATACAGGTGCAGATATTATCACAGCCCCAGTGGCTATTTCCACCATGACAGGCGTCAACGGTCAGCCAGGTACTGTTATCGTTGAAACGCCTGCTGGTCAGTCACCAACTCTGGGTGCGATAAGCGATCAAGGGCCTGTAACTATTCCAGCGGGACCTGATAGCTCTTATGCAACGGTCTATCGTCCATATACAGGCAGTGGCGCCATTACAGAACCAATAGCCTCTACTATTCCGGGCTTGAACGGGGAGCCGGGTACTGTGATTGTTGAGACACCTGTTCCCCTATTCAGCATTTCGACTCAAGTCGTCATCAATACTCCTATTACAGTTCCACCAGGGCCTGACAACTCTTATGCAACCATCTATCGTCCTCATACAGGCGTTGATGCTATTACGGCACCAGTCACTTCTACTATTCCTGGTATGAACGGACAGCCGGGTACTGTGATTATTGAGACACCTGTTCCTCTGGTCGGTACTTCGACTCAAGTCGCCATCAATAATCCTGTTACAATTCCACCAGGGCCTGACAACTCTTATGCAACCATTTATCGTCCTCATACAGGCGTTGATGCTATCACGGCACCAGTGACTTCTACTATTCCTGGTATGAACGGACAGCCAGGTACTGTTATCGTCGAGACACCTGTGACCCAGGCGCTTGTTCCGACTCAAGCTGGTGATAATCCTGCCCAAAGCCCAGGTGGATTAGATAACTCCTATGTGACGGACTATCGTCCTTATACAGGTATTGACGCTATCACGGCACCAGTCACTTCTACCGTCCCGGGTGCCAACGGTGAGCCTGGTACTGTTATTATTGAAACGCCAGCTGCTCAGTTTACTGGACCTGTTGGGGGGAGCATCGGAGCATCAGAGGCTATCACAGTCGACACTAGTAGCTCTTATATCACGGTTTATCGACCTCATACAGTTGATGATGGTTTCACAACTCCAGTTACTGTGACTACGATTCAGGGCGCTAATGGACAACCCGGTACAATTGTCATTGAGACTCCAGGCCTCGAGACTGGCGGCAAGGTTGTGGTTCCTCCAGTTACTCTTGAACCTACTCCTGGGGGTCAGTACACCACTATCTACAGGCCTCATATCGGAAGTAGTGTTATCACTGCACCCGTCACGGTTACGACTATTGCGCCTTCTGGTGGCCATCCAGGGACGGTTATTATTGAAACCCCACAGCCTGAGACCATTGTTTCAAATCCTACGGTGACGCTACCCTCTGGGCCCGATGCGTCATATGTCACTATTTTACGTCCTCATACAGGAAGTGCGAGAATTGACGGGATTCCCGGACCTATAACGATTACGACTATTGCACCTGACAACGGCCAGCCAGGTACTGTTATTATCGAGACTCCGGTCGTACCCGAGTCTGTGATAGTGCCTACGCCTTCAGGTTCGACAACGGGTGCGGATTCACAGAATACGCCAGTTTATAACACGGTATATCGATCAAACAGTGGCCCCGGCCGTATCACGGCTCCGGTTACAATTAGTACCATTGAGCCGACAGGAGGCCAGCCAGGTACTGTTATTGTTGAAACGCCGGATCAAGACCTAGCCCCTATCACTACGTCCTCCGGGCCCGGTGCCATTTATATAACTGTGTATCAGCCTTGCACACGGACAGAGAGGATAACAGAGCCAGTCACTATCACAACTGTTCCACCAATCAACAACAAACCGGGTACAGTCGTCATCGAGACTCCAGGCCAGCAAGCGCCGCCTACGACTCATACCCCTGTCCCTGTTTCCTATGTAACCATCATCAAGCCTCATACTGGCACAGGTAGGTCTGAAGACACGGTAACAACTACTATCCCCCCCCAAGGCGACCAGCCCGGTACAGTTATCATTGAACCTGCGTCGACCCCCGTGCCCTCTGTCCCAATACCCAGTTTGTTCGTAACTATTACTAGACTTTATACTGGATCAGGTGAGATTACAGAACCAGTTACTACCACTGTCGCTGCTCAGGACAATCAACCCGGTACAGTCATCGTTGAGACCCCTGATCGGGAAACGGCTCCTGTAGCAAGCAACACCGAGGCTTCATATATCAGCATTTCTAGACCCTATACGGGAACAGATCAGATCACAGCGCCTGTTGTGACTACTGTTCCTCCCCGGGATGGTCAACCTGGAACCGTTATCTTTGAGACGCAGGCTCCATTTGCGACCGTCTACCGCCCATACACAGGATCAGATCAGATCACAGGTCCAGTTACTGTATCCACGATTGCTCCCATGGGGGACAAGCCTGGCACTATTATCGTCGAGACGCCTGGTGGAGGTGCTGAATTCACTACTACTCCCCCTGCACCGTCGTATGTCACTTCATCAGTCCTGTATACTGGTGACGATCAGATTACGGCACCAACAGTGCTCACTACTATTCCTCCTGAGGGCAACCAACCAGGAACTATTATCATAGGAACACCAGGATCTTATGTCACAAGCACAACGGTTTACATGGGATCTGATTCAATCACTGAACCAACGGCTCTTACGACTATCCAACCAGACGGTACGCAGGCTGGTGTAGTGGTTATCGCGATACCTCCTTATATCACGGCAACCTCTCCTTACACTGGAACTGACCAGATAACGGCACCTATTACTGTTACTGCTGTCAGTCCACAGGGGGACCAGCCTGGAACTGTGGTTATCGAGACACAAGCTCCTTTCGCGACAGTTTATCGCCCACATACTGGACCCGGTCGCATCACTGCAGCAACTACCGTCACAACTATTGCTCCTTCTGGAAATCAACCTGGAACTGTTATAGTTGAAACACCAGGTTCGGAGCCTCCTGTAACGACAACACCACCTAGCCCGTCATACACAACAGTCTATGAGCAATACTCGGGCACTGATGATATGACCGCACCATCAGCCAAGACTACTATCGAGCCTCAAGGTGACGAACCTGGTACGGTAATTTTCGAGACCCCCGGCCAGAAATTTGCTTCTACAAGTGCTGCTCTTCCGGCTACATACGTCAATGTCTATCAGCCACACACTGGTCCGGACAGTATCACAGCACCTGTGACTATCAGCGATATTCCTCCTCAAGGGGGGCAGCCCGGTACATACATCATTGAAACACCCGGTTCAAAGCCAGCTATTACGTCTATCCACTACGAACCTTCCTACGTAACATTTTATCAGCCCCACGCTGGTGATGGTACGATAACAGAGCCAGTCACTGTCACTACTCTACCCCCTCAGGGTGACCAACCAGGAACTGTTGTTATTGAGACTCCGGGATCAGAGCCACCTGTGACCGTCAGACCATCTGCAGAACCTCCCTACGAGACGATATATCGACCCCATACTGGTCCAGAGCAAATCACGACCACTGTCACGATCACCACCATACCCCCTCAAGGTGACCAGCCGGGAACTGTCATTATAGAGACACCGGGGTTAGAGACACCTACAACCTTAGGGCGTGAGCCCTCGTATGTGGTAATTTCTAGACCTCATACTGGTTCAGAACAGATCAAGACCCCTGTCACAGTTACTACTATCGCCCCTCAAGGAGATCAACCCGGTACCGTGATCGTCGAAACGCCAGATTTAGAGCCAGCAACTTCAACACTAGCCCCCCAAGCATCATATTTCACAATTTATCGACCTGGCACCGGGGTAGACCAGATTACGACTCCAGTTGCAGTTACCACCATTGAGCCACAAGGAGGTCAGCCTGGGACAGTCATAGTTGAAACGCCTGGTTCCCAGCCTCCTATCACATCAGGACCTGCATTGGCATCTGAGTCTTCCTATATCACGATCTATACCCCACATACAGGCGTAGGGGATGCAGTTGCTACTGTTACACTCACTACTATTCCAGGACAATCAGGTCAACCGGGAACTGTGATTATCGAGACTCCTGGTTCCCAACCTCCTGTTTCTCCAGAACCTTCAATGGGGTCTGCAACGTCTTACATCACAGTCTATAAACCTTATAGCGGCACGGAACCTATTACAACGCCTGTGACGATTACAGAAGCCCCGGAGGACAACAACCAGCCAGGTACGGTCATCATTGAGACACCTGGATCCGGACCACCTTTCACCCTAGCACCATCCGGTCCTTATACCACCATCTATGAACCTTACACAGGCACGGGTGAAATCACAGGAGAGATCACTCGCACAGCCGCTCTTCCACAGGGAGACCAGCCAGGCACTTTGATCATCGAAACCCCCGGTCCAGATACTGAACACAAGGGGGCTACCCCTCTCACCGTTTCCGCTGGAGATGATGGTTATGTGACTGTCTTTAAACCCTATACAGGCACTGATCCCATCACAGCGCCTCGAATGACTACTGTCTCCCCCTCAGGCGGTCAATTGGGCACTGTTATTGTTGAGACTCCAGTACCTGAGACAGAACATAGTAGTGGTGATGGCAGTCCCCCGTTGACTCTGCCCCCAGGTGATGATAAGTATGCCACAATCTTCAGACCTCACACAGGCCCTGGATTGATTACCCAACCTGTTACTATTACTACCATCGCCCCATCAGCAGGTCAACCTGGTACTGTCATCATCGAGACTCCAGAGCCTGAATCAGGCCCTGACTCCACGCCGACAACAACACCTGCACCAGGCAATGTCTACGTGACTATCTACAGACCATATACTGGTACTGCCCAAATTACTGCTCCTATTACCATTACAACGACTGCTCCAGGATCAGACACTGGAACAGTGATCATCGAGACCTTGACCCCTACGACCGCTAGTGTTATCTATGTGACCATCCATAGACCATACACTGGCACAGAACATATCACTGAGCCAACGACTACAACCATAGCTCCTATATCTGGCACAGGTACTGTTGTCATCGAGACTCCGACCACTGAATCAACCACAGAGAGTCCGGTATCAAACTCACCGCCGGTGATCACTATTCCCCCTAGCAATGAGAGCCACAACTCGACTATCATCAGACCATATTCGGGTACGGAATCGATCACGGGTCCCATTACCAAGTACCTACCACCTACTGCGGCAGGAGAGCCTGGCACCATCGTGATTGAGACCCCTGTGGACGCAACTACACTGGGGGCTCAGCCGTCGGATGAAGCAAGTTCTCATGCACAAACCAGCGTTTCACCCAGCGACGAAACCCCGAACGTCACTGTTGTCCGTGAGCATACTGGGCCAGACACTATCACTGCTCCGATTACCTTCTTTGAGCGGCCTAGTGCATCTGGTCAGCCTGGCACTGTTATCATCGAGACTCCAGCCGCTAAGCATACGTCTAAGCCAGTCGACGCCAACGTTACAATTTATACTCTGGCTCCACCCGGTGTTAAAACGCCCGTTACCAGCTACAAGCTCCCTGAAAATACGGGAGACCCTGGAACTGTCTTTATCCAGACTGTTCCTTCAGAGCCAGCTCCTATGGGCGCAAATGTGACCATTACAAGAGAGGAATATTCCGGCCTTTTGGGTCCTTTTACTACATACCTGCCTCCAGGAGCATCAGGCGACCCTGGTACCTTTATTATCGACTTGCCTGCAGGGAGACCGTCTCACGTCACCTCTGACGGTCTTGTAACTGTCTCGGCCCATTCTGGCAGTCACAATGTTACCATTGTTCGAAGTGGCCCAGGCAGTCAGGTTACCACGATCTTTATGCCTCCAACCGGAAGTGAGGCCGGAACCGTGATTATTGAGACTCCCACTGCTTCGCCAGAGTCAGGAGACGTTGCCGCGTCTCCCAGCCCATTGACGGATGGCAAGCCAGGTGTCACTATCCCCCCTAGCTCGAACAGTCCCAACATGACAATCATTAGGCCTTATCCTGGACCAGGCTTAATCACTGAACCCATCACTCGATACCTTCCTCCTACTGCAGCTGGAGAGCCTGGTACAGTTGTGATCGAAACCAACGCTTCGGAAAGTCCTGAGCCTACGACAAATAACCCCGAGATTACTCTGCCTCCTACGTCCCAGAGCCCCAATACGACTGTTATCCGACCTTACACTGGACCGGGTTCAATCACTGAACCTATCACTAGATACATTCCTCCCACTGCAGCTGGAGAGCCTGGTACGGTTGTGATCGAAACACAGTCAACAGATGCATCCGATACTTCGACCGAGGCCGGGTTAACAGATAAGCCATCTGCTATCACACTATCTGCCAGTCACGGTAGCCCCAACATTACCATCATCAGGGGAGTTACCGGATCTGAAGTGGCCAATGGTCCTGTCACGAGATACATTGAACCGACCAAGTCGGGCGAGCCGGGCACTATACTCATTGAAACCCCTGTTGCTTCTGAACCTAACGGTTCACCCGAGTCGCAAGAACCTGCAGGTGGACCGCCTTCGATCCCAGCGGTCCCTACAACTCCTGAGGATTCGTTAGGCTCGACAAGCTCAAACCCCAATGCAATTACCGTCACTCCCAGTGATGCTAATAATGATGTGACAGTCATTGAGCCTAACACGAGGTTCCCAGATGCTATAGAGAATGTTACGCAAATAATCCCTCCCTCTAACGGAAATCCCGGAACCAAGATCATTTACACCCCAATCGATACTTCATCAGTCGAGGAAGCATCGCCAGGTGCATCTGGTACTGCGAACTTTGTTACGGTAAGCGCCACAGTGACCATTCCCGGTGACCCCTCTACTCGAACCGGCGTGAGGTCGAGCTCTGGTGCTGAGCCTACTACCACCGGCAAGGAAATAAACACTATCATCATCCCGCCTAGTGGAACGGAACCGGGAACAGTTGTCCTTCAAACTAGTGTCTATTTGGATCAAACGTTAGCTGAGCATGGAAATGTTACCATTACAAGAGCGGCTCCTGCTGGTATCACTAAGATTTTGACAACCTATGCACCGCCAGCTGTATCTACTGATCCGGGTACCTTTATCATTGAGGTCCCAGACTACAACATCACTATCACACAGCAGGCAACAACCTCAATTGAGAGTCCCTTTACCACCTACTTGCCTCCGGGCTCCCAGGGTGATCCGGGCACAGTTGTCATCGAGGTACCTAGCTATAGTGCCACCACAGGATCTCACGTATCGCTACCAGCTTCAGGTCCGCCCGAAGCTGAAGTCGCCGCTACTGGCCCTGGTAATACAACCATTTACAGTGGTGTTTCAGGAAATGTGGTCAAGACTATCTACTATCCTCCTACTAACTCAGGCGAACGGGGGACTGTTGTCGTTCAAACACCAGCTGAGTCATCTGAGAGGACTAATGAAGAAGAAACACCGACGTCCACAGCGATCGGAGGGCGAACGAATACAACCATCTACACTGCGGGCTCTGGTACCGTCGGAACAACTGCATTTATCCAGGCTAGTGCTCCTGGCGAGCCTGATACGATCTTGATCGAGACACCTGCTACTGATTTGAATGAAGATACTTCGTCAGCCGGTCACTACACCACTGTATTCACAGTTGGCACTGGAACAGCCACCAGAACTACCACTATTTCTGCTACTGCACCGGGAGAGCCAGACACGATCTTGATCGAGACACCTGCTACTGACTCGAATAAAGATACTTCGTTAGCTGGTCACTACACCACTGTATTCACCGTTGGCACTGGAACAGCCACCAGAACTACCACTATCTCTGCTACTGCACCGGGAGAGCCAGACACGATCTTAATCCAGACACCTACTGGCTCGAATGAAGACACTTCGTCAGCCCGTCATTACAACACCACTGTATTCACCGGTGGTGCTGGAACAGCCACTAGAACGACCATCATTTCTGCTACCGAACCTGGCGAGCCGAATACCATCCTGGTTATAACGCCTACCGGTGATGACCAGGAAACTGGTGGTGCCATGACGACCCCACCTCCTCGTGAGGTTTCCAACGTTACGATTTCTCGAGGCGGCCCAGGGTCGGCCCTTACCACTATCTACCAGCCTGCTACAGCCTCGAATGAACCAGGAACAGTCATAATAGAGACACCCACTGCTTCTTTCGAGAATCCAAAGATTGCAGCAGCCGGTACCAATGTAACTGTGTACAGTGGTGGGCCTGTCACCGCAACTCGCACTATCTTCATCCCCCCCACTGCTTCAGATGATGCGGGCACTGTCATTGTCGAAACACCGGATGGACCAACTGCTTCTGAAACAGGTGCCGGTAATATTACCATTTACACCGGGGTTTCTGGCACAGCCACAAAGACAAGGTTCATTCCAGCTACAGTCACAGACGAGCCTGGAACGATCCTTATCGAAACTCCTACTGGCTCTTCTGATCCTCAAACGGGTGTCAGTAATATCACCATCTACACTGGTTTTGCTGGAACGACTGTGCGAACAACATTCATCCCAGGAACTGCGTCTGACGAGCCAGGAACTGTTATGGTCGAGACGCCAACTGGTCTTGTTGATTCTTCAAGCACGGGAACTGCACCTGGAAATGTCACAATCCATACAGGATATTCCGGTTCTGCAACGGAGACACGATACATCCCACCGACAAGGTCTGGAGAGGCTGGCACCATTGTCATCGAGACGCCAATTGGCGACTCTGTAGACAAGGAAACAAGTTCAGATCGCATCTCAGATTCATCCACGGGAACTGTTATATCTCCACAGCAGAGGGAAAATACTACCGTCTATATCGGTGGTCCTGATACCGTTGCACAGACCAAGTATATGCCAGCTACAGCATCAGACGAACCGGATACTATCTTGATTCAAACACCCACTAATGGTATTGATGCTGGAAGTGGTACCAGCGCACCTATCCCTGGTGCAGCAAAGCCTAATGTTACAATTTACAGTGCCGGTGCAGGGATAGACACTTCGCCGATCTATCTTCCTCCCGCTTCTTCGGGTGAAGCGGGAACAATCATTATTCTGACTCCAACAGGCTCGGCTGACCATGGTGGCACCGGAGCTACAGTCAGCAGAGAAACAGAAGCGCAATCTCCTAGCGCCAGGAATGTCACTGTGACTAGACCCGCACCGGGCTCCATCACGAGCATGTATACGACTTATATGCCTCCAGGTTCTCCTGGTGATCCGGGAACGGTTATTGTCGAAACTCCCGACTACAACGTTACTATCACGAGACAAGCCCCCGCGTCAGTGACAAGCGTTCGCATGTCATACGTGGCTCCCGGTACTATCGGTGACCCAGGAACAGTCATCATGGAGACCCCTAACAATGCATATAATATCACGATCACGAGAGCTGCTTCTGCGTCTGTGACAAGGATGCTGACAACATACGCTCCTCCAGACTCACCCGGTGACCCAGGGACAGTTATTATCGAAACCCCTGATAGCAATGTTACGGTAACACAACAGGCACCGGCATCAATCACGAGCCCTGTAACTCGCTATGTCCCCCCAGGCACTCCTGGGGATCCTGGTACTATCATTGTAGAGACACCTAACGCTGTTAACAACGCCTACAATGTTACGGTTACAAGAGCTGCTCCAGCCTCAGTCAAGAGTCTATATACAACTTATGTCCCCCCAGATGCCTCCGGAGATCCTGGTATAGTCATCGTTGAGACACCGGCTGGAGCTTACAACGTGACCACTACGCGAGGCGCCTCAGTCACTGCGCCATTCACAACATACATAGCAGCAGCATCCCCAGGCGACCCCGGCACGATTCTTATTGAAACCCCCGACTATAATACCACCATCACTCGTGAGGCACCTATTTCGGTGACAAGCCTGCGAACGATATACAATCCCCCAGGCGACCTAGGTGGTCCTGGTACGGTGATCATTGAGACGCCCAGAAATGAATATAATGTCACTATCACCAAGGGTGGTTCAATCACAGTGCCTACAACGAAATACTCGCCGCCAGCTACGCCCGGCGATCCAGGCACTATCATCGTGGAAACCCCAGACTATAACGTCACCGTTACTAGGCAGGGTCCCAAATCAGTTACCACTGTATTCTCGACCTATCTTCCACCCGGAAGCCCTGGCGACCCAGGTACTGTCATCGTCGAAACACCTGTTGGACCGTATAATGTTACTACAACTCAAGGCGCTTCTACCATTACAGCTCCGTTAACAACCTACTTGCCTCCCAGCTCCCCTGGGGATCCCGGGACTGTCCTTATTGAGACTCCTGAATACAATGTGACAGTTACTAGAAAGGCGACTGATTCTGCTTCAGACACTGTTACCAGTTACGACCCACCAGCCACTCCCGGCGATCCTGGAACAGTTGCCATCATCATGCCGAACCAACGGGTTGTGTCAACTTCTCAAGAACCTTCAACTTCTGAGCCCGGTCAAAACACTACCATCTATAGAGCGGGCCCGAGATCCCTTACTGGTCCTGTAACGTCTTTTATCCCCCCACAGAGTGCAGGTGACAGCGGTACTGTGATTATTGAGACTCCTGGGCCTGCTACGCCGTTCAACGTGACGACCACTCAAACAGTTCTGACTATCACCGCAATCTATACGACCTTTCTGCCAGCAGGCGCACAGGATGATCCTGGGACAATTCTCGTTGAGGTTCCGCCTCAGCGTAACGTAACAGTTACACAGCAAGATACTACCATTACAGCGGCATATACAACCTACTCGCCGCCAGGTGCTGCTGGGGATCCTGGTACTGTCATCGTTGGTATTCCAGCTGACCGTAACGTGTCTATCACTTCTATTGAGAGCACTCGAACTGTTCCTTATACGACATATCTTCCACCTGCTAACCGCGGCGATCCTGGCACCGTCTTGGTTGAGTTACCCCCTGATTCCAACATCACCACTACCAAGACTGTCAGTGATAGGACTGCACCTTATACAACATATGCAGCACCTGCAAACAAAGGCGATCCAGGAACTGTTGTTGTTGAAGTTCCAATGAAGACAGAGTACAATGTCACTGTTACAAATGTTGCCAGCTCTATCACATCCCCTTACACAAGGTACTCGCCTCCAGCTAACCCGGGAGATCCTGGAACGGTGTTTATCGGCCTCCACCCTGACTCCAATATCACCATCACAACCGAGATCAGCAGTAGGACAGTTCCCTATACGACATACCTACCTGCATCAAGTCAGGGAGACCCCGGTACTATTCTTATTGAGGTACCGCCCGCCGACAATGTGACCATCACAACGCAAGTTACAGGCCTGACGGCTCCCTACACGAAATACTCTCCCCCAGGCAACGCAGGCGACCCAGGCACAGTAATCGTGGAGTTGCCCCCTGAAAGTAACATCAACATCACGACTACAAAGGAGGTCAGCAGCCGGACTGCACCGTTCACAACCTATTCCGCACCCGCGAATAGAGGTGACCCTGGTACCATTATCATCGAGATGCCTCCTAGCCACAACGTTACCGTCACAACTCAGGTTATGGGTTTGACGGCTCCCTATACTACTTATTCTCCTGCAGCCAGCGCAGGTGACGCAGGAACTATCATTGTGCAGCTTCCCCCAGATAGCAATACTACGGTCACGACACAAGTGGCCAGTCTTACTAACCCTTACACTACCTACATGGCACCTGCAAAAATAGGTGACCCAGGCACTGTTCTCATAGCAATACCTCCTGACAGGAACGTAACAATTACTACAACAGTCGCAGCTCGCACCCTTCCATACACTACATATGCGACGCCGGGCAATAAGGGGGATGCGGGCACTGTTATCATCGAGATGCCACCTGACAGAAACGTCACAGTCACAAACGAAGTATCTTCTCTTACAAAGCCGTACACGACGTACGCATCACCTGCCAACGAGGGAGATCCAGGCACTGTTATTGTCGAGATGCCCCCTGACAGAAACGTTACAGTCACAACTGAAGTACCTACTATCACGAGGATATTCACAACATACGTAGCGCCTGCGAACAAGGGTGATCCAGGTACGGTTATCGTGGAAATGCCACCCGACAGAAACATTACAGTTACAACTGAAGTACCTTCTCTCACGAAGCCCTACACAACCTATGCGGTGCCTGCGAACAAGGGTGATCCAGGTACCGTCATCGTGGAAATGCCGCCTGACAGAAACATTACAGTTACAACTGAAGTACCTACTCTCACGAGGATGTTCACAACATACGCAGCGCCTGCAAATAGGGGCGATCCAGGTACCGTCATCATAGAGGTGCCGCTTCCGAGGAATATAACAATCACTACAACGATCGCTAGTTTGTCTACTCCCTACACTGCCTATTCTGCTCCAGGGAGTCAAGGAGATCCAGGGACTATCATCATCGAAATGCCACCCGAGAGAAATATCACGACTACGCAGCAAGACGTCAGCACAATAACTAGACTTGCCACAACTTACCTGCCTCCTGCAAATCCTGGTGACCCTGGCACCATTGTCATTGAGGTACCCCGAGAGGCCAATACCACCGTTGTGGAGGTTGTGCCTACTATCACACGACCCATAACGCGGTTTGTTCCTCCAGCAACTCAAGGTGATCCAGGTACTGTTTACCTTGATGTACCGCCAAGCCATACCGTTACGATGACTACTACAGTCAGCACAATTAGTCGACCAACTACGATATTTGAGACCCCAGCTACGGAAGGTGACGCGGCAACAGTACTTGTTGAGATGCCCCCTGAGTATAATGTCACTACGACAAAAACAGTGCAGTCTATCAGTCGACCTTTGACCCGGTACTCAACTCCAGCTGAAATCGGCGATCCGGGCACTGTTTTTATTGACCTACCACCGGAATACAATGTCACAGTGACTACAACAATCCCTACTATTACAAGGCAATCTACAACATTTGCTCCGGCTGCTACTCAAGGCGATCCTGGTACTATAATTATCGAGATGCCACCTGCATACAATATCACTTCAACACAGACTATACAGACGATCAGTAGACCAGTTACTCGCTACTCAGGTCCCGCTGAAATTGGCGATCCAGGTACCGTTTTCGTGCTTTTACCTCCAGAGTACAATATTACAGTCACAACAACCATCAATACTATTACAAGGCCAACAACAACCTTTGCTCCTGCAGACATACAGGGCGATCCTGGCACTATTATTATTGAACTTCCTCCGGATACCAACACCACAACAACTCAGACAGTCTCAACAATCACAAGGCCTACAACTCGGTATTCCCCCCCTGGCACCATCGGGGATCCTGGTACTGTCTATGTGGACCTACCACCAGAGTATAATATCACGATCACCAAGACTGTCAGTACAATCACAAAACTGATCACTACTTTTGCGTCACCAGACACGCAGGGCGATCCTGGCACCGTTATTGTTGAACTTCCGCCGGACTCTAATGTAACAATATCCTCGACTGTGCCAACTATTAGCCGCCCGGCTACACGATTCGCCAGCCCAGCTGCCGCAGGAGACCCGGGTACTGTTTATGTCGATCTGCCGCCAGATTATAACGTAACCACCACTGCAACCATCGATTCAATCACTAGGGTTAGGACCACTTATAACTCGGCTGCAACACAAGGCGATCCGGGAACCATTATTATCCAAGTTCCTCCTGATTACAATGTAACTACAACCCAGACCGTCAACACTATCAGTCGGGTCCGGACTACATATTATCCTGCAGGCACGCAAGGGGATCCTAATACGGTCCTAGTACAAGTTCCAGCGGATTATAACATCACTACCACGGCAACAGTCGACTCAATCACGCGAGTTAGGACAACATATAACCCTGGTGCGACGCAAGGCGATCCAGGTACGGTCATCATCCTGATCCCAGTCGAGTCTAATGTCACTACGACTCAAACGATCAGCACAATCAGCCGGGTTCAGACATCATATTATCCAGCTGGTGTTCAAGGGGATCCCAACACTGTTCTTATCCAAGTGCCGATTGACCACACTGTCACCAGTACCGAGACTGTCAGCACGATCACTCGGGCTCAGACATCATACTATCCAGCCGGTGTTCAAGGTGATCCCAATACGGTTTTGGTACAGGTGCCTCCGTCGTATAATACCACTAGCACCCAGACTGTTAGTACCATCACCAGGGTTCAGACGTCATACTATCCAGCTGGTGTTCAAGGGGATCCCAACACTGTTCTTATCCAAGTGCCGATTGACTACACTGTCACCAGTACCGAGACTGTCAGCACGATCACTCGGGCTCAAACATCATACTATCCAGCTGGTGTTCAAGGCGATCCCAACACTCTCCTCGTGCAAGTCCCGCCCTCGTACAACATAACTACCACAAAAACAATTCCCACAATCACTATGGTATCTACTATATATGCTGCGCCAGCCAATCAGGGTGACCCCGGCACGATCTTGGTTGAGGTCCCACCATCTCACAATATCACAACGACACAGACTATCAGCACAATCAGTCGGGTCCAAACATCTTATTATCCTGCAGCAAATCTAGGTGATGCCAACACAGTCTTGGTACAAGTTCCAGTCGACCGCAATGTGACAGTAACCCAGACTGTTCCTACTATCTCGAGGGCTACTACGATATATAATCCTCCAGCCACGCAAGGAGACCCAGGGACCGTACTAGTTGAGGTCCCCGCATCCTACAATATCACGACGACCCAGACGGTGCCTACGATTACACGAGTCTCTACTACTTATGCCTCACCAGCCGTTCAGGGCGACCCAGGAACCATCATCGTTCAAATCCCACCCTCATACAATGTTACAACAACGCAAACAGTTCCCACTATCTCGCGGGTTGCTACTGTATATAATCCCCCAGCTGTACAAGGCGATCCTGGAACCATTATTATAGAGCTCCCGCCCTCATATAATGTTACGACAACGCAGACAGTTCCCACCATCTCACAGGTTGCTACTGTATACAACGCTCCAGCCGTCCAAGGAGACCCAGGAACCGTCATCGTTCAAATGCCCCCTGCTTATAACATCACATCTACCCAAACAGTTGCCACTATCAACCAGGTTATGACAAGCTTTGTGCCCGCTACAGCACCAGGCAGCCCGGGGACTGTTCTCATCCAAGTGCCCCCTCCCGTCAGCTCGACACTGACAACTATTGCCCCCCCAATTAGCAGCTCTGCCATCATCAAGCCCACTTCTTCAAGCACGAGCACTAGCAGTAAGATGCCCCAGGCTTCTTTCGGTCCCACGTTCGACTGCGATGGCTATGGCTATACGATTTCAACTCTTCTCGGCAATACTCTTACACAGGTCAATCTAAACACCGGTCAACGTACCACAATTAAGAGTGGTATTGGTCCCGGCGGTACCCTTCTCAATGTCGCTGGAGTCGCAGGTGCCATCAATGCCATTGGTTTCAACAAGCTTGATTACTACATCTATGGTACGGTCAACCAAGGCCTCGTGAGCGGACTGCTCTGCGGCCTTCTTGGGTGCCCTTCGTCCCAACTCATCCGCATCGCTAAGAATGGTGCATACGAGACATTACCGCTTACTATTCCGTCCAACTCGATTGATATGGGTGACGTTGATGATCAAGGGCGATTCTGGGTTTCCGAAAATGGGAAGAAGTGGTGGTGTATTGATGTTAATCCTGCCTCGCCTACGTTTGGCAAGCTTCTTAGCAGCGGTACATCAGCTAATGATATTCTTGCTGGTGTAGGCGATTGGGCGTACGTGCCCGGCGGAGGCGACTACCTCTATGCCGTGCAAGCCTCGATCATCGAATCTGGTCTTCTTCGTACGAATATTGTCCGCTGGTCACGCACAACCCACACATGGGAGCGGTTTCAGTCATATCCTAACCTCGTTCTCACTGCTACAAATCTGGTCTGGGGCGCTGTCATGGCAGGACCTAATACCTTATGGGCACAGGAGAATTTACTCGGCCAGACATGGAGGTTTACTATTGGGAGCACCGCTGATCCTACTCCTATACCAGGTGGTTCTATCCTCAACCTGCAGGGAGATGGTGCTAGGTGCCCAGACGCAAAGACTGTCTTTGGCCCACCGTTTAAATGTGACGGTAATGGATATGTTATGTCCAATCTACTTGGTAACACTCTTACGGAAGTCAATCTCAACGATGGCACCCGCTCTACGGTGGCTAACGGTATTGGCCCTGGTGTCATCAACGCTATCGGTTATAATACTCTCGACAATTATCTCTACGGTATGGTCATCCAAGGGCTCAGCTCGAGTCTCATCCGCGTTGCCCAGGACGGTGCCTATGAGATCCTACCGGTTACGATTCCTTCAATTACCATCGATATGGGTGATGTCGACAACCAAGGACGCCTTTGGGTATCTGAGAGTGGAAAGAGATGGTGGTGTATCGACGTTAACCCTTCTTCCTCGACATTCAGCACGCTACTAAAGAGTGGCACGTCTACTGCCGATATCCTCTCAGGTGTAGGTGACTGGGCCTACATAGCTGGCGCAGGAAACTATCTATATGCCGTACAGGCCTCGGTCATTGAGTCAGGCCTTCTTCGTACAAATATTGTGCGATGGTCACTTACAACACAGACTTGGGAGCGCTATCAGTCATACAGCAACTTCGTCCTTACAAGCTTGAACCTCGACTGGGGAGCTGTGATGGGAGGCCCAGGCGGCACTTTATACGCACAGGAAAATCTACTTGGGCAGACGTGGAAATTCACTCTAGGAAGTACTTCCAACCCTACGTCTATACCGGGTGGTAGTATTCTCAACCTCTCAGGTGATGGTGCCAGATGCGTAGGTTTGGACCCCACTACGATAAACCTGCCTCCCTCGACCACAGTCACTGTTACCACCACCGTTTCGACCATTTCTCAGGTTTTTACGACGATAGTGATGCCCAGCAGTCAAGGAGACCCCGCTACGGCCATCGTTCAAGTACCTGCCCCTTACAACATCACGACAACGCAGACAGTCAGTACTCTCACCAAGGCCACAACTGCTTTTGTGTCTGCAACGGCTCTGGGCAGTCCAGGCACCGTCCTCATCCAGTATCCTCTCCCCTACACCGTTACGATAACCACGAATGGTGGTACTACAATCAATGGCCCAGTTACATCAACCCAATCGCCTGGTCAACCTGGTGATCCTGCCACCGTGATTATTGCAACTCCAAGTTCTCCCCCAGCTGCGGCAACATCCTCTGCCGCTGCTCAACCTGCATTGAAGTGCGACGTCTACGGTTACCTCATGCAAAAGACTGCATTCTACCGTGTCGATCTCACTACTGGAAAAACCACTCTCATCAATGCCCTTGTTGGACCCGGTGGCAATATCAACGCTATTGGATACAATAAGTTCGACAATTTCATTTACGGCATGTTGCAGGATAGCACAGGTACGCAAGTTATCCGTATTGCTGGTGATGGTTCCTACACCCTTTTGGCTACACGCACCTCAGACCGCAGTGTCAATATGGGCGATATCGACAATCTAGGCCGATACTGGATTGCTACATCCGCAAAGGCTTGGTGGTGCATCGACCTCATGCCGGGCTCAGCAACCTATGGAAAGATCATCATGAGTGGAACTGCTGTTACTACTCTTACTGCAGCTGACTGGGCCTTTGTGCCTGGCGGTGGTGATTACATGTATGCAGTTATGGTCGACAGTGCTGGCTTAACCTCAACTCTAGGCCGTTTCAGTCGTACCTCATATACCTGGACGACTGTTAAAGCATATGGTGCTGTTGCCGGTTCAAACTTCTGGGGTGCCGTATATGCTTCTCAGGACGGAAACCTGTATGGCTCTGAAAATAACAGTGGCCAAATCTTCAAATTTCCTGTGGCACCAACAGCAGGTAACCCTGTTTTCATTGCAACAGGTCCTGCGTCCAGCTCTAACGATGGAGCGAGGTGCATTGACAGCCAAACTCTCCCAGTCTAGGACGCAAACTCAACCATTGAGAAATTTCCTATGTATATCATTTACGGATAGCTTCGTATCCCTTCTTCATCAGCTTCGTTTCCTATGTTCACATATCATGGCCAGCTCTAAATAATTTTGGTCACCGCCTTTTTTCCTTTGTCTTTATTGTCTACATGGCCTTTTGTGCTACATGCTGCTAACTTATCTCCTATGTTTGTATTATATAATTTATGTATTCAATAGTGGATTGGCGCTATCCTCTTTCCAATAAATTGGCAATTCTTCTGTACTGAAATCTTGTAGTGACAGTATCACAAAGTTCAAGTATATGAAGCATCAAAATAATGCATGAAAAGCTAGACAATCGCCACTGATGGTTATAACTCGCGAACGTAGGTTGCAGGTCTGATTTTAACGGTAACAAGCTATCTCGTAAGCGAACCGAAGAGGTGTTAGAAGGCCTGCCATTATTGAAGAAAGAGACTAATGACAAAGAACAGTTGAGATTGAAGAGGAATGAGAATTTGAAGTTAAAATGAGATAATGGAAATTTTGAATAGAACGATGGTGGTGGTGCCGGATGAGCCTGACCAGACTCTGTCTCTTTCGTCGATGGAGGGGTAGTGGGACTGCTGGCGCGTCAGTTTCCAGTGTCCACAGGTTGCCTGAAAGCCTCAGAATAGCGTGCCATTTGAGGTGCTCTCATTTGTCCTTCTCTAGGGAGAGCAAGTGCCTCAAGTCGAAGCAAAATCCATGGCTCCGTCATTGAAATTAGCCTCCTTGGCCACGCCGTCTGCCATTTTCATAGTAGGTTCGGGCAATATACACCTTCCTATAGTACCTAAATCAGATAATATTGCCGGTGATTTCTCATGGTCATCGTGTTGTGTCATTGGTTTAGGTTATCTCACATGAATACGGTGCAAAATTCAGTAGCTCTTGGTGTTTTCCGTAGTCGCATAATGACAGGACCTACTGAGCACAAGATGCTCTGTAATAGGTTTACTATTAGTAGCTGAGGTAGACAGCTTTTTTTTGCACTACTTGAGTGAACTGACCATCAGTAAAAGGTCCAAATAGACAATAATGTATTAGCCGATGAAGTTGAAGACTCTTAGTGGGAAGCAATTGGGCAAGACGGTAAAATGTTCGTGACACATACTCAAACAGAACAAAATACCTACAATGCGCCAATTAGAAGAATTGAGCCTTAAACTCAAATAATAATAAAAGAAAAGAGAAGTGTGAAAGAAGAAGCAAATCATAGTCTTCAGGCTAGTAGACGCTCTGCAAGCAACCTTGCCGAGCTGCTACTCAGTAAAGGATATAGTTAGTGCTCGCCATGACCAATAAAGCAAATAGGGAAGCTATGGAAAGCGCGCTACTAATAGAATTAAGCCCGGCAAAGGGTAAAAGTTCTTAAAGACTAGTTTTTACACTTAACAGGAGGCATACCAAGCTCCTTTAAGACTTGACTAAGTGACGTATTTTCCATAGCCTCAATGGCAGCTATCACGCCCTCTGCGCTATGAATATCTGCAACGTGTATATACACATTTTGGTTTGTTTTCGCAAGTTCCTGGAACCGGTCTTTAATGAACTTTAGCGCTGCATCTCCGTCACTGCCTCCCTTAAATTGAGGAAACCATTTCGACAGCGGGGACTGCAGAATCTTGTTTCTAAACGCAGAGACATTTGATAAAATGACGAAGAATGGCGTTTGGGTGAACCATCTTGAGTTGACCAGCGAGCTAAAGAGCATGAAATCCTCGTGGAGCCTGTTTATGGTCTCATCTTTTAGCAGAGTCTGGTCATAGATGGCCAGGTCAGAGATAAAAAGAACACAGGCCGCGTCATCCACCAAAATGTGAATCCATTTTCGCCTCTGTGTTGACCTATCCGTGATTTGTAAAAATCGCATCGTGTGGCTGCCTCGATGGATGAGAGCCTCCTGGGCCATTGGCTCCAAACGGCGCTAGTCAAAGTGGAACCAGTCATGCTCTGTGGGGACGTACTCTGGCGCAAAGATTCGCTTGAGGAGCTTACTCAGATTACCATTTCCAGCGCAGGGGCAAGTAAGGATATGCGGAAAGCGGCCATTCAAGAATCGTTGCTCGATGTTTTCGAGGCTATGGCCAAACTGCTTTAGCGCGAGCCGCAGTTCATCGTCGCAATACAGGCTCACCATGCTTTCAACCGTTTCTTCATCTTCAGTTTCTTCGCACGACACAAACTCCTTGACACGCCCCAGGACTGGATGAACATTAATCCATTCTGGATAGCCTGCACATGCATCGACAATCAGCAAGCATTCCCGGCATATCGACGCGACGAAGCGCCTCGCCTCGACCCGAACATTTGCACGTTCGTCATTGGAAAGCGGGAGCTCAAGAAGGCGGGTTTGCTTCAAAAAAAGACTCTTGTCGTGCTCATCGCCGAAAAGGATGATCTTCAATTGCCATTTCCTCCGTTGGGACTCGGCAGCGAGGTATCTGTCAATGACACGGGTCCGCGCCTCGGCCTCGGCAGGATAGCTGGGTAATGGTAGAAAGTCCCCTTCTTCTGACCTTGGAGGCTCTAGAGTTATCATCGATTTCGAGAATGGTGAACAAGGGCGGAGGCCCTCCCACCACCGTGCGCGGCTGCTCTCGGCCCAGGTACGTCGGCTTCCAGCTCCTTGACTGGTATTTGGGTTTGAACATTTGAGACTGTCCTCGTCAATACCTGAGGTACTTGTGTAATCTTTTTCCTTTTCGCGGTTCATGACGGTTTTTAAGTACGCCATATAACAGGTGGTCGTGAAAGAAATAGAGGGAAATGGAGGGAAGTGGCCGGGCCGGGCCGGGCCATAACCCCGCTGACTCATTCGCTGCGGCTGCTGCCTAATTAGGCTGAAGACGGCCTTTTATCAAGCAGATGCAGAACATTAGTATTAACTATCATGACACCGCAAATCGCTTGGGGTATATTATAGAATTATTATAATAGTTATATATCTCCTAAAATTAAAGTAAAGGGTTTTAAAAATATTATAAATACTAAGTTTATATGAAATGTTACTTTAACTATAATAAATATAATATAACGTTATATAAAGTAAGGTGTAAAGTAATATTTATGTATTAATAATTATTCAATGTTTTACCTTTTATCTAGGAACTATTAATAAAGATAATTATTTTAATAATGACTTTTATATATTTATAATTAACTTATGCCATTTAAAAAGAATCTTGGCTTGTTGGCGCGGATTGAGATGGTGGTAGGTTTGGAGGGCTTGCTATCTAATCCAACCCGCCTGATTAAAGTGTTATGTCCGCTAGTCTTCGAGGTACGATTTCTCTTGTGGTTTCCAATATTTCGCGAATGCATTCGAGCACTCTTTCGTAATCATCATTATACCGCTCAAACTTAACCAGCTCTGAGTGACTTCGGTTGATGGGGATGAGGAAGCGAGAGTGTTTATCGGTATGATTTGCCGAGTCTTTCGTGACAAGAATAGCAGGATCGCCATTCATTGTTAGTTTTCCATTTTCCTAGACTATGCTTAATACTGATCGAGGATCGTTTAGACGGAAAGTAGAAAGAAAACTCACCATTTTCGCTGTTCCTGAGATACACGTTTCGAAGAATGAAAAGATAACAGACCCGTCTAGGGCTGATACAGAAGAAAACATCTGCGACTGCCTTTCGAGTTCAGGTGAACCGATGCGCAGTGATTCAAGAAACTCACGGTTGGCCTGCGATCCAATGACAGACAGCAAGGCTGAATTATCCATTCCACGATGAGGAACACCAAAGAACAGAGCGCCTCCGGTAGCTCTAAGATTGAACATGTCCGTTCCATCACCTCCGGACTCGTTCTGTATTACCAAAAGCTTATATTGACATTCAAGTCAACTTTCATAGCCATGGCGTTAGAAGCAACGAGGAGAACTTACCTCCTTAATGATGAGACCGCCTAGGCTGTGGCCTATGAAGATCAGGGGTCGTTTCTTGACGATACCCTTTTACAGTTAGTTAATTCTTTTCACCTTTAGTCGACAGCTGCCTGGCCATTGTACTGACTGGTCGGATTGCTCTTAGTGAGCCTCTTAGGCTCTCCGCAAGGTCATGAACGCTCTGGAAGGAGGGGCTGTTTTCAACACGAGCGTCATAGCCATACAAAAGAATCCTTGCAGTGCATCCGGCCAATGCAGCCCTGAGATGTGTTGGCAACGAATCCTCAAGCCACATGTAACTACCGCCACGTTCTTTAAAGGACCCATATGCATGTCCTCCAAGCCCGTGAACTGCAACGATACTGTTGATTGGTACGATAAGCTATTCTGCTTCCATCAAAATGTGAGAAAGTCTATATGACGTACTCAACTTCAATCTCAGTAGGATCTGCTGAGGTCGTTCCCACAACGGAAAACCCAAGGAAGTGCGCGTCGAACCGGATCTTAGTATTGGTGTTTGACTTCAAATCGGATTCGTTTCCTTGTGGTGGCAACCTGATATTCAGATACCATTCTTTCTTTGAGGACTTCTTCTGCAGGAAGTCTGGAGTTTTATGGAATGATAAAACGGACATCATCTCGTCCCTGCTGCCATATGGATTCGGCATGAATGAATGTACCCGAATCGAAGATGTCTCAAGATCGAAAGTTGTTGTGAGACTTTGGATGAATTGGCCTCTAAGACAAGTTGCTGGAATCCCTTGGACTCTATAAACAGCGCCTGAGGATGTGGAAGCAGATTCGCGCTCAGGTGACGACGAAGGTGCTGGCATGAGACTTGAGACTACGGCCGAAAGAACGGATGATGATGGGTTAGCCAGGGCAATGTAGTCCGCCAAGGTTTGAGAATTGAGTCCGCTTAGCTCCGTCCCCGGTAGGGGCCTGCCCTTGTCAGTGACGCAGTCGAATAACAGAGGATCATCCCGAGACCATGGATTGTTGCTGATCTTGATAAGGCTAAATGCAGTAGTAGCCTCGACCTCCACCGTGGCCTGGAATGGCCCCTGATGCGTCACTATGAGGCCCAGTTTCACTGGCTCGCAGATCCCGAACTTACTTCCGTGGGTCTCATTTATGTTCCACATTACCTCGTCTGGTTCTTGGGCGCCTTTAGACTCCCAGGTCTGGCCCCGGATAATGAACTCGTCTGGCGGCCAGATAAAAGGGTCTAATGGTAGAAGCGACGCTGACTTTCGCGATGCAGACTGTGAGCTCCGGGGCTTGGTACTTGTTGGAAAGAACTGGTGAATAACAGGACGACTGGCGCCGGACTTTTGTCCTTTGAACGAGATAGATATTTCTGCTTTCTTGTACCGAAGTGGCCCAGAGCCTGCTTTGAAGTCAAACTGCATGACTAAGAGTGCAGCAGGAGTAGTCGGGTGGCTAGGGCTGTCTCTCCATGTTCCGTATGCCACAGAACAAACACTTCCAATAACGCCAAGGCCCAGAAAGTCTATATGTGTAATCTTGGTCCTGGTGCTGGCATCATCGACATTGTGTTGTCCCAGCCACAGGTCCTCTTTCGGATTGTCAAAACGGCAGAATCGCGGCTCCCAACTTTCGAGAATTCCTGCTTCGGGCTCCGCGGAGGCACAGTTGAGAGCTGGCTCGTCCATATTGCCCTGGCCGAACAAAAGTCTGTTGGCTTTGTGAGAGTATCCTTATAATTCACCACTGTTGTCGGCTTCCTCTCCTTTAGGCTCTAGGAAATGTATGTTGTGGAGAAAAAGGCGCGGTGAAGGTCAAGGAAAGCTGCCAACGTATTTATGCAATAATCACGTGGCTAACCTTCAGCCGCACGTAGGTGTCCAATCTTACGCCTTCCTTAGTAAGACCAAGCAGCTGCGTTGAAGTCCCAGCCAATCGAAGCTGCGTTTCCCCTCACTACAAGCACCAAATCCAACTCCTTACCTCAGACATCTCAACATGACTTCGTGGGCAGAGATCAAGTCCACTTCTCAGCATCTAAATGATGTAGGAAAATACGATGATGCTATCAAGATACTCGAGGAGTTTCTCGAAGCTGCGCAGGGCGACGAGCGACTCTATGCCACGGCTGAACTGGGAACGGTTCTCACCAACCAGGGATGCCTAAAAGCTGCGCTCGAGATTCTCGAGAACATCCTAGAGGCTGATGCGGCCCTGTACCCCGTCGACCATCCTCTGTGCCTCCAGCTGAGAATGCAAACTTGTCGGCTGCGTCCCATCGTCAAAGCCTCTTTCAATGGAGTTCTCCATGATGCATCTGAGATCCACGCAGCATTTCATGCCTTGGAGGACATCGGAGAAATGAGTCATTTTACAGTCAGTTGGTTTCAAACATCTTGAATGTTTCACTCCTTTCGAAGAAAAGACGTAATCCATGTCTCTGGAGACACTGACTCACGTGATCGTACAGATCAGCATCAACCTGGCATATACTGCGCTTCTCTTCATGACAAACGACTTGCACGACCGAATTCCAATTCACAATCTGAAGGATTCCATCGCCTGGCAACTTCCTGTATTTCGGGGATTGATGCGAGAGGGACGGGGCAGAGAAGCCTTTGCCGTGGCTCAACACTACATCCGTCTTTTGAATACTTCAACAGCTCAGCAGGATGGGCTGGAGGATATGAGTTTCTCATCTGCGATTGAGATGGTGGAAGTGATCATGGCATCACCAAATACGGTGCCAGTCTGGAAAGCTGCAGTCGTTGGTGAGCTATTATACCTCAGAAATCTGGTTCATCAACCTCAGTGGGAGCGATTAAAAGGCTTAGAAATGGATGCAGTTAGGTTGTTTCAGTCAGCCGAGCATAATCATGCGGTTGCGAACATAAAACTTCGACAAGTTTGCACCCGAATCGCACAAAGCTTTCTGAACCTGACAACGGAATTATTGGAAGAAATACAGGGCTACTTCCACGCCTACGAGGAAGCCAATGCGCTGAGCGATTACAGCAGGGCCGTCCTACTCATGCTCAGCAGCATACCCCCGGGACAAGGCTTTGACCTCAGAGTTTCGCTATTGGCCATCTACTCTCAGCTCTCTAATATGACTGGTGCAAAGTTGGAATATGTTGTCTTGCAAGTGCGGCATATCAGCATCTGGCTAAGCCATTCAACGAGGTCGTCCCAGGTCATCGAGTCTGCGCGCAGTATCGATGAACTCATCGGCCTGGAGGACTGTAGATGGGTCAAAGGCATGATTGCGAATATCACCTCGAATGCATACAACCTACTTAGTGATGGTGACAATGCATTGAAGTGGGCGACAATTGCGGTTGATAGGTGGGGAGAGGTATTCCGAATTGAGAGAGCCGGCGCATCTCTGATGGTTCTTATGGCCATGTTGAACAAATGCAATGGCTTCCGATCACCTGGAGTGACAGAAGTGATAGATTTTGCAGAAAAGGAGGTCGCTCGCCATCTCGAAGAGGGCTTGTTTCTGGCCGCCTTTGAGAAAATGGCCGTGCTTGTTGGGTCGATATTTATACCCAAGGGTGACGAAAGAGGGAGAACGTGTCTGGATAAGATGGAAGAATGTCTCCATCATCTAACAGGCAGAGCTACTCCCGACGAAGTCGATCATTGCAGAGCTCAGCTATGCCAATTCCGCGGTCAGGCTTTGATGGGAACTGAGCCAGACCATGACGTGCCTGATAGACGCAACGAATATTTCGAGCAGGCGGTCGCACTCTACATGAAGACCCGGAATCCTACAAATGCCGCGTGTGCCCGACAGATACAAGCCAATGCGCTTTATACAACCTTCCAAGCTCGTGAGCCGCCGTCTTGGAGCATTCTTCGACGTTGTATCGAACTGAGCGACATTGCGAAGGATGTTTTCGAGGCGCTCGACAACACACTTATGCTCGCGGAATCGGCACGCATGTGTGCATTCTTTCAGTTCAAGGCCTGGTCTCACGGATTCGTCAGTGGTGACACAGCCCTAGCTGCTTTGCGGAAAGCAGAACAGGCCTCGGCAGATCGGAGAGGTGAGGTATCCATCCTGGCGAGTTTCGAGGCTGTGTCGCGCAAGCAGCGGTTCGTCACGGTATCGGGAATAGAGGATACATATGCCAGAGCACTTGTCATCTGTCAGCGGGAGGGCAGAATGGCAGACTTGTGGGACTGGACCCAGCGCGCCAAGGCGAGAAGCGTAGGTGATCAGCTGACAGATCAATTTCCGATCCCAGCAACACTTCACGATGATATAATGCGAGATCCCGAGATGAAAGCGCTGTGTGAGGAAGAGGAATCTGTAACGCAGCAGGTCGCCATCGCGGACCCGGTTGCGCGGCTTAAGCTGCGTAGCGATCTGCATATAATTCATTCCAAGATGGCCGGCTATCCAATCTTTAAACAGGTCCTCGATCTACGGAAAAGCACCCCAGTCTCTATCTCTCAGATGCGTGACCTGGGAAGAAAGATGAAGTGTAATGCTGGAGAGATGGAAGTGGTGTTTGTTGACTGGATCAGTCTCGGTGGCACCATCTGGACCGTTGCACTCAAGGAAGACCTACCACCACAGGCTGTCAACTGTAGTATCACTGTTGAGGAGGTGAAGGCTTGGAAACGGCGATGGCTCAACGCTCAGGAAGGCCCGGCTTCTTTCTTCGTCGACGATGAATACGACGAAGATGAGCCAGAATACTGCCTGCGAAGTATCGATAAACTCGTTGCTTCACTACGCAACTTGACATCAGAGGGAGACCTGCTCGTTTTCTGCCCAACAAGTGTTCTACATTCAATCCCGCTCCACGCGCTGTGGATAGAAAACGACACACCGGTAATCCAACGCAATCCCATTATCTACAGTGCAAGTTTGACGACCTTCTGGCAGTGCTCTCGACGCTCGGAGCTTACTGGATCTATCTCCACAGATCTTGGGTGGAATATGGCAGGCGTCTATGAATCTAGGAACGACCGCATATTCTCCTCAGAGCACGAAACGGAGCAGTTGAATGTCTACAGCACTTTGGACCACCTTGCAGAGCTTTACGGGGGGACAGCCATTACCGGCCAAGCTGTAACAACAGAATCTTTCAAGCACATGATGGAAAACTCAATAATATTCCATTTCCACGGCCATTGTCGTCTTGACCAACCCACACTTGGAGACCAGAGTCTTGAATTAGCCGACGAGCTCCTCCCAGTTCGGAAAGTCTTTGAGATGAAGCTGCGAAATCCGCACATAACGCTTGTGGCGTGTGACTCAGCACTGCAGGTGATTTCTCCTGGCGACGAGCCTCTCGGCATGGTCACGGCTCTGCTCTGTTCAGGAGCTAGTTCAGTGCTGGGTACTATTTGGCCCACGCTATCGAGCACTGGTCGGGATTTCAGTGACGAGTTTTACTCCGACGTAGCGAACCAGTACAGGCAATTACGGCAAAGAGGATCATCATCACCCAGTGTCAATCTGGCTGAAGCTCTACGGCGGGCTGTGCTTGCTTTAAGAACAAGGCGTAAAACTCGACAGCCATATCATTGGGCGGCATTTGTGCTCCACGGTTCCTCGTCTATCAGACTCCCGTGGTGTTAAGGTTCCGTTTCCGTATAAGTCTTTACTGCCACCGCAGTAAACCAGTACCCCAAGATCTCCGATTGGAATATAGACCATTACTCCTTCCGCTCTGCCGATGCGGTCTGGTCCCTCAAGGCTCCTCAAGCTATTTGTATCCATTTGATATAGTATTGGTTCATGCGAGGCCCTTGGTGGACCTTTCCATCCTTCAACGGATGCATTATTTAGCCATCCACCATAGTAGTATGCCTCTCCCCTGTCTGGAATTGAGACACCGGCCTCATAGCTAGCCGCTTTGATTGGTTCTACGGGACCGAGTGACTTCCAATTATTATAGAGAATGTCATAGCTGTATAATTTGAAGTGTGGTGGAGGTTTTCCGTAGTATTCACCACCGTATAAGTATAGCCGCTTATTTACTGAGTCCTCCCATAGGATGCCGCCATGCACGCTTGGTATACTATGGCTCTTCGAATGGTTGGTATAGAATGGGGGCGCTCCATACTCTGATACTGAACTAAGGTCATTATATGTAAGATTTGTGTCTGTAATTAAGTTAATATAGGCTGATATATAGCAAGGGACAAGTACCTACAGCTTGCATTTTCTGCCGATGGCTGAAAGTTAATTAAACCCCCATCAATATACAGCAAATTGTGTTGGAGTCTGCCTTGCTTACCCCATCGACGGGGATTGTTGTGGCTGCAGGCACTGAGTCACAAACTGACACGAGCCCTAGAGGCATTTCCCGGAAGCTAGTCTCCCCACCTTGGTCCTACAGGGCAGGAATAGCCAGGTTAGACCGGTGGGTATGAGAAGGGAGGCCTTCATACAGTCCTTTTGCCCACCAATCTCGTATCAGCAGTTTTGGCATTTATGTTAAGTTGAAGCTTCATTCTCATGCTAGACTCCACATAATTGACGCCTTTGTGTAGATACGTCCTGGTACGAGAGTTCGAACGAGACATAGGCCTATCACTTACACATATCCATACCACCCTTCTTGATGAGCTAATAGAGTTTAGACAAACATGGGCCAATTAGCTATGCGCCACACGTAGGCTAGCCTATTTTACTAAGGGCGGCTTATAATTTGGCAAGTTAAACTAATGGTTCTTGCCTTTGCCCTCAGCCCACCTCCGTGTTTTATTAAAATAGATGAAACAAACTGTGAGTTGTTTATGTAAAAGGGTCTTCAAAACAGGCAAGCAAAAGGCAGCTTTCGAGGAGTACAAAGCATTAACAGCCGCATGTCTGCTTATGAGGTTTTCAAACACGCTATTCTGAAGTGCACGATCTTGATTCTGTGCCTTTCCATGTCTAACAGCCCGCGTGTCGTGGCCGAGAATATCAGACAGACCTTCATCACCAAGGCATGCGTCCCGGCCGCGTGCAGGGAGCTCGAGATCCCAGGCGGCAACATGATTATCTATGCTATGCTCCTTCGACCGGAGAAGCATCTTGGCAGCTACTTTGCCAAATTCGTGGGTGGCTTCGACTGGCCACGGACCTTCAACCAATGAGGTAGGAGGCGCTTTGCTTCGAGCTGACATGTGTGCTCGTTGAGGCTACAGTCGACATCCGGCGACGTGTTGGGGAGGAGTCTCAGCTGGTAATATGATCGGCAGTCTGATACGGGTGTGTGGCAGGTTCTTTTCGTTGTCCGCTGCTGACGTGGGAACGCTGACCTACTTGCCTTGTCCCAGCCCTGCTCGTTGTGTGCAAGAACTGGAAGCTTCACTTCGGCTGAACTATGGCGGGTCCAGCGCCTGAAATCCATGTCAAACGCATAGAGCGTCATCCTTTAGTACCTCATCGTTTTCACCTCTGATCGGCGGCGGAGGCAGTCGTGGTCACATTGCTCAGTATGCAAAGAACCCTTGTCTAGGCTTGAGACGGAATTTTGGGGGTAACTGAGAGGTAGGCGTAACTGAAATATAATAGATAGCCCATATAACGCCACTTTTAGAAGACGGCTATGAATGAATCGAATATGTGGCGGCCGCGAGGCGTCACGGTGCGTGGGCATGACTGTTCTGGGCTCAAGCCTATTTATTCAACCTTTTTACCATAAAGCCTAAGAATTCTCTAATCCGCAATCGCAGCGCCTAGGCGCTGCAGTGAGATTTTAGCAGGTCCTTAAGTAATTTGATTGCTCTGTTGACTCGGAGATGATGCCCTTCCTTATTGGTCCCCAGATTTATGTCGCACGTGCAGGGCCCACCCCAGCCTTGTCCTACTTCGTCCCTCACCCAACCTCCAGTTAGTTATCCCTGCATATGGCATAGGAATTCAAAAGCTAACCTAGCACCTACGAGTCGATTCCAACCTTTGCCAAACAAATAGACAAAGCGACAATGGAAGGCTTTGAGCTGCTAACTCCCCCCTTAGGGTTCCAGAACGGCTCCGCCCGTCTTCTCACGGGAGACCTGGTCGTGCGGGACATTGAGCGCTGGTGTCGTCGAAAAGCTGAGAAAGGTGGCGTCAAGCCAGTCATGGCCGTTATCTTCTTTAATACAGGCACTGAGGCAGTGGACTATGTCAAGATCAAGGCTCACGTTGCTGCACGGGTAAGTTCAACAGTTTCCCCATCCCGACCAGGGACCGGATTGAGGACAATAACTGCGATGCGGCATAAGATACTCCCCGGCGTCTGCCTTGTAGAGCTTAATTGACCCACCGAGTAATAGGCTGGCGTCAGCTATTGGGTATATGAGATGCCCGTCGACGCATCAACAATACGGGTCATGAGCCAAGTCAAGACGCTGAACAAGAACCCTCAAATCCACGGCATCCTTATACAGCGCCCGTTGCCGCACCAGTTAAATGAACCAGAGATCATGGGATGCATCGATCCTGTCAAGAACATTGAGGAGTACGCTAAATGCCGGGCCGACAATATTGCTGCAGACGCCTTGGTCCGCTTGTTGGCCAGGTATGGGCTGCTAGATTCGGCACAGCAGGCCAGAATCCAGATTGTCGGTTTTGGGAACATAATTACGAAAGAGTTCATCAAGCAGATGAAGCACCGATTCCCCTACGTGAGCGCATCTAAAGACTTCGATCCATCTTATGAGGCCAGTAAAGACAAACATGAAGCTCTTGAGAAGGAAGTTGAGGCACCACGCGCTTCCATAATCATCTCGGAACTGCATCACGGACCCTGTTTCATCAAAGCATCCATGGTCAAGCCGGAAGTGAGTGTTTTAGTTGATCTTGGCTTCTATGCTACCGAAAAGGGCATCGTCGGCGATGTTAGCCACTCTCTCTTTGACAGGAGTGATCTAGCGATTGCACCGACACCGGGAGGAGTCCTTCCCATATTATTATGGATCATGATGGAGCGGACTATCAAGGCCAAGCAGATGATTGCAAAGGAAGAGCTGCGAGGGTGTTGTTGCTTAACCATGTGAGATTAGCAGAGGTGGCTTTGCTAAGTTTTCTGGGGTAATATAAGCTCTTAGCCTTATATCATCAAAAAGAACTTAGTATTTTAGATATTATTAAGTATAGCCTATAAAATTAAACCCTTATCTTATTTTAGAACAGAGGAGATTAAAAGAATACAATAAATAAATTATTTATTTATTTATAAAAGTAATAATATATAAAGATTTCTACTTATTTTAAATTTATTATATTTTAAGATAGTATTAATATCGGGCGCGACAACATGGTCTTGATGAAGATCATCTTGCATCTTTTCCTCATATCGTTCCAAGGCGGCTGAAATATCATTGTGGCTTCTCCCAAGCTCGCCAGGTAATATATAGGCACCAGTTAGGGCAAGACTGGTACCGCCACCTGTGCATCCTGCTGCGTATCTAGACTAGAATAAATCGCCCCTTTTTTGAGCTTGGGACCTTGACTTGAACAACTTCGCTAGCATGAGAAGAGGCTGGGCCACTAGGCCTAGTCCCTTATCGGTGTAAATTTTATATGCTCTATAAGACCTCCGAAGGCAGCGCGAAACCGCTGAAGAGTCCCCGAGGCTGTCTGAGGCTTGTGTTTTGTAATAGTTACGAAATCCTCGCGGAGGGAGAGCTCCTTGTACCTCTTGCATTCCTCGAGGAACGAGAATATAAATAATAATAGCTTAAGTCCCTTTTATTAGCCATATTTAGCAGCAAGATTAAGGCAAGGTGCATAAAGAGGTAATAAGAGGGATATAACATAAGATTTGCAGAGCCTAGTTATACTGATCTATGTGGAGTCCGTATTTCTAAGATTAGATAATAAACCTTAGTAGGAAGGCTTTGCAGCTGCTCTCATGAACGTCTTGCCGTGTCATTTAGATTTAGGCTATTAATCGCTGTAAATAGAACTGCCACTCTGGGCAACCACCGCGATCCCCCCTTAACCTGGTCAATAGCTTATCTTATCTTCAAATGACCGTGGATAAAGTCCGAAAGCGCTACAAGTCTCCATGTCAGGGAGGGATCGACTGGTGAAATATAATATAGGCAGACGTAAGATTTATAATTGTAGAGGAAGCAATTCGCCCATAAGCCCGATCCTCACTCCCGTTACATTTTGTTGCGGCATCCGCCTGCATATCTCTTAAGCAACTGCATCTTTGTTATCTATCTGAGAGTATCAGTACGATGCCTGCACAGAATTTTTCGAAATTAAGGAAAAGGCAGCCTCGGATTTGCAACATCTCAACGATAAAGATCTTCGCTCTTTTGCGACAATAGAGAACGAATCATCAAATGAGGGTCAATACAGAGCCTCATCTTCCGTCTATTATGCGCTCTTAGAAAGAACGGGCTCAGTAGCAGACTTACTGGAAGGTATCAGAGTGGTCAAGCAGTGACTTGAGCCCATACCTGGTGGCGACTCACGTCGTGAGTGCCCACTCAACATTCACTATATGATGTCTGGGAGCTGATACATAAGAATCGGTGCGTACGTTGGTCTGATTACCCAACCATCACAATACTGACATACCTGCAGGGTGAATAAAATATCTCAGAGCAGCAATGTTACCAGTCCAGAAGGTCAAGATCAGTCAAGCGAAACCGAAAGAGGCGACTCAGTTTCACGAGATGCCCTTTTATATGGAACATTCCTCAGTAACACAGGTACTATGATTTTCTAGAACCTCGAAGGGAACCCCTATTCGCGATATCAACGATGCGATCAAGGATTTCAAATGGGTTCTTGATGTACCCTGTGACGAGCCCACCCGAGCCTCGCGGATGATTAGCCTCGCAACTTGCTATGGTACCCGATTCGAACAGACCAGACGCGCGGAAGATCTCGATCTTGCTGTTGAGCTTACGGAAGAAGCGGTCATGAATGAGGCCGCAGATCCACTTGATCGGGCTCGGTATTTCAGCAGCTTTGATACCTGGACGAGTAGGAGATTTGAACTTTACGGACAATATGAGGACCTCCAAAAAGCCGTTTTAGCTGCCGAGATGGCGGTTGCCCTTACTCCTGATGGCCATCCTAATAATCCGGGACGATTAAATGCCCTCTCCAACAGACTTTGCACCAGATATCAACAAGATCGCTCTGAAGATAATCTTGTCAAGGTCATGAAGCTCAAGGATAAGGTGTTGAATACCCTACACAACTCAAATAAAGCGATTTATTTAGCCAACGTCGGATCTAGGTTTCTGAATATGTTCCTGAAAACTTTCTCAGTGGAGGACTTATCACACTCTCTTGAGATCACGCAGCAGTCATGCGACATTGCATCTCGGGAGAAAGATAATTTACTGCCCAACCACATGTGAAATCTTTCCGTTGTAAACTATGTCTACTTCGAACAATCTAGAATCGTGGAGTATCTAGACAAAGCTATTGAGCACGCTGAGTCTGCCTATGACACGTTACCTCACGACCACCCGCGCTTTATATCGAGGAGAAAAGATTTGGCCTCCTGGCTTCGCACGGGATCACTGTGCACTGGATCGCGAGAAGATATAAATCGTTCCATCGAACTTATTGATTCCGCGCTTCAAGATGTACCAGAAGATCACCAGACCACCCAGAATAATGGAATGAGATTATTAGTTCGTTTAGTTGGCAATTTGATATATCCTCATCAATTCCAGATCTGGAGAGAAGCCTTCAGTATGCACAGAAGGCGATGGACTTCGAGCCGAAAGACCACTTAAGAAGGCCTGTCCTCCTGAACAATTGTGTAAGCATGCTTGGAAAGTATGGTTAAGAAACAAAGAAGGCAGAATCTCTTGATCAAGCCATCGAGCTTGTGAGGATGGCTATTTCAGAAATTCCTTCCGGCGATACGGATTGGTTAATGGCACGTTGTAACCTGGGGAATTTGCTCGGTCAGCGATTGAGGAGGTATTCGATAAAGGAGGATATCGATGAAGCCATCAGCCTTCACGAAGAGGCCCTCAGCAAGCTTCCGACAGAACATTTCAATCGAGTAGGATGTCTTAAGGGTTTGGGAGTCTGGTACAGCGAGCGTTTTGAGAGATTCCATGATCCACAAGATGAACTCCAAGCCCTGTCATTTTACAGGATGGAGTCAGAAATTACTACAGTCACGCCTTCAGTTCAAGTTGAGCTTGCTCAAAAGGCTGCTAGTATTCACACCAAAAGAGAAGAATGGAAAGAAGCTAGTGACTTGCTAGAGACCGCCATTGAGCTTCTCTCCCTTCTTAGCCTGAGGCCACTCAAAGAAACAGATAAGGAAGACAAATTCACAGAACGTCTCGGATGGTGCAGCTATTAGCCTCAATGTATACAACAAACCGCACGACGCTCTACAACTCATGGAGCGTGGCCTGGGAGTCATTGTAGATCTTATAATGGGCAAAGAAAAACATCTTGACGATCTCGAGAAGAAGCACCCTGACCTGGCGAATAGATTCCGTACATTGAGAGGTCAGCTAGCTATTCCGGCAGACCTGTGGAACTCTTCATCAACTAGTCTTATTCCTCATGAGATCCGGGCCCGACACCGCCAAGTGGCATATGATGACCTGATCGACCTTATTGCGAAGACCCGGAGTGAAACGGAGTTTGATGACTTCCTGCTTATACAATTAGGAAAAGAAGTCACGGGTTTGGGAAATATGGCCCCTTTGTGCTTAACAACATAAGTTGCTACCGTTGTGATGCATTTCTTATCCAAAAGGACAGGATTTATGATCAGCAACTAACCGATCTGACATTAGAAGACCTGCAGAAACAAGCAAAGTACCTTGATTTGAGAGCTGATGATGGCATGAAATCCCTTCTGAACTGGGTTTGGGACACAATCAATGGCCCTTGTCTGCACGCTTTGGGCTCTGAAGATCCCCCCGAAGCTGGTTCTCTGCCTCACGTCGAGTGGACTCACACGGGGTTTGTGAGTCGGTCTTTCGAGCCTGCAGAAAGTTCGCGAGAACTACAGCCTTTGATATTGTGGTTTATACATTCTGAAGCAAAACATTGATGATTGGGCGACAGAGGACGGTTCCTGAGGATACAAATCACTCTGCTCTTAAAAGTCACTTTAAACCGATAAGATCAAGAGTAACCGTATCTTTCGAAGTAATGAAGAATGTTTAAATCAAAATTGGTTCAATAACACAGGATCATGTTTCCTTCGACTTTGAGAAGTCTATGACAGACTTGGACAAGGTTTATTCGATTCCATATATTCATTTTGTCATTGGCGAAGGAAGAGGAGATAGCCGTATGCTGGATTCAATTCTAACAGATCAGTATTTTAGTTGTTGGTGTCAGAGAGATAGGCGGCTTTTCTTGTATTCATCGTTTCACATTCTTGGCGATGCCTCAACTTAATCCACATGGCTTCGAAGCCTGATATCAGACTTCTCCAGAAAGATTGGCAACATTGAGTAGATTTGCTCTATGCCGATCAATCATGGATCTCTCTGCTCATGTACTAAAATACCGGGAGTCTTTGAAGACGATGAAGTCGACTCGACGGTTTCAACGGGAGCCGGCGATGTTCCAGCGAGAGAGCGTCTCTTCTTTCTCAAAAGCCTAACAAACAAGAAGTCGTTAATAACTGAGCGCCATAAAGAATGGATAGTTACCGATGCAACCTGAAGGTTACTCTTGGAAGAAAATGCAAAATATTCACTTACAAAATCACAGCGATCCCTCCCAGCAGAAAAGGCACTCCAAGGCCGACGCTGACACCAATAATGGTACTTTTGGAAACTCCACCAGACCTTTCATTCGATGTGCCATTTGAATCATCATCCTTGCCATTTTCTTTAGCCGAAGGTGTCGTGGTTGGCGGAACATAAGAAGACGGAATTCCTGACATTGCTACCAACTTGTTTGCGCCGTTTCCGAATGGAATCAAGCTCGTAACAGTATGGCTAACGGACTCGGGGAAATCGGCCTCGCTGTCGGTTGGAACAAGAGTAACATGTGTCCGTGTCGTGGTGTACTTCGACGTTGTCTGAAGCGACATCGGACAATTGACTAATCCTTCTGATTGACATGCTACAACAACGAATGTGGCTTTGGTGGAGATTGTTGTTGTCTCCATCTCAACTTCATCATCGTTCTTCCCTCTAACCTCCAGTGCCGCGGATGTCGTGATAGATAACGAAGCATCGCTGCTTCGTTGGCTGGCACAAGCATGTCCCAGTGTAGTGTAGAAGATAGGAATCTCAGTTTCGGGCACTGGCCCCCATGTTATATCATCAATAGCAACCGAAGCCCCAGCAGCAGCGCCAACAGCCAGTTGATAGACTTCCTCAACGCGAAGGCTGCAGTCGTCGTCTTCATCCGTGGAAAGAGTGACGTTGGTGATGAACTCGGCAATGTTGGCAAATACCCCCACTTCAACACCTCCGCCAATATGAGCGATTGTCTTCCCGGCGATAGACACTTCAGGTGATGCGATTTCAAAGCCTGCTTTTACACCAACACGCAGAACAGCTTTGAACACAACACCAGCACTCTCGAGAGTGACTGGCAGAAATTCGAAGTCGCCACCATTCCTATTGAGCTTCTGTTAGTTCATATCAAGACACCGTCACAGAAACAAGACTTGCATTGTCAGATTTGAAATCTCTTTGGAGAAGATGGCAATGTCAAACAAAACGCCATCATCCAGTCTGAGATGGAACCCGTTACTAATGTTGATCTCTCCTTCTACTGATAGGATGAGGTCAATAGTGAAGATAACACCAACTTCCAGATTGTCTCGAACGGCGAAGCCTGCAGGTGTAGTAGAAGTGTACAAGTTCAGAGTATAGGTGGCACCAGCCGAGAGGACTGTGTCGATCAACATGTATACTTCTAATCCATCAAATTGGAACTGAAGTCGGAACTCCGGGATCTCGGGTATGTCAACATTCAAGTTGTAGTCCAATGGTGGTAGGTCGAAATCGTCTATGTCAAATCCGTCATCCAGATTATCTGCCACCTTATCGATGTATCTCTCTATATAATCAGCCGTTTCGTCTGCCAGGCTGTCGATCTCGCGTTTGACTTGGTTGGTAAAATTGCTAAAAGCGCGGCTGACATTGAATTCGCGGTCATATATGAACTCCGTGGTAGCGGTTCCTTTGATATAGCATGTTGCGCAAGTAATTTCAATGCTGGCTGAAACTGAAGAGTTTCCTTGCTTGGAACCCAGCTCCTGCTCACTGCAAACAGATCAACACAGTTAGGGCCTGATGCTAAGGGTTCAGTGGCTGGTAGTAATTAACGTACCCCGTGTACGCGAAGAGGATAGCATCGACCCAACTTGTGTCTAAAGATGTGCTGTTTTTCTGCTTCGAGTCTTTTGGCTGTCGGCCCGGGTGGGCGGGGGTTCTTCGAACGAGGCTCAGTGTGTTATACCCGGGGTAATCAGGTGTGATACCGGCACGAACAACAGAGGCGCTCCCAAAGACTAGGAACGGCCTCGTCGCCAGAAAAAGACCGAGTAGTAAAGCGTTAAACAACATCTTGTTAAAGCGCCAATTGGCATATGAGCAACATTGCCAAGAGACAAGAAGGAAAGGAATCATGAAAAAGTTACTGGTGGGAGCAGTGCCCTCTCTGTAATTTCAGGAGCCAACTTGCACTTATCTCTTTTGGTTTCAAGTTCTGCATGTTGGTTCTCAAATATGCATGTTGGCTCTGGATTAGGAGAGAAGGCTAGGTTATGACAGGGGATCTACACCCTGACCCACCCAGCTGAAAGACATTTCCTCCCATTTAAGGTATAGCTGATATTTCAATGTTGCAGCAATGTCAGATTAATGCAAGTTGGTCTGGTGGTTAACAAGCCGTGGTAGAAACTACTGTGTATGGCGTTGTACAGGAAGAGGTCTACGAGGGTCTCTGAACAACTATTCCCAAAGCCAGCCCCTATAATCCCAGCGGACCCAGAGACAGTCCTGCAATTACGATAAGAGTCTTTCTCATTTCCTGAGAGAGGGACAAGGGTATTTACATGTGTACTCCGTACTCAGGACCTATTCTGTAAAAGGAGCCTTATCAAGGTTCTGACTGAAGTAAACGTGCAAAAGTCTAGCTTTCACCACAAGGCTCATTGGCAAGTACTTATCAAGGTTCAATTGGCTACTGCGAAAGCTTTGGATCAAGCTTTATTTGATGGAGAAAAGGTATGTTCTTTGTCATGTTGCTGAGCGAACACTACCTGCCTTCATATAGTGAGTGTCTGTCGGTCCAAATGATCATGATACTTGAGCTGCAAAAGAATACTGTGGCCATTACGATCTGCACTGTGTCATTCTGTATAGCTGGCCCTTTTCAAGGCGTTCAAGTGACCAATACCTAAGCGACAGGTTCTTTCTTCGATGTTTGTATCAGGCAATATATAGCTCAAGCTAATTGAGTCTTTTAATGGGTATTTAGTGTTTGGGTATAGGAAAAGCCAAGTTTAATAATCCAATAACCTCATCTAAAATACCACGGTAATTAGGCCGCCGGGTGTGCTGTGCTGCAGAGAGTCGATTTGCTCGCCAAAGATATACTTGACATCATACTGCTTGGTGAGATCGACTAGAATTCTTGATAGATCCCCACGATAGGTTTCATACTCAGAGACGAGTAACCACTAGTCAGGATTTCCAGTAGCCCCGATTGTTCTATGCGTGGACATTGCAATCTATGATGCTGATGCCGTCTATTCCCACCGAATGAGCTCTGACCTGAGCTTCTAGGCATGTCCTTTTGCGCATAATAGTAACCCGACTTCAGTATTTGCTCACATTTTCTTAGCATTGAATTGTAGATTGAAAGCTTATGACAAAACGCACAAGTTCCAGGTCCGTTGATTTATTTTAGTATGAGCTACCCTAAGGTTAAAGGACGCAAGTCACTTGTCTTGAACAACCCGGAATTTCTCCGCATGCGGGGAGAAGGTGGGTGGGCCTTATCTCCTTAAGGCACCCCATTTCGATCACCAAGCAGGACCAACACCCCTTGGAGATTCACACCTCAGGCATCAAGTCTTGATATTAAACGTTGTCAAGGGTAGTACTCGGTACTGTATTAGAAATCGTTCATCTCCATTTTCCAACAGTGACTATTAGCTGAGGTCCATGGCCCTACCAGAAAAGAAGATTATACCTTGACGCTTGACTCTGCGTCTGTAATTGCCAAAGATCAGAGATAAGTAAACGCGTCTCTGCATTTCTTGCTCACTTGGCGTTGACCATCAAGACCATGGAAGACAGCCCCGGACCACATACATGCCCAATTCAGACTCTCATTGTCGCCTGGAAGATTTCTCGCATCAATGGCTACTTCGCGCGCTCGTGACAGGATGCTCGCGACAGCCATACCACTAATGCTAGACGCATATTAACAGGAGTATGTAATTAGCTAATTGATAATATCATCTACCCTGCACTGATAACTGTGATCTTTGTTATTATATTAACTTAAATACAATAGTTTTAATACTATCTAATAAGTAAAAGAGAAAAATAAAGTCATATTCACTTATTATCTTTAGCTTTAGCTTTAACCTAGACTTTGCGGTCGACATGCTCCTGTTCAAGAGTCGTTGGCATCTCAGTGCCGAAGACCTTGGACTTGGCAGGCTCGTCAATAGTGACATCTGCAGCCTCGCCGTCAAAGATGACAGCAATCTCCTCCAAGGCTTTACCCTTAGTTTCGAGGAACCAACCGTAGGCAATGAAACTCTCGACAAGAAGGACAGCAACGTAGACGAGGTAGTAACGCCACCCAATGCTGTCTAATCCAACAGGGTTGACATACTGGTTGACGAAAACAGCACATTTCGTTGCAAGAACATATACACCCATTCCCTTCGCCCGGATTGAGTACGGGAGAACCTCAACTGAGTATGCCACTGGGAGAGGCGAGAAAGCCATGCAGTAGAAGATCTCATAGACGAAGATTAGAGCCATCACCGCAACACCGGCAGACTTGGCCTCCGTAGCGGCAAAGCGTTCCGATGCGATGGTCCATCCTGTAAAGACAAGCAACATGCCAACTGTAGAGATTCGGAAGAGAGGACGGCGACCGACGCGATCGACGAAGCAGGCGCTGGTGAGAGCGAGGGCCCAGTTCCAAATGTTGATAAGACCGTTGACCAGAGCTTGTGTCTTCTTGTTCGTGATGCCGACAGTGTCCATGACTCGAGAGAGATCTGCAGAGTCATCAAGTAAGCCATTGATCCGTCAGATTGTGACTGATGAAGTCGACTTACAGTAAGAGATCAATCCATTTCCGGACCATTGAGACATAAGACCCATGCAGATGACGAGGAACATCCTGTAGCGGTTACCCTTGGTGCTGACCATAGACTTCCAAGTAGTTTGACCAGATACTGTAGACTGTTAGCTAAAGCATTGAACAGCGGAGGCGAGTGCCTTACACTTCTCTTGCTCAATAGCGGCCCGGATCTCTTCATATTCCAACTCTACCAGCTCCGTCTTGACTCCATCTCCGTGGTATCTTGTAAGTGCTTCGAGGGCCTCTTCGCTACGATCGTTCGAGATGAGCCATCGCGGGGATTCGGGGAGGAACCAGACAGTTGATAGCTGGATGAGACTGGGTGCCATCTGAAGCAGGGAGGGGATTCTCCATGACCAAGTGCTGGGGATTACTCGGGTGCCGTAGGTGATCCAAGCAGCCGCGATAGAGCCCAGGAACCAACTGGACAAGTCAGCAAATACAATGGACAAGTAGAAAAGATTGACTTACCAAGTGTTGCAGATAGCTGTAATGGTGACTCGATCCTTGGGGTGAGACAGTTCACTAACCATGCTAGGAGACGCAGTCGTAGCAAAAGACAGTCCAAAACCCAGAATGAAACGGCTGACAACAAACATGGCAAAGTTGGTACTCTCGCACTGAAGAATAGCACCAGCAATCATGATGATGCTTCCTGTAGTGATACCCCACCGTCTGCCATATTTATCAGCAACAAAAGGCGCAATGGGCGTGGAACAGATGCTGCCAAGCGACATGATAGCGCTCATGAGTCCAAGCTGAGATCCGCGTGGGTTGTCAAAGAAGTCATCCCAGTAGGAGACAGTCTGCAGAGAGTTCATCATACTTCCATCATATCCAGAGGTTGCATATGACACAACACATGCTGGGAAGAGCAGGAAGTAAAGATGTCTCCGCGCAGCTGACTTGTACCAGCTTGGAGACTCGTTTGAGAGCTCAGATATGCGCGAGGGCTTGTAGGCTGCATCGGTAGTACCCTGCTGGCGGGCTTGCTTGGCGAGCAAGTCCTGCTTTGGGGCCGGAAGACGATTTCGAAGAAAGTTCATGGCGAAAGATCAATCCAAAGGAAATGTTGGTGTTGATGAACGAGATACTGGAGATAAGAGCAAGTCACCTTGCATGGTTGGTTGTCTTATATATGCGTTTGTGATGTGATAAAAAACCGGGAGTGAGAGACCTGCTTTTGCCTATATTGTCTGTCAACCTAGAGCACACCTGGTTAGCATCCGAAAACTCGGGTGTCATTCACCCCATCAATTCGATAGCGTTGCAGCTAAACTTTGCGGGGTCGAGACCAAATTTCTGGGGGAACTCCGCATATTGCTCATGGGGATCGTTCCATGTGTCGGGTCATGCAACGGTAAAGTCATCGGGCAACTGTGAAGTCTTTGCATCACCAGAGAATTGCTTATAGTCATGAGTGAGATGCTGCGGAGACGGAGGATCGAGCTGGACCAATCATGGCGTCTCGGGGGAGCTAAATCATTGCCCCTGCGTATTTCACGACTCGCGGTCCACTTTGAGAATATCGGGGTTAGGATTTAGCTGCCCCGAAGCGCTATGATTGGCTCGCCTCCTCTCCAACTTGGTTTCGGGGCAAGGAATTCACTCCCCCGCGAGGTATGTTGATGCTCAAGAGAAGTTTGTTTATCCTCGGTAATCCACGGTGTCCTCATGAGCTAACATCATTGGTATGATCATGAGATGTGCAAAGTGGACATACTTCGGGGAAGTATATACCATGGGGTATTTAGGAGAAGTCCATGCGCGCCCGTTTCTGGATTGCTTGCACTATTGTTGACCAATTCACTGGCTGCTGACCACAATCATGACTACCGGAATACTAAAGACAGACTGCGATCGCATTGTCGACGCAAACGGCGATGCAGTACTCTTGCGCGGTGTAAGTTTTCATTACCATGCTCACTGTCATGATGTATTGCAAATGGCGACATATTGACACCGTGACCACAGACTGCCCTCGGCGGCTGGATGCTTATGGAGAACTTCATGAATGGCTTCCCTGGACGAGAACACCAGATCCGAGCAGCGCTCCTCAAGGTGCTTGGCCAAGAGAAGCACGACTTCTTCTTCGACAAGTTCCTCGAATATTTCTTCGGTGAAAAGGATGCTGAATTCCTTGCTTCATTGAACTTCAACTGCCTGCGATTATGTCTCAATTACAGACATTTTGAAGATGACATGAACCCATTTGTTATCAAGGAAGAGGGTTTCAAGCATGTTGACCGAGTCATCAATCTCGTAAGTCGCAAGAACTCTACTTATCGCCAGCTGCTAACGTAAAATCGTAGTGCGCCAAATATGGCATCTACACTATCCTCGACCTTCACGCCCTACCTGGTGGACAAAACCAGGATTGGCACTCCGACAACCCGACCGGATACGCCGCCTTTTGGGACCACAAACACTTCCAAGACCGAGCGATCAACCTGTGGGAACATATTGCCCGAAGATATAAGGGAAATCCATGGGTTGCTGGTTACAATCCCATGAACGAGCCTGCTGACTCTGAGTGGAGTCGCCTGTTGGCATTCTACGACCGTATCGTGCCGGCAATCAGGAATGTCGATCCTGACCATATTCTATTCTTGGAAGGCAACACGTGAGTACCACCCACTTGAGTCAATCTTCTGCAGACGTACTGACGACAGCCTCGACACAGATTCAGCATGGATTTTACAGGCTTCGACAGAGTATGGGACAACTCGGTATACGCCATCCATGACTACTGTGGTTTTGGGTTCCCGAACCGAATCGGTAGATTCCAAGGTACGAAAGAACAGGAGAGCTACATTCGTAGAATGTACGATCGCAAGGTGGAGTTCATGAAGAAGCACAACGTGCCAATCTGGAATGGCAAGTTTCATTGGGCCCATTTCATGACCTAAGCTAACCTCTGCAGGTGAATTTGGTCCCATCTATGAACGAAAGGAGCACAACCCAGACTGGGAAGTCCAGAACCAAGAGCGATACAATATGCTGGATCGACAGATGGCTATTTACACTTCTGAGAGCATTGGTTGGTTACCCGAAAATTCATTCCATCAATAGCACTAACACAGCTCAGCATGGTCGATCTGGGCATACAAAGACGTCAACGTCATGGGCATGACACATGTCTCCCCAGACTCTGCTTGGCTCAAACTTCTCGGACCCATCATCAAGAAGAAACGTGATATCGCTGTCGACTCATGGGCTTACGACGATGCGCATCTCCAAGACGGCCTCTTCGGTCCACTACACCAGTGGTTTGAAGATAACGTCCCTGCACAATACTCCAAGAAGTACCCCTGGCAATGGCGCATGCACATGCATGTCTTCCGAGGCATCCGAGGAATCACCATGGCCGAGTATATGATCCCTGAGTGGGCAGATTACTTCAAGGACAAGAGCTTTGAGGAACTGGACGAACTCGCCGCAAGCTGGAAGTATGAGAATTGCATGCAGAGAGAACAGTTGAATGAACTTCTGAAGACATATGCGCCCATGAAGGCCGGTGACAAGAGGCTGGAAGGAAAAGTCATTGAATCAGAAGGTACTGCAAGTGATGTGGCCTCTAAGGAGGCATCTGTCTCAGGTGTTGGCATCTTTGAGCTGTCGCCAGAGGAGAAGCTGAAAGCTGAGCTGAAGAAACAACAACACCCGCAAGCCCAACCTGTACCTGTCGCAGCATAGGCTTGCCATTAGACATACCATGTAGCCAGTTTTAGTACAATACAAAAAGCAAGTAATATCTATATCCGTATACAAAGTCAGCTTAGATATGGGAATGCAAGTCGAGTAGTCATTTATCATTCCTCGTGTCTTACTATTCTATTTCTCCGAGCCATATCAAGCCTCTCTAGTATTTCGATATGCCATGAAAACTCTGCCACACTCTGGCTGAATCGAGCGAGGTTCCTCTTTCCACCTAAAATTACATCCTCCACATCGTCGGGGAGTAGATCCTTGAATATCGGAAAGATCGTCGCAACCATCAGGATGATCGTCATAGTAAAGGTGCTTGAAAAAAAAAGGGACATGGTTAGTCATAGCCAAAGCAATAGCGGTAGGATCACTCACACCATCCCAGTAGGGAACAAACATGTCAAACTATTTACCGTCTGAACATCAAATACCTTGATAAACCCCGTGCATCCATCCAAACAAGACTTGGATCGTTTCAGAACTGCGTCTTTGCAAGGATGCGATTCGAAGTTGTCGATATTGAGAACAATGAATTCGATGAAAGGCCTGTGTATAATGTATTGGCCTGCATAGTATCTCCCCTTGAGTCTCAAAATATTCCATGAGTTATTGCCGACTGGGATGCCCTGAATACGCGCTGTTGGCGATTGGAGACTTGCAGGAGAGCTTGTATCAGCCCCTGTCATTGGGACATCTTGAGACGGATTGCTAAGGAGGAACTCGGGTAGGTTGCGGTATATGGCAGAGTGATGCGACCAGAGATCTTCCGATATTCTGAGCAGCCAGGATGCGTAGTTTGATCGTCTTGTCCGGAACTGCTCCTTGTCATCGTAAACAACACTGTTAACAGTGTTCAGAAAGCGTCTGATGGCTGAGTTTGTGGTTATTTGAAACGCGACGAGCTCTTCCTGGCTCCTTATCGAGTTTGCTTCTGATGACTCTGGTACGGATGGCGAGATAGGGTGGTTTTCAGCAGTAAAGGCTGGGTATGGGATTTTGTCTTCATATCTTGCTATACCAGATGGTGACACAATTGATATCTCAGATATGAAATCACATTCGTATATGAAGGATATCCAGTACAAGCGACGGAAGCCATCAGAGATATTCTCGTTCTTTGCTTGTAATCGGGCCATGCTCTCGCATTTGACAGCCGTTGCGTGCGCCCAGTGAAAGGCTTCTGCTACTGCACCCGACGCACCCATGTAGATGCTAAATCGTCAGTTATTCCTATGAGGCGTGGGATGACGGCTCACCTTGCAAGCATATTGGCCTGAGCCGCTTCTAATGACATATCAGTGGAGACGTAACCCAGTATCAACCTTGCTTTGCACCATAATTCGCTTCTCAGCTGATCCTCAGGAATGTTTGAGCTGTTTGAGAAGGGTTGACTGTATCTACGGTTCTTTTCGATGCATATGTCAGACTGCCCACTCGAACTCAGTAATGCCAGGCAAAGGACCACGAGAAGCAGGCCGTATTGCGGCATATCAACCATTGGTGTCTCATCATTTCCATAAACCTCTCTCGCTGTTACCATCTCGAAGATATTGAGAATATTGCTCTTTGACAGCAGAGGGAAGAAAATGTTGACTTTTGTAAAATAGAGGTGAATCAAGTCGTGCAGTCGTGCTATACTATCGTCACGAGACGAGCTAAAGTATGAGCTATCGTAGAGCTTCCACGAGGAAAGAGGCTGAGAAGTTGTTGAGGGATGTTTGCTGTTCTGCTGCTCTTGAAAGAAGACTTCAGTTGCATCTGCATAGCTCGGCAAGTCCTGTTGATCTGTGCTGTTCTCTGACAGAAGCGTCTGGACCAAGCTCCATGAGAAAACGTGATTGGCGTTGGCCGTATGCGAAAGAGGTATTTGAACTTCAAAGACGGGCTCTCGGCCCTCAGTGGTTGAGTCATGCAAGTTGTCGGCCTGTGGATCATGATGGCTCATAGGTGACGCTTCTGGCGGAGCTCTCTGAGCCTGCGATGATGAAGTTGACAAAAGGATGCGATCCTCGAGAAGTTGCATCCGCTCCAGGAGGACTTGAGTGTTATAGTCAATCTTGGGTTGTTTCGCATCTCGATAGACGCAATCGACATTTTGTGAAGCGCAGAGGCCGCATCTTGGCTGAGCAGCGTCACAGCGTGTCTTGCGCATACGGCAGTTTACGCATGCTTGTATCACTCGTCTACGATGGGGGAATTGATTGTATGACATTCTGATGGGGGAGGAAGCTGATGTTGATAGGGCAAGAGTTCAAGAGTCTGGATCTGGTGGTGGCGAGGATTGAGCAGGCGGTCAGAGCTGGCAGAGAATCAGAAGGGTTAGCAGTTTCCACCAACGACTACTATGTAAGTTACAGAGCATATAAGTCTTTATTTGAATCAGTGGCAATGAGAAAGAAGTTATTGTTTTTGATAACCAGCGCTGATTGATATGGTTGTTCTTGCTGGCCAGGATATGAGAAAAGATATGACTCACGGTGTATTTGGGAACTTTGGGGGAAAGGTTGCCAAAGCTTCTTATATGCTAAGAATATTTATAAGGTTGGCTGTCGTTGAGTTATTACAAAGTTACGGGAAGCAAACTTTAAATTACTTTATTAAATGGCTTATGCCTATGATTTGACTCTAAGAAGCAAGTACTTTTTGGTGCGAAGTATGGACATGGTGTTGCGTGAAATTATTAACTTTCATATGTGAACCTTGTCAGATGCCTCGACTACAAAGATCAAATGAATACATATAAGGTTAAAAAATAACTTTAAACTGAGCCTTTAAGTAGTCGACACTATAAAACTTATAGACAGATCTATTATCTTCTTAATTCATACCTAGGTTTCAGACACTTAACATACACAAAGTTAAAAAGATGCAAAAAGTTATCTGCTAAGCCATGTTGGCTGTTACGATTTAAACACATGAACTTTGTAATTGAGCTTGGGTCATGGACTAGATTCAGCAAGATCATGAGAGTTATGAGTAACCTCAGCCCGGTGAGCTCGCTTGCCTCACAAGTTGCAGTCAAGTTCGGAGCAGACGTACATCACTGTGGGCAATAGCAAGGATTTGGGTATTGACTGGCTCCAATATCTTGAAATCAACCTCTTGGTACATTGATCGTGTCACTATGTGAGTTGGTCAGATCTCCAATGTAGATTTAAGCCTGACTAATTTCGAGGCCAGAGCACCAGACCCATCGGAGTTCCTCCGCACAAACAGCTTACCCCAAAACGGCTCGACACCAAGCCTATAAAATATTCCAACAAGACTGTACGGCCGCCAACTTCAGCCAAGCTCTACATAATCCTCAGCAAAATGAACTTTTACCCACCACCTCCCGTGATCAAAGCAGAGATTTACCTGCGCATCCCAGACGATAAGCGCTGCTTAGGCCAAGAGTCGGAATGGCGCGGGGGCTTTGCGGGGTCGTTCCAGCACATCTTCCTTGAGGGGCCAGTTGTCGACAGCGCTGGGAATCTCTATGTCGTGGATGTTCCGTACGGTCGCATTCTCAAGATTGATAGCGAGAAGAATGTTACTGTTGCGTGCACTTGGGATGGCGAGCCGAATGGGCTCGTGGGGACTGCCGATGGGGATTTGTTGGTGGCGGACTACAAGCAGGTATGCACAACTTGTGCCTGAGTCTATGAGTGATGCTGATTATAATAGGGTATACTGTCATTTAATCCAGAGACAGGCAAGATTGGTCCAAAGTTGACGAGAAAGAATCTCGAGCGATTCAAGGGCCCGAACGACTTAATCGTTGACTCAAAGGGCAACCTTTACTTCACAGACCAAGGCCAAACCGGCATGACAGATCCAACTGGTCGCGTCTACCGTTTATCGCCTGATGGAAGACTTGACACTCTGCTTGACAATGGTCCCTCACCCAATGGTCTCGTCCTCTCACGAGACGAACGCTTTCTCTACGTCGCCATGACAAGGGCAAACCAAGTCTGGCGCTTACCCCTACACGCAGATGGCACTACCTCCAAAGCCGGCGTGTTCTTCCAGTCTTTTGGCAACGCGGGTCCTGATGGTCTTGCCCTCGACGAAGAAGGCAATTTGTTCATCTGTCATCCAAGTCTTGGTTCAATCTTTGTGGTGGATACACATGGGGTACCCAAGGCTCGAATTGTTAGTGGATCGCCTGGAATCAATCTGACAAATTGCTGTTTTGGAGGACCGGAGCATAAGACTTTGTTCATTACTGATAGCTTGGAGGGGAATATTCAGACGGTGCAGTGGCATTGTCGGGGAGCTGTGGCTTCACCATTCCTGAAACAAAGCAAAGAGCAGTAATAGCAATAGATTTGAACCCTCAAACGCATCACATCTTACTGATAAAACACCATAATCTGCTTGATCGGTCGTAGCGCTTGTGTTGAGTCCACAGATATAGAGGAAGGTCCAACTACTCTCTTTGATCTTATTGTTCTCTCCTAGGCCACAGCTCCAAGTCCAAAACAGCAATCAGAGGCCATATCAACAGTTCATTTTAAGAGTTTACGCGTCAGTCTCATTACACCATCGCGGTAAATCCCTGTGCTAGTTCGCCCAATGCTTTATGACGCAAATCATGTCCGAGCACCACCAGCCCAGCTCCCTCCGTCCACCGGCGCCCTTTCTCCAGGTCTTTTCCCGATGTAACACAATCTTTGACTCGTGACGAGGGGTAACCAATCTTTCGTCAGCAACTTTTAAATCTTAGCTCCGAAACCTCCTCCGGGTCCAGCCCGATAGCACTAGGACATGCTCCGATGGCAACCCTTTGACTCCACGCTAAACAAGGGGCCCACTCCGAGGTCTGGGGAAGCTGGAACTGGGGGATTTCGGGGGAACCAAGATCATCCCCGCCTTTTTCTCCGCGACGTGAGCGTTGCATTTTTTCTCCACGCTTGGAGTCGGCAACCCCCGTTGACTCTCTGGGGAAGGGTTTTCCGCGAGGCTGGGCAGGATATAATTCACCCCCTTTCTCCCGTGCATAATCTTGTTTCCTCAGCTTCAAGCTCTTGTCTGCATCCCTCTCATTCTCCTACCTTCACCCGTGGCTGCTGAACATGGCGAGACCAAATATGATCAAGGCCACGAGACGGGCCATCAAAGATAGTCCCAGGGAGATCTTCAACTGGTATCTTCTCATGTGTACCTGCATTTGGAGTTTCTCTGGTGTCGCCAAGGGTTTCGATGAAGGTTAGTCTCACATCCATCCGCTGCCAACCCCAACTAATCACTTGGCATTGATACAGGAAACATCGCCTCCCTCGTCATCATGGAGGTCTTCAAAGAGCGTTTTGGAATCGATAAACAGACCGATCATCAATATGCAAACACCAAAGGCTGGATCGTGGCTATCGCTACGGCTGGTGCAGTCTTTGGATGTCTGGGTTGTGTTTGGCTCACCCAGCGTCTGGGACGAACGCGTACCTTTCAGTTCTTCACTGTTGTCTACATGGCTGGTATCTTTGGTCAGACATTCAGCAATGGAAATCTTGGTGCTCTTTATGCCACTCGTGTCATTTCTGGTATTGGTATTGGCGCGACAACTGTCTTGCCTTCGGTCTACATCGCAGAGGTATGCCTTCCCTTCTACTCTTTAGTACCTACAACTAACGCGTAAATCTGTTCAGATTTCGCCCCAACCTATCCGTGGTCTCTTGACTCTCCAATACACATGCTGTCAACAGCTCGGCGTTGTTTTCGGCTTCTTCTTTAACTACGGCGTTACCAAGTACCACGCCGGAACAAACCTCCAATGGCAGCTCCCTACCGCACTTCAGCTCATTCCCGCCCTCATCTGGGGCGTCGGCACATTCTTCACTCCGGAAACTCCCCGTTTCTTGCTCAGCCAGAACAAGAGAACAGAGGCGCTTGCTACTTTGTCTCGCTTCCGAGGGCTTCCAGAAGATCATCCTTATGTTCAATCTGAGTTTCAAGGTATCGAGAGTCAGTTGAACCATGAGATTGAAATTGTTTCTGGTGCCAATACTTGGGACTTGATCAAGGAGACCTTCACAGATCTCTCCAACCGACGACGCTTTGTTCTCATGTTTGCTTGCCACGTCTTTGGACAGTGGTCAGGCGCCAATGCCATCACTCAATACAGCCCTACTATCTTTGGATACCTGGGTATTGAGGGCACTGAAGCTCGCTTCCTTGCAACTGGGTGCTACGCCATCTTGAAGTTTGTTTCTGTTCTCATCTTCTCTGTGTTTGTCATCGACTTCATCGGCAGACGTCGATCTCTCATGACTGGTATTACCATGCAGGTCTTTACTCTGGCTTTTGTTGGAGCTTACCTGAAGGTCACCAATGGTTGGACTCCCGAGAAGATTGAGGCAAGCTCATCTGCCATGGCAGCTAGTCGCGCAGCTATTGCAGCCATTTACATCCACGCCATCGCTTGGTCCATCGGCTGGTTCTCCATTCCCTACCTCGTCTCAGCTGAAGTCTTTCCTCTCCGAATTCGTTCCATCAACGTCTCCATTCTCATGGCTGTTCACTGGGCCATGTACTTTGGTTGCTCTCGAGCAATGCCTTCTCTCCTGGCAGCGACCCAACGCTATGGTGCATTCATGTTCTTTCTTAGCATCTGCACTATCTCTCTTGTTTATGTTTACTTTGCTATGCCTGAGACCTCTGGTCGATCGTTGGAGAGCATGGACAAGTTGTTTGAGAGACCCTGGTACACGGTGCATAAGATTGCCTACCCTACTGCTGATGATCTGAAGCCTGCAGCACGGGAGATTATTGAGCCTGAGATGAAGGATCAGGAGTCTGTGGTCTCGAAACATGTCGAGAACAGATACTAAGTGTTGAAAAGGAAGAGTTTGCAAGATGAAATGATTATAGTTAGGCTTTATGTTGATGGTCTTATACATAAGGTCTCTTGGCTTCAGCAAAAATACATGTCTTACAAAATGTCAAACTTAACCTATTCCGATTCTGGCGAACAACGTGCGGGGCAAAGCACGTGATAGCTCCCCTCTATTTCCGTAGGCTTCTCATTATTGGAGCATTTATACCAAGCTGCCCCCCAGATTTATCCTGCGACAACCCCAGGTCTCGCTCCAACCAATCACGTAGGGAAGAGGATGTCGCGTCTCCCAAGACTTCCAGCGTGTCAATCTTGCGCACAGAAAAAGACAAAGGTCGGGCTTAGTAATAGTACTATTCTTCATACAAATCACTGACTGGAAAATCCCAGTGTGACAATAATAGGCCAAAGTGCTCTCTTTGCACACGCAATGGCCTGGAATGTCTCGTCTCGTGCACTGACTCCGACACTGGTGGCCAGTTGTCGAGAGCGTGGGTATCTCATTATGCCTCGTCTTGCCCATTCTGACAATAGTTACAACATAGCATGATCGACGAGCTTGAGCGAAAAGAGCAAGAATTGTACAACAGGCTTCAAGAACTTGAGTCGGTCACAGTCACCGACCCAGGCACCGTGGATACCTCAAGTCCAGATGACAGGCATACTGTGAGATCCATAGCAGCGTCATCACCCGCTACACGCGAAGGAGCCAGCTTGAGGTATGCGTCCATGATGATAATAAGCTTGGATCGACTCAGCTAAGATATGTCGATAGCTTCATCGCACACCTATTCTCAGACGCAAATTGGAGAAAGTCGCATGCCACGTTGCTGAGAACACTGGCAGATGCGCCCGGTACCGATGAAGTCTCGATAGCCCCGTGTTCTTTGCCATCCGCAGTAGAGACACAGATGTTGTTCGACAAATAGTCAGTTAAACGTACCCAATCTCTAGTCATTAACTAATGGTACTGCAGCTTGAGTTGGGCGCACATACAAAACCCATTTCTCCTCCGTAGAAGTGTCTGGGCACTGCATCAACGCCTCTTCAATGGTCAGGGCACTTCCACGAAAGCAACCAGTCATGACCTGTTCAGAGCTTTCATGATTTGTGCCATTGGGGCAGTTCTGCCATACCGCAACAAGCTACACCATCGCCATCCAGAAGCATACTATAATGCAGCTCTACAACACCTGGGCGCCGAATTTCTGACTCGGGGCCTAGATTCTGTTCAAGACTTATTGCTGATATGTAGATTTGGCATCTACCATCCCATTGGTACGTAAAGCCTGACCTCGACCATCAGTACCATGCTGATTGAACGACAGGCACTTCCATTTGGGACGTTGTTCGGCTTTGCGGACGTCTCTGTATTGAACTTGGGCTCCATAATGGTACCGATATCCGAGGCGATCTACTACAAACACAGCTTAGAAGAAGATTATTCTGGCAATTCTATCTCATCGATCGGTACAGCTCAACGACTCTGGATCGTCCATTCTTGATCGACGATGCAGATATTGAGACAAAGTTTCCAGTCGAAGTCAGCGATGAGGAGCTCGAAGCAGCCAGCCACGATGTTCAAAGCCTCGACTCCTTCAACTTCGCTCGCGAGCCTAACGTTCAGAACGAAATGACGGTCTTCTTTATCTCTGTGCGACTGAGACAGATATCATCACATATACAGACCGAGTTTTCGAAATTGAGGCGGAAGATCTCCAACACCAGGTCAAAGCACTTACTCGCGGGTCACGTCCATGTCGTTATGACGAAGCTGTTGAGAGAGTTGAAAGAGTGGCGGACTAGCAACCCTATCATACAAGAGCCAAGCTGTCTGTACGAAACACAGGAATGGTATGACTTGCTAATTGCACGCGAGAGACTATCTGTCCTTCGACGTGCAATCGATCTAGTCCCAAAGGTCAATGGATCTCCGCCAAAAGAGATCCTAACAGTCTTTCTCAGATCAGCACTTGAGACCATTGAGAGATACCACATCATATGTCAGAAACGAGAGATGATGACACATACCCGAAGCTACTTCCATATGCTCTTCACGGCTGGGTTGTCGGTCATGTACTGCATATCCGTATCCAAGAAGATCACCCACGAAAACATGCGTGCATCCCATCAAGGACTGATCCGATGTCAAGAGCTATTAAACAGCGTGGCCCAACAACTCCCCGATGCCAAAAGCTATGTATCCGTCTTTGAAGCTCTCCATCGAGACGTGTCGCAACGGCTGTGGCCGAATGTGCGAGATTTGTCTGTAGGTCTCCCGGTCGATCCAGCTTTGGGCTTCCCAAATGATATCAGCAACTTTAATGGACGAAGCTTCTCTCCAGAGCTGGGCACAGGGTCATTACCTAGTGCTTTAGGAAACATGCCAGACTTTTCGACAAGTCGACAGTTCTTTGATCAGAGCTTACAATCAAGGGCGGGTCTGATGGACCCTGTGAACCAGTTTTCTGTTCCGGGACAAGACGGAAACGACATGGCGGAGGAGTATCAGGACGGATCGTCTGTTAATTGGGCGCTGCTGAACTACGATTCATTATGGAATATGGAGTCTGCGCTGGGCCAGTATGTTTATGGAGATCCTACCAACCCCAGTGTATGGGACGGCTTTGAGTTTTAAAGAAGAGCATGATATAAAACAACTTGGTACCATTAATCGTGCAATATTTGTGAACAATCTATAACTAAAGACGAATTCTGCTATCTCATGGATTGTTGAGAGCAAACTCCAACAAATACCTCGCCGCCGCCATTCCCGTCTGCATCTGAGTCTCCGCCGTCGCAGCTCCAATATGAGGCGTACTAACAGCGCCAACCTCCCAAAGTGAGTGATACCTCTCATAACTTGGGGGTTCCTCCTCATGACAGTCAAGGCCAGCACCCCAAATGAGACCTTCAGACAATGCGCGCTTGAGATCGTCCTCGTTGACGATACCTCCGCGTGCAGTGTTGATGACGATGGCTGTTCGCTTCATCCTCTTCATCTCAGAATAGCTAATGAGGTCTCTTGTTTGTGGGGTAAGAGGCATGTGAACGGTGATGACGTCTGAAGACTCCAGAACCTCTTCAACCGAGCTGGCTCGCTGATGAGGAATATCCGCCCATGCATCGGCGGGGAGGAAGGGATCATAAGCAATAACATCTGCTTCAAAAGCACCTCTGAAGATGCTGGCGACACATTTGCCGATATTGCCCATTCCAAGAATACCGATTGTCTTGCGATGCAGAATCAAGCCAGAGCATTTCTCCTTGGGTACAAGAATACCCGAAGACTGCTTGGCAACAATAGAGCCAACCTGACGAGCAGATGCAGTAGCGAGAGTCAGTACAAGCTCAGCGACTGCTCTTGCATTAACACCAGGAGTGTTGAAGATCTTAATTCCTCGTGCAGCGCAGGCATTAGCATCAATCTTATCAATACCAACACCCTGCTTGCCGATGGCGATCAAGTTGGGGCAGGCCTTGATATCCTCTGCAGTCAAGCGAGAGGATCTCATGAGGAGGTAGCGTGCTTCTTGCCTCCATTGGCTGTGCTTGGGGTTATCGGGAGTAATAGCGTTGAAGTTCTCTTGGCAGTATGCCATAACTTGAGGGTGGAATGAGTCCATGACATAGACTGTTGGCTTCCCAGAGGGAAGAGTCTCTGGTGGAGTGTCTGTTACAGCGCTTGGTGCCATGATGAATGAGGTGAGAGTACTGATGCAAGCTGATGTTTGTGGGGTATTATTTGGTGTCTGGAGAACAAGAGGCTTAAGTCTTGCACTTTTATGTATCTCCCTCAAGGCAAACTCCAGCACCTCTGACCCCCGCGGGATCAAACCGGTGAATCATTTCTCTTTTCTGTTCCGTTTTACGGCATCCGTTATCCGTAGGTATCATGCCGATGTCAGATGGACAATGTCCGATGACTTTTCGGGGTCGTATGCGGCCCCGCTCCGACCCCACGATCTTCTCGGCTCCAACAATCGGCTTCCGTCCTAGGATTTGGTTGGAGGCAACTGATGGGGGAACGAGATCGGACGTGGACAAGAAGCGGTTAAGTCTTTGACTCTTGAGAAAGAAATGTGACTCTTTGCGATCTTGTAGAGGTGTATATTAATATACGGGAGAAACCACCTTGACCGCTTCTATCCTCATCAGTCACCGGCACTCCAATCACCAATATCCACTATCACCTACTCCAATACACCTAAACAAGTCTCCTTCCATTCTATCATCTCATTCTACTATCAAAATGGCTGCTCCTATTCCCCACCCCATGCGAGAGAAGCTTCTCCGCGATGAAGTCGCCTACACCATGAGCATCAAGCTCGTCAAGTCAATCGAAATCGCCGGCATGGCCAAGACAGCTGGCTACGATGGCATCCTCGTAGACATGGAGCATTCCTCCTTTGATCTCGAGACAACAAACCAACTATGTGTCGCTGCTCTCTACGCTGGCATCTCCCCCATCGTCCGAGCCCCCAGCAAAGACCCCTTCTTCGTCTCAAGAATTCTCGACGGCGGCGCTCTTGGAATCATCGTTCCTCACATCCGTTCCGTCCAAGACGCACAAGATGTCGTCAACGCAGCCAAGTTCCAACCCATTGGTCACCGTTCCTCCACCAACGGTCTTCCCCATCATCAGTTCCGCTCTATCCCCGCCAAGATCTCCAACCCCGTCACAAACGCCGCTACCATGGTCATCCCCATGATCGAGACCCTTGAGGCTCTTGAGCTAGTCGATGAGATTGCCGCTCTTCCAGGTGTTGACTCTCTTCTAATTGGTACCAATGACTTGACTGCCGAGATGGGTATTCCCGGAGATTACGAGAACCCTCGTGTTACTGAGGCTTACGAGCGTACTATTGCTGCGTGTAAGAAGCATGGAAAGTGGTTGGGTGTTGGTGGTCTTCATGCTCGTCTTGATCTTGTGGAGAAGTTCTGCAAGATGGGAGCTCGTTGGGTCATGGCTGCTACGGATGGTCCTCTGCTTCTTGGCGCTGCTACTAAGAGAGGTGCTGAGATGGCTGCGTTGAATGCTGCGGTTGTCAAGTCACAACAGGCGAATGGTCACTCTGTAGAGAAGAAGGCTACCAATGGTACAGTTACAAACGGTGCGACGAATGGTGCTGTCACGAATGGCAACGGTATTACAAATGGGGCCACGAATGGCGTCCCAGTTGCAGCATAAGGAACGGGGTTCATCTTGTATACGTAAAATAGTTTATAAATAGTCATTTCTCATTTTCCAGAGTTAAACTCGAGTGCCATTTCTCCGCATCATGCCCCAGTAAGAACTCGTTCTGGGTATCGTCCAGACTAAGTTAGACCACTTTTAATCATTGATGATCCAGATCGCACGTGACTATAGGACCAAGTCCGATAAATCTGGGGTCATCTCCAACCTTCCCCTCCGACTCAAACGCGTTCCTCGGGCTCACTCCGTGTCGTATCTTTCTTCGGCCTCTAGATCAATCCAAGAAGCATGCAAGATGGCAACTGATTGGCGCGAACTATCCCGCGTCTCACTACCAAACCCTGCACGGGCCAGTAGCCCCAGTTCGTCACAGTCACAGGCTCCGCAGAAGAACAGTCTCGCTTGTGAACGATGCTTCAAGCGCAAGCAAAAGGTGATGCTTATCACTATCATGCATATTGAGGTTTTTACTAATAGGACTTAGTGCGATAGATTACGTCCGGCATGTACTTCGTGTGCAGATCTTGGCGTTGAGTGCATTGCTCGGTCTCAGCAGTTTGACTTTAATGGTGAGGATACTACTTTGACGCATGCGAGAGTCAATGGGTATGTGATCACAACACATTCGTAGCTTAGATACTATTATGCAGAGTTATTTACTAATGTGTTTAGTTATGTTGAGTCTCTAAGACGTCGTGTTGCTGAACTTGAACAAAAGATCAAGGTTGCGGAGCAGAAACATGTTCAAGCCAGACATACGCCTTTTGGCACAGCGGATGCTGTCTCGCCGATCAATGGCAAACGCCGACGGTCAAATTACGGGTCTATTTCATCTGCGCCGGTGAATGAACAGATCGCTGCCAATGGCGAGGAGCAGTCAAGTGTCCAAGACACCATGAGCGCCATCGGCCTCTTGTCTAACAAGGCTATGGCTGAGTCTCGAACGAATACAGGCGACAAACCACATAAACTCGCCATCATTGAGTCAATCTCAGCAGCTCTGGCTGTAGATGGCCGAGACCCCTCGAAAGCTTCGTCGTCGCAACCTGTGTATGTGATAGATGACCAGCTCATAACACTTACACGCGAATTGACACTCAGTCACTTCCAGCGGTTTCTCGACTGGAGCGTCTGGCTTCCACATATTGACGAGCATCGCTTATTTGAGCAGTACGAGGCCGTACTGGAGATGAGTAACCAAGGTGCCGATCCAGCTAGAACCGCACTGCCTCGCTTCAACACATACCTGGCTGTGGCAATAGGCATCAGCATGTCACCTGATGCTGGTCGCCTTTCTTCACTGGCTACCAATCTACACGCTGCAGCTGTGAAGCTATTGCCCTTCATTCTCCACTCTCAAGGGCCTCTGGACACCCTGCACTGCATGCTTCTGCTTGCAGTCTTCTCAATGTTTAGTGCTGCAGGTGGATCAGCATGGCACCTCATGGGCTTCATTATGACAAATTGCATAGCTGCGGGGTTGCACAAAACGGTGCCACCACAGAACACATCAGATTCTGAGGGCACTTATCGGGTTGAGTGGCTATTTTGGAGTGTTTATCTTTGGGATAGGTAAGTTTAATGCCTGAACATTAACATACCGGGGAACTAATGAAACATTGTAGATCTTTAGCATCGGTTATGGGTAGACCGTTCACCACTACGGAGGTTGACATCTCAGTTTCAGTATGATGCCTGATAAGACACGACATTAACATTACTGACCATACATTAGGTACCAGATGTAACAGAGGACGAGATAGAACCTCGCATATCAGGGGCAGTGAAAAATAAGCTTAATTTGAGTAAACATCTTATCACCCACGCTCAGCTTATTTCAGATATACTTGGAAGTCACCAATCCAGCTCGCTATTTTCCTACAGCAACCTATGCTTCTGGCGAGAGTTTCCCCCACAAACCGGAGGCACTACTACCCCAACAAGTCCGCAATTCGACTACCTGGATCAGCTTGCATGCCGGGCTCTAACCCTAATGGTTAAACGTAACGGCGAGAACCTGGCAAACTCCGAAGTCGACGCCGAGAGCGACAACGAAGTTGAAGCCGATACGATTAGTTGCTGCAAGGCACTCATTGAGAAACTCTATAACAGGTCGGGGAGTGGCACCACGGTATCTTTCCTAGACGCATATGATATCTTGGCAGCTGCTGTGGCGTATGTCTGTCTGGTTCAGCGCGCACCGCAGCCGAATCAACAAGGCTTGACGCAAACGTTCGAGGTAGTGAGCAAAGCGTCTATACTTCTAACACAGTGCTCATCCAAGTTCTCTGCATTGAGCATTTTCCAGCAATTCCTCCTATCACTGTCTACCAAGATGATGGAAGGACAGGGCAGCCTGCAGGTAAGTTCACTTTCCCCAAAGTAGATATGCTTAAAATATGGTTAACTCTTGCAGAATTACCAGGACTTCATACCCCCCGAAATCCCAAGTCATCTACGTCGTATCGTGCAACGCTATTCATCATTAGGACCAATCAGTAACTCGCTTTGACCACCATGACCTGGTTCAATACTGCTCAGCCCCCTAGACTTCTATCCGGGCCAAGTCCGTCGGCTGTCAATCATGAAGTTTTATTGGCGGATCGTAGCCGACGGGTTGAGTCCGAACGCTAGCCCCCGCGAATGTCGCACTCTATCTTGTAAGGTTATTCCACAAACGCGGGGATGCGGGGGACCGCGGTAGTGAGCTCGGATGGAAGAGCGAAAAGGCTCGCTGGAGTAACAACAGGATCTAGGCATTATTGGACAGATTACCTGTATGAGGGGAAGGGTTGTGATGTATAAAAGTGTATGATACCCATGGCTCTTGGGAATGATCAGCAGCACTCTCTCACTATTCCTCATTCACGCTTGTCACTGCTGAGTTCTTCCATCTCTTTACTGATAAGTTTATCACTGTCAACATGACGGGCTCCGTTCACTCAAAACCTGGGTCTTTGGACATCAAACGAGATGTCGAGTATGAGGAGGTCGCTCCTGTGCGAGATGAAATCCTCGAGCGCTATCCGCTCATCAAGGATAAGACTCCTGAAGAGCGTGCTGCTATTGAGAAATCTCTGGTTCGCAAGCTCGACTGGAAGTTCCTCCCTATGGTCACAGCCATGCTGTTGATGAAGTCAGTGATTCTGCCTTCACTTACATTTCTCTTACTGACTGATGCAGCTACCTTGATCGAATCAACGTCTCCAACGCTCGACTCGCTGGCATGCAAGAAGATCTTCACATGACGGATACAATCTGGTCTCTCGGCATTTCCATGTTCTACGTGGGATACATCCTCTCTCAGATTCCTGCCAACGTTATCCTCGCCAAGGGTACCCCTCGAATTCTCCTACCTAGCTGCATGCTTGTCTGGTCTTGCGTAACCATCTGTATGCCTGCTGTTTCTGCAGGATGGGGCTTCTGCCTCTGCCGTTTTCTTATAGGCTTTACTGAAGGACCCTTCGTACCTGCTGTGTCACTCATGACCTCTTCTTGGTACACGAAGCACGAGTCTCCCCTGCGAATGGGTATCTGGCATGCGGGGAATACCATCTCGCAGGCACTTTCGGGTCTTTTGGCTGCTGGTATTTTGACCAACATGGAGGGCGTTGCAAACCTCCGAGCTTGGAAATGGTTCTTGCTTCTCGAAGGTATGTCTCCAAGTATAACAATACTGTTCATATGGCTAACTGTTCGTCCAGGTGCTGTCAGTATCTTGGTGGCTCTCGTGAGCTTTTGGTTCATTCCCAACTTCCCTGACTCGACGGGCACATACTTCATCACCGAGGAAGAGGCAGCTATGGCTCAATATCGTCAAACTGTGTCCGCTGGTGGTATTGCTGAAGATGATGCTGGTGGCTACTGGGATGGCTTCTGGATGTGCATGAAGGAGCCATTTGCCCATCTCTTTGCCGCTATTCACTTCTTCTTGATCATCGCACAGTCATACAAGGACTTCTTCCCTTCCGTGAGTAATTTCTTGTTCTTCTTTCAACTATGAATCATGTACTAACAATGATGCAAGATCGTCGCTACCCTCGGATTCTCCGGTACCACTACCTATCTCATTCAGGCACCTCCTCCTATCATCGCTTTCATTGTGATGATGGGCATATCGTGGTCTTCTGGTCGACGATTGGAACACGGTTATCACATCATTGTCCCTATCCTTCTTACCCTGATTGGCTGCGCTGTCATGATCACTACTCTCAACGTTGGCGCCCGATACTTCTGCATGATTCTGCTCGTGGTCGGTCCATTCGTCGGCCTGAACGTAAGTTCTCTCACTTATCTCATCATCCACAGCAAGACCTTTCACTAACTTATCCTTAGATCCAAATCTCTTGGGAGACAACTGTTGTCCCTCGTCCTCGCACAAAGCGTGCGGCACTCATCGCATACGCCAACTGCGTATCATCTGTTTCCCACTGGTTCACGCCATACTTCTTCCTCCGAAACCAAGAGCCTTACTATCAGACTGGAGGCGGTGTTATTATTGCAGGCTGTGGTCTCGTTGTGGTCTTTGTTCTCATCACAAAGTGGTACGCAGCTAAGAAGAACAAGGCCCTGAAGGCTGCAGAGGATGCAGCTGGTGAGCCTGAAGGATGGAGATATGCGGGCTAGTTTGTGGCTAGAAACTCAGTACTTGAGTTGTAAGCAATAAGAGCCTCGAACAAGATTGCCATGGGGTTATAGAGCTCTTTAACTACTGTATTTTTTACCCCCCTCACGTAAGATTATTTAGTCTTTGGTATCCAAAGGGCTTTTAAAGGAATACTATCGGATACACCCATAGCTCTTCGTTCCCTTCGAGCCAATCATCCATCCTAAGAACTGTCCTCGTTATCCTCCTCAGCTTCTGAGTGATTGTGTTCAGAGTCAGAGTCAGAGTCAGCATTGGAGTTGGAGTATGTGTCAGATGAGCCAGAATTGGTTGTTGCTGAAACCTCATCTTCACCCTCCTCATACTCTTCTTCACCTTTTCTTGTAAAGTCACCATGCACTGGATGAAGGATATCAGCGTGCTGATAACACTTGTCACAGAGGCATAACCATTTGCACGTCTCGCAACCCCAATACAACCCGTAGATGCGCTACAATTCAAGATTAGCGGATGCCTGTGAGAAGAACATCAAGTACTAACCGATAAGCAATAGTCACAGCAAGCATTCTCCTGTTGAATTCCCTTCTTTGCTGCAGCTTTTACCTTCTTCTCTGTTTCTTCGGCGGTGTCCTCGTTATTGTCCTTGTCCATTGAAACGCGACTATCCAGTAATGATATAACGTCTGGATCACTTCCATGATAGTGAGCAATGCTGAGGGGAGTCCACGTCTCTTCGCCCTGTTTAATAATCACATCTGTCTTGGCCCCATGCTCAATGAGAAGTCTGACAACATCAGCACTGAGTGATGGCTCTCCGGCATTTTCTGGCTTGAGGAGTGTCAAGCTGTGACGAGGGGCCCAGCAAAGAGGTGTCCAACCATCAATATCTGGGACATCGATATCCAACTTGTCACCCATAAGCGAAATGATTTTCTTCACAACCTGGAGTTTTCCTGTCTGGGCAGCCCAATGCAACGGCGTACGTCCCTGTTTATCTTTGGCATATATGTCGCCCCCTCGCTCCAGAATAGTCTCAAAGTTTGCCAAGCCGTTACATGCCGCCAGATGTATAGGCATGCGACCCATGTCGTCCTCGACGTTGACTGTAGCGTGTTCTTGGTCTAGAATGAGGTTGATGACTGGAGGCAGACTTCCGAAGGCGGCAGAATTAATCGCATAGCCCCAGACACCAGCTTTGACTGTGATGTCCGCATGTGCGCTGTCGTGTCCTGACAAAAGATAGCGGACCATGCTCTCATGTTCCAGCGCGTCATTCGGACTTTGAGCAAGAAATAGAGCTTGTAAAGGCGTGCCCAGAAAATCTTCGGTTGCATTCACGTTCGCACCGTGCTCAACAAGGAATTTGATGATATCAAATCGACTTGCTCTGCAAGCTTGATGCAGAGGTGAACCGTGATGCGGGGATAGTGAATTGACATTAGCTCCGCGCTTAACGATATACTGCACCTTTTCAAAGTCACAGTCTGCGTATACTTGCAGGGGGGTAGGTCTCTCTCCGGCCCCAATATCAATGTCTGCTCCGGCGTTGACCAGTCGCTTGAGGTCTTGGATCTTAAGATCGCGATAGTGAAGAACACCTAGTCCATTACTTGCCGTGGCGTTTAGATCGATCCTCGAAGGGAATTCCAAGATAGTCGAAAGGGTTCCGCCAACTATTGCAAGGTCAACGATTGACCTTCCTGTCTCCTTGTCTCGTCGATGCATTTCTGCTCCAGCTTCAGCCAGCATCCGAACGATTCCATGATGGCCTCGGAATGTAGCGCACATAAGAGGAGTCCAACCCTTGAGCCAATCATTGAGTGGCTCTTCAACCCCGAATCCATACTCAAGATCAACCGTCGCTCCATATTCCAGAAGTGCCTCCACAGCTTCCTGGTAACCAAAGCACGCAGCGTATGTCAGGGGAGTGAATCCGACGGAGAAGCCAACGTTGGGATTTGCACCTTTCTCGAGTAATAGGCGAGCTATCTTGGGCTGCTCAAGTGCAGAGCATAGGGGCGCCTGGTTCTCCTTAAAGGCTATGTTCGGATCAGCACCTGCTTCTAGGAGTATCTCGACTGCGTTGTATTGTTTCACTATGACTGAATATTGCAATGGTGTCCACATATCATCGCTGGCCAGATTGGGGTCAGCACCATAGTCTAGCAGCATTCTCAAAGCTTTGTCTCTTTGGACAGATTCGCCGGCTGTTTTGCTTGCGTACGAGCATATGAGAGTGGTGAGTGCGGTACTCCCCTCACGGTCCTTACAGTTGACGACCAATTTGAGCTCCAGAAGTCGTTCCAGCATACCTAGACCAGCGCCTTTCAGCTCAGACCCGACGCTTGTGATTAGAAGAGGCTTCTTGAGGACCTCGCTCAGGGGATCAGCCCCAGCTTCAAGAAGCATATCGAGGATATCGATGCGGGCATGAGTAACCGCCCAATGCAACGGAGGTCCAGACGGTCCAGGAATATTCGGCTTGGCTCCATTGTCTAGAAGTAGCCTGATGCATTTCATGAAACCGTCGTCAGTCGCCGCATGTAAAGGAGTCCATGGATCATCACCAGTGTGAGAATCTGAGATGCCCATATTCGGGTCTGCGCGTTTCTCCAACAACAGTTTTACTGTGTCATGGTTACCTCCAAGAACTGCGAGATACAAGGGAGTGAAGTTTGACTCGGAAGCACAGTCAATGTTGACTTGTGATTCCTGCAAAATAGCTTTGACGGTCTCGGTGTGACCTTCAAGGGCAGCCTTGTGAAGCGGGTTTCTTCCAGACAGGCTTTTGTACTCCATGCTTGCGCCATGCTTCAATAAAACTCGAACTGTATTTGTATATCCGTGACAGGCGGCTTGATAAAGAGGAGATGCTTGCATGGATGTCTCGTTTCTCCATTCAACATCTGGATCTGGGGGACATCCAAGACTGAGAATCCTTTCTGCGAAACCCTCCAGACCCAGATTGGCAGCCCGATAGATCAAAACAGGCGGCCACTCGAAGTCTTTGGGTATCTTGCCCTTTACCTCTATCTTGTCGAGTAAGTCATTCATCAGCACTTCGTGACCAGAAGAACTTGCAGCCTTGAGAACTTCCCATGTTTCATCTGGCGTAAAGTCATATTCGCCAAGGAGATTCTCAACAACTTGTTTCTGTGCTTTGCTTGCAGCTTCGATGAGACCTCGTAAAGCATCATCACTACCCAAGGGCTCTGCCACATTGGGAAGCCCAAGCCCAGCAAATATTGGGAATAGTGACTGGAAACAAGGAGAGCGTCTGGTGGCAGGATTCGCCAAGCACCACTGAGCCTTTGCGAGGGTCTGAACCAGGTCCTTCTTCGATGACAAAACAGAAATATCTGGAAGAGGAGAGCTGAGAGAATAGTGATGTGTCCATGCCTGAATAGCATATGAAGCAAGGTTTGTGCGGTCTGGGAAAGGCGGTGTCTGGAAGGTTGTTGAGTCTGCGATAGCAAATGTCTCTCTGACATACTCTTGAACACAATCTCTAGACAAGTAGTCCAGACACATGCTTTGAATGAGTTTATGAGCTTTGCCTTTAATCTTGTTCCACAGATAATCCTTCTCTTCGGCGTTTTGAGTTGAAGGATCACCATTGACCATGATTTCGTGTAAGCACGGGTGCTTAAACCTGACCTCGTTGTGATCCACCTCAAGAATACCAGCAAAGTCCTTCTCAATCTTTTCAACAAGCCTGTCGACAGCTATAAAGCTGGGAGAGACTTTACTACATTCCCTCTCATCTGAGAACGAAATAATAGTGGCAAGTTCCCAGATTGTGAGTGGTCTGACGGCGTATAGGAGCCAGGAGAGGAGACACTCAAGGGAGTCCTGGTCAGGGTATCGCTTGAGCACAGCATGCAACACAGATACCATAATCTTGTCACTGTCATCTCCTTCTTGAGCAAGATTCAACGACCCAAAAGTCACATCAGTCGATATCTCGTCAGGCCACTCGTCACGAACTCTCAGCTGCTCAAACAGGATATGGCGCACTGGAGGGTCCAGCTTTTCAGTGAAGCGCAGCTCGGTGCGAATCTGCTCTTCTCTGAAGGTTAGATCCCCTCTTGAGCTTATCAGTGCTTGAATGTCGCTTTCGAAGCTATTCACATCAAGGTCTCCCAACTCCCCAGACGATATATCAACAGGGACACAAAACGGGCCCGAAAGCTCCTCCGTCAAGGCACCCGGCTCATGACTGGTCACAACAATTTTCCAAGGAGTCTCATCATTGTAATACTTGTCAGTAATGTGGTCCAGAAACCTTTTGCGTGAACCCTTTGTGCACTCGTCGAAGTGATTAATGACAATCATCGTCTGTTCCACTTCTGCTGAGATTCTGAACATCTCGAAGAATTGGATCAGGTCCGTTTCAGTCCATCCTCGCTCATTCTCAATCTGGCTGCAGAGTCGATTGATAGCAGGTCCGAGCCTCGGATGATGGTTGCAGATCTGGGCCAAAAATGTAGCGATCATGTCCCGAATACTATCAGCACGCACATCGAATCTATCGAAAGAGAAGTAGAGAACGTTTGCGCGTCGTTTCACCTTTGTGGCTTCGTTCTCGAGGGCGTAGAACACGCTTTCGGCCACATCCCTAACCCGGTGGCTACCATGAAGATAGAGTATTTGAGGACAAGGACTGCTCAGCCAAGCTTGATAATCTGGTAGATCAGCCAACGGGTTGGGTTCAACCTTGTTTCGAAGTGGATAAATAGGAGACGCCAGAGCAAGAAGCTTTCTCTCTTGAGCATACTGTCGTGGTCTGGTGGACTCTTTCGGCTCCCGGACATCTGATGAGGCACTTAGTTATACTCATGGAACGAGGATCGAATGTCTGGAACATACCTGGCTCTATCTTGGCAAGATACTGAGTAAGAGGGGAATAGTCCGTCCCAGTTGGTGCTGTCAGGGTTCTCTCCAATGGTATACCCAACGTTGCACAGTAAGCGTCAAAGCCCTGACGTCGAGTCATTAGATGTTGCGCGGGGGCTTCATATGATGTCGAACCACTCACCCCATTGCTATTCTCTCCATGAGAGTGTAGATTCATGATCCAGCTCCGCAGCGCGATATGTGAAGTTATGAAGAGACCATTCACTTGGATGATGGCTTTGGTAAGCCCTGATATTGAGGCTGCTGAAGGTCTTGGCTTTCCGGAGTCCTGAGTGTAGTTTTCATAGAGAAAGCTAGCCAGCCTGGTTTCCAGGTCGGCCGTGTCTCTCTGGCGATGTGGACAGCCATTGAAGATCTGTAGTGTGTCAGACCGAGTAAGCTGTATAATAGATAGGACTCACTCACTAAAACTCTTGTCATCTCTGATATGTCTTGCCATGAGCTCCTGTCAAGGGAAGCTGTGACAAGAGCCTAAGCTTGGTTAGTACTCGTTGCAATACTCTCAGCACTTCTAAGAGCCTCATCACCTACATCTTTAACAATAGTACCTCCGACATCATGGCTGATAAAGTATATCAGACGCTTCTACGTATAGATCTCCATGTCAGACGAAGTATCCTATTCGGATGGTGAATTATCCCGTACCTTGCTCTCCTCAGAACGCTTTAATCGTAACCCATTGAGTAATCTCAATGCAACCCGATGAATAGCCTCTCGAGATCTATGACCAGAGAAAATTTCGGAAGGATTGTACTCGAAGCGAAACACCCGGCAACTGCTTTGAGGGTTCTTGGGCTTCTCCCAGCCTTCCTCGGCGAATTGGGTAACCCAAGCTGAGCTTCCAGATCCAGGGCTCGGCCCAAAGTCTTTGTCGCGCCAATCGCCATAGACTCCAGGTATAACAATGAAACTGTAGATCATCAGCCCCGGAAGCATGCTTTTAGTGCGCTACTTACTCTATAAGTCGAGCTTCAGTAGCCTGATCACCTGTATCACTGTCTGACGATAACTCTTGCCATACAAGCTGTAGGGTCTCATCTTTAGTCTCCGCTTCTGCTGCTGTGCTCAGATTTGAATCCGAGACTGCTTCCTCAGCATTCTCTCCACTCTCTTCCGTCTGTTCCTTTATGTCCTCAGCACCGTCAATTTGTTTAAATTCGTTCTCATCTTGACGCTGCACAGACGGACGTCTACAAGGAACCGAATTGTCCGAAGGCGACCCAGAATCAGACCCCGAGTCAGATATTTCAGATTTCTTGGTGTTTCTTAGAAAGTTCACGAAGGTTCCAAGAATGCCTCCCTGTCTTTCACTCGACTTTCCGCAGAAAAAGAAGCCTGGTTAGCAAAATCTGTCTTGTCCTGCGGCTCCGTGCCTACCGGCATGTGGAGACTCACCGTAACTATGATCGACATGGGTAGGTCTTAAAATGATTCACATAGTAGTGTAGGTATATTAGCCGCCAATAGTGCAATAGCACAATACGAAGCAATAGTGGTTAAGCTGAAAGTATACTCGAAGGATCAGTCGAATAAAATCCCTCACGGCACTCGGGCCCGTGCGTGCATATTCTACTGCCCTAAACTACTATGATCTGCCGAGGCCTGTTAAGCTGAACCTCCCCCGACCTTCTTTAAAGGCCTATCAAACTCGATCTCTACAAACTCATCCAAGTCTAGAGATCCTAGATTCTCGATATCGTAAGCCCTGCGAAGCTTGTTCGTAGGCGGCAAAGTCGGGTCAAACAGGATAGGATCATCGCGCGGCGTAGACCCAACCAAACCTCCAAACACTGTTTTCCAATCCCCACTAGCATTGATAGTGACTTTGCACTCAAACTCCTCCTCATCGTTTTCCCTGTCAAGCAGAATAGCAAAGCGCATAAATCTCGGTGTGCCCGAAGCGACTAACTTGTTCTCGAAAAGGATCCACTGTGCACCCACTTGCTTGCCGTAGTCATTGCAGAGAAAACCACCAGCGACTCTAGCAGCGTCATTCTTTGTTTGGTTGACCGTCTTCTCCCATTTCGCCGAGCTCTCGACGCTGACAAACTGGCTGGCTCCAGCTGATAGTCCATACCCAAGAGTCTTGGACTGTTCGGCAGATGTAGGCAGCAGAGATTTACTTCCATACGGCGCTATCTTGGCTATTTGCGGCACTGAGCTTCCTGAATTGCTGCTTCTAAACTCGAACTTGACTTGAGCCTCGCGGATACGTCGGGACTTCTTGGTTGTGTCGAGATGAAGATCATAGACGAGCAGGGTTGCGTTGTTTCCGTCAGGCGACAAGTAGCCGTGGATGATTTCGCGTGAAAAGCACTGAATCTGAGTTATGCCCTGCCGCTCGGTGATTGTCGATCTTTGAAAAGGTGCTGCTGGGTCATTGCGGGTGTGAAACTCGTTGTTTTTTCCTGCGGATATGTTGAGGCCGATGCTGACGGACGTCGATTCGAGCAGATCATCTATGTCCAAGAACTCATTGTTCTCGTCATTGCTGATATCATGACCATTCTCGGTTTCGTTCATTTGGCCAAAAGTAAATCACTCGATGCTGAGTGAGCCTCGGCATGGCAAGTCGGTCATGCTCATTTTATGCTCATATTGGCAGTCAGTCTCGTGGCTCGTCAGTCGTTGAACTCTATTCGCAATACTAGCCGCATATTCTGACCGCATTGCCAAGTTCAAAGATCTTTTGCTATAAACTCTCTGACAGGGCAGTACAATCCCTGACTGTTTGGATGGGCCCCTGTAATGACGTGGCCCCTGTAAGGCGGAACCTAGAGGCCCTATCACAAGCACCAAAAATGGACCCTGGAGACTAGGGTGGGGTGTCGATTTCAGAGTCCCTGAATTCTGCCAGAGTCAAAGCGTGAAATACCGAGGATCGAGTTATCTACCTGCTTAGTATCATCTGTGGTGGTAGGAAAAGGCTTGAACAGTTCTCTGAGTCCCTGAAGAACAAGAAAGATGTCTAAGATCCCATCAACACGGAGAATGAGTACGGCAATCCAATATTACAAACCCAACGATGCAGAGCCAGATTATGACCTTGTCGAAGTCGAAGCAGACGCAGCATCCAAAGCTGGTGATGGCTCTAGTGAAGACAGTGGAAGTGAAGATGAAGATGGAGAAGAGGAGGAGGAGAAAGCCTCAGTGAAAGACATGCTCACTCAAGTTCTCAAAGAACTTCGCAACGGAGAACTCGACCTCACCGACAGTAAGAAACTCGCTGCTTTCGCTACCCATCGGGGACCGGATCTTGCCCGCCAGACTGGAGACAAATACCAACCGACAGCTCTTCACATCATGGCAAAGGAAGACAAAAAGGCTCTTCCTAACCTCGATGAGAAAATGGAGCCCCTCATTAGATTCCTCTGCCAGCAGAAGAATTACCTCGAGATCAAAGACCGCTCAGGTCACACATCACTGTTCGTTGCGATTGAGCAGAGAAAGAAAACAATGGTGCAGTGGATGTGCGATGCGCATCCTGACATAGGCAACATCATCTCGATTGTCGGAAGCAAGGGTATGAACTGTCTTCACATCGGCATCAACAAGAGAATCAAGTTCCTTGATCTACTCATAGAGAAAGCAAAGCCTGACGCATTCGCGGCCAAGGATGACAATGGGAACACGCCACTCCATCTAGCTGTCGACTACGATAACTGCAAGCGCGAGCAGCTCGAATATGTCAAGATGATGCTGGAGAAGGGCGATAGGGCAATATTCAATAGTACGAATGGCGACTTCAACAAGGCGAATCTCTCTCCTTACAGGTGTCACAAAGAAAGTGTCAGAAAGGGCCGAAAGAAGGCGGCGGGAGGAGCAGAGAAGCCTGGCAAAGAAACGGAATCTGTTCCAAATCGAGGCATCTCGTCACCTATGCCGCCTATCCTTTCAGCTGACGGCTCGATGCGGCCCGAGATGCGGGACAGCATACAGGTCGATCACCGAACCAAATATGGAGGCAGCATTCCCATTCAGGCTTCTGTACCCATGGCCTCACCAGCCCCGAGTATTGTTCCAGATGCTGCAGACGACAAGAAGATACCTCGCGACTCTGGCGCTTGCAAGTCGAAGAAGAGCAAGAAAGGTAGCAGCAAGTCAGATCCAGTCGATGAGACTATTGTGAAAGGAGTTGAGCGACTGCTCAAGTTGCACTATTTGAGATCCCGGGATTGCACTGACGCAATGGAGATCTTGTATGGAAAGAATGCCCCCACAGGTAAGACTAATCGTCATTCTGAATGCCACGTTATGGCATGAACCGTGTTTGACATGACCTAGACAAGGAACTTAGCTTCGATCTCTATGGCATGATCCATCCAGATGAGAGTCTCACTCAAAAGGGACTTACTAATCTTCTGCGCAACATCAAGTTCGAGGACACTCTTCAATACGTTTGGATCCCCAAAATCACCGTCGAGGAGCCTCAGCAAAGTAAATCGAGGACCTCCACGCGCAAACAAGTCAAGCCCGTACCAGATAGGGCTGGTAGGTGGGACTTAGTACATATATTCGACCAGCTCCGCAAGAAAGGCGTCGAGACAGTCTTACGCGTCTTTGTTCAGGACTCTGATCCCGATTCCCTATCCCACAGTGATGAGGCTATTGAGAAGGCCCTTGGGGGGATGGGCGTTGAGGTTTGGGACTGGAACAAGACAGACTTGTGCACCGAGGTCATCGTCAATGCTGCTCCCAAGATACGAGAGGTTCATCTTTATTGGAGCGGTAACAATGCTGTCCTCAGAGGCTGGAGCGAAGCAGGAGGCTTGGCAAAGTTACGTGAACTGGGGCTCGTCAAACTACACATTCAACAAGTGAGTCTTTCTTCGCAATAAACACATGGCAATATACTGACATTACAAGGGCCTTGAAACGTCCGCCCGAACTGAAGACAACGTGAATGAGTTCCAGAATAGGATGAAGCTGCTCTGTCCCAATGTCGAAGTGGAGCTGGAGTGGCCAAACATGCACCGAAGACGGACTGACAAGACCCCCGCACGCGCTGAAGAAGTCGCAGAACACACCACCAAGCACGAGTGGATTCAGTGCATGACTGACTTCAAAAGGCTGATCTTTGAAGCCGAGGCAAACTATCCCATGGCCCCTGGAACCAAAGTTAGCGAGAATATCGAACCAATCCAGGTCGCTATCATTGATGACGGAGTTGACATGAAAGACCTTGACTACCATTTCACGGGTGGCAGAAGCTTTTGCGTACGTTCTGAACATCGAGGTCTTCTGGATCCATATTATATGTCTCGAACTGGACATGGAACGATTATGGCGAAGAATATCCACCTCATGTGTCCGCATGCATCTCTCTTTATATTAAGACTTGAGGATACTCCATCTGAAGATGGGACGAAGCTGAACATTACTGCTAGAAGTGCTGCAAAGGTAAGTAAACTGCCGTATAATAGATGGCAATGACTAATAAACAATAGGCCATCCGTGCAGCAATAGTACAAGGAGTCCAGATCATTTCCATGTCATGGACCATCGATCCACCCAAGGACGACAGAGAAAGACAAGACCTCGAAAACGCCATCGTCGAGGCCGCCAACGCCAACATCCTCATGTTCTGCTCAGCAAGGGACAAAGGCGCTCACAACACCCCAACATACCCCTCCAAAGCCACCGGCAAGATCTTCACCATCGGCGCCGCAAACTCCTCAGGTGCAAGCGTAGACTACGTCGGCAATGCCTCTGAGCTCAGTTACACCTTTCCCGGCGATAAGGTCGAAGTCGACAGCGGTCGAACTCCCCCAGAGATCGTGGACGGGTCATCTGTAGCGACTGCGCTAGCAGCTGGTCTAGCAGCCCTGATTCTCTACTGTATCCAAGTCAGGATCTTTCTTGCGAAAGATTCTAAGCAAAAGGCTCGTGAGGCATACAGAAAGGTGAAGCAGTATGAAGGAATGGTGAAGGCTTTTGACGCTATCGAAACGACGAAGGAGAGTAATCACAAGTTTCTCAAGGTCTGGGAGGTTTTTGGAAATTGTGTTGAGCAGAAAGATCAGAAGCCACAAGGAGAATGGCTTCAGTTGGTTGCCGACGTTGGAACGAGGTTATGTGTTAAGATCTACTAAGCATACAATCTTGACTCACAAGATTCAGTAGACTTATTGGCAGTTAAAGCTTATAATATCTCAATGACATCAATTTACCGGATTTCATCAGTTGGAAGTTTCCGCCGTCTTGCCGCAAATGGGTACTAACGCTTAATTATCCTAATTAGGCAGGTCTAAATACTGCGGCTCTTATGCCGCTCTTCCTTTACTAGTCCATAATTGCACAAGTGAGGCAAGGTTTTCTTCATTAGGCTAGAAGACACAGCTCAAATGCATTAATGACATATGGCTCAAAGACCTATAAGGCGTTCTGAATGTCATGAGCTGCGATTGTATTGGCGATGCAGCCAATCATCGAAGTGAAAGGAGCTGCCAAGTGCGGTTTAGCTCAGTTACTTGTTGACATGTTTTCTGCGCGCCTTAGTTGAGACATCCAAGTGCTTCAAATGATTGGCTGGCCCAGAAGCTACGAAACTCAACATAAATGGGACCGAGACCTGCAAATTGCTCCATCCTCGATTACTTGTCACCTCAGACACCTTCATCACAGCTTTCTTCACGCTTTAAATCTTGTCTCTTCTTTATAGTCAACTGCCATCACCATGCCGACCTTTCAAGAAATAGCAGCAGCTTCAGTGCAGTCGCGAAGTCGCATTCGTCATCACATCTACCAAACACCTCTCATCCCCGCCAAGAAGGTCGGCCGCGATCTCAAAGCGAATGTGCTGTTAAAAGCCGAAAACTTTCAGCTCACGGGATCTTTCAAAGTCCGAGGCGCCATGTCCAAACTGTCGGCACCGGGACAAGGTCGATTAATCACTGCTTCATCTGGCAACCACGGTATTGGCTGTGCCTTGGCATCGCAAACTTTATCTAAGGATCTCACCGTCGTCCTCCCCGAGATTGTCATTCCTGCCAAGCTTAATGCGATCAAATCATATGGTGTCGACGTGATTCTTCACGGCGCTGAGGCTGGTGCCTCTGAGCAACACGCCCAGAAGCTTGCAGCTTCGGGTGATTATACTTACGTATCACCATACAACGACCCCGATATCATTGCTGGTCAGGGTACCATTGGTCTTGAACTTCTTGAGCAATGTGACCATATCGATAATATCTTTATCTCCCTGGGCGGTGGTGGTCTTATCAGTGGCATTGGATCCGTCCTCAAAGCAAACAATCCACGGATCAAAGTCTTTGGTGTTTCAGCGATCAACTCAAAAGCACTAGCTGCATCAATGGCTACAGGGCACGTCGTCGAAACAGAGCATCTTCCCACTTTAGCTGAAGCTGTTGCTGGTGGCATCGATGAGAACACTATAACACTTGGGCTGGCAAATGCAGTTGTTGATGAACTGATCGACTGTAATGAAGATGAGATCAAGGAGGCATTGAAGGAACTTGCTTGGTCTGAAAACATGATTGTTGAAGGGTCTGCTGCTTTGGCCCTTGCTGGCTTTGAAAAGGTCGCTTCGAAACTGGCCGGGCAAACTAGTGTCATACTACTCTGCGGGTCAAATTACGATCAAACCGCAATCAGTAAGATAATCTCTGGGCCATAAACAAGTCAAGTAGAAGAACCTTTCACTTCTGTCATTACACGCCTGTCGCCATTTAATTATGTTTAACGCGAACTGCTTTGACTTTGCCCCGTAGTTAAAAGTCTTCTAAGTAGTTAATCTTCTTTTGAATAAGGCCATTTTATTTCTGGGCTTTTATTCGCTGGAAAAAGATAGAGCTGCTTTCTCCTAGTGTATGTATTCAGGAATTCCACACATCTCGCAACGATCTCTGGGCGTATAAAAGCATCACCCAGCGAAACGAAAACCATTGGTGGTAATACAAATTCTTGAAGGATCCATACCCGGGAGAAGTAAGGTGTTTCCAGAAATCTGTGTAAATTGCCCCAGATAGGATCATCGAACGACGGGATACCATGATCCTCCAAGGTACCGATATCATCATGACCAAGCAACTCCGGTCTTGATGTTGGTGTGTCCAATTTATCAGTGGGACGCTCCCGGATATTTGTTATATTCTTTGTTGCTGTATTGATCTTCTGTAGAAGATCAAGAAAATTGGTTGAGTCCTCGTCAGGATCATACCCTAGTTCAACATGAACTAAGCGAGCCTGGGTATATATTCTCGCCATTAGCTTGACTTGAGCTTCGCGTTCGTCGATGTCGCATTGATTGATACATATGGCGTCAATCCAAAATTAACGTTCTTCGGGTAGGTCTGGATATTTGAAGCGGGGTGTTTGTTTTCGTGAAGAAATCGCTGACCTGAATGTTTCAAAATCCACTCCTGGCCTTGACAAGGACTTGAGAGCAGTCATCAGGTTATATCCCACTAAGAAGGGTTGATTGTCCAGATGAATTTCGTGAAGGCGACTTTGGTCGCCCCATACGTAGGACAGGGCAACATATTTGCGGAAATGGTCACTGGATAGTGTCGTCAGTGGTACAGACTCAGGACCTAAGCATTTAATCCTGGTCGATGCCTTAGGGTTTTCGTTCAGGTCGATCACAGTAAGATAACAGCGGAATCGAACGTTGTTCGAGGGTATTATCCTAACGACGCAGATTTCCGTGGGTGTTTTGAGAGTTGGGTACCGAAACTTGAGATTTACAGACATGTTTGACACATGGATGACTTCATGGCGATATTGGAAGGTTCTGGTTGATAGCTGATGGGTACAGTCTGATATAGTCCTCAATGAGATCAATAGGCAGCAAGGCAGTTTAGCGGATTAATCTGCCAATTCTGACCTACCCCGCAGGCTTCATTCTTGTTGCAATTTAATGCTGCTCAATGTTGGTCACAGCCTAATTGCCGATCTGTTGATTGCTACTTACTGTAAATGGAAATGTCGGTGTACAAGCTGAAATGCAAGACATAATAATTGGCTTTCATTCATGTTTGCCTGTTCGCCCCGTCCGGCCCAGAAACATCCTGCTGCCACGGCCTCGGGCATAAAGCCTCTACTTATAGGGTCAATAATTTAACTTGAGAACTTATTACTCGTATCAAACCTAGGGATGGCTTAGTGTAATCTTAATCTTGTCAAGCTTAATAATATCCTTTACATAGCGCGTAACGGCGTCTTTCCTAGACTGGGTTGGCTTGTGGTTAGTGGTGCGGCAAAAACTACAGAGTACCTAGTCACATATCGCAATACGAAGTCAGCCTGCGTAGGCAGAACGTCTTCCACTAAAGGATCGATAGAAAGGTCCTTAAAACAAGGCGCCACTCCCTCAAATGCTACGTCCACATCGACCAGTTTATGGACGACAACAGTATGAATGGATACTCCTACTTAAGCATCAACTGGCTTATAGGGCCTCTGCAAAATCACGAGAACCTCTCAGGGGGGCCCTATTAGCGCAAATGCTCAAATGGATTGGTTTACATAACTTTACTGTAAAGACAAAGGTAGAAGTAGTAAACAGAATTTATCGCAGTGTTTAATACCTACAGTTATAGAGGATACTTTATCTTGTAAATTAAAGGTTATTTAGCTTCCTGTTTTATTTTACTCTTATTTATTTTATATACTTATGTTAGTTTGTTGCTGCTTAAGATGACTTTTGAATCCTGCTGACACCACTTTTCAGAACGCGACGCGTGACTTCTCGCTTTGAGACTGCAAGGACGGTGCAAATTTATCCGGTGTGAGGCAGGGTTTATCCTGTTCGCTTGAACTGGGCTACCTGGTGGATAAAGGTCGGAAAGTGATCGACGGCAAGACGACTATTTTAGGTATCCCGGCCGTTTATCTTCTTCTGTCTGCCTCAGGCCGTAGATTGAGAAACGTTGGTGTAGGGTATTTTTGCAGCCAACTTCGAATGAGCATCTGACACATCTTCTCGACACGAAACGGCAGAATGAAGGTCTGTAAGACCCTAAACCACTACCTAACAATAATTTAAATGCCATTGTGTCTTACTTAGTCTTTATGCTTGTGCTGTGCCATGTACGAGTTTCGATGGCCGTTATGCTGGAAACAAAACATTTAGATGATTCAATCATTCATTTAACTTCAGCTAGGGTCTCCAATACAGAAGGCTTTCGAAAGTTGCGTGATTATCCCAGTCAGGTAACACAAAGTGCAGATCAAGGTATAGGACCGAATGCCCAAAGATATTGCATGTCGTTGCCCCGGATTTGCAGGATCAAAACCAAGGCACGCGAGACCACCAAAATTTTCCCATGGGGCCCCGACACTTTACCCGAACGAGTTCAAATGGAGCGCTTTGCTCCGCTGGACATCTTGGCTACTAAGCTTCTTCTTACCTCCCGTCTTACCAGCGCATTTCTTTAATCTCACGTGTTATTCATGCTTATTGGGTCCAGCGTATGAGGGGGAATAGCCTGTTGCTCAGGCATCCAGACATGGTCCTGTTTCAGAGATTTTGAGGCCATTTCCGGTATTCCCGATACAACCCGATGCACGTTGGAGAGAAAATGGCAAGAGTGGAGACGCGTTGGTCGCTACGTGACGGGATTTGATCACGAAATTGAGTTGAGCGAAAGATGGAAGGATCCTGGTCACTTTGGTAGACGTTGGTAGGTATTTGTTACATAAATCTTCAGATAATAGTATGATTCTGAATACAAAGGAACCCTCGGGAATGACAATGACCAAACCATGCTCTTCAGGCGAGTTTGATACCTTCGATTGAGCCGCAATTTGGCTAGTGTTGTTTGGGTTAGTCACGCGTGGCTGGAAACATCTCGACTATCGTGAAATGTTCCGATGAACCAGGGTGACTTACCAGAGAGTTATCGTCATGTTGAACGTTAAAGTCACTTGTCGACTTTTCATTCCACCGATGATCGCGATCGCAGTGAAACTTCGATCAGCATAAACAACGACGATCGTATTTTAAGTTTATATATAACGTTAACGGCTTGACTCAACTCAATTTTCTTGCTGACAGAAATGGCCCGGAACGTTTCAATAGCGGCAGGCTCGCCTACGGCTGCCCAGTCAATTGACTCGAGTCTCAAGCCACAGAGGGTAGCATTGACCATGCAAGACATGAAATGATCAATCCTCAACAACATTGCCCGAGATACCCGAGCCCAAGCATCTAATCTTCGCCGACAGAATTTTCACAAAGTCATCGACACTCACTTCCCCATTAGGCACCCGTATTCTTGCAACTCTCCGTCCCACTTAGTCCCAACTCTTCCTCTTTCACATGGTTCGCAACGCCCGTTTTCTCCAAAAAGCTCAGACTAAATTCCTGACCTAAAAAACAGGCAGTGAAATAAACATATCACTGATTGGATCAATCGCTCAAGTGGAGAATTTCGGAGGATGGGCCAAGACTTTGCGGTTGTATCCCCCATGGCACAACATGTGGGGTAAGCGGGGAGGACAAAGGAAATGCTTGGCTTTTAGGGGGAGAAGGGGGAAGAATTTCGTTGCCTAAAGCCACTGTTTTTTTCTCTTCTCCGCATGAGATGGAAGCTGGGGATATCTCAGTAACTCGGTCCTTCTGATCTGAGGTCGATATGCCTCATAACAACGGGGCAATCTGACAAAGAACCTGCAAACTGACAGTAATTGATCAGTCCGTAGAGGAGGCAATGATCTTCAATTGCAGACAGCAAACCAGCATAAGCAAGCAGAAAGTCCTGCACCAGTCCCCACCTGATTACTCCAGTCCAATGAGCACACCTTCTCCGCGTTGATTCCACGGGGTAGCACACCTCCAACACGTCCTTGGCGCGAGGTGATATCATGCCGGCCAAGACTGTTAACCTGCTGCCTGGGCTTGGCAAGGGTGGGCACGTTCGGGTTGCCAAGTTTGACCCCAGAGGGTTGCCAACTGCCGTGCTTTAAATTTAAGCTTATATATAATAACAGCCTCAACATGCGATGATCTCTGTTGTTTCAGCAGTGTCTCTCCTCTCCTCTTTTACCCTGATTGCCAATTACTGGGACTGAACTTCAATTATGGATGACAAGGATATTTCACCTGGCCACGGTGGCTCGTCTTATGATGACAAGACCGTCACGCCTCCGCCTGAGAAGGGCGGCGCTGAGATTCTAGAGCATGCTTCTCAGGGTCGTCGCCAATCCGTCGCTCTCAACATTGTTCAGAACCCTCTCCAGGTACATTCCACCTACATCTCACCTCGATTCCTTCAAGTACTAACCGATATCATAGAGCAAAACTAAGGATCAAGTCGTTGCCGACGCTCGCGCCTTTGCCGAGTCTAATGGCATGTCCGAGCACGTCGACCTCTTTGGCCGAGCAGCTCTTATCGCTCGTGACCCCGATAACTTCGAATCCCATGACCTTCTCGATGACGAACGCGCTGCTCTCATCTATGAGAGAGACCACAAGTGGCATGGATCCAAGATGCTGTGGTACTCAATTGGTCTATGTGCCGTCGGTGCTGCTACGCAGGGATGGGATCAGACAGGTGCTAATGGCGCTAACCTCTCATTTCCCAAGGAGTTCGGCATTGATGGCAAGGGACGCGATGAGTGGATTGTTGGTATCATCAACTCCATCATCTTCCTTACTGCTGGTCTGATGTAAGCTTTAATTCTCACTTACGATATCCTAACTTTATCTGACATTCTATCTCTAGTGGTGCTTTTATTGTCGACCCTCTGAACCACTACTTCGGCCGACGTGGAGAGATCTTCATCACAGCCTGTTGCTTGGTTGCTACCCCTATCGCTTCAGGTTTCGCTAAGAACTGGCAAGAGCTTTTCGCCATCCGTTTCATCATGGGAATCGGTATTGGTGCTAAGAATGCTACTGTGCCTATCTATTCTGCTGAGATGGCTCCTGCTCGAATTCGAGGTGCTCTGGTCATGTTCTGGCAGCTTTGGGTCGTCATTGGTAAGACGCCTCTCACATTCTCTCAATCAGGTCGGAGTACTAACAGCAATAGGTATCTTCCTCGGTTTCTGTGCCAATGTCATCGTCAAGGATATCGGTGACATCGCCTGGCGTCTCGAACTCGGCTCTGCTTTCATCCCCGCCTTCCTCCTCGCCGTCGGCATCTACTTTTGCCCCGAATCTCCTCGTTGGCTGATGAAGCACGGTCGCATCGCCGATGGATTCGTCTCCATGTCCAAGCTTCGAGCTCACCCCATCATCGGTGCTCGCGATTATTACTACTCTTACATCATCTACCACGAGGAGCTTCGCGAGAACGCTGGCGCTGGTTACTTTGCTCGTCTTTGGGACTGCTTCGCTGTTCCTAGAATTCGACGTGCCAACTATGGTGCTAGCACTGTCATGTTGGCCCAGCAGATGTGCGGTATCAACATTATCTCTTTCTACAGTTCTAGTATCTTCCGAGAGGCCGGTTACAGCCACGACGAGGCTCTGTATGCTTCTTTGGGATATGGTGCTATCCAGGTTGTCTTCACGATCCCTACTCTCTTCCTGATTGATACCAAGGGTCGACGATTCTTGACCCTGGCTACTTTCCCCTTCATGTGCATCTTCTTGCTGGCTGGTGGTCTGTCACTTCTCAACAACAGCGACAACCGAGCTGCGAACATCGGCCCCGTCGTTCTCTTCGTCTACCTTTTCACCATCGCCTACTGTCTCGGCGAGGGACCTGTCGCCTTCCAGTATTCAGCTGAGGTTTTCCCCACCATCCAGCGAGAGCAGGGTATGGCTTGGGCCGTCTGCATCAACAATACCTTCGCTGGCGTTCTTGGCTTGACCTTCCCTCGTATGAAGACGGTCATGACACCTACTGGAGCCTTCGGCTTCTATGCTGGACTCAACCTCATTGCTTGGGGCATGATCTTCTGCTTCGTTCGTGAGACTAAGCAGATGACCCTTGAGGAATTGGATCGTAAGTCTTCCCCACTATAATATCAATGAAGCGCATTTACTAACACGCAACACAGAGGTCTTCTCCGTCCCTACAAAGAGTTTCTTGTCTCATGAGACAAAGGTCTGGCTGCCTTATATCTTCAAGCGCTACGTCCTTCGCAAGGACATTCAGCGCCCTCCTCCCATTATCGAGAAGGGCGAGAAGACGCTCGCATAATTGGTGGAATAACTTGGGTCGTTGTCGTGTATATAAGGAGCAAGCAAGCATCCTGAGTCAGGCGGTGGATAATTTATAGTGCAATCGAATCATGAGGTAACATCAGATCGCTAAACCGAACCAGCATGATTGTAAAGTCCGTTCCTGGGTCACCGTTCAACCGTGATCATAACCAATGGGGAGACACAATTGAAACCCTGTAATTTACAAAGCCTCCAGCCTGATAATTTGCTGGCACCTCATTAGTCAGTCCAACGGAGTTGTTTCTGAAGAGGATATCCCCGCGGATTTTGAGTTCAAGCTGAGCCTCGCCATGAGTCGCGAATATAGCAGAACCACGTCATGCCATTGTGGACTTGTTGTTCTATTTAGGAAGGCCAAGTACGAAGATGACGACTAAGCAGAGTCGGCGGGATGAGGTCTATCCCACTGCCCCTCCGAACCGCGCGCGTCGATAATCAATCGCGGACATGATTGGAAGAATGGTAGAAACAATGGGGATCACGTAATCCCGGTACTCATACAGTACCATCATGCGAGATCGGCATTAACAAACTCTATCCTCGATTTGGCCGGGAACACCGTCACGGTATTCCCGACTGCGATTGAGTTATGTAACGTAGGCTAAATACCAAGTTTTCGTATATTCCACTTCTCGTATAAATACCCAAAACCTATCTCCGTCAATTCAATGAAGGTTTAGAAGCACCCTCTTCATCAGTACTCACTCACTACCTCTGTTTACTGTCGCCACTATGAAGCACTCTTTGTTTTCGCTCGCCTTTCTGGCTAGCTCTGTCATGAGCTATGACCAAGTCCTCGGATTCAACGAAAGAGTCGAGGTCGAGACCAGAAGTCTCGATGAGATTTACAAAGCTGCCTTGAAGGAGGGAGACACCGTTACCCTCTGGCATGGCGGAGATGCAGTCAACCAACAAGCCGGCCTGAAGCAAGCTTTCGAAAAGCGTTTTCCCGGAATCAAGCTAAATGTCACTGTCGATCTATCCAAATACCATGACGTCAGAGTTGATCAGCAACTTGCCGCTGGTGGAAAGTCAGTTTACGTCGACAGCGTGATTCTGCAGACCTTGAATGACTATCCTCGCTGGGCTCAGGAGGGCGCTTTGCTCAACTACGCCCCCAAGGGTTTTGACCAGATCGACCATGCGTTCAAGGATAGCACTGCTTATTGGTATGGAGTGTATATCTTCTTCTGGGCCAATGCCTGGAACACAGACAAGCTTCGCGGTATTAAGGCACCCGCCGAGTACACCGATTGGCTTCGACCCGAGTTCAAGAACAGACTTGTCCTGACCTACCCCAACGACGATGACGCAGTTCTCTACGCCTATTATCTTATGTAAGTCCATCACGTCTTTTACGGCGATAATACTGACCAATTTGTAGCATGCAAGAGTATGGAGCGTCTTGGTTCGAGGATCTCCTCAAGCAAAACCCTCGCTGGGTCCGTGGCACAGCAACCCCCGGCGCCATCATTAGCCAGAAGAACGCCACCGAAGCTGCCTACTTCGCTACCGGCGGAGGTTTCGGCGAATCCAAGCCTATCAAGTTCTCTCAGCCCACACGCGGCAAATACGTCTCTTGGTCGCAGTATGCCGGTATTCTCAAGGACGCTCCACATCCCGAGGGAGCCAAGCTTCTGCACAACTTCATCCTCAGCGAGGAGTACCAGTCTGCTATGGGTACTTGGTCTGTTCGTCGCGATATCGCCACTCCAGAGGGCTTCCCTGATCTTCGCAACGAGACTGCTACCAACCCAGCTGAGTTTGCGCGATTCATGAAGGACCGCGGTTTGGTTGAGAGGCTACGATTCTGGTTCGAGGCTCGTATTGGTACTGCAAAGGGTGTTGATCCTATCAATGATCCTATCAACCAAGGATAGAGGTTTCCGGTAGTCCAAGTCGCGTTTGTGTTTTTCTTTCTTGTTACCTAGCTAGCAGATCGTATATACTCCAGTCAGCTTGACATAGTCATAGGCCTGATTTCAATTACATATAGTCATACAACCATAAGTGACCAGGTAAAGCAGCGACTCTCGTTCTGGCCAACCGCATGCGGAAGCAATTATGAGAGGTGACAGACACAAGTCAATTACAGCCTTGGCCGAGCGTCGTACCAGAGAGTGCAACAAACTCTTTGATTTCAAACGGGAGCATCGAAATGATTTTATCGCGCTGCGTATCTTGACTAATAGAACGTCTTCTGCAGCCAAAGCTGACAATAATTCCAAACACTGATCGAGCTCGCATGCCTTTCCAATCTGGGCAAGATACTGCCATCTGCGACGTTTCATTCTTGCACAGCCCTCTCACTACCAAAAGTTGCGACAGGTCATTGACCTCGCGATAGAAGCCAAGTCTTGGAACATGACACAGCAAATGTTCTAGAGTTTGGGGTAGCAGTAATGACGCATTGACGCAGATGGAACCGCCTCTTCTTCAGAGTTAAGCTATAAGCGTCTAATTCTTAACTTAATACTTAAGCAGAAGAAAGCTGAATATGTCAAGCCCAAAAAGTGGCGGTGAAACGTTGTCAAAACGGGGCGCCAAGTGGCTGTTTCAGCATCGTGAGACTCCTGGAGTGGACTCGGTGGAGGGAAAGCCGAGATCTGCCGGCTCGGCACTCGGCCGAAAAGATTAGGTGAACATGGATTCGCATCCAGGAAGAATAAACTCAACTATGTCTAAGAACTTAGAATAACGCATGAAATGTTTATAAACGATAGAATGTGTTTGCATAAACAGAAAGGTTTATCACTGCTCACATCCACTAGCAACAGCATATCGCTTTTCAGGAATTAAATAAAATCAAGTAGCGCAACCATGACATAAGCAACGAATAAACTGCAAATGATGAGAAGAACAATAGAAGACATCAATACTTCAGCTTAGCCGCCATCGCTTCTCCTTTGGTCTTGGCCTTTTGTTCGCGAAGAACTGCGCCTACCTGGTACTCTTCGTTTCCGGTTTCATCACCAAAAACACGAACCTATTAGCGCCGATCAAAAGAACATTCTCTCGCAAACAAAGCCATTAAAACTCTTCGCTAAAAGCGTGCTAGTCCCAGGATATATCTCTATTAATAATACGCGGCGGCCGACATGAGGAATCACGAGTTCAAACGTCTTGGTGTTTAGAGACCTCGACACAGACAAAAAATCTGACAAACCAATCGCATTCACCAAAAAGGCCAAGAATTCTCCGAATTGTTAGAGCTGAGAGTTTCACGTGTCAGTTTTCTGGGTGCAACGTTAGATCCGTAAGGGGTCTGAGCGAAACATGAAACACCAAGAATTTTGAAACATGGGTGAGCGACTTGAGACTCGTGAACTGAGAGGAAATATGTGGCTGTGATGGCGTTGAGACAAATGGAAACGATGACCTGAAGCTGAGGATGGGGTTTCTCCTGATGCGATTTGATGATCGCTGATGATCAGCGCTGGGGAGGGCATAGCGAGCCGACAACCGAGGAGTTTGGTATCAAACATGAAAACTGATGATATAGACGATAATTTTTATATAAGAGTCTGATTGTTCGACATCTTGGAAAATAATCCAACAGCATCTCAATCATCTTCTCTTCTCTTCACTTCCTTTCTAAGAAAGCCTCAAGTTAGCCCTGGCGGCTCAGTTTCAGCAACACAAACTTTAATAATCCTTTTTAATCTATACAACCTTCAAAATGCATTCTCTTGCTATCGTCTCCGCCTTCTTCGCCATGGCTTCTGCCCATGGAGTCGTCCTCTCTGTCGAGGGAGCTAACGGAGTCACCATGCCTGGTCTCAGCAGTAAGTTGCCATCTCGCCTGGTAGTATACAACGGAATCACTAACAATAGGTAGTTGCTGACGGAACTCCTCGTGACTGCTCAAGCAACCGATGCGGTTCTCAAGCCGACACCTCCATTATTCGTGATCGTGAGATCCGCAGTGGAGAAGCCAGCGCTCTGGGCAGGACCCAGGGTAATGGACCTGTTGACGCCTCCGTCATGATCTCCAACTTTTTGGGTAGCGGAAACGCTAATAACGTCCCCACCAACAACGGCACTGAAAGTGCTGCTGGTGTCGAGGACGACTTGTCCAACTTGCCCAAGGGTAACAACCAGGGCAACAACAACCGACAGAGGCGTCAGTTGGGTAACTTTTTGGGCGGACTCTTTGGTGGCGGTCGTGGAGGTGGTGGTGAGAAGACTGAGACAGCTGAAGAGACTAGCGTTGCTGCTAGTGCTGGAGAGGGTGCTAGTAAGGGCTTGCCTACAGCCTCTGATAACGGCGAGGTCACCATGACTTATAGACAGGTGAGTCATATTCATCTTCCTTGGGTATCTTAACTAACTCTTGTCAGATCAACCAAGACGGCGCCGGTCCAATGACAGCTGAAATCGACGCTACTTCCGGCGGCACGGATCCCGATGCCTTCCAAACCGCAGAGGTGACCCAAGATGTTCCTGGAATCGGCATCCAGGGTCTCTCTCTCGCTACCAACACCGATTTCCCTCTCAAGGTCCAGATGCCCCAGGGCATGACCTGCGAAGGCTCTGTCGGAGGCGCCAACAACGTCTGCATCGTTCGTGTTCGCAACGGCGCTGCTGCTGGTCCTTTCGGTGGCTCTGGCGCTTTCACCCAGTCTGCTGCTTCCCGAAAGCGTGCTATTGCTTTCCGTCTCAAGAAGCGCATGGAGATCGTCCGCTACTAAGTGGTTGGTAAATATGTATTAGAGACACTGGAAGTTGAGAAGATGGTTGAAGATGGTTGTAGATAGTTAGGGACCTGTCTCTGAGTAATACATGTATCATTACTCTACCAAAGAATGCTTGAGAACTCTCTAACTTATGTGCTTATGCCGCTACTAACATATTGCTCTCGTATCTTATCCTTCCATGCCTCAAAAGAAATAATCTCCTCCCCCAACTTAACAGAGCCCACTGGCACCGCATCTATCTCCTCCATGTTTCGCTTCGGTACCCAATAGTGTTCATGTTCCTTACTACACACAGGCCCCAGTCTTCCCTCTTTGAGCTTCTTGTAGCACTTATCATCCAGCTGTATACTTCCACTCTCACTCAGACACGTCCAAATCTCACTCGCAAAGGTGATCTCGGCTCGACATCCATCACACCAGAAAAACGCCGTCTCAGGCTCGTCAGGTAATGAGAGAAAGCTTCGAATAAACGTCTCGCCTTTTGCCATGGCAATCTCCATCTGGATGTCTTCTGCTTCGTAATTGGCTACGGCCCTGGTATACTCTGCCCTGGCGATGCGGAGGGCTAGGCGCATCAGATCCATGCAGGCTATGTGGTTAGGAAGGTCTCGCATTACTGCTAATATGTGTCCGAGGTTGTATAGTGAGTAGAGATCATTGTCAGTGCGGTCGTCAGAGAGCATCTCCAGTGCTTCTGTTACACGCGGTCGCAGTATCTGCTTGGCCTTGTCGGTGTCACCGCGATATCGGAAGTATTGAGCAAAGGCAACCGTAGGCTCGATATCATGTGACTCAAGAGCTTCAAACTCAACATATGCTGCTTCGATCTTGTCAAAAAAGCCTTGAGCCTTTGCTGGGTCGACATCCTTGGCAGTAGCAAGCTCTAGCCATGCTGGCACCATATAGGTATCGATAAGGTTAACAGCCCGTTCATGCAGCTCGGTCGTAGCTTCGCTCTTATAGAGTTCCCATACCGCAATGCCAGCTTCCTCGTGGTCCTTGATACTAAAGAGAGTCTTGCCGTAGTAGTATCGGATTGTGAAAAGATCATCCTGGTCACCTTTCGAAGTGGCCTTTGCAATGGCATGGCTGAAGAGTTTTTCTAGAAGATCAAATCTTGCGGAAGTTTCGAAAAGCTTTACGAGAAGTGAAAGGAATGCCTCCCCGGGTTCCAGGAGTCTATCCATCAGGAACTCTCCTGCTGTGTTGTGGCCGTCTTCCGGCTCTTCGAGCAGTCGTTCGAAGAAAGTGACCATGGGCTCCCAGCAGCCAGCTGTAGAGTATTTTTGGAGAACACCCGAGAAGCCACTAAAAAGATGGATTGACCTATCAAGGTCAAAGATCTTGGAATATGTCGCAATGGCCTCTTCCTGTCGCTCCCCATCGTCCCAGTATTTATCACCAAGAATGTAGATGACTCGTGCTAGGATACCTTTGTGGCCTCGCTCGTTCTGCCATTCTTTATCTTTCATGAGCTTATCAAGCAACTTCTCAAGGCGACTGAGAGACTCCTCCTTCGATTCGACGACTCGGGATAGTGCATAGGAGGCGACCCAACTTTCTGGATCCAGCTCCAACGCCTTTCGTGCTCTCTCTTCTGCAAGTGACTTGGGGATCTTTTCCCCTGTCATGTGGGAAAGAAGTAATGATGCCTGGACCTCCCACGTAGAGCTTTTCTCTGAGACTTTGAGCGTCTTTTGCGCCCAATCTTCCAACCATTGGATATCTGCTGAGGCTGGGCTGTGAACGGAATCGACGTCTTCACCATCTTCTGTCTTCCTCTCCTTGTCATCACCTGGGACTGCTTCTGTTGATTGATCCCTATCATTTACTTCCTCACTTTTATCAGTGGGGGATTTGTCCTAGAAAGCTGTTATTCGCTGCAATATTACTCAATGATGAGAAAGATTTGCATACCTTGTTGAGAATTGTATCAAGGAGAATATAGGCCCGAATAGCCTCCCGCTGAGTGGTGTCCTTTGTGAACAGGTCTTCAGCCGCTAACTTTGCAGAGGAATTGAAAAGAGCCAAGTGGCGATTGGCATCAGGTGCGTTAAACGAAGCTACCAATGGCGTGCTCTTGACATTCTCGATGACAGCAGAGTCCTTGAGCCATTTAGTAAGTGAGTTGACTCCTTGATCCGATAGAATCCATGTTTTCCAACTCGCAGGAAGATCATCCTTGGAGAATTGCACTTCTTCAGCATCCTCGTGAAGCAAGTGAAAGCCGAACAAGGAGTCGAGAGCATATGGCTCGGTGAACAGCCTTAGCAAAGCATCTCCAACTTGAGCCTTGAGAGAACGGTCTGTCAAAGATAGGTCGGTCTCCTTCAGATGAACATGGAGGTTGTCACAGGCATAGTCCAAAAGACGCTCGGTCTTGTCGGTGCGTTGATCGGTGAGGCAGTTTATACAGCGCAGGACCATGGAAGCCTGGGAGTTATCTGGATCTTGATAGATATAGTTACCCTTGCGCGCCATCTTTAAATCGAAGAAATCATCGAATCCAAATTTCTGGTATAGGTCGCTTGGACAGATAGCTGAAAGGTAGTGCTTGATGATGTTAACCTCGGCAGGCTGGATCTCCTTAAAACCACTCGAACTTTCACCATCAACCACGTCTCGTTTCTTGAGCGGAATTCTTTCTTGTATAGCGCCAAGTTTGTATTGCACAAGACCTGAATCAGTTGTAAAGATGGTGTATTTTGACGCAATCTTGGCTTCGATGGACATGAGGGAGGTGCTTGCTTTGGCACCAGCTTTCAGAGCGAGTGCTGCTTCAATCTGGGCTGGTGAGAACCATATTCGTGCATCGTTGACCCAAAGAATCATCTCGTTAATCTCAGCGATCTCCTTTGGCGTGCGCTGCTGATTCAGCTTCTCTATATCAGACTCGATTTGGTCAGGCCGTACGTTGCCCGCTGATTCAAGCAAAGCATCGACCTCATCGACATCGTCTGTTTTGGATATGTTGTCAAGCACTCGCTCGACCTTGTAGTAGTCTCCCCTCGTAGAAGACTGTAGAGATGAGAGAATCTTTGTTCTCAGTTCAGAAACACCCGGTCTGGATGTATTTTTGAGTATTTCCATACTGTCCATGCGCTTGTTGATGTACAAGACAAGGTCCTTGCTGTTTGCATCCCCGAGAACGATCTTGTCCATCTTAACACCACCGGCCAAATTGATGGCATCGAAAAGCTCTTTGTTTCCTGTCAAAAGTATCCGAGTTCTCTGAATGATCGGATTGTCCGAGAATCGTTGTAAGAAGCTGATCAGTACCTCAGCGTTGGCACCTAGCCCGTCGAGTACGATATAGAATGTCACATCCATAGCTAGCAGGTCTTCGTTCTCGAGGAGAAGCTGTGTCCACATGTCCAACGCGCTGCTAAAGGACTGGGACTTCTCACAAATGCCTGCGACACTCTTCATGACGGGATCTTCGGCTAAGGCGAGTTGGCACATGACGTATCTCGAGATAATATTGGCATCGTTGGCGTCTGTTGTTGATTTGGTATCAATATCGAGAAAATTGTGTGCAGCAACAACTCTCTTTCCTGACCCCTTCATCTTGCGTAGATGAACAACGACATTGGATGCAAGGAGTGTCTTTCCGGTCCCTTCTTCACCTTCGAGAGCTAGGATACGCTTCGAATCTTCGGAGCCCGAAACCCAACGAGTAAAGCGAGTGTCTTGGAAAAGCCACTCACCGGTGCCCTCGAGGATATTGCCTTTGTGTCGTTTCCACATCTTGTCCCATGGTTCACGACCAGGCTCGAGGATGGTACGGTCCAAGTCCAGTGCGTTGACAATGATGAGTTTCCAACTGTTTATATCTCTCTCATGCTGCTTCTGCTTCCTATCGTCAACCAGGCTGGTATGCATGTTCCTGGTCAAATTCAATCCGTCCTTGGAGTTGGCGGCGGCTTCGTTGCTTGATTTCCAAGTCTGTGCAGACACGAGTCCATGCTCCTTTTCCACCAGGTTCTTCATGGCACCTAGTAGTTCCTGTACACCATCGTCATTGAGGAACATCTGCTTCATGAAAGCAGCAAATTTGCTCCGCTTTGAGCGCAGCTTGAGGGTATGGTCACAGATGTCCACGAAGATCTGGAGATGCTGACAAGCGATTTTGGTGAGCTTCGAATCCATCCCATAGTCAGTGTAGTAGGTAAGTCGTTCCAGAAACTCAATACACTTCTCAAGAAGGCCAGCGAGGCTTTCGAAGATACCCTCATAACCCTGCCAGGCCTGAATCACGAAGGTGAGGGCATTGTAGCAGGTACCAGCTGGAGCAAATACCTGTGCCAATCGTCAGTATAACAATGGGAGATAGAAGTTGAAACGCACGTATGATGCCCCGTCTGCGACGATGCCTCCTACGGTCTGGATGCACTGAAGCGTTCGGTTGAAAATGTTCTTAACGGTGCCATACTTCTCAGATGCCTTCTTGTCCTTGGACTGGGATTGGTCCAAATGTTGCAGGACGCTGTTTATGTCCAGGTTCGGTTTGATCTTGGAAGAATCTCCACCTGCCATCTGCACAACGCGAATCTCGACTTGTTTCCAAATCTGTGAGACCTCATCATCGCCATTGGTGCCAAAGACACCAGTATTGACTTCTAAGCCTCTGGCGGACATTGTAAGTGCCATGACGATGAAACGGCGAAATCAATATGTTCAGATGGAGGAAGAGAAATGCAGCAAAAGAAAAGTGATTAGAAATCCTATCTTTAAATATTGAAGGCTACTTCGTATCTATTGTTGAAAACTGTTGCCTGGAGCTGACGCGAAATTCGGAATTTTTGTCTTCAAGGTGGCCTGATGTAGTGGTTGTTGATCATGCGGCTGAAACTGTGCCGTAGCGTCTCACGCTTTGCAGGTGCTGACTTTGCAGAGAGACCAATCAATAATCAACTTGTATCTCCGAATAAAGTCAGAACATGGTTGCTGCTGACACAATGACCAACATGGGTATGCAATGCGACGAAACATATAACTGCATTCGGCTCAATTGTCGTACATCACGAGTTTATACGAAGCGCAAACAGCACGTAATACGGCAAGCCAGAACATACGAGAAATAATGCTCAAATCGTAATAGATCTTCCTTAAGGCTTTTATATACGTAACTGGAGCCTCAGCTAATATTACAGTATAATACAAATTTCCCTCTGAGACTATCTACTCAGCAAAGACCCTTCCATCCACAGAAATACCCCTAGAATATGTCTCCTCTAGCAGCTACTCCTTATTGACTCTCTAAACAACATCTTGTGACAGGTTCCCTAGTGAAATATCCTCGTCAGCCACTATGCCAAAAAGCTCTGATTCAATCGACGGCGCGAGATATTTACTCTGGCTTTGCCGTCTCTTGGGTGCACCAGCTGCCATAGCTACTCTGAGACATGAAGAAACTGTCTCTACTCTGGAATTGATTTCATGAGACGGCTGTGGTTTGCTTCGTGGTTCCAAACGCGGGCTTCGTCGCGGAGCACTCGGCGGAGTCATATCTGCAAAATCCGGACTTCCAGACCGTTTGGGCTGCGAGTCGACATTACCATTATGTTTCAGCCCGTCACTGTTGGCCTCACTGGCCTGCCTCGGTTTCCGAGATTGTTCGCTAGGTGTACGTGCCCTTCTGCGCGTGGTGTTGCAGGACGATGCCCTTTGCTTGTCTCCACTTGAGCGCTTGAGCTCCTCCTCGATCACTCGGTCCACATCTTGGACAAATCGATCGCAGAGGTCGATAAGACTGTTTGTAACAGAATGATACGAACCATCGTGAGACTTGAGGCTTGGCTGAGCATCTCGAGAAGCTAGGGTGAGTCGAAGCGCACACCTCGGGAGTTCCAGTCTCTCTTGCCGACGTTTCATTTCCGTATTTGCAGCGCTAGGGATATCAATAGCGCAAGCAAACTTCCACTGATCAATATATGTGGCTATCAATGGCTTGAAAACCCGCTTTGCCCAAGTATATGTGTTTTCGAGTATGAGCCGGAATTTGAGGATATCTTGAGGTTCCGTCATGTCGCCTGTCCAGATGCATTGCATCATCTAGTCAAGGTGATTGGTGCCGCTCAGCTGCAAAACCTGTATCTATGCTTACATAACCTTTTTCCTGTCTGTGATACTTTTGATTGCCGTTGTCGCAACGATATGCCATGAAGCCTTTGGCAAAAAACGTTATCCAGACCTTGACTTGCGGTCCAACAGTGGTCACGCTGGCAACAGGAGGGACCTCTGCGTCACCAGCCAGCTTGATAGCATACTTTGCAGCATTCTCGTTCAGCTGGACAGCACATCCACTGGCATTGGCTGCTTGGCAGTAAACAACTTCCTTCAGTCGGTCAAGCTCACCAGGGGCGCTTTTCGCTTTCTTGTATTCGACGACAAGCCATGGAAAACAACTCAAGTCTTGTTCTTGGGGTTCCTCCTCATCAAAAACGTTAAAGGGAGTGGCTAGTAAACCAACTCCATGCAGCTTCTTCAAAGTTGACCATGAGAATGACTCGACAAGGGATGGTGTTGAGGCTTTGTGCCATTGTTGTGCCTCATGATCAGTTATCGTAGGTATGTAAGTGTCTAGATGATACATCGGAAGATAAAAGACGAGATCGGACTTAGGAGCCTTAAAAACTTCATTTCTTTCATTTTTCTTGTTAAATGTTCCCCATATAGCGTTAGTGTCGCTATCATCGTTGTAAGTTTCTCCTCTTCATGGTTATGCTTTGAAGTTACTTACAACACTATAGAATCATAGTAATACTGGCATCTTGACGACCTGAGAGGAAACCTGTTAGTAGAGATCCCCAATATAGGATTATACCGACATTCGAGATCTTCCCCCAGAGACTGAGGCATGTTGCAGAAGTGGATTGAAGAAGAATGTTCGAAAGAAGTCTACCCAACGATCTTCTGAAAAGCCCCCATTGGCAAGTCTTTCAGCTTCACGTTGGATGTTGAGATCTTTTCTAGTGGGTAGGTCTAGCTCCTGGCACGTAAAGTCAAGCATCGCTTGCTCAAGACTTCTAGCATGGGGCGGGAACTTGCTTCTGTCTTTTAGGAGGTCTTCATCGTAGAAGAAGCCGAATTCAGCCAAAGAGGAACGTTTCCAAGACATCTTCAATACAGCGAGGGTTGTAGAGTTTGATTCAAAGAGAGAGAGTACTAATAGACAAAGGTACCCGTTATTGGGTTCTTATCACGAATATATGCACCGCAAGGTTACATCTGTTGGCTGACATGTTCAAATCCTTGCTTAGTGGCGTCGCAGGATGCCTACCTACTTGTCAGCCTTAGTGCTGTGCAGCACCCTTTTCGGCGATTCTTCTTGGTAGATGTCTGCTTCAGCTCCATAAAAATGTCCCTCCCCAGCTGTATCTGTACATGGACTGAAGGATAAGTACGCAAACATGCCTAGACCACTTACAGCAATTGAGATTTCAGGCATTCTGCATCTAACTCGAATTAATTTAATTTATTCATAGTAATTGTATATTCCAAGAGACATTCCTATCCATTAACTCATTCTGCCTCCTTTGCCGTGCTTCTGAGTCTCCAAACGACCTGCCTAGACAGGGTAGCTAAGGCACGCGAGAAATGAGCTGGAACAAGGATTAGTTGTTGAGCAAATCAAACGTTCTGGTTTTGGTTTGGCTAATACACACCAACAGTAGCGCCCGGACCACCCGTGTTACCCGCCCGCTCTCCCGAGTTTAGCGACGGTCAGCCGATGTTTTTCAGCCAGGGAAGGGAACTCGGATAATGTTTTACGGGGAGAGCTAGTGTTTCAAGAATCTGCAAGGGAGATTGCACTTGATTAATAGGAAGTGATGTGCTTGTGGATTTTGACTCAAGTGAGATAAGCGGCTTCCAAGCTCCAGCACCTTCAGCCGGCTCGTTCTCAAAGACGACACTTCCATTGGGTAGGATGCGAGGGCTGACATTGGGCCTTATCCTCAGGCCCAGCAGCCATGCCGCAACTTGCCGCGCAGCTCGCATATGCGATGAGGCTGATGAGAAGTGGGATACATGACGCGCAGCACAGGGGCTTCTAGGTCCAGTAAGGCTGAAGTAACTAAATTATATGCATATAATATATTCTAGAATCCGGAGTTGATAGAACCGGTGCAAAGCATGTGTGAGAAGAATCCGAGTGAGTAGTTTACTCCCGTCTTGGTGCATCCTTCATCGTCATTCTTTGTACAGAAGCCCAAGATCTCGCTGTTCTGAGAGAACTCCCATCCCTCGCCATTCCAGTTAAACCCGTACTGATCCTCCGTCTTCAGCCCTCGGATTTCAAAGAAACCTTCGATAAGGCACCTCTCGGAAACACACTGGAAGAATATTAGCATGATGAAATTTGAAGTATTCTGGGGTTTGAACGTACCTCGAATTGCTGGACGTTGTCGAGGCAGCCGCCTGGGTATGATACAGCAACTGCGTCAGTGTTGTAGATGTCACCTCCAGTATCAGGAACGATTTCTCCAATTCCCACTAAGTCAAAATTAGAATCAACAGTGGCAGCAAAAGAGGAGATGCGTGCATACTTTGAGATGCAGAAGTGCCGACTGCGAAATCAGCTTGAGCATAGCCAATTAAGGCCATCAAGCTAGCGATACGAAGAATAGAGTACATTTTGACGAGTATGGACTTCGAAAAAGATTGCAAGTATACTGGGATTGTAAGTTGAGGCTGATGAATAGCTGATGTTTCGAGAAGTCGAGCTGAAATTGGTGCCCTTATATATCCATCATGAACTTGCCAAGACTCGGACTATAAATGAAACAGTATGACGATCTTGTCAATGTTCAAGACAATAAAAATGTTGCCTGAAATGATCATCGATATAGAGACATGAAATGACGTATAATAGTTCTTGGCTGGTGTTATCGCACAGCCTTGGTGGGTCTTGCTATTGTGAAGTGAGGCTATGATCTTGTTTTGTCTCCCAATTTGGTCAGTGCAAGGGTTAGATAAACTGGAAAAACTTATAGCCCAAAAGCTTATTCCCCATACTTTTGTCGATTATCCCCAGTTCAAGGAAGGATAGTTTGTTTTAGTTCTGGGCTAGCTTGTCGAAGGATGAGAAGGATTAAAAATACTACGTCATTGCGCCCCGTGGGGCAGAAGGGACACGGACATGAGGGAGACATTAAGAAATCGCTGGCATCTTGGAAATGAGATCAATTGACGAAAGTCTACCAAGTGAAAAAGTAAGTGAGAAGCAAAGTGAGTTAGTAGAAAGGACTTGTTCAGAAAACAGGATGTAGAGTCTGAGGCATGTTCGACGATATTGCTGCCTGCTCATCCGTGGGCCTGGCTTAGGTCTTGAGCAGGGGTCCAAATCCTTACGCAGATCAATAGAGACCTTAAACGGGTGAAGATTATCTGAGAAATTATCGGTGGATAACGAATGACGAGTACCAGGTGCCAGTAAAGATATTTCCGAGTCGCGGATTAAGCAGTAAGGGCAACTATCTCGGAGTCGTCTTGTATAGGATATCCGGCTCGGTTCCGAGGATTTATTTACGCCGTGGGCATAGTTGGACATGTCTGTGGGGTGAGGTATAGTGATAGTTTAGGCGAAAGTGAACTTAAACATATAGACAAGTTATCTCTAAGCTAAATAAATAATAAATGCTGATTGTTTACATGAAGCTGATGGACCCTTACTCCTGATTCAGCGAGTAGAAGCTATCCAAATCCATATCAGTATATAGAGTTGGTAGTGTCACAAGATGGAATAGGAACTCATATTTTGGATAATCTGCTGATATATAGTCTTTGCAGGAGATCTCCTCGGCAAATAGTTACTGAGCGGGAAGCCATTAGAGCGTAATGCGTTTTTTGAGAGATAGATGCTCGGAAGCGAAGCTCGGTCATCGGCTTATTAAGTAAACGCTCAACCTCCAAGCCTTCTCGTCACCTTCCAATCATGGGTTAAGGTGGGATGATCACCGAGCGACCTGCCTAGAAGGGCATGTTCCTGCAATGCCGAGCCCAATTACCCCTCTCTAAGAACTTTTGAAGCGCGTGCTAAGAGGATACGGAGCGGTGAATATTGAGGAAGACATGGTTTCAATTAAGCTTAAATTTTACCCTTCAAGCTAACGAAAAGTCACGATTAATTCTATCCTTTGCGTAATTGCTTTGTAGAATGACTTTCGACTTGCGAGACCTTTAATTGAACCAGTATCGTCCAGTCTTTAGATGCGGGGAAACGCCAAGTGCCCAGCGTTCCTTGCATACTACCCAGGAACAAATGCTGACCCGCGTCATGTTTATCTCTGACCTTATTGCGATTTTCCACTAATTAGCCAATGCCCTTCGATCCGACCGCTTGGCTCTTTTGCAATAGCCCTCTTGAGCTTCCCAACGTGGAGTAGGCAATATCCCAACGTGGAGTAGGCAATACCACCCAATGACTTGGCATTCGACGATGGAAACGAATCGTTTACCAAAATGTCGCATTGACCGTTCAATGCCAACCGATTCTTACAGGGGATGTAGATATCACGAGGCTTGGTGGTATTGAGATCCGGGGCAACCGGAGTTTGCATAGGATCTGCAGGTATATAAAGGTGACCGCCTCACCATCTAATGCTTCTACTCAACCCACTTGCAAGGCCTCCTTCGTCAATACTCTTTCGTTCGCTATTGGGCTCACTTTCTGATCTTCTGAACTTACACTCTCCAACTCGGCATCATGCGTTACACAGTCCCTCTCATGGCGGCGCTGGCTGCCTCGGCTACCGCTACAGCACCAGTTGAAGCCGTCAAGCGCGCCCAGAAGCTCTACACGCTAGAGACCGCACCCGGTGAGACTGTCGAGGTTACTGAGGACGAGAAGTTTCAGATGATTGACGTACGTTCCCGTGTGACACACTCGCAGGTAGAGAGGCTTGATTGCTGACTGATTGCAGGACCACATTCACTTCTTCGACATCACAGAGTGGAAGGATCACAGCGCCGCTCCCTCAGGTGCTCGTCTCGCCAGCACGACCAGCAAATTCCCCGAGAAGCTCGCTCACCAAGCCAATGTCGACAAGATCGTCAAGAAGGTCAACGTTAAGAACATTGAGAAGCAGCTCAAGAAGTTCTCCTCATTCCACAACCGCTACTTCAACTCTGCCTTCGGAGTTGAAGCTGCTCAGTGGCTCCACAAAGAAATCCAGAAGGCTATCAAGAAGAGCAAGCATCCTTATGCCTCAGTCCGCCTGGTCCAGCACCAGGCTTGGTCGCAGCCCTCGATCATTGTCTCTATCCCTGGACAAGTCCGCCTCAAGACTGTCGTTACGGGTTCTCATCTTGACTCAGTTATTTCCAATGACCGTGGAGCTGGCCGCGCTCCAGGTGCTGATGATAATGGTTCTGCATCCATTATGCTTCTGAACCTCCTCTCAGCTTTCCTGGAGGATCCTCGCATCGCCAAGGGAGATCACCTCAACACTGTCGAGTTCCACTGGTACTCAGCCGAGGAGACTGGACTCCTCGGATCTCAGGATATCTTCAACAACTACGCCCGACTTGGTATCCAAGTCGAGGCTATGCTCAACCAGGATATGGTTGGCTACAAGGGCCGCGATGGAGTCGAGCGCTTCGGTCTCATTACCGACAACACCAGCCCTACACAAAATGACTTCCTTAAGCTCCTCATTGAGGAATACGCGGATATTCCCTATGAGGAGTCTACTTGCGGTTATGCTTGCTCTGACCACGCCTCGGCTAACCGCAATGGCTTCCCCTCGTCATTCCTCTTCGAGACGCCTTTTGGAAACCATAACCCTTACATCCATACTCCTAACGATACTATTGCGCATATCGACTTTGACCATGTTATCCAACATGCCAAGGTCACTGCTGGTTTTGTTTATGAGCTTGCTCACCGTAACTTCACTGTCTGAGCTGGTTGCAAGAGGGAAAAAGAAGTAGCTATTGAGTAGATAATCTATAATAAAAACTTAGCAGGTAAATCATTTCTAAACAATCTGGCAACATTGATAGTCTGGTGAATCACTTTTGTGAAATATGTAGTCGCTACATGTGTCGGGCGAACTCAAAGCAGTGACTAACTACTCTTTTTCACTGTCATGTCCTGTTCGGCTGAAGTCCAATTCACGATCAAAAATGTTGCGCCCTGGTTTAAGGATGCTCTCCGTGTCCACACGGGAACTCCACAACGCTACTTGGCCAATGGGTGAAGGGGCTAGTCTATGTGATAAGATGGGCTAACGTTCCTTAACCAGTAAGAAGCTCTGCAGCTTATGTGGGCTTTCACCTCTGCTTACTGAATTGTCGTGCGGCTGAATTCCCCGCACAAAGGTCGAACATAGTTCTTCATTCCTTCATTCATCCACGGTGCAATCATGGATCCTTTATCGCTCGCTGCCAGTATCGCTGGCCTGGTGAGTCTCGCGGGTGCTGTTATATCAGCTGGTTACAAATTGAACTCCAAGTTAAATGAGGATACGAGCGACACAAAAACACTCGTTCACGAAACAGCAAACTTCTCGGGTATTTTGCTCGGTGTTAAGTCACACCTGGAGTCCTTTAGCTCTCTTGATGTTGATTTGGAGGCTGTTCACAACACTATTGAAGACAGCAAGCTTACGATAAAGCTTATCGATGAGTTGTTAGCCAAGCTTTCAAAGTCAAATCGTATTGAGATGTTGATCAAGGCTGGTGGAAGGGAGGAGCAGGCTGTGAAGTTACTTCGACGTATTGAGCAGTACAAGATGTTCTTTGTCCTATGCTTTCAGCTTGAGCAAAGGTAAAGACTTTCTTGATCCATCCAGGAAAGAAGAAACACTGATTTGGAACAAGCTCTCAATCTGAAACCCTCCAGATCCAGATGGAGGGGATTGTGACTCAGTTGAAGTCATTAGACGAAACTCAGAAGAACGTTGAGAAGGCAGTTGGTAAGTTGGTAGATGCTGGTCAAAGTAAGTACTTATCTCCTCCTTGCGAAACTGGCGCTCAAATGATACTGTGCAGTTCAGCAACAAGAAAAGATCATCAAGTGGCTTGGCACACCAACAGAAGATGAACACGATGATCTATGCAAGCAACGAGATACGTCATCGGCTGAGTGGATTTTGAAGAGGGAAGAATTCAGCAATTGGCTGTCTTGTCCAGGTTCAGCATTATTATGTCTCAACGGAACGCGTAAGTGCCTTGACCTATGCGATGCTAATGCTAAATATTCTCCTAGAGGGCTCAGGAAAGTCGGTTATCGTGTGAGTTTCTACAAACGATACTATTTATGATGATATGGTGGTTGATAGGTCTGTAGATCCAAGGTTATCGAATCGCTTCAGGAGTCTATACTCGAGCCAGGAAGTAATGCTGTAGTTTACCATTACTGCCGCTTCACCAACCCAGCCAGCCTCTCACCTGCGAATCTAGTCGGGTCGCTCATAGGTCAGCTTCTCAAACAATCTTCCAACCCAAGTGCCCTCTTAGAAGTTGTGAAAAATGTCTACGAAAAACATCGCAAGCGATCAGCCCACCCAAGTCTCCAAGACCTGCAAGCTCTATTCACTGATCTCTCTAATTACTTCGAGAGAGTTCTCCTTGTCATCGATGGCTTGGACGAAATGAGTGGCTACTGGGAGATCTTGGACTTTTTGGAGACCCTACCCGAGGCAGATACCGAGTTCAAGGTTCTGATAGCGAGCAGAGCTGGAATGGGCCTCGATGATGCTTTTTCGTCCTGTTTCAGAGTCACAATCACATCGACGGATGTTGCATCCGACATCGAGAGCTTGGTCCGCAAGAAGCTCAGCAAGCGTCGATTCCGAGGAAGTGAAGTGGAGGAGGTCATCAAAGAGCTCATTATTCGTGCTGATGGAATGTAAGTAATCATCAAATATCACGACCAATGGCTGATCCTCATCTCCCACAGGTTTATATGGGTTATATGTCAGATTGACCATCTTTCCCGCGTTCGAACATCTCTCAGCCCAAAGCTTGTCCAAGCACTACCTAGAAACCTCGAAAAGACATTCGAGCAGGCCTTTCAAATGCTCGAGGACGAGGAAGAGAAGAAGCTTGCGAAGCGCATCTTGCAGTTTGTCATGTATTCTAACAAACCCCTCGATTTGTCAGAATTGGTTGAAGGAATCGCCATTACATCAGATACAAAGACACTCGACGATGTGCAATCCAACTCGTTGCGTGAGAAGAGTTACGTCTTCGAGCTCTGCGGAAGCCTCGTTCGAGAATCTCAGGCAACATCGAAGATTGATCTGGCACACTACTCTGTGTATCAGTTTCTCCAGTCTCCTAAGATCGAGGGGAACAGGGAAAACGAACTCTATCTTGACAAGTCCCATGGCAATATAGAGCTTCTCACGGCTTGCATTCAGTATCTGACCATCGAGAACATTTCAGCTGGTGGCATTGCCGAAGAGGTAGAGGCTGCACTGGAGGATGACGATCTGTACATCAGCCCCGAAGTGTTTACAAATACGCCATTCCTCCAGCATGCTGTTAGTAATTGGCCAGCTTATGCTTCGAAACTCTCAGACGCCGAGCTTAAAGATATCTGGACCTCTGTTCTACTTCCGTTCTTCGAGCCTAGTTCGAACTACTTCAAGTTCTGGGTACGCAAAGCACGCTATCTTCACGGATACTACAAGTATCCTCCGGGAATCACACCACTGCACGTCGCTGCTGCCCATGGGCTGCCAAGTCTGGCAAGAATCCTTTTGGAAGATAGCCATCTCAGCAAAGCGACTTGGCAGATATCGAAAGCCAAAGTGGGGAGCAGGACGCCGCTACATATGGCTATCGAGAACGATCAAAACTCGGTGATCGATCTTCTTCTGGAACTTGATCTTATCGACTCCACAGACGAAAGAGGCAGAACCCCTCTGCATCTTGCTATTGAGTGTGCAAATGAAGAAGCTGTGACCAAACTGATCTCAGCTGGTGCAAATGTGAACCACTGCGAAGCTGATGGCCGAACACCGCTCTTCATCGCCATCGAGAACAACTGGGATGGCCTGGCAACACAACTCGCAGAGATGGCCAGCCAGTACACGACCATGCCAGACGGGCGGGGGCCTCTCCACTTGGCAGCGCAGACTGGAAGCACAACGTGGATGAAGTGCCTGATGCTCGCATTTACCCCAAGGGCCATAAACAAACCTGATAATCGTGGTTGGAGCCCTCTACTCTACGCTGTTGATAGGGGCCATTTGGACGTCGTCAAGCTCTTATTGTCAAATCCGAACTGTATTGAGAGTGGTGATAAGAACGGTTGGACGCCCCTTCATGCTGCTATTAAGCAACAGAATCTGGCCTGTGCCACAGAGTTACTGATCTCTAATGTTCCGAAATTGCCATATTCGGAATATAGACAAGAGCCTGAAAGAGGAATGGAAGAACCTGACGCTGAGATGACAGGGAAATATGGTGAGGCATACAGATCGAGACGACCCGCTGCAGCAACTAGAGGGGGCCCAAGTCGACGCTTAGAGGAGTGGGCACCATTATCCGAGCCCCAACCACAGACAACAGTCTCGTCGCCATTACTTCTGGCAGTCTCCAGTAACTACAAGGTTGGGGTTGAATTGCTCCTCCGCCATGCCGAAGCCTATGGCCGAAAAGAGATAGGCCTGTTAGAGGAAGATGGCGAATGCCTCAAAGCATCAATGATGTTAACTGAAACGATCATCTTTAAGAAGCTGATACCAGTCTCAACAGCAAAGAGCATACTGGCTATTCTACCCGATTGTCTCGAGAAGGGCGGAGTGTTTATGGATGTCTTAAAGCAAAGACTGGACAGTGACTTTGCACACAAGCAGCTTCTACCAGAGGCATTGTCTGACGACAGGGTGACGCTTGAGGTTCCGCATATGATACTGGATACCTGGCCCGTCCAAACCACCTCACTTCCAGATAACATACTCCAACTCGCTGTACAAGTCGGATATGACCATGACTTACGCTTAATGCATCGTCTCATTGATGGAGCAGCCAATACCTCTTATGTTGACAAAGAAGGGCGAACCCTGTTACATATGGCAATCAACCACTTCAACTGGCCTGCGACGGCCTTCATGATTGAGAGTCTGCCATTTAGCAAAGAGATATTATCCAGTACTCTTCACAATCTCGTTAACGTTGCTCCAACACAAGGCAATGATATCGATCCTGAGATTCTCTCAATCTTGAATCTGCTTCTCGAAAAGGGCGCCGATGTCAATAGCCATGATAGATTTGACCGCAGTGTTTGCCACATAGCAGCTGGTCGAGACGACAGTGCGTTCTTGAAATGGGCATTAGAGAACAACACTGTACTGGCTGCTCCAACCTCGAGAGAAGATACTCCAATCACCGTGGCTGTGAGGTATCGGAAATATGAGAATTTGCAATGTCTTCTCGATAACATTCTTCAGACTGCGCCAGAGACTCTGGTTGAGTTCCTGGCCACGCCAAGTGCAAGCTGTGGGATACCCCTCATTCAGGCCATTGAGCTCTCCGACATCACAAGCTTGACCAAGCTTGTGGAAGCTGATGAGGCTACCGAGTTGCTGGTCAAGAAGGATATCGATGAATGTCAAAGTAGGCGGCTGACAGCTTTTACCGATGCGTTGTGCAATGCTATTCGGAAGCAATCGGACGAGGCTGCGATGCTATTGATCAAATCCATGAGTAACATCTCATCGACAAGTTCATCAGGGGCGACGCCCCTGCATGCGGCTGTGCAGGAGGAAGATGAAAAGATGGTAAAGGTGCTTCTCGAGCACGGGGCACAGTTGAACGTACAGCATCGTGACACAGGAGAGACACCATACGCAGTTGCAACAGTCGCAAATCTGACAAGGATAAAGGCTATTCTAAGCGAGCGTCAAGTGGAATTTAAGCCTCCAGATATCATTGCAGCAGCCAAAGCTGGAGACGAAGGCTTGGTTGCAAAAGTCTTGGCTGCATACCCTGATGACTTGTACAATCAGAGAAAGGCACTATTCACAGCCCGAAAATTACGACAGAAGAAGATTGAGAAGACACTCCACGAAGTTTTATCAAAGAATACCGAATCTTCCGTGGTGGACGACATAGCCAGGAATGCATACGGCGATACCGTTCTGCACCAAGCAGTTCGTGCAATGAACCCCGAAAAGCTAAGGTCTTTGTGCAGTGGTGATAACAGAGCGGTACTGGATGCTTACGACCTTGGTGGTGACTCTGCTTTGATGCTTGCTATCCGAATGTGTCACTGGAGCGGTGCTGAGGTCTTGGCTAATGCAGGGGCGGATATAGATGAGGCCCTTGAGAAGGCGCATGTGGAGGGTTGCGACCTATGGATTGATAAGCTTAATGAGCTCAAGAATCGTTATGGAAGGGTAAGACAATTCGTATATTCGGTTGGGAATGGTAGAGGTTAGGATTAGCTTTAAGTGGCCTGTCTTTAACCTGGCGCGGTTCTAAGCAACAGCAGCCACAATTTTCCAGGGTTCTCGAGGATTGAGAGTGCACTGATGGAGAGGTATGGCGTCGTTAGACGTTTAGTCTAACCCATCCTTGAATCTGGCATGGGTTACGCAATCGACGCGTTGCACTACTTTGACGGGTGTTTACAAGGGGAGAATTCCATGGGTTAGCAGACTGGCACGTCATGGCAACAGTCTCCACCTTGGGCCAGAATCCTGTCAGTGATCGGGTTTATTCGACGGTAGTTTGACGAGTTCAGCACTCGAGGCATGGCTTTGCCGCCTCTAAGTACCAGTCATTCCAGTAGGGAGCCCTATTGCGAACCGCCTTACCCAGCCGTCGGTCGCATTCGTCGAGAATTATATAATCTAAAAGATCAATTTGTTATGATTGATGCCTTCCTCTTGAGAATGAAGAATAAGGACCTGTCTACCAAAGTGATCGATCCCCTCGTATCTAAATCGCTAGAAAAGATCATCAAGGTCATCACGACAATGCTTACCAATAACCTGTCCGAATGGATCGATTCTGACACGGCGGGCTTATTAAGAAGGGGAATGACATACCGGCAATTCCAAGATTTGGAGTCGGATATCCTTTGCAAACAGGCTCGATATTGAACCAGCGCAGAATGATATATGTTGCTCGCCTGGGATGATATGCAACCACTGCGAGCCTCTACTGGAGATGCTTCGTGGTGCTGTCGAGTTTACCGAGTCTTTGCTAATGATAAACATGTAGCTCGGGGCGAGCCCTGGTTTATTACGCCGCCGACCCTCGGCAACGTATTATGAGTGCCAAGCTATTTTATTGAGCACATACTGAGATTTATTTAGCATTCTTCAGTGCTCTCGTTACGACACAAAATGAAACTAGCTCCTTTCTCCAACAATAAATCTACTATCTCAGTATGCCCATTGTTTAATGCCTCGCTTAGAGCCGTCGACCCAGCATCATTTCGCGTTTCGTAATCAGCCCCTTCCAATAAGAGCACCCTCACAACCTCAATATGCCCATTACCAGATGCTGAATTGATAGGCGTCCATCCTTGGTTGCTTCGAGTTTCACAATTAGCTCCTACTTGTACGAGCATTCTGACAACGTCGTTGTGGCCGCTGGACGAAGCCAAGTTTAGCGGTGTCTACCCACGACAATTGATGGTTTCAAGCGTCGTTAAGGGAGCGCCCTTTTCTAATAATTACCTCACAGCCTCAGCATGTCCTTTTTCAAATGCTGAGCTGAGTGGTGTGTATCCTTTCTTATTTTGCCTCGTGAATTCAGCCCAGTGTTGCAAAAGCAGCTCGACAATTGCAGTGTGACCACTTTGCGAGGCAAGGTTCAATTGTGTCCATCCGTCTATGCTTTGAGTTGTATGGCCAGCCCCTCTTTTGAGGAGTAGTTCGACAATATCGGTATGCCCACTCTGCGAAGCCATGCATAACGGTGTCCATCCATTCTCTTCTGCGGTCGTTAACCCTTCACCGTCTTCAACCAATGCCTTGGCAAGCTCGAAACTTCGCTCTCTTAAAGCGGAGGTCAATGGTATCCATCCAATACTACCATCAGATGTTCCTGTAAGAAGCAGCATCTTTCCACTACTGATCGGACGCGGACTGGTGCGTTTTTCAAGGCCGTGACGGATGGTGGAGATATCCGACTCCTGCCAAATCAAGGGGTCATCTGAGAGTATAATGAGGACAAGTCTCAGAAGTATCAAAGACTTCAGGTGTATAGTTCACTATCCCAGGAAGCATACGTAAGTGTGTATGGGGGCCAAGTCAAAGTAGTATTTGCCTTGCCTTAGTGCTTATATCACGAGCACACAACTATTTCCACAATCTGATAAAAACTGAATGTCAATTTTAAGTCTAGGCCCAACCTTGCATCTTCCTCTTCTCAAGTCTATTTGCGTGTGGCATCAACAGTGAGTCACGCAACTTGTCCAAGGATGCTTTACAAAAGTCCTCCGTGCAAGGAGGGGCGAATGGGGGCGAGAGCTAGCTTGTGGATGGGCTGTGTTTATTGAATGATAAGAGATTCCAACTGTAAGGAATGCAAGACTGGCCAAGGCTCAACAGTGTATCCCTTCGGCTTGATGATACCACTCCTAGCTCACAATGATTTACGTAACAAGCCCAGAGCGATGCTCTTAAACTCCTCTCCATACTGTAGCTTTGTTCTCCAACGCAATGGAATTCCATCCTCACCGTCCCTCGCACCGAGCAAGCCGCCCGAAATCGCAGCATTTGTATCCGTATCGCCACCAATACGCACTACATCAACCAGAACATCCTCCAGCCCACGCTTGTCCAGCAATGCTGCAATGGCAATGCTCAAGGAATCAAGAACGAAGCCACCATCATCATCTTTCAGCTTAGGTGAGGCACCTGTCTCGGCCATCGTGGCTATACTAAGCTCTTTTCCCAACTCGATAGCCCGGTTTACCTGGGCAGATTTGAGTGTAACCGCAACATGTTGGCCGGCGGCGATGGCATCTGCGGCACTGTTCCTGTTAATCAACTTGGAGACAATCGTATTGTAGGCGGCGCAAGAGACGGTGGATTTCTTATCGTTGTGTGTTACGTGGCTGATGCGCTCGCTTTCGACGATTAGCGTCTCTGGATTAGTCTGAAGAAGGCCTGTAGGTATACAGCGCATTAAACTGCCTTTTCCAGCCCTTCCCCTCCCAGCTCCTGCACAGTCGGGGCCTCGTGCCCCTCGATACTTCTCTAGGCCATCTGACACCGCCTCCCCGATATCTTTTGGGCGACTCCCAAGCTCTCTACCGGGCCAGTCACCGTCCTCTCATTTTAGGAAGTTCTCTGCCGAGAGACGAGCAATATCGTCTCCTGGCTAGAAGTCGCGATAAGCTAGCAATACCGCGCGGGTCCTATAAAAGTAGATACCTACAGTTCTTATATTATACTATGCTATATTTATGCCACCTATAATAAGAATAATTTATTATAGTAACTTTATCATTCGTCGTTCCGCCATTGATGGAGTGTAAAGGTTAGCGGGGCCAGCGAAAAGTTAGCGGGAACGTCGATGACGTTGGCTAACTTGTATGACCCATTATTCATAGTCAGCGTCATCAGACATATAACCACGAAGACTGATGCTGGTATTTGCAGAATATCACGTACTTGAAATGGCTGATTTAAGTCTATATCTGCTTTTCTTCTATCCTCCCTGAAATTTTACCCTCTCAAGCATATTTTCATCATCATCATTTTTCCAGTTAAACGAAGAATTTACATCAAACGTAGAACACCGTGACCACCATGGCTACTCGTATGTAAAAGCCTTTCGCGATACATCATATCGGCCTAAAGAATATGCTGACTTATTCCCAGACCACGCAAAGAATGAAGTTCTCAAGGCCGCTGCCTTATTCGATGTATCTCACATTACGGCAGTGGTGACAGGCGGCGCAACCGGCATTGGTCTGATGATCACCCAAGCTCTGCAGTCCAACGGAGCCAAGGTCGGCATCACAGGCCGCCGTAAAGAGGTTCTTGAGCAAACCCAGAAGACCTATGGTACAGGCCCTGGAAGCATCCATGTCCTCCCTGGTGATGTCAGCCAGAAGGATGAGGCTATCCGCCTTGCGGAAGAGGTAGGCAAGAAAGAGCCAAATGGCATTCACCTACTCGTCAACAATGCTGGTATCGCAGAGGATGACAACACCAAGTTCTGTAAGTAACCTGGTTTGTAACTGCGAGCTGGTACTGATCAGAATGGTCTTGTAGCATCCGCTGGTGAGCCCGATATGGCTGATGCAAAAGCACTCTCGGAGCACTTCCTCAAGACTGAGCCTGGACAGTGGGCAGATACACTGAAGACAAATGTGACTGGACCTTACTATATGTCCATGGCATTCCTCCCACTACTCGCCAAAGGTCGCGAAACCACTCCAGGTTATTCCTCCCAAATTGTCAATGTCTCCTCAATCTCAGGAGCTATGAAGGGTTCTAGCATGGGCCAACCAGCCTACGCCACTTCCAAGGCTGCACTGACGCACCTCAGTCGCATGATAGCTACTCTCACCAAGGACATCAAAGTGCGAGTCAATGTTATCGCACCAGGGTTATTCCCCAGTGAGATGACTACTGGAGAGTCTGATGAGGGTAACAAGAGCAACATTGATAAGAAGATGACAAACCCAGCAGGACGACCTGGCCATGACACCGATATGGCTGCGACTATTCTTTTCCTTGCTGGAAAGGGTGGCTTGTTTTATAATCGACAGGTTGTTTATCCTGACGGAGGTAAGTTTCTCTTAATTGACTTATGTTTAGTCTTGTATTGACTTTTTTCTTAGGTTCGATACTGATCAACCCAGCAATCGCAAATTGAAACTGTTGTAGCTGATAGAGCGGAATTAGATAGCCATTACAACATGGCACATGGAGTTGACAATAAACAAGGTCTTTGTATCATAAGTTGAAAATACGTTGTTTAGTTGTTAAACTAAGTCTGACTATAACCTCTAACAATATGAAGTCCTGTTATATCAACCACTTCAAACCTGCTCGTTTTCTTCAGCAATAGCTCGAGACTTCTCAGCACTAAGGTCAGCACCCTCGGCATTGCGTCGGAATTCCTCCTCCTGCAGTGTCAACTCTTCAGACAGTTGGCCATGGGCCTTCCACACAGGCTTGATCTCAAAGAGGCGATCCATGGTGTCAAGAGGCAGGCCCTTGGTCTCAGGAATGAAGAAGAAGACGAAGGTGGCAGAGAGGATCATGAGCGACGCGAAGAAGAAGTAGACGCCGTAGCCCATCTTGATAAACATCTGGGGAGTAAAGCGAGAGACGATGAAGTTCCAGAACCAGTTGTTGGCAGCAGCGGAAGCCTGACCGAGCGATCTGCAGCATGTTAGCAATGTGTCTAGATAGAGAGGTGACGGAAGAAACGTACCTGGAGTTCTCGTTGAACATCTCTGAGTTGAGCACCCAGGGAATTGGGTTCCATGTGGGGGAGTAAAAGGCAGTCCAAAGGTAGAAGAAGAAGACGGCAGCAATTCCACCGCTCGACATTTTGGGAGCCTCAGCTCCATCGGCAGCGGCAGCAGCCACCTTGGCAGCCGGGTCTGCAATCTTGATATAGGCGCCGATGAACCACATGCAGAGGGAACCACCAACTGAACCGATAATCAACAACTTTCTGCGTCCCACAGTCTCAATCAGGAACAGAATAAAGATGATGGTGATGGCCGTTTTGACCACGCCGAAGATACCGGTGGTCAAGAAGGAAGTGTTAGTGCCCTGGATGCCGATACTCTTGAACACAGTAGGACTGTAATAGTTGATAGCGTTAATGCCGGAACCGTTCTGCCAGAGGAACATCATGCCTCCAAGGAAGAAGCGCCACTGGACCTTGCGGCTCTTGAGCGCAGTGAATGGCTTCCAGAAACCAGGGCCGACTTCCTTGTTGTAGCGTTCGAGTTCCTGGTCGATGTAGCTGACCTCTTCGACGAGATAAAGGTCATTGGCCGGCAGCTGTCTCAACCAGCACAGGTTCTTCATGGCTTCCTCACGGCGACCCTTGGAGAAGAGCCAACGAGGCGACTCCTTGATCCAGAAGGAACCGAAGAGCAGCATGCCTGCGGGGATGAGCTGGACAGCAAAGGGGATGATCCACTGCTTGTGGCTAGGAGCCATGGTCTCAGCAAGTCCATAGTTGATCCAGAAGCCGACAAGGCCGCCAATCTGCCAGCCAAGCTCGTAGATACCAACGAGGCGACCGCGAATAGCAGGAGGAGACAGCTCAGAGCAGTAGATCGGGACCATATTCGAACAAGCGCCAACACCAACACCAGCGAGAACACGACCGCCGATGATGAGTCCCAAGCCACGCTCAGCATTAGCGCCAAGCATCATACCCGCGCCCAGCATGAAAACAAAGCTGAAAGCAATAAGGGAGTAACGTCGGCCGATGAAATACGAGGTGATGTAGGCGAATAAACTGCCGAAGAAAGCACCGGCTTGATAGACGGAGACAATGTTGGACTTGAGAAGAGCGAGATCATTGGGTTCGTACGAGGCAAAGTCGAATTCCTCGGTGAAGGACGGCAGCGCGATCGTCGTGCCGATAAAGGCGGAGTCGTAGCCGATCATGCATGATGCGAAGGACGCGATGGCAGCGCAGGTGTAAACGCGCCAGTTGTAAACGGACTTGGGAGTCGGCCTGTCCTCATTGACGGCGAAGATGTTGTTGATGGTGAGGCCCATGATGGAAATTGTCAGCCAGCACAAGGGGGAAGAGTTTGTGTCTGTGGAGGAGATGAAGATCTGGGGTTCGAAACTAAGTATGGGGAAGAGAAGAGCCTTTAATATATGCGTCTGGTCCAATGGTCTTGAGCCAATTACAGCAACGCCTGCGCTTGAAAGTTTATCCCATCCCTGTTCGTAGTCTTCACTGGCGCGTCTTAGCGCGTACTCTGAGTTGTGCGGGGACATGAAGCAGTAGGACTAGAAAGGTCGAGATTCAGAAAACCCCGCATACGCTGGGGTAGCGCCAAGGGATACTTTTCGCTCTAACCGGAACTCGGGAACATGACCAGTCGGCAGTAGCGTCAATGGCTAAGAGTTTACCCCCTGCGCTGTCGCATAGTTGCGCCTAATTTCCGTATTCAGTCTTGGATGATTGGGAGCTGTCGTTTACCTACATTGGGGAGTTCTGGGGTTGGCAACCAGATTCTGGGGACCCCGCATGGAATTAAACTAGTGGGGTAAGTAATCATCCCCACGCGTCTGCCGATATAAAAGACTCGTCGTAAGCTCGGGGGTAAGTGTTGATCCCTCTATGCCATTCACTCCTTGGATGAGTGCCAGCAGCCAAGTGCCAAGTGTTCAACAATTTAACTTGATGCGCATATACTCAAAATTGGGAACAGTTGGTTGTATTACCTCGGATAAAAAGATGTCTAATGAAATTGACTCAAAGGTGCAAGCGACTGCAAGTTGATGGTGGAGCCGGCCAACTGAAACGAGGCCCATATCCGCCATGCGACTTCATCAAGGAACGAAAGGAACAGTTGACAGATATGGATCTCAAGACGAGGACCCCGTATTGGATAGTGACTGTGGAGAAAAGGGAAAGGATCTGGCGAGGTCAGGGTTGTTCGGTACCTTGAACCGACCGCGTTCCTGAACGGGTGCATTGCAGCGTCGGCCCTACTTGTTTGCCAGTATAGATGGCAGTGACCTACAATTTCTAGACCCCTTCCCCAGAGTTTATCCCCCGACACTAATCTTCCCCACCGGCTTTTGACTTGTGATCAGCTCTGGTGGAGTTGGGGGAGATTACCGCTGATCGATTGGCTCGTGAGCCTGAGCCTGAGCCAGCCATGACAACAGTCTCAGGGAGCTTGAAAGGGGATAAAGAAATAAGAGAATTCTAGTGACTAGACCAGTAAGCGCTCCCAGCGTTAACATGAGGCCATAGCGAGGTTAGGCTTTGTAACCTGAAGACGATTAACTGAGCTCCATGATTTCACCAAATAGTTTTGCAACAAGCCGTCTTTGTGGCAGTGCGTCAAATAGCCAACTACTGCAGAACCTTTGAAAATACCTATGTTATAAGTTATGCTCTGAAGATTTGTCGGACCATCGGTGAAGGGCTCACAGATACAGAAAAAGGCCACACGACATTGATTGGCGAAATGATATAGGGTAGGATGATAGTTTGTCAAGTACTCCAAACTCTACACTTAGTGGGACTCACAAGGGTTGGGTATTTCTAGCCATCTGTAAGCGGGTCGATGATAGAACAGGGAGAGGAATCATATGGCACTAAAGGTTCTTTAGCATCACTGTTCCTATGACTCTTTTATAAACATTGAGGATTCAGAGTGGAATACGAAGTATATGTGTAAATGGTATTTTATGAACGATGGCTTATTAAATTAACCAGTATATCGAAGTGAAAACAGGCCCCGCTCAATGGAGCTAACCAAAATGTTGCCACTCTGGAAGTAAGGGTAAACGGACCAAGCACCATAAAACTGCGCCTCACCGCCAACAGCATCATCCTCGGGATGAACGTCAAAGAAGCCAATCTCCTCAAACAGAGCGCCAGTATCATCCTGAGCAATTGAAGACACATTCACCATGCGAAGGCCAGATCCATAATTGGCCTGGTATGACACGCCGCCAACGACGTACTGGTTATGATCGATAGAACGAACAGGGCTCTTGTATACACCACGGAAGACAGGATACTCCAGGTCTTGGATATCGACAATGTATGTCGTGGTGTGCTGGTCAGCTGCAGGGCCAGTCTTTTCTTGCTCATCCAGCTCGTCGTCTAGGAGGAGATACTTGTGATCCTCGGTCAACCAACCCTGGTGGGTATAGGTTGCGCCGTTGTATGTAGTGCGCGACAGCTGGCGCGGCATAGTACGGCGAGAAATGTCGACGATAGTGAGCGCATCTTCATTGTAGTTGAAGCAGATCTCACGACCCTGGAAAGCCTTCTGGGGACCACGGTAGATAACGCACTGCGCGTCGTGAACGTAGCCGTCCGAAGCGACACAACCAGCATCCTGAGGACGCTTTGGGTTAGAGACGTCGATCATCCAGAGTCCAGCGCGACACTTGAGATCGTAGGCCGTACCGACAGCTGCAATAAGCGCAGTCTCCTCGTTGGCGACGATGTTGTGGCTGTTGCCGAAAGCGCTAAAGTGCGCCGCCAAGTCACTCCTGATACTGAAGGTGGGGGGGTTCTTCTTATCGGTGTTGAGAAGCTTGGTGAGGTCGAAGATCTGGAGACCGTGGCCAGCTGCCTCAGAACCGATGTAGGCGTAGTTACCGATGACTTTGATGTCGCGCCATGAAGAAGCGACGGTCTGGGTTGGAAGGCGACCGACGTAGGTTAGACTACCATCGGGGTGAACCTCTGCAAAGGCTGTGCCGTCTGATTGTCCTAGAAGGGCAAACTCACGGCCACTTGAAGCATGTGTCCAGCCTGAGGGGGGGATAAGTTAGCAAAACGAAGCGTCACAGAATAAAAGTAGCTCTGGGACATACCCCAGACATCATTGCCGACGCGTGTTCGGCTACCCATATCCTGGTGGCGCAAGAAACCCAAGAGGTCGATCTTGTTACAAGAGTAACCCCCGGCCTTGCCATCAGAACAAGGCGTGCCAGAGCTGAGTACTTTGTAGCGGTCTTTGTCGAAGACGCCAGCCGCCGCCTCACTCTCGTGAAGAGCCATCTTGCGCTGTTTAAGCTCTCCCATGCCAATGGCATGGGGCGCACTCTTGGCACGGAGGTAGTCTTCATTGTATTTGGCCGTGTTGATTCTCTGCGTCTGTGCGACGGCAGAGCCCGCTAGAGTGGCTAGGAGGAGGGAGGTGATGCTGGCCTTCATGTTGACGGATCAGGGAGGTTTCAAAGACGTGATGAGTGAGAAACTACAGAGCGGATATTACAAGGCTCGCGGGGACTCTTTATACTTGGTTTGAGATTAAAGTCAAGAGTTGGGAAACTGTCGTCGATCATTCCCCGGATTGGAAGCTAGTTCTTTTGTTCTTGGAAGCTGGACCTTTTGTGCTTGGCAGCTTATTCAATCCAAGAGATATGCGATAAGGTCCTCAATTTGGTCCGGGCCAAGTCAGTACTATGGATACCGATACTACCCTGGGTATTCACAGTGACGATTGAAATCAAACCTGCATCGTCGCTGACCATTGAGATGTCAGAGAACCCCTGGGATGATGTATATCATACCTAGATGGAGTTAGTAACTAAGACAAAGGTTCCCCAGAAATATCGGGCCAAGGATCAAGATGAACAGGCACATAGATAGCCTGCGCATAGATAATCTTCAAGACCACCAGTCATGTTTCGTGTTTTTCTAAGCGGCTCGTGGCCAAGGCTATGCCAAGCCATCGTGCCGATTAACTACCAAATTCATCTTAAGCTTATTATAAATATCTCACGGGTATATCACATGACCCACTAGGGACTTTATGAGATGCCTATTTAGGATAGAAACCCGCTTCTCGCCATGTGACCTGCTATTTACCTTGTGCTTCCAAGATAAAAGCGCAGTCTTGGCGCTGTTCTTCCCCGAAGCTCCCTACAGAGTACTATAGTCAAATAGTCTTCCTTCTGTTATAAAAAAGGGTAATATGCTTTAAACTAACTTGGTTTTCCTAAGCTTTAATTAAAGGATACCTTTAGGTATGCTTTTGCAAGAGATGAACCAGAATCCAAGTTCACAAAGGTATCCTCCAGCATTCTGTAACATTTTCATATCACTGACTAGACAAATTATTCACAGTTATATAGAAATTCACTTATGTCTTAATCGTATATAAAGCCGAGTTCATCTAAAAGGTCTCTTCGACCCGCTCCAGCATCTGTGAGGGTCACTTCGATGGCTTCGTAAGCAGGCTCAATACTACCAGTCCGTATCAATTTGATCCGCGTGTGACTTGGCAATTGGGGGACTGATATCACCGCGCATTGTTTTACGCAACTCTGGAGAAGAGTGTTTTGAGAATCTTATTTTGAATTGATATAGATGACATCTGATGCCTATATCAACCCCTTAGGGTTTTAATAAATCAGACCTTTAAGCATAGAAATGTAATTTTAGTAATCCAGAGACTGGGGTTAGGATCAGAGAGGAGCGTGTCTACGATGACTATGATAAAGGAGTATATATATATTCATTATAATATCCCAGTTTCATTTCATTTCTGGTTACCAAGATACGTAAGCCCAACCTCGATGTCACCATCCGTCGTAACAGTCGGGTTCTTCAGCTTGAAAGTTCTACCACTAGGAAGATGAAGCCAGCTTGTTGCTCCAGCCCTTTCCTGACACTCTCCGCTAACCCACTGATTTCAAGACGTTGCTTGACAAGATTTGCAACCGTCTCGCTCATCTTGACATCTACTATAATTCCGCCACAGAGGGTTTGGAAGATCCCCTGAGAATCATGGTCCTTGTAGCACTTGCAACTGTCGATAGTGATAACCGGGTCATTGAATCCAAGGTGGCCTGCCTCGACCGAGTTCAATCCGAGTTTGAGAGTCCACTGTATGTCTGCTTTGTAGTCTTGTTGTGAGCTATGTGTATTTTCTCCGCGGGAGTTGTTGATGGCCTCCTGATAGTGCCACGAAAGTGTACATCCCCCAATGAACTGACGTGTTCCTGGGTCAATCTGGACTTCAACTGTTGCGCTGCTTTTGGTTTTCCATGTTTGCGTGGATTGAAATCCACCGGCGGGATCTCCTCTCTCCTCTCTCTCTTTTCGTCCTGACCAGGCGAATCTGGCCCCCATATCTGAGATTTCTTTCCATGCAGGAGGTACAGCATCATTAGCGTATAGGAAAGCTCCTTCTGTGAGATCCCATGCTGCTTGCTCTTCGGGCTTGCCACCTTGCGCTCCCCTCGATTTGATACAAGTTCCAATTTCATTGACTAGTAAAAGTGACTCGCGGTTGAGAAACCGCAGATGCCAACCGGTGACTTTGGTCTCTGCTGCTTGTACAAGATGCGGGATGCCACCACTCTCGCTTTCTGCTCGACTTCTACTCCCGGAATAACATACGGCCTTCAGGTTCATAAAAAAAACAACGTGTCTTGCCACCTTTATAAACGGTGATGGGAACACAGATTTACTGGTCGCTGGTGACCAAGAGATCTATCACTATACGGCATTTGTTTGCTCCCAGTCTCTTTCCAACCATCAACTGCCCGCGTATAAAGTTATCACCTCAGGTTCGCTCCTGGGTCGGTCTGGGAATTCTATCGTTGGTTGGAAGCTTTCTAATGGGCTGCCTCAACATTTTCCTCCCGAGCTCATTGAAGCTTACAGAACGGCCAGCCCAGGGCAAGCGTTTTATGACCTGGTTACTGAGCATGCTCAACGTTCTGGTCCTTCTTATCCTGAATCGCAAAAAGTTTCTTTGCCGAGTTCAGGTACTTGCAGCTTTTAAACAACTGCCACTGGTGTACTGGACCATGTATGATGAGATGTCGGTAAATGGCGTGAGTACTGTTAATGTTCTCGCGAGCCTGAACGGAGGCTGCGCTCAAATCACGAAGATCGTAGCGGCCTTGGCGAGTAACGGGAATCTCGTGGACCCCGTGTCTCAAATCTCCGATGCAATTGCAGGGGTGTTTTCTGCGGGTTGTATAATTTCACAATGTATCATTGTGAAAATGAACCTCAACTCTGGGACTTACCAAGAAGTGCATACATTGTTTGGAATGTAAAATCTATAATATGGTATTATCCACTTTATTTACTATCTATAATTGTTATAAAGAACTTTAGTCGCATAATAAGTGAGAAATGTTTATATATACGCTTAAATAGAGAGAGTAGAGGAAATACAATCTTACTAGAAAACCTCTTACTAATAGAATTCATAACAAATAGAAAGACAAAACTCAATTCCACGATAATCAATCCATCTCGAGTACTCTACAACGTTACTTTACCAATCGAAAGGTTGTCGAAGACCTCAGATCCCTTGAGCTGAAGCCAACACTGAGCTTTATGTCACCCTTCGGTGCCACCCAGTCCTGGATAGTAACATCCCAATAACTCAGATCCCGACGCTTTAGGCTGAATGGCACTTTCTTGGACTCCCCAGGCTCAAGATGGACCTTCTCGAACCCACGCAGCATCTGTACTGGGCTGTTGGCTGGGATGTTGTTCTTGGGCAAAGAAGCATACAGCTGGATGACTGTCGCGCCTGCAACTCGGCCGGTGTTGGATACCTCGACGGAACACTTGACGACTGTTTCCCAGAGATGAGGGTTACCGCCTAGTGCCAGTGTAGCGTTGGAGAGGGATGCGCGGGCAGAGATCTTGTTTGCTGAGGAGACGACGAGCTTGGAGGATAGATCAAAGGTGGCGTAGCTGAGACCGTAGCCAAACTCATAGAGAGGGTCCAGGCCCTTGTTGTCGAAGTGTCGATAGTCAATGAACAGTCCCTCGGTAAAGTCACTTTGCCAATTCGAAGAGTCTTCAGCTGCGGAGCCAGTGATGTTGATGATATTTCCGTTGTAGTCCTCCTCTTTCTTGGCAATGGTATATGGGAGCTTGCCAGAGGGATTGACCTTTCCGGTCAAGACGTCCAGGATGGAGTTGCCTGATTCCTGGCCTGGGTAATGCGCAGCGACAATAGCACTGACGTTGGGGTTCGTTGCCCATGGCATCACGTCCGGCCCTCCAGAGTGAGTGACTACGATGGTGCGACGAGGGCAGCGTGATGCAATACTATTGACGACCTGGACTGAGTTGTCATCTGCGACAAGAGTTTTGCGATCAAACCCCTCGGTGGCGAAAGACTTGAGGAAGACGATGCAGACCTCTGGCCAGGGGTACAAACCAGGCATACTGCTGAGAATAGCCGTATTGTTGGTGACGTATTGAAGCCGTTTGTCGTTGTCCTTGGCGTAAGACTTGAACGCATCCAAGGGACTGACAACGTAGCTTGGTCGGCCGCTTCCTGAACCGCCGCCAGAGATAAGAGTGCCGAGATCGATGCCATCGTGGTCGCTGAAGAGGGTACCAACGGAGGGATCAGCAGCATCATTGCCAAAGAGACCGATGTTGGTGAGGGACTTGTTGAGAGGAAGAATGGAGCCTTCATTCTTGAGCAAGACTGTTCCGGCAGCAGCGATCTCACGGATGAGAGCTGAATGGTTGCCGCGAACATCGCGACCAACTGGAGAAGGGCCGGGATAAGGGTACTTGAAGCCGTTGTAGACGAGGGGCTGAGATGATGGGTCCACAGAGGGGTAGCCTTTATCCTGACCAAGATAGAAGTAAGGCGTCAAGATCCGTCGCACCATTCCATCCAAATCCGACTCCGAGAGTGTCTCGTTCTTGACAAAATTGACAAGATTATCACCCCAGTACGTCTCAACTAGGGGAAGTAGATTGACAGGTCCGGGCTGGTTCATATCAAGACCTGCCTTGACGGGACCAAGTCCAGGCGGGGTAGCCAGAAAGTCCGACATGACATACCCTTCAAAGCCAAGCTCTTTCTTCAAGAGGTTATTGATCAGATGCTTGTTTTCGCAGCTATATGTCTCATTGACACGGTTGTAGCCACACATGACTGATGCTACACCAGCGTGAACGGCGTCTGCAAAGGGCCAGATATACAGCTCGTGCATGGTGCGATCGTCAATGTTGGAGGATACTGCGTCTACCATCTTTCCGTTGATCAGTGTGGGTTTTCGCTGCGTTTCTTGTTCATTGCCAACGAGATGCTTGGCTGTAGCCTGGACACCGGTATCTTGGATTGCTCGAATTGTTTCATCCATGGCGATGCCGGTTAGGTAAGGATCTGGCGAGAAGCCCTCCCAGTTGCGACCGCCATATGGACTTCTGCCCAGGGCTCCCGCAACAGGTCTAATATATCGTCAGTGATCACAATACAAAAAGGGGTGACAGATCTTACCCAAGAATGACGTGAGCACCCTTTGCTTTGAATTCCTCCGCCATGGCCTCTCCCCTCAGCGCCATCAACTGCCTATCCCACGTCGCAGCAGTAGTAACGCCAGATGGAAAGACACTGACTAGATCTCCGAGACGAAGCCCAATTGGTCCGTCTTGAATGCAAAGACCGCCAAAGCCAAGTCGTTTGATGGGCGCGATGTGCTCGATGCATGTTCCATCAAAGGTGCCTGTCGCCATCAAGGACTTTTCCTTAAGTGTCATCTTGGAGATCAGTGAGTCTGCTTTACCACGGGCATTGAGCCATTGCGAGGGGTCAATTGCTGTGCCATGTCAGTAAGCCTTGGCCGAGGTGTTGAGGACAATCTAACCTGATGATGATTCAGGTCCTGCCACAATGGGCAAGACCAATGATAGTAAAGACGCCAAACTAAGTCGATACATCTTGAGTACAGAGTATTCAGTCTTTGAGCTACTGTCTTAGCATCACTACGCTGTTTACCAACACTTCAGCCTTATATACACTCCTACTCATGCACTTGGGCACCAAATGAGCACCCACAATAATATTCTCGCCGAGTTCCGCACAGCCCCCAAAAGAGGCCGAAATGAATCGTAACATGCCAAGAACAGCCCAATCCTCCATCCCTCAGCTCTATTAGCCCCAACCTAATCTGTACAAGAATAGGCGCAAGAGTCCAGACCTATATCCATCCGAGAGCTTATCTTACGATTTATCGTTGCATATTATGATTTCAGCTGACAAGGGGCGTTCGCATTTCTCCCAGAATGCGACGCGTCAATTCTGTACCTAGATTACCGCTACCCTACCAAAAGTACTCGTCAAATCCCTCCTGCAGATCCGTGACTATGCCTTTCATGAGCTCAGCTGCCTGTCCCTTTGGCACTGAGACTTGTACCTGGTATCCCAGTCTCTTCGCATCGCCTACATCATTAGCCGCCTTTGCCTTGTAAATCATGCACCAATTTCGGACAGGCAAAGCCTCCACTTCCAAGGGCTGGCAGAACATATGCTGCTCCTGTCCGAAGTTTATCTCCTCCATGGAAACTTTAGTCCAATCATCTACATACAAAGTATCAGGGTCAAATGCGGGCGTCAAATCCATGAGCCCATTGACAGCTTGAATAGACTGAATCCACTCATCGCCCTTAGCCAATTTCTCTGGCGCCAGCCCAGTGACTCCTTCGCGAACTGCAAATGCCACTTCGCTCAGATTCTTAGACGCTGGCAAATACGGCGTATCAACAGCTGTGATACAATTACCGAAATACTCCCTAGGCATGTTTCTAGCCTTTCGTGCATCTACTATAGTGACAATTCGCGTAACACGCGGATGCGACATGAGCCCGTTGTACACAAAGCGGTTCAGCGCCTTGAGTAAGTAGGCTTTAAATGCATCTTGTGTTGAGCATGTCGCCGGGTGTAGCCGAGCCCGTGCTTTCTGAACAAGGATACTGAGATCTTCTGCTGAGACATCAAATCTTGCATATTCCAGGGTCTTGAACACTATCGTGTGAACCAGTGGGGCATAGGCTTTGATCTTGCTTATCACCGTGGGGGAGAATAGCTGTGATCGCCGGGGAAGACGTCGAGGTATATCTTCCAACAATGCCGCTTTCGAGAGAGACTTGAAGCGGATCCTCTCAGCGACGTGGGGAGATATCGATAGTGTCTCTTGAGTATGTATATCATGCCATGCCTTTAGAAGATGGTATAGTGACAAGGCATCTCCAAGGACGTGGCAGAAGCTCACCCCCAGGACTGTCTGAGAGGTGTGAGGCAAGTATGTGACGGTGGTCTGTAACAGAGGAGCTTGGCCATTCAGGACTTTCTTAGTCGTGATGCGATTGATGAACCTCTTCCAAACAGAAGGATAGAATGCCCCTTGATGGTCTTTCTGCCAGTATAGGGGAACGGGGTGGTAGAGGTCCAGCGAGAGCTCTCCGCGTGTAGCTGCAGAGGGTCTTCTGAAGCGCCCGTACACAGGCGGGAACAGTGACAGGGTCTTTGAGAGTGATGTTCGCAATTGATCCTTGTCCAAGGTACCGTTAATGACGAGGACCACATCAACAGGCATGAAGTAGGTGTCGAGGAAGCTGAGCGGGAAGACTTTATCGCCACTCCCTTGATCTTCATACTGAAGATCAATACGCTGCGCCATAATGAAACGAAATTGGCAATCTCATGGTCTGTAATAACAATTAACAGCAAAATAGTACGAAAAGATAAAAGGCTTCCAAAAGATCATTTGGTTGCAAACACCTGTCTGAGCCCCTCGGCCAGTTTCTGCAGAAACTCGCCGTTCAGCCCCCAAATACCCCCTACAAACGCCCCGATCACCAATACCAGAATAGCAAGCCGGACGAGCCCACTAGCAGTCAACCACACATTCGCAATCTCCATCCCATAATCCCTCACAGACGCTCTGAGGGGCGTAGTCCCAAAGAAGCAAAGATTCATAACAAACGCACTCCTCTTGCGCTCCTTCAGCCTCCTAGCCCTCATCGTATCCACATATTCCCTCAGCATACCCGCCCTCTTCTCAGTGGGAGTGCCCGGGAAGCGCATGATAGTCCTACTAAGATCCACTGCATCCTCCATAGCGCATGCAGCTCCTTTTCCTAGAAATGGCGCCATACTACCTGATTAGTATCGAAGGATTCCAGAAGTGTTTCGAGAACGTACTTGAATGTGGCATCACCAACTAGCGTTACATTGTCCGAATCCCACGGCTCACTAACGTCTACCATGCGGAAGACGTTGGCGTAGGCAGAGTCCGTGACGACGAGCTCCACTAGTGCTTTGATGGAGGGGTGGGTTGGGTGCGCGTTGACGCGGGAGATGCACTCGGCTTTGAGTTCATGGGGTGTCATTTCAGCCGGTGATTTTGACTGATCGGCGAAATCTTTGAGGCGGCTGCCGAAACCTACCATAACGTATGATGTTTCTGGGTCGATGTGCTCGGGATCGAGACCCTTGGCGTAAGGCTGCTCGGGGTTTTGCCATGTCATGATGGTGATTTCCTGGCCGTTGGGGTAGAGGACCTAGTTGATCAGTACCACCCCCCATGAAAGAGCTTTTGATGCTCACCAGACTCCCTGTCTTGTACGGAATCATGCTTTCTACCTCTCGAGTGTAGGGGACTTTGAAGTAGATGATGACCAGATCTGTCTGAACTGTTTGGATGCTGGGTAGCAGAGTACGTCGGACTCGTGAGGTGATCCCGTCAGCTCCGACAATTAGATCACAAACATGACTACTCCCATCTGCAAAATCGGCCTTGATCGTTCCATCTTTAAGCTCTTGGTAAGTTGTAAACTTCTTGCCAGTTGTCAACCATTTCTCCGACTCATAGAGAAGGCCCTTCCTCAACCTGAGGCGTGAGACTGCTGCTGTCTTGCGGAATTCCTCGGGTAGGTATGTGTAGAAAACATGTCCGTCTGGCCGCATGAAGCACGAGTGGTAGTAGCCCTCTTTTGGTGTCCTGGCCACGCTCGGAAGGACCTTGGCCCATGTCTCGGGCGGTAGATGGGTCTTCAGAAGGTTGAGGATCTCAAGACTTAGCTGGATGCGGTATCCCGAGAGGCTGTCCTCGTTTTGGTAGCGTTCAAAAACGTGTGCATCGATACCGGGAGCCGAGGAGAGTAACTGGCCGAGGAGAAGACCAGCGATACCACCGCCAATGACGGCAACACGGATAGGCTTGGGTTGGTCGGCCATTTCGAGCAATTGACAACTCTTTCGATAATGTAATTAATCACGAAGATTTCAATTTATTTTCTCTTCAATCATATTAACATATATACGTTTTGATCATGTACTGAGAGTTATTCCGGCACCGCAGATCGCCCTCGGAGGATTTCCAGCACATTTCAGAGCCATCATGCCACTCGTTTACGAACACCAACCAAATATTCCCCCGAGGCAATGTACAGTACACTATGATGCCGGTACTGAATTTTCTGATCTGGTACGATCGTGAGGTCAAATCGTCGCAGGAGAACAGCCAGGATGAGCCGGACTTCCTTCAATGCGAAGCTGCCAAAATTAGCACCTATTGCAGAAAAAGCTGAACGGGGCCTTACTGCTTGCCAATACACACTCGTGAGCCTGCTGAGAACGGATACCAATTCTTTTCGGCAGCCTTTTCGCCTGCATGCCCAGAGATCCATCTCTCAGGAATGAACTTGTCAGCGTCGGGATAGACGCGAGAATCACGGTGGAGAGCTGTTGTGTCTGCTGTAACCAATGTCTAATTTTGTTAGTCGCGTTTTTGCAAGCACATCGCCAGTGACTTACACCAGCCGGAAGAACATAATCTCCAACCGTCACGGGCTCCAAAGCCTGTCGCGCAAAGCCTTTTAATTGACACTAGTTAGCACGATGCCTGAAAAGAAATGAATGAACAACTTACCGCCAGCTGCGGGAGGTAGCATGCGAAGTGTCTCGTGGATGACAGCATTCAGATACGGCAAGTTATGAGTGTTCTCGTCGACAATCGGATCGCTAGGTGATGCGAGAAGCTCATCCAGCTCTCCCCTCAGCGCCTGATGAGCAGCTGGATTCTCTAGAAGTTTCATCAGGCAGAAAGTTGCCGTCACGGCAGATGTGTCGCTCCCAGCCAGTCTCCATGTTATCAGCAATTGATGCCCTCGCAAGGAAAATGAGGACTTACAGGAACACAAACATCTCAGCTTTGATGTCCTCCATGCTCAACTTATCAGGATTTTCAGCTGAAGCCTCGAGAAGCATGTCAAGAAGGTCTCTCCGCTCGCTCTTCTTCTGGCTGTGCAGCCGCTTGTCGATGATGCCTTGGACAATTGCATCGAGCTGTTCATCTCGAGGCTTACCAAAGAGACTCAATAGAGGCACAGTTTGGTACAGAGCTGCTTTCTTCATGTAGTTGGTGATCCTCGTCTTTAGCGGATGGTGGCCCTGGCGAACAAGTCCAAAGGAGCCTCCAAAAGAGCATTCAGCCATGATGTCCTGGATCTGTCAGTTATCTCCAAACGTGTGTAAAAATTGAGTGTACTTACTGAAGCAAGACTGCTGAGCAGATCGTAGATGTTAACAGTCGCTGTCCCGTCGCCAGCAGCGCAGCGCTCTTCCAGTACATCCTCCAGAACCTGAACACAGCCGTGCATCAGCGGCTCCAGCGCTTTGAGGTAGCTCATCGAGAAGCCATTCGAGAGCAGTCTTCGCTGGAACAATGTTAGCACCTATATGCTATTTATTACCGGTTTCTCACTCTCATGCGATATTTGGCCTTGTCTCTCTCCGTAAACAACGTCGCGACGTGCGGGTTCTGTCGATACTTCTCATAGAGAGGACTCTTATGCAGATCCCATTCCACGAGAACGCGATGGACCGATACTGGGTCAGACACCAAGACCAGATTCGGGGCTGTAAGATTAAGTAAACTTGCATGGGCTATCTATGTTGGGAGACTTACTGACTCTCACGACATCGCCGTATTGATGATGAAGGTCCTGTGCGAGAAAAGGTGCAGTGCCCTTCAAGAACGCCAAACGCCATGGCAGTGGTGAGAGTTTGTTCCAGAACGGCCCTGGAACTTTGGACAGGGGACCAGTAAATCCAAAGATTAGCGCCTTTAGTACCCGTCGCAGCAGCTCTAGGCCTACAGCGAACAGCGCTAACGTGGTGTAAGAATACGGCAGGTTCAGCATCATGACACAATTGAACGGCTCAAATTCAGTGTAACGTATATTAATATTACCTTGTCTTCTTTATACGCTGTATCGTTCACTCGCAAAACGCGCCGAGAATGGCGAAAATGCCCCGAGCCAACACATCAGGTGATATATCACCCGAATCGCACCACTAAATCACTCCTCCAGGCCTAAATCCTGCGACACGACAATGCGACCAGTACAGAAGCTCAACAATGGCGGAAGAAGAGTCGAGCGCGCAGAGTCGCGCGGCTAGCAGAACCATGGAAGGTTATAGGCTTCATCTTTCGGTTATTGGGTGTGGAACGCGCGGAAACTATTGCAGGAGTGATGCTAACTGCTACAGATTGACGTTTGGTCTCTTCCTGTCTGCGCTGGAAACGACGATTGTATCGACAACGCTGGACACCATCGCAAAGCATTTTGACGATGAGCGCGAGTACTCGTGGATAGTCACTGCCTACATGGTCACCTTTAATGGTAAAGCTCTCAATTCCCCTTAATACCGTTTACTAATCTCCAATCAGGCTTCTTGCTTCTACATGCACGATTGAGCGATGTCTTTGGCCGCTTCACCGTCTTCTACGCCTGCCTCGCCATCTTCGCTCTATTCTCTGGCGTTTGCGGAGCAGCACAATCCATGACACAATTGTAAGCGACTATTCTCAACCCAGTCACTTACTGTGCCTAATTATCGACAGAATTGTCTTCCGCGCTTTCCAGGGCCTCGGCGCCTCTGGTCTTTTCTCACTGACAATGGTGATTGTCCCTGACATTACGCCCGATCACTGGCTAGGTTTGTACTCTGGCGTTGTGAGCTCAGTGTTCGCCTTCTCGAGTGTTTTGGGCCCGGTGTTGGGCGGCGTTTTGGCCCAGCATTCGACGTGGAGATGGGTGTTTTTACTCAAGTATGTGAGAGTTCACGGCCGCGATACTTTCAGGACTGATTATGCCTCAGCTTACCCGGTGCAGCAGTATGCGCCTTTTTACTGCTCCCGTCACTCAGATGGAAGAATAATTCCAAGTCTGTGAGGAATGGATGGAGGGAAATTGACGTACCCGGCGCGTTCCTCTTCTTGGCTGCCACGATTTTTCTGATCTACGCTCTACAGAGTGCCTCGACGGTTGGTGATGGAAACGGCTGGTCGAGCCCGGCCATTATTGGCTGTTTAGTCGGTTCTGGAGTGTCACTGATCATGTTCACTGTGTATGAACTGGTGCTCCCCCGATACTCGTCAATTGCTCCATTCTTCCCTCTTCCGTTGCTTCTGCAGCCGGACATTGCGCTTCTCATGATGTGAGTACGAACAATCCCGTATCTCAGTCTTCTATTGACCTGGGAATTTTTAGATCTGCTTTCTTCATGGGTAGCTCGTTCTACTCTACCATTATCCAACTACCCCAGCGTCTACAACACGTCAATGACAAGTCCCCAACAGCAGCGGGCGTTCTTCTCCTGCCAGTGCTTCTCCCATCAGCGGGCTTCTCTGCGCTATCTGGAGGTCTTTATCGCAAGTTTCCTGCTGCGACACCTCTGCTTCTTTTTTGCGGTGGTGTCCTTCAAGTTATTGGTGTCGGGCTACTGTCTACTCTACCAACTGGGTCATCTGTTTCGAACAGTCAATATGGGTTTGAAGTCATGACAGGCATTGGCTTTGGACTCATGCTCCCATCTTTCATGATTCTCGCGCGAGATTGGGTATCTGAGGAACAATACGGTAAGTAAACACCATCAAAGTGGCTACCTTTGCTAACGCGCATCTCAGCGACCGCCATGGGCCTCGTGAATACGTTCAGAACTTTGGGCGGCTGCGTCTCAATTGCAGTCTGCGGCGCAATTCTCAACAAAGAACTCGACAAGACATCCAGGATCTCAAACATTGAATCGACTTATGGGGATATCTACAACGAGCAATTCTTTGTCATGGCCACCTTATCCATACCGTCTGCGCTGGCTGCTGGCATCATCTTGATGAGACAGTACACCAAGAAAGGTGTTTTCAGGCTAGCACCTGGCTCAGGCACTGTTAGCAGTTAGAGAAGAGTGCTAGCCAGCATAGGTGGTGATGTTGATTGGTCTCGGCGGGTTTCATATCCCACTTTAATACTCGCCGAGCCGAGTTTTGTACCAGGCAGATTGAATAAAATACCCAAGAGTAAAGTCTCAACATTACCAACCTCGTTCTCAATTGCTTTGGGCATACATTTTAGATTAACATTCATTCGATATGCGTATCCTTTGTCTCCATGGTGCTGGCACCAACTGCGAGGTAAGGACTCCTGGATAACGCACCGACGATGATAGCTAACCAAGATGGGTAGATTTTTAAAATCCAGCTTGGTATGAAGTCAATCCTCGCACTGCACATCCCGAGCTAACTCTGAGAGGTCCTGTAATTCACCATCTCCTCCAAGATGATCCAACACTTTCGTTCGAGTTTTACGACGCAGAACTAGAATGCCCTCCTGCTCAAGGTAAAATCTTGCCCCAATTGCGCCAGTCTTACCGTACTCACATACAATACAGGCATCGAAGCATTATCCGAGGGACCCTTTTACCAATGGTACTTATGGGACCATTTACAGAAGATCCCACCGGCCCAAACCGCTACCAGCGCGATCGACAACGTCCTCGACATAATAGCACAAGAAGGCCCCTTCGACGGTGTAGTCGGCTTCTCCCAAGGCGCAGCCATAACAGCATCCGTGCTCGCACATTACTCCAAACAGAACCCACTCGAGCCCCAGACCAACTTATTTAAGTTTGCAATGTTTATTTGCGGCTCTAAGCCCTTTACGTACGATGGCATGAATCGTATAGATCAGTGCGGCAAGCCTGTTGTTCAGATACCTACGGCGCATGTAGTGGGCAAGAAAGATCAGTGGTATAAAGAGAGCCTGGGGTTATTTGCGCTTTGTGATGCTCACTCTGCCAAGATTTATGACCATGGGCAGGGGCATTCGTTGCCGGTTAATCGTCAGACGACAGGGGTTGTGGCGCAGATGTTTAAGAATTTGAGTGCGAAGGCAAATTTTGCTTGTTGATAGATTTCTCGGTTTGGTTAGAAGTACGATTACATGCCGTGTGACCTTTCCTCTCAAGGTACTCCGTACTGATCAATAATTGATGTAAAAGCTCTCGGATCAACGGAAACATGACATCATGGGGTTACCGGGCTGTGAATAGTTGCTGCTATAGAAGCTTACAGTTACTTTAGTACAATGTCAACTAAGATTGTTTAGTGAGCAGCGTCAAAGGAACCCTGGGTCGCCCAATGGATATGTTGATCAAGATCTAGAAGCGCAATCATGACAGGTCTGACTTTGTTCGTAAGTTTGCGGGTTATTGTGCAGCTTGACTACGCTAAGTTTTATGATATTTATGTCCAATTAAGTATTAACGGGCACAGTAGATAGTAACCTCTCTTGTTACTACAAGAATCAGTATGTGAATCATACTGTCAATGCCAAAGTTAATCCGCAGCAGCTCATTACCATCACTTTTAGAATTCCATACCCTGTAGCTATCTATAATTCTCCGTACTTTTCCGAGTTCGCATCAATCTCCTAGCGTCATTCTTAGTGTTCCGAACTCAATTCCCCCACATTCAACACCCTTAAAGGGATTGCTAGGCCAGAATATCAATCGCTAATAGGTCAATTCGCGGACCCGATCAGGGTCTCGGGGTCGCTCGTCACCTCAACGACGTGGCAACATGGTTGATAGACGAGTACTGTCATAGCACGCCATGATATCAAATCTCGTTTGCAGCGGCATGTAATGCCGATCTTCAGTACAACACTGCCATGTAACGCTATTACGCATTTGTTGAGGCTGTCAGCTAAAATATCCTTAGACGACCACTATGAAGGTACCTTTGCTTCCAAAAGTCTAATCGCGAAGCGAGCGGTCAAAAGGACTAGGGGACTGAATCACGCACTTTTGACTGTCTAGGATGTTAAAAAGAGACAAATAGCTCCACATAGCCCCTATAATTTATGTAATACATCTCAACCTCATCACCATCTTATATCTTCAGTCCCAGGACCAGTCACGCAGACCTTCACCATGCAGTCTTGGTCACATCTCGGAGCTTCAGCACTGATGCTCGCCAACATGGTCTCGGGTCTAAGCATCAAAGTTGACACCAAGGCTGGAAAGTCTTGCGAGTATACTGCGCCTTGGCAGACTCTTCCCGAGCTTCCACCTATGCCCAAGGCCAACTTTGAGGGCACAGCACCGGTTGACGGCATTGATCTATGGTGTGCGCGCCGCTCGAAGAGACCAACGCTAAAGGCCTTAACCCTGTTGTTTTCCTCCACGGCGGCTTTGCGAACAGTGATTACTGGGCCAACCAGATCAACCATCTCAAGGATCACCCGTACACTTTGATCACAATCGACTCTCGAGCTCAGGGTCGTTCGTCAGATGATACAAGCCGTCCTTTGACCTACGATCTCATGACCGAAGACGTCATTGGCTTGATGGACCATCTTGGAATCGAGAAGTTCTCAACTGTTGGTTGGTCTGACGGCGCATGCATTTCTTTCAACCTCGCCATGAATTTCACTTCTCGTCTCGATAGGTCCTTTGCATTCGGCGGTACTTACAGCCCTGAGAACATCAACGCCACTGCCGCAGAGAGTCCAGTGTTCTTGGAATACATGAAGAGAGTTGAGGAGGAGTATAAGAAGAACTCGCCATCCAATGGTTCATTCCATGATTTTGAGGAGAAAATGAACACGATGTGGGGAAGTCTGCCAGACTGGGATGCAAAGTCTTTTGCCAAGATTCCTACGCGATACTCTGATCCTAATGCTCCCATTATGTGGATAGTTGACAATGACTATGACGAGGCTGTCACTCGCTCTACTCCTGGCGAGATTCATAGCTGGGTAAGCCAACCGTACTCAGTTATCTTCTGTTGCTAACGATATTTCAGATCTGGGGTTCTGATCTTGTTATCCTACCCGGAGTTAGCCACTTTGCGTAAGTCACTGCATCAAGGTATCTATGCAACATCAATTAACTTTTCACAGTTTCATGCAAGACCCAGAGACCTTCAACGTCATGGTTGAGCGTTTCCTCGAGATGCCTCGGTTCCCAGGCGAGCTCTAGAGTATCACTCGGCCGGAACGTCTAGTACTTGATGGCATTGGGCATAATGGTCTACTGCTGACGATGAGGAGATCATGGGCCACCATTCATTCATTTAGTTTCAATCTTTAAATATTAGAACCTAATACTTCTCGATATACTATTTGTAATTAGCCCATCCACTTCTTCACAGTTTCCCCCGCCCAGTCACCAATAGCCCTCTTCTCTGTCCAAGCCCACTTACCAATGGTAATAGAAGCCAAAGGCACAAGCCCGAGAGTAAACAACCCAACAAGCCATAGATCCCAGTTCTTAGCCTTGAACTTTGACATCCGCATATCAGCTGTCTGCAGATGCATCGGTCGCAGTTCCCTCTTGCCATCAAAGCGTCCTTCAGTATCGTACATGACCTCTTCGATGAGATCTGCGCCGAGTTCCTTACGGCGTGATGCGGCTCTGGCGATGCGCTGCATACGTATGCAATTGCGTTGATATGATCCATCCGTGTCCTCGGATAGCAACTTAATCTTTTGGCAGACTTCTTCTGGAGTGAAGCGGAATTTGTCAAGGGCTTCAGAGGTTCCACTTGCGACAAGGCGGGGTACGTTGGAAATCTGATCGAAGAAGAAGCCCATGGCCAGCATCGGCTTCCCGTGGTACAGGCCCTCGTTGGCACTGGAGCCACCACCGTGGGTTAGGTAGATAGCTGTGTGATCATGGTCTAAAATGGCACGCTGTGGTGCAAAGGTTGTGATGAGAAAGGATGGGTGTTCACCCTTGAACAAGGATGCAAAGGACAAAGGTTGGCCACCTTTGTCAGTGAAGTGAAGACTGGCATCAACATCTCGACGTGCAGCCTCTGAGATGGACCAAATAACTCCATCAATGAGACCTTGGTCCATTGCAGCGACTAGTCCTTGGACGAGTTTAGCGGCATGGTCGTTAGACAAGATGATATGGGTACCAAGAGCCAAGTATAAGGTCTTCTTATGGTTCTCCAAGAAAGACTCATACGGCTCTGAGAGGGGAGGATAAGTATCGGCAAGAATAGGACCAACTGCTTGAACCAGCGGCGGAATATCCTTTGGCACCTCAAGCCCAAAGAATGAGTTGATCAAGACCAGATAATTAGGTTTGCTTGGAGTTGGTAGCTTGTAATTCACCCCAGCATCTTGCCTCATTTTCTTGGTCCACTTGACCCATTTGATGATTGAAGGCAACGCTTTGTAAATAACAAGCTCGTTCCTGAAACGCAGCCACATCGAAGCATTCTCAGAAGTCAATGTGCCTTCAATCTGAAACCCTGGCTGACCGGGGATGTAAGAGCAAGGACACATCAAAGCCGGCATCTGAGGATACACCATGGCCATGGGGATGTTATACTGGTACAGCATATCCTTGACGGCGTCGATGAAAAAGTCAGCGACCACCATGTCAGGTTTTGTAGCAGGATCATCGACAATGCGCTTCAGATGCTGATAAGTTTGTGTCCAGTACGAGTCAAACAGATACTTGGAGTCCATGACACCAGCGAAGCCCTTTGAGGCGTCCCATTCTCGCATGCGGAGATAATGAGCTTCGAGTTCTTCATGTGAAGGGCCGGGGCCCATGAGGTGAAGCTGGCTGATGTACTCGTAGCCTTTTGTCCATGACTCTTGACCTTCAAGAGTCGCAAAGTCAACGACGTGGCCTCGCTGGGCAAGAACCTTTCCCAGTTCCAGAACTGGGGCTACGGACAGAAGCGTTAGCGATGGGAGGCCCAAGCCTGGCGATGGAGTCTTACCAGCGTGAGTGTAGCCGCCCACAGTAACGACCATCAAAATCTTACGAGGTGGGTTCGGAGGAGTCATGATTGCGATAGAGACCACAGAACCAAGAGGCGCCCGTCGAGAGTACAGTTGATTCAACAGCGCATTCGTAAGGCGATGCAAAAAAGGCAGCCTGAGCTGATATCGGCGAGATGGAGATGTAGAGCGGGGGAAATAGGAAACAAGAGAAACTCGCCGAGCAGGAGATCAGCTCCACGAAATTACCCGAGAATCCCTGCCGAGAATCCTTCGGACCAACGACTTTCTCTATTGAGCTTTTGAGACTGTTGGATCGAACGATTGATGCGTCGGAAGTGGCCAGCCAATCAGAATAGCCAATGTCAATAAGGGTGAACTTCACGCAATCAGAAAATGGTGTAAGTCAAGATAGACGTCGATATAGAAGGACCAAAGCCCAACATTGTTTCAAAATAGATAGACCCAAGCGCCTTTCGTTAGATTATTCATCATTTTATCAACTTGTCCTTATTCAACATGAACGGAACCGGCACCAACGGCCATACCAAGGGTCATAATGGCACAAACGGGGAGGCCAACGGCCCTCACAAGCCCAAAATTGACCCAAACATGCCAATCGCCATCACTGGTATCAGCACGAGATTTCCAGGTGGTGCTGATACACCTGAAGCTCTTTGGAGAATGATCTCCAAGGGCAAAAGTGCCTGGTCAAAGGTGCCCGAGGACAGATTCGCTCTGGATGCCTTTTATCATCCTGACCCAGACCGAAATGGCGCTGTGAGTTTATTGAGTTGATTGGGAGTTAGGTGTGCTGATACGTGTTAGATGAATGTTGTTGGTGGACATTTCTTGAATGAAGATATTGCGTGCTTTGATGCGCCCTTCTTTGGCATCAGCCGCAATGAAGCCAAGGTATGACAATCACCAGATACGCTAGCTTTACAGCACTGACGATAACAGGCCATGGACCCTCAACAAAGACTGCAGTTAGAGTCAGCCTATGAGGCTCTCGAGAACGGTCAGTCCCTCCCTCAGGCCGTTAACATAACTAACATCATCAGCCGGCATCTCAATCGACCAAGCCTCGGGCACAAAAACATCCGTCCACATTGGCGTCTTCAACAAAGACTACGCCGACATAATGTGTCGCGACCCCGAGACTGGCCCTCTCTACCAAGCAACCGGCAACGGGCAATCTATCCTCTCAAACCGAATCTCCTACTTCTTCAACCTCAAAGGCCCCAGCGTGACCGTCGACACAGCCTGTTCCTCCTCCCTCGTGGGTCTACACCTCGCTGTCCAAGGCCTACGAATGGGTGAAGCCGAACAGGCCATCGTCGGCGGAACAAACCTCATCTTCAGCCCTGATATCATGGTTGCTATGAGTTTACTAGGCTTTTTGTCCCCGGATGGAAGGTCTTATGCTTTTGATCATAGGGCGAAGGGTTATGCGAGGGGTGAAGGTATCGCGACGCTCGTTCTCAAACCGTTGGATAAGGCTGTGAGGGATGGCGATCCTATTCGTGCTGTTATTCGAGGAACGGGCGTTAATTCTGACGGGAGAACGGCGGGCATTACGCTTCCGAATGGTGATGCGCAGGCTGAGCTTATTCGGGAGGTCTATGCCAACGCTGGTCTTGATCCTGCTGAGACGGGATACTTTGAAGCGCACGGTACAGGCACCCAGGCTGGAGATCCCATGGAAGCTGGCGCTATTCATCGCGTGTTTACCGCTGATCGCCAGCGCTCTTCGCCTTTGTTTCTTGGGTCAATCAAGACGAATATTGGTCATTTGGAGGGTGCGAGTGGACTTGCTGGTGTCGTCAAGGCGGTGCTGTGTCTTGAGAAAGGACAGATGCCGCCGAATATGAACTTTGAGAAGCCGAATGAACGGCTTGACCTCGAGGCATGGAACATCAAGGTATATACGACGGGCGCCGCGGCGGATCATTTCACTGACTTGGATAGGTTCCCACGGAGCTTACACAATGGCCCGCGGGCGTCCCTCGCCGTGCTTCAGTCAACAGCTTCGGCTATGGCGGTACGAATGCCCACGTCGTTCTTGACGGCTACGATGCAACGCAGCATGAGATGAAGACTATCGACACAGACATCCATCGAAAAGTTTTTGTATTTTCAGCAGGTCATCAAGAAGCAGCATCCTCGCTCTTTGCTCGCATGGCATCTTACCTCCGCGACATCCCAGCTGAGAAACACGCCCGCCTTCTTCAACAACTCGCCTACACTCTTTCCCAGCGTCGCTCTCAATTGTCCTACCGAATGGCTATCTCAGCTAGTTCTGTAGATGAGCTCATTGATACCCTTGAGAACGGAAAGCCCAGTCTACTCAAGTCGCAGAGGGTCTCGCGTCTTGGTCTCGTCTTCACGGGTCAAGGTGCACAGACTGCGCAAATGGGTGTTGGACTCATGCATCAGTATGGCGTTTTCGCCGATAGTCTGAATCGCGCTGGAGCTACTCTCAACAACATTGGATGTACTTGGGATCTTGTTGAAGAACTCTCCAAGGATGCCGAGACAAGCCTTGTCAATGAGCCTCTTTACAGCCAACCTCTTTGCACGGCTGTGCAGATTGCGCTGGTGGACTTGCTTCGCTCGTGGGACGTTCAACCTACTGCTGTTACGGGACACTCCAGTGGCGAGATCGCAGCTGCGTATGCTGCTGGTGCTCTGTCGCATGAAGCTGCTATGATTGCGGCGTACTACCGTGGTATCGCATCATCGCGATTGGCAGCGGACTCTAGTGTCAATGGAAGCATGGCTGCTGTTGGACTATCGCCCTATGAAGCTCAAGGATATCTTGACAAGTTGACCAGTGGAAAGCTGGTGATTGCTTGCTACAATGCGCCTTACAACGTCACCCTCTCTGGAGATGTTCCCGCTCTCGATGAGCTTGAGTCCCTTCTGCAAGACACAGGCGTCTTCTTCCGCCGTCTCAAGGTTCCTGTCGCGTACCACTCTCATCACATGCAGCAGATCGCCGACGTTTACCGCAAGTCCCTCGAGTCTCTTGACAAGCCTGCAGCGAGTGACTCAGACGTGCAGTTCTACTCTTCCGTCACTGGCACATTGACGCCCATATCTGAACTCAACGCTGAGTACTGGGTCCGAAACATGACTTCACCAGTTCAGTTCACGTCTTCTCTGAAGAGCATGTGTCTCGGCCTCAAGCCAGATGGGAAGCGTCTTACTCGTGGGAACAAGATGAACGTGCAAATGCTGGTTGAAGTTGGTCCTCACTCTGCCCTTGCTGGCCCCATCAAGAGCATCCTCAAGGATCCTTCGTTCAGCAGCAAGGCACAGCTCCCCTACACTTCTTGTCTTGTCCGCAAAGAAGACCCTCTCAGTACTGTTCAGAAAGCTGCGGGTGATTTGTTCATGAACGGATACGCCGTCAATCTCGCGCGCATCAACGAGCCAATTGACGGTCCTTGTCCTCGAGTCCTCCCCGATCTTCCGCCATATCCTTGGAACCACTCACAGCGATACTGGCATGAGTCTCGAATCAGCAAGAACTATCGTCTGCGAGACCAGCCTCGCAAGGATCTCATCGGCGCACCAGTGTCTGATTGGAACCCGACTGAACCCCGCTGGCGAGGCTTCATTCGTCTGTCTGAACTCCCTTGGATCAAGGATCACAAGGTGGAGGGAAAGATTCTCTACCCGGCCGCTGGCATGATCGCCATGGCTGTTGAAGCGATGCGACAATTGGTTGATGCTGATCAAGTCACCGAGTTTGAGCTGCGCGATATCCAGATCGGCAAGGCGATTATGATTAGTGAGGAAGACGGAGATTTGGAGACCATGTTCACCGCACGACCGTGGGGTACTTCTGCTGTCGAGTCTTCCAATCATTGGTGGGAGTTCCGACTTTTCACTGTTAGCGAAAACGAAGGCTGGAGTGAGCATTGTCGTGGTTGTATCGCTGCTGTGAAGGGCTACTCCTCCGGTGACCTCGGCGGTGTGAAAGAAACGAAGCTCCGCGCTGAGACATCGCACAATCTCGTCGCTCAACACGAAGAGGCCTGCGACGACGCTGTCAATACTCGTCGTATGTACGATGACCTCGAACACGTCGGTCTCTACTACGGTCCTTCATTCCAGAACATCTCCTACCTTGGAAGCGCTAAGAAGCAACCTCTCGTGTACGCCAACGTTATAGTCCCCGACACAGCAGAACTCATGCCTCACAAGTTTGAGTTCCCTCATCTTCTGCACCCTGTCACTCTCGACTCTGTGCTGCAGACAATCTTCCCCGCTCTCGCATCTGGCGACAAGGATTTGTCCAGTCCTCTTGTACCTACGTTCATCAAGCGGATGATGGTTGCCAACAGGCCCTGCAGTTCGCCCGGACAGGTCCTTAGGGTTGCCTCATCAGCGCTGTGGAAGGGCTTCCGACACGCAGATGCTGAAATCACTGCGCTGGATACTAGTGACGGCCTGGCGATGATTGAGATTCAGGGCTTGAGATGCTCTTCAATCGCGCACATGGTCGCTGCCGACACTAACACCGACAGTCGTAAGCTCTGCTTCGATATGATCTGGGATGACGACCTCAGTCTTTTGGAGGCCAAAAACGTCAATAAGGTCCTTCCATCAACGGCTGCGACCGACGAGATCTCAGCTGAGATTCGCGACATGGAGACTGCAGCGTTCTTATACATGAAGAAGGCTGTCGAGACTCTCAAGCCAGAGGAACGCGCTATTATGTCTTCGCACCACCGTTTGTTCTACGATCAAATGGTCGGGGTCTGTCAGCGTGCTGAGAAGAAGGACTTTGCTCTTCAGTCTTCATCTTGGGAGTCTCTCTCTGACGATGAACGTCAAGACTTGGCGAAGAAGGTTGCTTCATTCAGCGCTGAGGGTGAGATGATCTGTCGCATGGGCGAGAACCTCGTTCCAATTCTTCGTCAAGAAGCCGATCCTCTCACTCTTATGCTAGAGAACGATCTTCTTTACGATCTCTATCGCACTGCCCTGGGTACCGACCGCTGCTACGAGCAGATGTCAAAGGTCATCCGGAAACTCTCCCACAAACAACCCGATCTCAAGATCCTCGAGATTGGAGCTGGTACAGGCGGTGCGACGAAGCCTATCCTTCAGACGCTTGGTGGCCATGAGCCTGGATCGTACCCTCGCTTTGCACAGTATGACTTCACTGACATCTCGAGTGGGTTCTTCGAGAAGGCTCAAGAGAACTTCAAAGCCTGGGCTCCATTCGTAAACTTCAAACGTCTCGACGTTGAGGGCAACTTGCAAGATCAGGGCTTTGCATATGGGTCTTACGACGTCATCATCGCAGCCAACGTTCTTCACGCCACGGGCACAATGAAGAAGACGATGCAGAACGTGCGCAACCTTCTGAAACCAGGTGGCAAGCTCATCCTCATGGAAGTAACGCATCTTCTTCTTCGTGGTTCTGTCATCTTTGGCAACCTGCCCGGCTGGTGGCTCGGCGCAGGTGAAGGCCGTACTCATGGACCTACTCTGACTGAAGAGTCGTGGTCTGACCTCTTGCGCGACACTGGGTTCTCGGGACTGGATATTTGTCTGAGAGACTTCCCTGACTATGAGGAGTGTATGTACAGTGTCATCGTCACTACTGCTGAACGGGAGGAGAAGAGCACTTACCCGTCTGCTGTCATTGTGGACTCTTTTGGCTGTGATGGTGTTGCGACGAAGCAATTGATTCAAGGCTTGACGAACCTGACTGGTGTTCAGCCGGAGGTCTGTAGTCTGGATGACTACGCTTCGACTGATGTTTCTGACAAGGTCTGCGTCTGTCTCGATGAGATTGTCCAGCCAATTGTCCACCAGATTGACAAAGCCAAGTTTCTCAAGGTCCGCAGCATTGTTTCATCCAGCAAAGGTCTTCTTTGGGTTTCGCGCAACGGTGCAACTGGCGAAACTCTCCCTGAAGTCAGTCTTATGACTGGGCTCGCTCGGTCCATCCGCTCAGAGGATCAGACCAAGCGCCTCGTCACTCTCGACCTCGACAACTGTGCCTCTCAAACAGCCTCAGACGCTGCCAGCACCATCCTTGACGTTTTTCAGGGTCTTTTCCGTCGCGAGGATGACATTTCCAAGAATGACTGGGAGTTTCGCGAGCGCGATGGTCGGCTTATGATTCCCCGCGTTATTGAGGACGTTTCAGCGAACCAGTACATCGCGCACGAGACTCAAGAGCCTGTACCTGAACTACAGCCCTTCCATCAGCCCGGAAGGCCCCTGAAGCTCGAGATTGGTATCCCCGGATTGCTCGATACACTCCGCTTCAAGGATGACCCAACCTTTGAGACGCCAATCGGCGATGATGAGGTCGACATTCGCGTCGCTGCATCTGGTGTCAACTTCCGCGATATCATGGTCGCCATGGGTCAGCTTGTTGACAACTTCCTCGGCTGTGAATGCAGTGGTACCATCACTCAAGTCGGCTCCAACGTCACCCACCTCAAACCGGGCGATCGCGTCTGTACCTGGACCCTCGGCTGTTACAGCACATACGTCCGCAACCCCGCCACCCTCGTGCAGAAGATCCCCGACGAAATGGCCTTTGAGGTCGCTGCCTCTCTCCCCATCGTGTACTGCACAGCTTACTTCGCCATCATCGACACTGCAAGACTTCAGAAGGGTGAGAGAATTCTCATCCACGCTGCGGCAGGTGGTGTAGGTCAAGCTGCTATCATGCTGGCCAAGATGGTCGGCGCTGAGATTTACGCGACTGTGGGAACAGCTGATAAGCGGAGGTTCTTGATCGAGACGTATGGTATTCCTGATGATCATATCTTCTCTAGTCGCGATAACTCTTTTGCTGATGGTATCCGACGCATGACGAATGGGAAGGGCGTTGAAGTTGTACTTAATTCGCTGGCGGGTGAGTTACTTCGTGAGACATGGCATTGTATCTCGATGTTTGGGCGCTTCATTGAGATTGGCAAGCGGGATATCGAGATCAACACGAAGCTCGAGATGACGCCCTTCATTCGCAACGTCACTTTTGCCTCTGTTGATCTCACAGTCATCTTCCGTCATCGCAAGCCTCTCGGTGCCGCTGCCCTCAACTCAGTGATGGATCTTCTCCGAGAGAACAAGGTTCACGAGATCAGTCCCATCACTACATACCCGGTCTCCCAAATTGAGGATGCCTTCCGAGTCATGCAAGCTGGTAAGCATCTAGGAAAGCTCATCATCACAGCGGGCACAGACGATCTTGTCAAGGTTCTTCCCAAGAGTGAAGAGACTCTTCAATTGCCCGCTGACGCCTCATACCTTCTCGTGGGTGGTCTTGGAGGTTTGGGTCGAGCCACCTCTGCTTGGCTTGCGGAGCATGGTGCCAAGAACCTTATCTTCGTCTCGCGATCGGGAACTTCCAAGCCTGAAGCAGCCGCACTAGTTGAACGCCTTGAGAGGAATGGCGTCAATGTCGCTGTTCTTCGGTGCGATGTGTCGGACTATGAGAAGCTCTCTGCTGGTGTTCACAATGCTCTGAAGACGATGCCTCCAATTCGAGGTCTCATTCATGGCGGAATGGTTCTCAACGTAAGTTCATCCCAAGCATTCGCATCAAAAATATTTCACTGACAATTACAGGACTCCATCTTCGAAGCCATGACCTATGCTCAATACCAAGATGCAATCCGTCCCAAGGTCACTGGAACCATCAACCTCCACAACCTCACCAAGCACATGCCCCTCGACTTTTTCATTATGCTCTCCTCAGCCGCCGGTGTCGTCGGTAACTCGAGTCAAGCCAACTACGCAGCCGGCGGTGCATTCCAAGATGCCTTTGCCCACTTCCGCACCGAACAAGGTCTTCCAGCTGTGACTCTAGATCTCGGTGGCATTGACGACGTTGGCTTCGTCGCTGAGAATGCAGACTACGTCGTCAACCTTGAGAGATGGGGTTACTTGACCATTTCTCAGGCCGAGTTCTTCTCCATGATCAAGCAGGCTATTCTCCAGCCCCAGCGCTCTGCCATGAACTGTCAAGTCGTTACTGGCCTTGGTACTCAGGGCATGGCTGAAGAAGGTAGCGACGCAAGTCCTGATGAACTACCATTCTGGTTCCGCGATGCTAAGTTCTCTCATCTTCTCCAAATGGGCAGAAAGCAAGTCCACGAGACAGACTCAGAGAATGGCCTACGCCTTACCGAGTCAATTCCTGCAGCCGAGTCTCTCGCTGAAGCTACTAATCTCATCTGCGACGCCATCATTGAGAAGATGGCCAAGATGTTGGGCATGCCTGCTGAAAGCATTGATGCATCTCAGTCTATGGCTGCTTATGGACTGGACTCGCTTGTGGCGGTTGAATTGAGAAATTGGCTGTTTAGAGAAGCCAAGGCGGATGTAGCAGTGTTTGAAGTCCTTGGTAAGGGTTCGCTGAATGCGCTGGCGGGTGATATTGCGCTCAAGAGTAAGATTCTTCCTGCTGCACTGCGCAAGGAGGCACACGATGGCGATGCTTGATTAAGGTCTTGTGATAGCTATTTGGGTAACTGATTGGCGTTATCGGTGTTGGCTTATTGTTGTACCTTTAGATTCAGTTGACAATTCATCATCATGGAGTTTCCGTAGTATCTTTAACATTGGCCATCATGAACTATTCTCCTCTTATAACACGTCTATTGCTTACTGGCTACGATAATCTTGTCTGCCATTGCAGGTAGCGTTTCAGCCACCACATCCAGCCCTCCATATATCTCAGAGAGGTATTCGCCCTCCAATACCGTACTGTAAGCAGTATTGAACCTATAGCATCGCATGTTAGTTGTTTCCCATACGTAGCCCTTTCAGATATGACTTACCCAACTGACTGCGCCCCAGACGCGTCCCAAAGATGCGCAGCCGCGAACCAAGGCTTTGGCTCAGAAGTAGACAGCTTGTTCAAAATAGGCTCATATGCCTCAGGGCATGGCTTCGCCACTCCATCCGTATCGCAAGACAGTAGATTCTCAGCCGGCAGGTCAACTCCAGCCTTCGAGAAATATCCCCCTACACGGGAGATATCCCCAGTCGTGAAGCACCAGACGGTAAACCCCGCATCACGAAGCTTCTGAATACACTCTGCAGCTCCATCCCTAAGCTTCAATTCCTTGAACTCATTCATTAAGTAGGCAACATCGTCTGCAGTTGCAAAGGAGCGGGGATTCTCAATGCCAGCATAATGAAGACAGCGGTAGAACAGAGCTTCAAAAAGCTTGAGGAACTGCACGTATTGGCCGTGAAGCGAGAGGTATGTGTATTCGCGCTCTGCCATCTCTAGCCAGCATATGCCGAGGAGCGTGGGCTGAATGCCCCGGGGGATGAGCTTATGGCCCAGGCGCCTTTTGATGGCTTCATACAGATGCTCATAGCTGACGAGGGTGCCGACCACATCGAAGACAACGTTTTTGTTTGGTGCAGCCATTATATTTGAGATATTTTGATAGTGCTATTGATAGAAAGAGATAGATAAGGCTCAATCTGGTTCCTGCACAGTGTTTGGCTGATATTGTGACGGGGATTAAATAGTAGGTTTGTCGCTATCAATCAGAGCATGTGGACGTATCTTCCCCGCATTAAGATGTAACATGGGAACGTTCATGCGACATCATGGTCCTTTGGAACTTTATCAATCAGTCATTTGCTTCCCGGCTTTGGATAGCCAGGTCAGAGGAGTCCGGACCGGTTGTATAATCTCTTCATTGATAATTGAACCGGACTGCTCTCACCGGGCCGATCACTTCTTGGACTTGATGCCTTGTTACTAACACACGAACGGCTATCACGGACCGGAAATCACCTCCCTCTAAGGACTATCTCGGATTGACAATATTTTCGTCGTATCTGTAACTTGTAGGTCTTTGTGACAACTTTTGGGAGGTTTTGTACAGCAAGTACAATGAGACGAGGATATCACATTGACCGAACCTGGAGCAATACTTCTAACGCTGGTTTGAAATTCATATCATAAGCTTTATAACCATCCCATATCTAAAATCAAGGCTATGCTCTTTTCTAGAAGCTCAGGAAATCCTCAGCAATCTCTGTATATCCTAAGCTGGTGATGGAAGCTGGTCTGCCGTGGGGACATTCAGACATCTCTCACAACTTAGCATTTTGACATATATAGAAGTAGCCGCCGTTACTATAACTGCCCGTCATATTCGATATTGAGACCTTGAAAGGCTAAGCCCAGGTATGTATACCCCAGTTCATATGTTTCAGGGCCAACCATGCAGTCAGCCAGAGCTAAACACGATGAATACTAGTGAGTGCAGCAATCAGACTTATTTCCGGTGCCACCAGCCGGGACCGCCAAGTCCTGGAAAGTTCAAGTTCATACTTGTTAGCCACTATGAGACCTATGATGACCTATTATGATGATTTGTCCCGGAGCATTGGCTATAAAAGCTTCACACTTTCCTCAGATAACGGTCCCATGTAGCAAGCCGGATTGACAATGCCGGCCCTGTTCTCATCTTATCAGTTGCTGCTACCATGTAAAAAGAGGGCGCGCTTTTGGCCATATTACTTCCGTAGCAGCAAAATCGACAGCGGGGAACAGATTGCAATATGGAATTCAGTAACATTTACTAAGATGTATTGGGAACAGATGCAACATACTAGTCTGTTTCGCGCTAAAGGGTCTGCCGATCGAACCCACCGGATCAAAAATACTGCTTCGGGTTACGGCCCTTTCATGAGGGTTAGTCGCGTGGGATTTATACGCTAGCTGAGGACCTCTTCGGTAGGTAGGTTTGTGCAGGCGACATTTAGCAATGTAACCTCACAGAGTGAGGAGTAAATACCGGACGTTTGGTACATATTTTGACTTTGAGGGGTAAAAGAGTGAAATGGACATTGGTATTGAGCAACGAGTAGTTCAGTCAGGATCAGGATGCAGTCCTCAGTAATCACCATTTGTGTATGTCTGCTATAGATCCTGCTTACAAAGCACTATCTATAATTTTGCTCCTTCCCTCCTCTGTACTGTCTTCCAAGTGTCCAGTATAGCGTTTTTGGGACTATCCAGCCTCTCTTGAATAGCCTTGTAGAGTTTCGGTATACCTGTCTTCTCGTAGCTCAAGCCCTCCATCACCATAGATGCCACGCCTTTCGCTGACAGGAAGATCTGCGGCATACCATGTCCATTGAAGCCAGCAAGCATATACTGATTCTGTCGTCCAGGGACAGCACCGACATGGGGTAAGCCATCAGACGAGTAGCCCATAACTGGTCTAAGTGTCAGTAACTCTTCAACCAGGAGAGGTATGTCAACTCACCTCCAGTCCAAACCTTGGACGTATACGCGCCACTATTCTCCCACCCATGAAATACGCGCTGCATATATCCATCGAAATAATTCTTCGCAGACTCAATTAACTGGTCATCGTTGACATTGTTGTACCAGCTCTGTAGATCATGATAGTACACTGATCGTGCTCCGCCAACTATAATGCTTCCGTCAAGCCTCGGGATGAGGTACTCGTACTTGGTATCAGACCAGCGAATAATATACGAGTTTGGCAGTAAGGGCGCTGGGGTCTTGCCGGGCTTGATGTGACTACAGATGCCCCGCACTGGGACGATCTTGTCCGCAAACTCGGGTAATATGGATGATGTGTAGGCGTTAGTCGCATAGATGATCTTTGCAGCGCGGATCGCGCCGCGAGGAGTCTTCAGTGTCAGATAGCCCTCCTGATCAGGCTTTCCAATAACTGCAGTGACTGGCGTGTTGGTCTGTAGATTGACATTGGCATCGACAGCCTTGGACAGCAGTTGGAGAATGAGCTTGTATGGCCAGCAGTGGCCTGCCGTATAAGAAAAGCAGCCTTTGGCTCCCTTGACACCTGATAGCTAAAATACTGACTGTGAGTACCATTTCAGGTATCCAGTGGAAATCGGATATTGCTTACCCTTTCAGCTTCAGCACCTTGAGCAAAATAGACATCTTGCATAACGGAAACCCCATTCTGTCTGAGAGCATCTACTCCCGCTCTTATCTTGTCCAGTATGGCATCTGACATAAGCGCATCAACAGCACGGGTATAGACAAAGTCGCAGTCGACGCCCTCTTGCTCGATAGTCCTTTTGACAGCAGCAAGATTCTTGGCCTCGAACTCTGCAGCCTCAGCTGCAGCTTCGATGCCGTAAGTAGCCAGAAGATTCGCTGGTCTGTTGTACGGGTCGGCCTTCAAATGGCCGCCTGCATCAACTATTATCAACGCAGAACCTTTCAACAACAAGACTAAGGATCACCTACCATTACGCCCGGTGGCTCCCGAGCAAGCTTGGCGTGCTTCAAGAATCACAATCTTGGGCGCAGGAACGCCTCGAGCTTTGCATTGCTCGAGAATATGATAGACTGTCGCGACGCCTGCGTAGCCAGCACCAATAATGGCAATGTCGACTTGGGCAGGGAGTTCAGTTGTTGAGCGATGGTTATCGAGAGGATGCGGCTCTGACCTCCAAAAGGAGGTTGTGGCGTTGTCAACAGGAAGGGGAGAAGGCGACATAGTAGTTGATTGTGGCTGAATGAATTGTGGACTGGTATCTTGGTTTACTTGTTATCTGTCTGTTGAAGAACAAGGTAGTGAGATGTTGAGTCAAATAGGTGTAAGCAGCCAGTAACCCTCACTTTATTGACCCCGTACATACCTCCGTAATACCTTTCACAAACGATGTAAATGTAACCCACCGTTGTAGCAAGACCGAGAGATTACAAGCAACGATGCACCTTACAGGCGAAGCACAAAAGTAAACTCTCTCATACGCACTTAAAGCCCGATAACGTCCCATCAGTTGACCGGCCCGGTTGTTTGGGCAGCAAAGACATTTCTCCGAAGAGCATATCAATGTAGTATCAATTTCCTGCCCATATTGCCCCAGAGCATCCTACGATAAAATAAGATTTAAACCCGGATAACTACTAAAGCATTGTCCAGTCATCACCGGCCCGGTCCCAGCAGGGCTAAACTCTGGCAATGAGGCTATCTACCGTTGCATACCCTACACGGCCGATCAGCATGTAACAGGATAGCACGGCCATCTAGTGCCTGATAGCTAAATCAAATCTGGGGAACCCCGCGATAAGCAGTCGGACCGGCCAACGAGGGGAAGCACTCCCACTGCTACCCCATGCCATGAGCACTGAGGAGTTCATGGTACTGACTTGTTAGCCAATGATATATACGCTATCACTGTCCGTCGCGGGCGGAATCATCCTCGATGTCTTTCACGCTCACGTCACTGCAACTAGGCATCTCCTCTCATACAACGAATCGTCACTGCTGTTACCATGGCGACTGCAGCCCCAAAGGATGATCATAAGAATATGGGCCAGAATGACCTTGCCCCAACCACCAGCTACATCGATGGTGAAGTCCTTGACGCAGGAATTGACTATGGCTACCTGAACGCTCCAAAGTTCACAAAGTTCTACAGGAGTGTTCTGTTCCAAATGATCCTCCTTGGACTGTAAGTTATCTCATCGAAATCACGTTTAACTAATGTTTATACCTTCATAGTCTCTCCTGCGTCGGTCCAGCCATGTCTGATGCCATTTCCAACCTTGGAGGCGGAGGTCTCTCCACTCCGTATCTGGCAAACTTGGCGACGTCATTGAACTATACGGCTGGGTGTCTGCTTACTCTCTTCGGAGGCCCCTTGATTAACAAGTTTGGTATCAAGTGGTCCTGCATCATAGCAGCGGTGGGGATGCCTCTTTCCGGTTCTGCGTACTATGTATGCGCAAAGTACCGTGTAAATTGGTATCTCATCTTTGCAAAGGTAAATCTAGCAATCTATATCTAAATTGGGTCTACCATCGCTGATAGGCTTTATAGATACTGACAGGATTCACCTATGGCTTTTTATACGTCGCAGAGTCTACGGCCATGTTGTCATATCCCCTCGCAAACGACAGGGGTTTCTATCTAGGCGAGCAACATTTGACCTCTATATGAAGTATCTGCTAACAGCTTCGATCAGGTGTCTGGTCTGCCATGCGAAACTCGGGTAGCGTCATTGGAGGCGCCATCAACCTTTCCAACAATCACAGCGACTCCAAAGCAGGTGGCGTTGCGTGGTCTACCTACCTCGTCTTCATTGCTTTCGGTAGGTCACACCCATAGAGCTTCTGAGAAAGATGTTGAAAATCCGTCTAACGAGGGACTAATAGAATGTACCGGTCTGATTTGGGCTTTCCTGCTATCGCCTACCAGAAGAGTACGACGCCGTGATAGCAGCAAGGTTCCCATATCCGAGAGAGCCAGCTGGAAACATGAGTTTACCGCATTATGGAGGCACTTGCAGCGCCGAAAGGTAGGTTCTTGTCTATTTCCAGTTATGGGAACTGGCTGACACTGAGTAAAGACCTGGCTCATGGCATTACCCGCCTTCTACTCCTTCTTCTGTGGTGGAACCATGGGCACTTATCTATCGTTGCACTTTTCCGTGAGAGCGCGCGCATTATCTTCTCTACTCCTCCGTATGTATTTACATCCATTCAAGTCACGCTTAAAATATTAATCTGGTATCATCCATTAGCGACCCTGTCCATCGTCATGGTGATGGCCTACGGGAAAGTCTTGGACAGGACCCGCTGGTCTCAGGCCAAGCGAGCATGGATCTCTTTAGCCTGCTGGCTTATTCCCCAGGCAGCCTGCTTCATATGGATTGGTATCGAGTATGCAAAGTTTGGTGGGGGCAAACTCGAAAACGCTCTGGACTATAAAACGTATGTTCCTTTTAATCCCCGTATCTTACGAAGATTACTAACGGCCCTTTCCTCAAAGTAATAACACCAGGAGATGGGCTGAAGCCTACCTCCCATATCTGATATTGCAGTCAACCAGCTATGTATGCCAATTATCTCTGTACTGGATCCTCGGCACTTTCTCCACCGACGCCGGATCTTCTGCCCGCTCGGGCGGTTTGCTCAGGGCTTTTGAGACGGCTGGACAAACGGTCTCTTACGCGATCAACTCTCACAGCGGCTCCGATGCCAGAATCCCCTTCTATGTCCACGCTGTGATCTTGTGCCTTACTGTTCCCTGCATGGTGTTCCTGATTAGGCTTGTTCCTGAAGCCCCCGCTGCAACGGATATAGATGTGGAGCCAGTCATCGAGGGTTTACCTGATAACAAACAGGTCACTTAAGAGCTTAGAAATGGAGGACAGTAGTGGACAATGTTGGTGGGTTCATGCGTAGGACAGACTTGCAATTGTGTATTGCTATCAGGGTTTGGTCATTAGATTTCACTCCCCAGAATGAGATTTGTTTATTTACTTTACATATTACGTGCATGACTTTGAGAATCAATGACTCGACAGCAATCATGTTGGTATTTTTTTTTGGGAAAAGTGCCACAGTTCTGGGATCGAAATCATCCACCAGTTAGCAGTACGGCCATACGGAGTACATCGCGAACACTGTAGTCGATAAAGCGGCGTCTAGAGTATTGCTACATTTATGTCGCGGATGAACACGGCAGTTAATGTGGTGCCAGCAGATTTCTTGATTACGTCTTGTCACCTTGATGCAAAATCACCTTACCAAGACTTTATGGGCCTTGTTGCTGAAAATGATAAGACATGTAAGTTCGCAGTTTTTTTTCCCCACTGAAAGCTGACTCTCAGAGAACATGGGCATCAAGGTTTGTTTAAAAATGCATCAACGTACGCAAAATAACTAAACCTTCAACTAACCTAACATCGATTTTCATATTTTTCAACAAGCCTCCCCTAACTGCACATCAATCAGCTCACAACTTGGGTCCATCCTCAACAGTCAAAGTGCCTGTCTTCTGGATGAGGTATTCCTCAATAGCCACATCCTTGCCCGCTTCTTTGCCATAGCCCGACATCTTAATTCCACCAAATGGAGACTCGGCACAAGAGGCGTTACCTATAGAGTTGTTAGTCTCAATGAACAACTCAGTGACAGAAATAAACGTACCAGTATTCATCCCGATCATTCCAGCTTCTAGGCTTTCCAAAAGCCTCCAGGTTCGGGAGACGTCTTTGGTGAAGAAGTAGGATGCCAAGCCCATTGACGTATCATTTGCTTTCTGCACAACCTCCTCTTCGGTTTCGAACTTGTACAGGCCCAGTATAGGTCCAAAAATCTCTTCTTGAGTTGTGAGCATATCCGAGGTCATGCCCGAGATAATAGTTGGCTCGAAAAAGTACCCATCCAGATTCTCTGGCTGCTTGCCGCCGCACAGAATCTTTCCTCCTTTGCTGACAGCATCTTGGACATGTTTCTTGACCTTATCAACACCGCGAGCAGTTGTTAGTGGCCCCATAGTGGAGCAGGACTCAGCTCCATGTCCCAGGCGAATCCTGCTAGTGGCCTCGAGCATCATCTGCGCAAACTTATCGTAAACGCCGCTTTGGACATAGACTCGATTGGCGTGGGTGCATGCTTGGCCTGCGGTTCGCCATTTGAGTATCATAAGAGCTGCGACTGCTTGGTCAAGATCGCCGTCATCAAAAACAATGAAAGGACAATTTCCACCCAACTCCATAGTGACCTTCTTCAACCCGCCACTGCAATGCCTTGCGATGATACTGCCTACAGAAGTACTACCCGTAAAGGTGACCTTGTGGACGAGCGGATGCTTGCAGAGTGTCTCGCTGACCGATGGGGTATTAGCGTTATCAGTTGAGATAACGTTCAGCACTCCAGGGGGCAGACCCGCGCGAAGAGCCAGGTCTGCCAGAGCCATAACACTAAATGGTGTTTCGGGCGATGGCTTGACGATCATGGTACATCCTGCGGCCAGTGCGGCCGAAACTTTGCGGATAATCATGGCAACAGGGAAGTTCCAGGGGACGAGGGCAACACATACACCGATCGGCTGCTTGATGACAAAAGTTCGACGGTCAGATATAGCGGGTTGAGCAATAGAGCCTCTGATACGCTCAGCCTCGCCGGCGAACCACCAAGCGAAGCCAAGGGCATAATCAACCTCGCCTACAGCCTCTGCCATCGGTTTTCCGGTTTCGAAGACGACGATCTTGGCGATGTCTTGTCGTGCATTTGTGATTAGCTCATGCCACTTGAGAAGGATCTTGGCTCGTTGGCGAGGATTGACATGGCGGTAGCTTTGGAAGGCAGCGTGTGACGATTCGACATATTTGTCAACATCGGAGACTTTGTTGGTGGGACTCGCCGCCCAGATGTGACCAGAGCCAGGATCTGCAAATCATTGTATGAGCTTGTGTTCTTTCTTTGCTTTCTGCTCATGCTGGCCTAAGCTTACCTTCAACGCCAAAACGTTCTCCAGACTGGGATTGGACCCATTGGCCATTTAATAGTGATTCTTCGTGAAGAAGAGACGGATCGTCAAGCTGCAAGGCATTTGTTAGTCTTGGGCCAGGATGTATCGGCTTTTGAGAAGGGACAAGACCTTGAAAGGTAAGTTTCGTGTCATGTTGCTATTGCCAAGAGTGAATACTCGAATATTGAAGTTGATGAGGTATACACAAGATGTCTTTGGACATCAAACGGACTTATATAATCTAAGCTGAGGCCGTATTAAGGAGATGGAAAGCGCGACCGGCTTTGCCACAAATGCACGGCGAATAGCCTTCTGGCACTGTCTGTTGACGACCGGATACAACAATAAAGGTTATCAGCTCCATGACACTCTTGTCCTCTATCTAAGCCGGTCGTTAGTCAGTGAAAGGTTTGTCATGAATCTCGAGTAGTCGTTTAGCCTACACCCCATGCGAGTTCTATTGGGGTGCTACAACCTAAAGTAAATTGCCGATCATCGGATAACACGGATCGCAGCAGAACACGGGATTTCCCCGCTTCGGTGAGGGGAGCCTCACCAGCCGGTCCCGGTCCGGTCCTCGCTAGCCTGTCAGTCCCAGCACTTCTTATAATGTTGGATTCCGGGCTACAAGCCGGCTGCTTGGTTCTGGCTGCGCGAATGATCTTCTATCGATGGTTCTGCTTGCTTGAGAGCTTTTTGTCAACGGTCAGCCTATTAGTAATGATTGGAGACGGTTCGGGCAGATATGTGTACGTATTCACATAACACTATGTAATGAGATAAGGATGCTGCTTGGAAAGGGCAAACGGGTAATTGCATTGGGAATTCTTCAGTTACGGTCGAGCGCCGACAAGCCCTATTTATCGCACTATAACGGACTTTGCCCAACACTACTCGTCTACTTGGTGCCTGTCCTCTTATGCATCACCATACACAACAGCTATCTGTTCCAGGTTTTATATAATCCTCAACTTCCAACCTTCATCGGTATTCAACCTATGTCTCTTGTGATTGGTGCAATGTACTTCTCGTCACCGCCAGCAGCGACCGAATGGTAGACTGAAGCTCAGCCATAGTCGACGACGACATGCAATCCGCTATTCCCAGATTCCCTGAATGCATATACTTGGACTGAAATGTCCTCACTGTGTGATACAGATGTTTCAATTGGTAGTCTACCACCGTCGCCAGCAAGATCAATCTCAACGGCGGATCAAGCTTCAGGCCTGCGACGCGGCAGTCTACCGAGTCGAACAGCGTGCAATCTTGGTTCGATACAGATGATGATACCGCGTTGCGGATCTCGTGTAATATTTGATCGTATGTAGATAGTAGAAGAGACAAGGGCGTTAGAACCAGGTGAAGAACTGTTTGCCAATTGGAACAAACTGAGTCTGTCGCATCGCCATTGCTTTTCACGCATTGATGTAATAGCTCGGTTACAACGCCCAGGGTCTCTTGGACAGGTCGCATGGCTGCCTCTATGTATTTCGCCGGTCGAGGTTGAGTGCTAACGCCCCTCGCATGAGCGGGCGGTAGTCTCGTGCGTAAAAGCTCTTGCTGGAGGCTCGATAATCTCTCGAGCGGGCTGGATGCACTCGCTGTTTCATTTGCTGGACATAGACGTGGGTCGATATTGGGGTCGTGCGAAGAAACAGGTGGGCTTGTCGCAACAGACCACGGGTCTTCATCCATGGGTATATCGAGGAACGGATGCGTGGCGTTAAAGTTGCCGAGGCTGTTGGTAAAGTCGAAAGAGCCAAAGAGCGCTGTATGATCTGAAACGAGATCAGCAGTGATGCATACAAGATTGGCGAAAGACGGAGACTTACCTGTAATGCAACTATCGCCGAGCTGTGGAGGGGACGGCGGCATGGATATCCCCGAATCAGCAGTCAATGCGTCTCCATCTGAAATGCCATAAAGCGCAGCATCACAAATAGATTGTGTCTGCTGTATCTCTCTACCAGCCATCGACGCTTTGCTAGGTCGTCCAACCTTCAGAGCAGGGCTATAAGTGCAGACAGAATCGTCACCAAGACATCGTGAGCAACCATCCAAGTCACCAGAGCAACGTAATTTACGAGAGTGACACCTGTCGCAGGCAAGTCTCTTCTTGGGTCGTGTTCCGGATGGACTGTGCATTATTGCGGAGAAAGAGAATGCAATACCTAATTGGGGTTTCACTCACGGAAATGAGAATGCAGAAGAAATCACCAGCGGATTTTTTTTGTTCTGTTGATGGTAATGTAGCAATTGAGTATCCCAAATGAAAGGATTCGGGATTACCGTTATTTTTCAGGACATGCTTTTACGAATGTCCAAGTCGAGAATAAGATTCAACGTTTGTCCCTTGTAGGAAGATGATTGCTTTTGGCAAACAGGCCCCTGCAATCCCCCTGCTTCACTGTTGGATCTTTAGTGGGCGCTTGAAAATGTATGCATTGGGCAGTTGTGACAATAAGGGACATATTCTTGCGATAACGCACTCATCGTACGACCCACAGCAAAGGATCTAAACCCCTGGACGGCACAGAAGTTCGGCATCTTCCATTATTGCAGTTGTACAAAAGTCCAGGCGGAATGAGATTATTCTTATCCGATGAATCACCCCACAAGTCATGCAGCGCGTCTACGCGACGTTGCATTTCATATCTAACCCCAAAAACATCAAAAACAGAACAAGAATCCTTCCATTCGCTGCAGACATCACGGTAGGTAGGTCGTTAGCTTCGGGTAATTTTGTGCCATTCCCGCTTACCCGTCAGACTAGTACAGCATGGGAAGCTCAAACGGTAATTGAGGGCTTTAGAAAAAGTCGTACCGCCAAGAGAAGGTGTAACTTTCCTAGCGGCCCGCCAATCTCACCTAAGGATACGCTGCGGCGAAACATGTTCAGTTGCAAGCGTCAGCCCTGTAGTCGGAGCTGGGCGATCAAATCTTGGCGTGCAGCGGAAGAGGAGGGGATTCCCCAGCGTTAGAAGGGTTCTCTCAAGAAAAGAAGATTTCTTGTGATTATTGACATGAACTTGTGAGTGGCTTTGTATCATATCATGCTGCACAATGAGTAGATGTCACTGTGAACGCGCTTCTGTACCTTCAACGGTACCCTACTCCACGTTGTAGCGCAGGTGTCAGGCAGATTCGCGATCATCTCCAATATCTCAGACAGTCCAGGAACAGCCCCAACAAAAAAAAAGGAGTCCCAAACCCACCGCAATCACGAGCTTTACATCCCGAGATCGTACGTTAAGTCATCGAAGGAACCGTCAGTGGGGCACTCTCAAGTTCGACCCATTGTAAGCAGTCTATTTTCGTTTGTGTTGATTATTTTACGTATTCTGGCTCCTGCGCCTCAATCTTATCTAAACGGAGTAAACCTTCCTCCTGTCCTCCGTTCGCCTACCCTGCAGGGACAGGCGTGGCGGTTTGTGCACCAATTACAGGCGCAAGAACGCGAGGTGCGTGCTTTACCGTTGGGTAAAACGTGTCTTAACTTGCATGATGGTTGCAGTGAGGTTGCAGGGGTGTGAGAGCATCTCGTGGTGACAAATGGATGTGGGAACTTGGTTGGAGTTGAGGGTAAGGGTTAAAGGAGAAGATGATTTCTAGAGGCTGGAGTAGGGAAATAAGAGCGAATTCTCTGTCGTAAGCAAATGATCAGATAGTCGCGATAGAAGAGACTTAGAGTTAAGTAAGAGGCGGCGCCCTAGGATAGATGATATTATTGCAGAAGGGTTATTTATAGCTAGTTAATTAAGGGCGCTTATTAGATGTTGAAATAAAGGGATTAATATATTATTTCTGATATTTATAGGAATTAGATTGGCAAGATACCAGCAGACTAATAAGGCTATTAGAGTCTTATATTTATGCTAGGTGTAACATAGAGGTAGGAATATGATTAGAGTTAAGGGTAAGGTTTAAAAGAGGAGACAATTTCTAGTGGCTGAAGTATAAAAATAAGAGTAAATTCTCTATTTTAATTAGATAATTAGATAATTATAATAGAAGAGACTTATAGTTAAGTAAGAGGTAGTGCCCTAGGATAGATAATATTACCAGTTAATTACGGCACTTAATTAGCAAGCCTAAGGAGGAAGGAGTTAAGGCAGGTATTAGTATTAATAATCTGCAATAAATATACAACAGGCAGGCCATATTTCAGCTGTTGGATCAGATAATTGCGGTGCAACCAGCCAAAATCGTCGCAAGTCTGGCGTGCAATCTGGGATACGGATGTCGGATAAGCAGCAATTGCAACGCATGGGCCGTTGAAGATACCAGTTCATCTGGCTCATGTAAGTCAGCAGGTGAGAACCATGGTCAGCTGTGTCAGTATTTCGTTTTCAGGACGAGTGCATGCATGATGACAGGCTTGAGGTTGCCAACCCGACAGGACACGAGAGCCACCCACCAAGGTTGCGTAGTCACAAGTAATCATGTCTTCCAGCCAATTTCGCCGTCGCGGCGTCACGTCGAGAGCTGAAATTGCCCACAAATACACTGCAAATCACTGCCATTGCGAATGCAATAGCATCAAATGATATGACTTTACAGTGTGCCGGTGGAGTCTGCATAAGTATTATTGGGCGAGGTTTGGTAGCACAGCAGGCAATATTTCAAGCCATCTATTGACTGCGCGCATAACACCACGAAAGTGAAGCCTGGCGGCTAAATTAACCCGTAGGGTTTCGAGAGCGATCTTAGAATTAAAGTTATTTGGGTATTAACCAAAACGTGTTACATTCATCTGTTCATTTAGATATAACCGGTTGAAGTACTTCGGCAACGACGTTAAAACTTGTTAAACCGCAGGCAGGGCAATGTAACTAAAGAAGCTGAGTTTCCTAAAATGGAAGAGTCGTATGATAATTACCCCTCTTTTAGAGATAAGGCAGAGCATTTCAGAAATGCCGCATAGACAGTCAATTCAATCACTCAATTCAGGGTTCAACAGGTACCCGCTTCAGCGCCAGGAGGACAGTCCTCCGGAAACCGGCGCCGGCTGTGATTCTTATTATATTATATCTAGACATCCTATTAGCATATTTTTGCTTTACATATCAGAAGACACTCAGAGCCTCGAGATCCTGTATTATTTGGCTTTCATAGATACTTTATTATATTCATACCACGGTCTGTCGATTGTGCCACGTGGTTGGTGGCACAGCAGTGTTGCCTGAATGAGGGGAAATCTTTACCTCTAGCAAACTCAAGTTATTACGCAAACTTGTATGTACTTGTCGCATGGTCGTCACTATGAGCTCGAATAAGAATTTCCCATATATCCCTCTCACGGCTCCATCCCAAACCCGAGTTATTCTACTTACCCCAGGGAAAAGCGATGATCCTATCCACTGCTTCCAGCTGGTCATCGATCTAGACCACGATTGGACATCATCCGATGGAGCTTGCCATCTTCAGCCTTGTTCAGGTGAAGAACCAACCTTGGCCCAGAAATCAAGTCTGCAATATAAGGAGTCTGGCTCAGACTTCGAAATTCCGGGCCTTCTAATGCAATCAGCCAGTCGCAGGATTTTGCACTTATTCCAAGGATACACAGCGCTATCCTATGTATGGGGCGACCAGCGAAACCCGCATGAGATCTTCATTGATGGCAAACCTTTTCACGTCGGAGAAAATCTTTATATGGCTCTACTACGATTACGACAACCAGTTACTATTCTCGGGACTGGTGCTACTGCTCCAGAAGAGTTCCACGACCAAAGGCTTAATGTGATACAGCAACATATGTTATCAGAAAGTCGCTTTCTTTGGGTTGATGCAATCTGCATTAACCAGAATGATGTTGCTGAGCGAGAAGCTCAAGTTAAGCTCATGGCTCGCATTTATCAACAGGCGGATCATGTGCATGGAGACCTTGGACGGAAAGAAATGACTGGGGGCTTTGAGCTGGTACATCTTCTGCAAAAGATTATGAGAGCCGGCAGCCGTTGCGAATCCCAGCTATCTGCCTCAGAAGAATCCTACCAGGAAGAGGGTAATACAAAGCCTGACGCCAGAATCAACATTATGTCCGCCTTGGAGTCAGAATTTGGGAATTACCAAGCTGGGAAGACTGGAAATATCCGCGACGTCAGGTTGCCAAGTCCTTCAGCCAAAGTCCTCGAGGAACAAGGCATTCCAAGAGAAGATGACGAGGTATGGGCACATTGGAGGCAATTCCTCAGCTCGACGTATTTTCAGCGCCTTTGGATCGTTCAAGAGGCCTCACTGGCAAGCTCGATCACTCTATGGTACTCGAATGTGAGCATCGAGCTTGAAATGGTCGGCCAGTGTCTTCAGTACTTTCTCGAGTATAGCACTAACTCAACTCTCTACTCCGTTTCGAAAGATGACTACCGTTCGTCAATAAGCACATCGCCTGCCATTTGGGCAGTAATGGGGCTGATCGAACAGCGACGCCAAATGCATGGGGAAAACGGCCGCCTGATTAAACAAGTTCCTCTGATTCATATGTTAGATCTTGCCCGTCGCACAAAGGCAACTGATCTTCGTGACAAGATTTTTGGGCTTCTGGGCATGGCAGCCGATGGCTCAGATTTCCTTCATCTTGTAACATATTCCCAAAGCGTTGAAGAAGTCTACCAGGATTTTGCCAAAATGTTCATTGAACGAGGTCAGGGAATACCAATGCTCTATCAAGTTGATAGCAGAGTATCAAAAACATTGGATATTCCTTCTTGGGTTCCTGTAAGTATACTTTCGACTGGAAATACGAAGGCGGATTTGCTGATAACTTCTCAGGATTGGTCGCGTGATAGAGATGAATCATCTCTGTACGACGCAATACCGGCTCTATCGAGCGCGCTTGATGAGCAAAAGGCGCTTGAGATAAGGTTGTCTGGTTCGAAACTGTCAATCACGGGCCACACAGTTGACACGATTAAGTGCCTAAGCAGACCGATATCTAGCAACCTTACATGGGCAACATTCTCCGAAATAGCTGCCCTCCTATGGGAAGGCGGCAACCTCTTGGTAAAGGAGAACATCGAAGGGGACCAGGCGGTGGAAATCATGCTCCATACCCTCAGTTGTGGCTCTCTAAGTGACAAGCCAGCCGCCGAGGTGGAAAGTCTTCGCCAAGGCTTTGCTGCAGTATTTGGGCATGGAACGTTTCTTATAAATGGAGGAAACTCTGATGACTCACCGTGGCTACCACATATGCGCCAGTTCTTGGTCAATGGTATGAAATTTGCGCCCGGCCGCCGATGGTGCACTACAAAGAAAGGGAAGTTTGGTCTTGTGCCAGGAGGCGCCAAGACAGACGATCAGGTTGCACTCTTTGGTAGCTACTCACTGCCTTTTATCCTTCGAGACCATTCAACTGAAGATAGTATATCGGGTCAATATATGGACAGCACTGTCCACCCACGTGGGACGACTAATTTACGCTCGAAACTCAGTGCCGTAAAGGCTAGATGGCTACCAGAAGCATCTACGGATACTAATACTGCTTTCACCTTGGTTGGTCATGGATATATTTACGAGCTAAATACTAAAGAAAAGCAAAAGGGCAAAAAGAGAGAAATTGTCCTAGTATAGAAAATCTTACTGATAAATTATTAATTTACTTTTATTTAAACACTGCCTTAATGGTTAATAACTTCAAGAACTCTAATAAAGGTCTTTTAAAACCCTTATTTATTACAACCCCTGCAACTATGTTATATATACCCTACTTTTTCCTTTAGTTATATAATAGCTTACTTATACTTACGTATACCTTATAAATATAATAGTTAATTCCTAATTATAAATAAACTAAGCCGTGCTAGGTTTATTATTAGTAAATTATATAAGGGATAACGTGTTTGATAAGTGAGCGTGACAGATAAGCGAGCATGACACTTTCCCTCGTCAACCTATAGGTCATCCCTCCCTACCCGACCTATAGGTTAAAAAGGGCTACTTTTACTTGCTAAATTACTCCCTAGATAACTCAAGAACTACCTAATAAGTTCTTATATTATACCTGCCTTTACTGCATATTCCATAGTTGTAACGGTTACACAAGCCGTTAAACCACAGGGCAAAAGATCGGGCCATAATCGCTATGCAAGCAATCATGGGTGTGCTACAGCTGCCTTATAGAAAAAGCCTTACAGCGCTGTTACGGGCAGGAATCGTAACAAACCTAGCACGGCTTAGTTTAACACAGTTAGACCTAACTGTTATATACGCCCTATATAATCTGCTAATAATAAACCTAGTATGGCTTAGTTTATCCATAGTCGGGAACCAATTATTATAATAATTAAAATAGCTAATTATAATAATATTAACTTAATAAAGGTTTGTCTATTAAGTATAATAAATATTTAAATCATAATAGATTTTAGAAATACTTAGAAATTCCTTTTAAGGTTAATTTATAACCTTAAAAAAAACCTAAGAACTAATAAAGTAGTTCTTAAGTTATTTAAGAGGAAATTTAAGAAGTAAAAATAGCCCTTTTTAATATATAAGTTAAATAAAGAGAAATAACTTATAAATTAAAAAAGAAAAGTAATTAGCTTATTTATTAAATATATTTTATATTTATTTAATACTAAATAAAAAATTACTTATCAACTATTAATAATATATTCTTTATTACTAAGTCTAATACATATTATTTAAGTATTAAAAATATAATATTTTACTTTACTTAGTAGTATATTTTATATTATTTATTAATATAAACCTAGTATAACGTACAAGATAAGCGTGCGCAACAGTATACTGTGCAGCTAAAAACTACTTACCCTATAGTATTTTAATACTTAAATAAATTAGATAAAAATCTAGAAAACTTATTTCTTAAAATAGTATAGTTTATTATATAAGAAAGTATTTTTTAAAGATTTTTAACTACTTTATTTTATATAAAAAACCTTAAAATACAGTGTATTTTACAGTATAAAAAGATTTTAAAGTTTATAGCTATATAGGAATTTTTAAAACATATAAGGAAATTAATATAGCTTATTTTAGGACTTAAATATAAGTTATTAAAATTTTAGATATTTTAAGTCTAATTTGAATTTTTAAAGATTATTTAAAAAACTACCTTTAAGGTGAAAAGTGGATTGTTGCGCACGCTTATCTGTTGCGCACGCTTATCATGTACGTTAAAGTAACTTGCTTATTTAAAAACCTTTAGTATTATAAATAAGAGTTAAAGGAAAAGATAATATTAAAAGGCTAAAATAAGAAAATAAAAGTCAATTCTTTATTATAACTAAATAATTATATAATTATAATAAAAAAGACCTATAACTAAGTAAGAGGCGGCGCCCTAGGATAGATAATATTATTATAAAAGGGTTATCTGTAGTTAGGTAATCGGGGGGGTTATTAGAGGTTGAAATGAAGGGATTGGTGCCTAGTTTCTACTCTCTGTAGTATTCGGGTCAGCAAGATGCCTGCGGATCAATGAGGCTATGGGAGTCTCGTGCTTGCGCTGGGTGCGATGTGGAGAGTTCTTGACGCGTGTAAGACTGTATATCCGGATGTCAGACGCCTGATTCGGCGTTCTGAGACTGACGAGCCTGTACCCTTGGCAGCTACGCGGCCCTCCTTTGTGACATTAAACAGTTTAGGCTTATACAATTTCACTGATGTAACTTCTGCTAATCACAGTCTCTTCCAATAAGCGTAGCCATCTATAATACTTCCCATCTACAGCGTCATCCTCGCTTAGTCGTTCTGAGATATCATCACAGCAACTTTGGATAAGATCTTCAACGTTGATATTTTAAACTGTTCGTACCATGCAGTACCCCTCACTCGGTCATACCCCTCTACCAGTCAGCAAAAAAAATAGTCTCCCATACAAAATGCGATTTTTCACTTGCATAGTCTTTAACCAAAAGTAAAGCTATTAGCGTGGAAAAATAGCTGCCGTATTTAAAATTGCATAAGATTTAATATTTTAATATTCCTTCTCTAGTGACGCTTGCGGTATAACCGTATAGCACTAATATGAAATGTCTTAAAATGCCTCCCTCATTAACCTCCCTTGACCAAGTCTTATCAGATTTTTATCTACACCAGCCTCTCAAAACCACGCTAAAAATGCCTCAATTACCTTATACAGAGGATAATGTTATCAAAGCTATGCTAGATATCACAGATAATGGACTCTCGCAACATAAGGCCGCCTAGAAGCATGGCATGCCCCAGACCACTCTTTCTGATCAACTAAGAGGCATACCGCCTAAATCCGAGGTCATCCATCCTGGCCGGCTATTATCCAAGTCTCAAGAGGCCAGGTTGATTACCTGGATACTTCGGCAAGAGGCCCTAGGCTATGCTCCATCCCACAGTCAAGTTCGCGCCACCATCGCTGCCCTCCTACGACAACAAGGCAGGGAACGGCCTATCGGTGTCTATTGGCTAACCAGGTTCGTGAAATGCCATCCATCCATAAAGAATAAGATAGGAAAACGCCAGGAAGCATTAAGGTTTAATTGTTTTACCCTGACCGCCGTCAATTGGTACTTTGATATTTGGGAGAGAGAATATGGCTAGATTAAACCTGAGAATATAGTTAACGTTAACGAGGGCGGTATAATGGCTGGATTTGGTAAGTATTTGTTGTTATACCTATTGATTTAGCTAATCTATTGCGAATCCAGGCTTAGATTCCTTGGTTATCGGCAGCAGCGATCCCAAGAGGAAGGCCTTCCTCAAAGGCTCTTAGTCCTGCACTTGGACTAGCTTTCTCGAAGCCGTGACTGCAACTGGCCGTCTTCTAAAACCGGGGATTATCTTTAAAGGCAAAGAACTTTAACAACAGTGGTTTATCAAAGAGCTCAAAGAGGTGGCCGACTAGTATTATATCACGTCTAATAACGGCTAGACAGATAACCATATCGCAGTCGAGTGGCTCAGAGAGGTCTATCTTCCCCAAACGCAGCCGGAAGATAAGTCTGATGCGAGGCTTATCATATTAGATGGTCATCAAAGCCATATATCTGTGCATATCTGCCTATTCAGAGCCTTCCGAATAAAGAATGTCGCTAACTCAAAATCCAGGATGAGTAGATGGCTACGTGCTTTTTGAACAACGTATATTGTTGTTACCTGCCAGCCCACTGCTCTCATGGTTTACAGCCACTTGATAATGGGGTATTTAATGCCTCCAAGGCTGCCTATCATAAAGAACTTCAAAAACTGATAAGCCTGACCAATTCTGCCCCGGTAGACAAGGTCAACTTTATCAAGGCTTATGCCAAAGCCAGGGAAGTGGGTATAACGAAGAAAAACATCCTTTCGGGCTAGAGAGTGACTGGGAACTGGCCGATCTCTCGGCAGAAAGCGCTTATGCATCCAGAAATTCAGTCAGACAAGAAGGAAACGACGCCTGCATCGGACGGCCCCAGCGACGGGCAACGCGACTCTGATAACACGCCAAAGACCAGCCGCCATATCAGGGATCTGGGGAAGAACAAAAGTCCCTCAATGAGAAGACGGTATTCTGTGATATCGAGAGGTTTTGAAGCACAAGAGTCAAAGATCGCCTCGCTAAGCTCAAGAGTAGCCAGTCTAGAGGAGGAAGTCAGACGGTTAAGCAGAGGCAAGAAGAGAAAGGCGATACCGAATCCCAACAGGAAGTTCATGACATTAGCCGAGGCTCTAGTGGTTGGTAATACTATTTCTAAGCCAGACCAAGCAGCTGAAGAGATAGAGGCGGTCGAGGATGTGATTGAGGTAGGAGGAGTGGAAGAGGATGAGGGCTCAAATTCAGAGGCGGAAGAGTTACTAGTGGTACGGACCCGCGCAGGCCGCGCAGTTAAAAGGCCAAGGGAGTATTAAAATACAGTCGATTCTAATCTTGATCCTAAATGTAAATTTAGTATTGCTATTTTTGCCAGGCTTTTGCCATTATGTTGAAAAATCGCATTTTATATGGGAGACTATTTTTTTTGCTGACCGGTAGAGGGGTATGACCGAGTGAGGGGTACTGCATGGTATTGGCTATGGCATACAACTTCCATTACCATCTTGGGATCATAGAAGCATAGTATGGACAGTTTGAAACAGGTGGAAAGACATCAAATTGCACAGATAACCAGGAATTTTGAATTGCTACCTGATCATGCGACTGATCCTGCGTAGAGTCCACAGTTACTTGCAGTTTTCAGTATCCTCCACACATATTAATACACACGCCGACAACTTCGGACCACCCCACCCCGTAAAGCAAGTGATAAGCCCATAAAGCGCTTAAGCAGAAACACCAACAGGCTTCTGGCAGAAAGCACCGAGCTCAAGCTAAATCACGGTCAGCCAATCTATTATCGTGAAAGTAGAACAGAAGCAACTTACAATCTCAGAGAGGCCACAGCAGCGGGCCTTCTGGCCAGACTCGGCGCAGATAGCCTGGAATTCCTTGGCGCTGTTGGGAGTCTTGGTAGCTATTATTACCGTTAGCAACTGTCGACATTGAACGTATTAAGGGGGAACTCACGAGCGCGGCAGTCACCAGAGAGAACACCGACGAGGTTGAGACTACAGCACTGGGGGTTGCCGAAGAGACCGCCGCTGGGGCAGGCCTCGTAGCCATTGGCGGAGGTAGCGGGCAGGGCGTAGGCGGTGCCAGCGAGGAAGAGAGAGACGATGGTGTAGAACTGCATGGTTGCGGTGTTGAAAAGTTGGATTCGAAAGATTGAAGAGTTGTGATGGTTTGTTTGGATGCTAAAGGATGATGGTGAAATATCTAGAAAGCTAGCGCAAGATCCAGTCTTTATAGAAAAAGATTCTCAAGAGTTGTAAGACAAGTCATCTCTCCTAGGTATTCTGGATATCATTTTCCAACCTCCCGTTCCTCAAGAACCCTGAATTAAACAAGATGACTTCTATTTCCGTCGCTTTTGACGAGGGAGGTTGAAGTTTGGAATGCTTCTCAGCTCTGCATCGTCCTGTCTTAATGCACGAGCATGGACCGTGGCCTTGCTAAGGTCGACCGGGTCGTCAAACTCATGGCGCTAACTTGATTCATTTGCAGATCATCATGTCCTAATGTCTAAAAAGTGGCCTACCCCAGAGCATTGAATTTCAACAACATAACAAACGAGTTTACTCTCGTATCTTGTAGCATGGGCCAGTCGATAGATCTTCTGTGCTTATCTGGTAACGGAATTGTAACTCACTTGATTAAATACACACCATTCGTTGAAATCTTCTATTAACCCTAAGCTCTCAGTCTTGAAGTCGAATACATGTAGGAGGTCGAGAACAACAATAACTAGATGGAGCTGTTTGCGAACGGCTGTGCTATTAGTTCTGAGACATGTTATAACAGTGACAGGAACCGAATGCATTATTGATTGAACCAAGGAAGGAAAATGCAAGGAGCATCCCTTGAATTGAGTTTCGGGACTCGCTATCACAAACAATGAATTGCCGAAGCTGCGAGGGACATATCATGAATCAGCGGTCACTTACTCAACGGCATGCCTTATGCGACTGCCGTGTCGATGTCTTAGACAAACCAGGAACCAGCCGCTGATCTTGCCCCTAAATGCGGAGAATACCCATAGAAAGAATTGGAGCTACGGGGAATTCCCCACGCCACGATGTTACCGGCAACACGGCTGACAGCTTCTCCCTTGATAATGTCTCAGACGTCAGAGAATAGTCGTTGATCTTTGCTTGTTTCAATATAACAACCCCGTATATATATGATTAAGTGACAGCAAGGAAATACTAGTTGATGATCACTGCTACATTCAAAAGAATATTCCCTGTTGTGCATCACTTAGTGTATACAGAGAAGTACCAGCAGAGCTGAACCGAATGCTGTTACAACGCATTGCATGTGAAAGCTAGTTAAAATTCCCATACCCAGCAATATTGACAAAGTCTTTTCGATTCGATGAGTTAATTATGAAGCTAATATACCACTATATACAAGAATGGAAATTATTAAGTCCTTAGATCAAGTAGCCAAACTCGGAATTAAGCATATGCAACCAGGATGTATATTCCCGAACCTAACAACACCCAACTAAAGTCACCTCCTCAACACTTCAGACAACACAACTACGCCAGTTAAGCTATACTAATACGTTTTACAGAGGGATCCCCAACAGAATGAATCCAAACCCAAAGATTCCAAGAAGACCCAGCTCAACATAAGAGGCCTTGGCGGCTGCAGCGGTGATAGCAGATGGTTCTCCCGGAGCAGGGCCACTGGTAGGGCTAGTAGCAGGCTTTTCTCCAGAGGGGCTGGGTACGACAGAAGTTGACAGAGATGCAGGGGGTTTAGGAACTTCTGCTCCAGCACCGCAAGTAGCGCATGCAGCAGGAGGGTTGGCCTGAGCAGGGTGTTGAGAATGTTGTCCTGCAGGGGAAATGGGGTTCTCTGGCTTATCCTCGTCCGGGTTGTTGGTTGGTTTGGGGGGCTGAGGAGGACCAGCAGATGGAGGCTGGGGACCGCACGCGGTGTATTCTTCTGGCTGAGCACCCGAAGGGACTGGTTTGATAGCGGGGGCAGATGGAACAGCTTGTGGCTGAACTGGAGGCTTGCCAGAAGGCTCACCCTGAGCGTGGCATGTCTCACACTTCTCAGGCTGCGGCTTGGGAGGTTCGATGCCGTTACCATGTCCCTTGGTAGGAATAGCCTCAGGACGCGGAACAGTGAGCGTCGCAGTGATAGGCTCCGAACCACAAGAGTTACAAACAGTAACGGTTGAGGTAAAACCATGCGGAACACCAGTAGTGCGAGGCTGACACTTTTCCTTGTGGCAAGCTTCAGTGATGGTGTACGTTTGCACACGCAGACCCGTGGAGCAGAACTCGTGATACTCAGTTGTATACACGGTATGACGACCACCTTTGCCGTTGCCAGACCAAGTGCTGGTCGGTTCGACGATGATGGAGGTGATGGTGGGAAAGGTCTTGGTCGAAGTAGTGCAGGAAGTTGTTTCTGCGTTGACTGCCAGACCGGCTGCCAAGAGGAAAGGGATGAGGGACTTGAAGGTTGGCATTTTGAAGCGAGTGACGAAGCGAGTGATTAGATGTGTGAACGAGTGAAAGTTGTCAAATGACTTGTATGTCTCCTATTGCGAAAACATCGCTTCCTTCAAGTATTATATATCGCCGACCTCTCAGTACCCAAACTCGTCTGAAATTGCCTTCGCACCTCCATACCTCACGATATCGCGACACTTCCGAATTTGAAACCAAATATGCACAACGCAGCTGAAGCAAAAACCCAATGCCTGTTGATCCATCCAAAGGAGGCAATATTGATTTCGCTGCCTTGCATAAAAGTTCCCACGTCAAACCTGTTTCGGGAAGTTGATCGACGGCTAATATTTCCGATGAAACCTCGCTTAGCGGAGAGAATGTGAGACAAGCAGGAGATAGTGTCAATAGTTGGGTTTTCAAGAGACAAAGTTTTGCGATGAGAGCTGAAAGGCTTCACTTTTGCGGTGCAAGTCGGGTCATGGAGGCCGTGTCGGCATATCTAAACTCAAACATCAGAACTTACCTCAATGTCCCGAATTGTTGTGGTTAAGGAATCAACATCTACATCTGCTGGTTTGGGCATGTATATACAGCTCGTCCTCAGCCCACGGTCGATGTAAATCACTTGAATCTCAACAATATCTTCTTACGATCTGGTCAATTACACTCTTTTCTTCCAAAGCACTCGTTCGTTCGTTTACTCTTCAACATTCGTTACTCACCATGAAGTCCTTTGCTATCGTGGCCGCTTCAACTCTGATGGAGTTTGCTCTTGCCCAAGCTTCTGCTGATTCTCTTTGCTCTACCATCATCAATCTTCAGCCTATTGAATATCAGTTCCAGCAGCCTATCGTCATCGACTCCTACTTTCCTGACAACACTGACATTGTCCTCGATGATGGGCATGTTGTGCATGTCACCAATGCTCCTACATCTCTGAGCACTGTCCTGACTGATGTCTCGACAAGCTTGACTACACTGACGAGGTTCGTTCGCCATCTTATCTACAGTTGGGTTGCTTTTTGGCTAATCATTCTGAAGTAGTATTGCCAACGGCAATGGTAACGGCAATCCGTCAGACGGAGGCTATCTCACCTTCACCGTTCCTGCGAACCCTGATGATATTGGCAATCATCCTGTCACCAAGTCCTATCCTCCAACTGAGCCCAGTCAGCCGGGCATTGTGGTCGTTCAGGTTCCAACATCTCCTCCTGGAGCTGATGGGATCTCTACCTCTTCTGTCCTATACGTGACGGTCACTACCACTGGAGACTTCCCGTCTCTTACCGGCCCTGCCACGACCATTATCACTCCTGATAAGCCAGGAGCAACCGGAAGTGTCATTATTGAGGTTCCCAACACAAAGGTTGTTCCATCTTCCGCATCATATGTTACCATCACTACCCCAGGAAACCTTGCCCCAACTGACGCCCCTCGCACAAGCACTATTCCTCCCAGTAACCCTACCGATCCTGGTACGGTTATTGTTGTGGTACCAAGCTCCCAGACTTCATCTGCTTCTTCCGTCCCATTTGTCACTGTTACCACCACTGGTAGTACCCTTAACCCAACGGATGATCCAGTCACTTCGACTATTTCCCAAACTGGTTCAACAGGTTCAGGTACTGTCATAGTGGAGGTTCCGCCTTCCAGTTCCCCTAGCGGCTCTGGCGCATCTTCCTCCCCTGTCTCTTTCCTTACCCGCACTGTCACTGGAGGCGATGATAATGCTGAGCCCTCTACGACTACTATCAACCCTCCCGCAAGCTCTGGTCCGGGCACGGTGATTGTAGAAGTCCCTCCCCCAACCAACAGCCCCTCAACTACATCACCTGATGCCAACAGCTCTTCAGGACCTGGTTCCTCGGGGCCCAGCAGTCCTGGTACTCAGGAGCCTAGTGCTAGCACCGCTCCATCCAGCAGCACTGGCGAAGCCGGATCATCCTCGTCTGTGCCTGAATCTTCTAGTCCCAGTCAGGCGACTACAGATGATACTGCTTCGAGCACTTCCGCTAGCGCACCCGCAAGTAGTTCAGCTGCATCATCAAACACGCAGCCTGAGACACCATCCAGTGCTGGTGCAGAGACGAGCACCCCTGCCACTTCTTCTGCTTCCTCTTCTGCCCCTTCAACGAGCAATGCAGAGACCAGCTCTCCTGTCAACCCCACCACCTCCAGCCCTGCTTCATCAGCGGCTACCTCTGCCCCTAGTTCTTCGACAGAGTCCGCTCCTAGCTCATCCACCAGCGCAGCGGCCGCCAACTTCGATCCTTGCCCTGACAGTCTCTATGGAAACCCTCAGTGTTGTTCCGTCGATGTTGTTGGGGTTGCAGACGTTGAATGCGACTCACGTGAGTAAATTCTTAATGTCATAAGACACATTACAGCTAACATGATCCATAGCCACCGAGTCTCCTACCGATGCCGACAACTTCCAAGCAATCTGCGCAGCTAGTGGCCAGCGAGCTCGATGCTGTGTCCTTCCTGTGGTAAGTCCTACTCTTGAACCAAAAAAGACTAGATACTAACTCTTTTCGCACTATAGCTTGGCCAAGCTCTTGTTTGTTTGACTCCCGTTGGCGTATCGAACTAAACTCAGCTTTGTATTTCTTGGGAGAAGATCTGGACTTATTGTACGGGGGAACTGTAAGACGATATTCTGGAGGGACTGGGCTGGTGGGTTACGACAGGCTTTTCGAAAGCCATGCTTGAGATGGACACAGAGCCTCGTTTCTCGCAATATGCAATGTTTTTTACGCTCTCATGGTACTTTTGTGACTTGCATAGTAATTTTAATAACAAGAGCCGACCTGGTTCTTCATTTCTAAATGGCTCTCAGCATCGCCGTTTCCTTATTAAGCATTCTTGGAAGTATCGCTCCCCCGGCCATGTCGATTGGTTTCGCTTCAGAAGACTGATTCACAGCATTGTCGAGTGCCAATACTGAAACGCAGTAACGATGTTTGTTTAGCTATCGCTGGCAAGAAACTGTATATGGAATTATGTGGGCAATTTTGAGGCTGTGCGCATGGATTCAGTTGAGGTCAGACAATCTGTTAGTGTATGCGTGCTAGAGCTCTATTTATACCCCTATCGACACGGGATCATAAGCGGCGACATTCCTTCTATGCACTCCGCCTCATGTGCGGTCGGTAGTCCCACGATACTCAAAACCTCTTTTGTGGTAATTATTAAGCATAACTCTTTATGAACCCTTCCCGTCGGCATCTAGTTGTGCCGTGTTTGAGGGTATCTCTGTTGGACTCCACAGCGCCGCTCTTTGGCCCCCAGTGAAATCTCACCGATAATGCTATAACAGCTCAATGAAGATGGCCACATATAAATTGATGTTGCGCGCTGAGCGATAAACACAAGAAAAGCCCTGCCGTAGTTTAGATTACTTACTCAAGTTACCCGCAAGTCGCCAAAACTCACCATGCATGCGTCATACTTCTCATACAACCTTAGCAGACCCTATCCATATGTATGGTTTACTCCCGTTGTTCTTGGTGGTGGATTGATTGCGACAGCACTTATCGCATTTCTGAGTGTCGCGGCACAAGGCTACGAGACTATTTCCATGGCCACATCCAACCCAACACGACCAGCGAAAATCGGAATCCTTTCTCGGACTGGCCTTCTTTCCTCACCGCAAACACAAAGTCACTCTGCTCGACCACGACTATCCCCATCGGCACTGAGCTCTACACCAACAATACAGCCCTGAAGTATACAATCACCAAGATATGGAGCGGCGACAATCCAAAAGAACCAGATGCGCTGCTGGGGTCACTGCCTTATCTGAGTAACTCTTTTTAATCCTGTGTAGTAAATGGTATCACGATTGAATTTGAAGGCATCGATCGCAGTGCCTCTCAGATCGCGCTTCAACAATGGGGCGCCAAGCTAAGGGCATCGCTATCATTCTATACAACAAGACGAGGATCTCTAGACCATACTAGGGATTTCAGTATGAAGATTGACGCTAGGACTACACTCTTATATTATTATAAGTGGTAGGTCATATGGGACGAGGCGGGTCCCTAATGTGAATGAGCAAGTTGTGAATTGCCTAGTGGGTAGTGTAATAGTCCATGAGATATATGTAGTCAAGATGCTCAACGACCCGGGTATGCCATGTTGAAGCAAGCATAAGCAGCGACAGCCAGTGCAACGATCCCCAAATAGAAATCACCGGTGTCCGAGATGCCGCTCACCGATGACTGACCCTTTCCTACATCACGCGGAATGAGATTAAAAGTCTTAGAAATGGAAGACCACGCTGTGACTGCCGGCGCCACGACCGTATCCGCCATACCGAAGCAGTACTCAAACGGCAGTCCAGTACTCCATGACAACAAATACGTCAGACCAAGAGAATACACCTCCATGAGCCGGTGACGTCTCCCAGATCCAAAGCATGGCAGCGTGAGCAGAATAAACCTGTAGACTGCGTGCGTAAAAATCCAGCTCTTGGAAGCAGCGGTGAAGACGAAGAGGTCATTGTGTAGCATGATAGTTTTCCACTGCACACTATACCCTTGCAGGACAATCCAGGCAGACAGAGAAAGACAAGCGGCCTTGCAGCAAATGCCACGGAAGGACCCTCCAGAAGGCGTCGCGACCATCATGAGAATATTGCCATAGACTGCAAAGTTGACGTAAATGGTGAAAGCGTGAAGCCATTGCGCTTTCGTCGGCCTGCTAGCGACGATGAACAGAAGGACTGAGCCGAGGCCTAAGGGCAATTCGGCCATAGTCTTGGCCATTTCACCTTTGGTGGAGGTTCGATCGAAGAGGACGATGATGGCGCTGGTGGTGTAGACGATGGTGAGGAGAAGCCCTGGTTTGGAGATGAGGCAGCGGTAAACGAGGAAGAGGATCCCGCTGAGGGATGCATTGAAGGGGATATCGAGATACGGCTCTAAGGCCGCGTAGACTGATGAGAAAGCCATGGCGATGCGATGCGTGTCGCCGTGCTCAAGATGGAGAATGCTGAGTTGTTTGTGTTGAGTTGTGTTATCTTATCAACTCTTGGCGGGAGACGCGGATTGTGAGGATCCCTACAGGGGGTGTAATGAAATATTAGTGGCCATAGCACCCGAACGATCCGCAATTAGCGAAGTGGGGTGCTCTGAAAAGCCTACTGCCTGGAATGGACGGAAATACTACCTTGATGCATTAACACAAACAATCCGACATCGGTTCATAGCTAACAAGACCGATCATCTCTTTCACCACCTTTCACCATGGCTCGAGGTGTACGCAACAAGCCAACTCTGGCAACAACCAACCGAACTGCAACAGGTCCCCGAACTGTCCCATTAACCGACCCTCGAGGTCACCGTCTTCGATTCCCGATAGACATTGGAGGCGCTCACGTCCACTCCAGAGATGCCAACTCTGTCATATTTATACCTCATTGCAGATTTTGGACTCACAGTGAAGAGGATGATGACGCGGATGCATCCTGGCGTGAGGACGCTAAAGCTTTCGACTGCCTCAAAACTTCTTATGCTTATAACATGATTGGTGAAGAGCGCCCCAGAATCGTGCCGTAAATCGTCAATAAACTGCCATTCCTCGTGGCTGATGCCAAGTGGAGTTACTGGTGTTATTGGCCAAGACGCCTGGACAGGTCTTCCTATCCTTCAGAAACCGTCATATAGCAATCTTTGGCACTTCCTCGGGAACTATGATTCTCAACTCTTCACTCCGCAAGAGGGTTTTGCACCTCCCACCCGCCGTCTGAAGCCGGAATTCAGACCTCTGGCCTACCAATGGAGCTTACAGCTACTGTCAGCCCTCTCACTAATCCACTCTCGTGGTATTGCCTACGGAGAAATCATCGAGGAGAGCTGCTGGATTGCCGCACGGTCTCTATCAATCGCGCTGGCAGGCTTTTCAGGTTCTGACTTCCATGATCCAAGCACTGGCTTGAACTTGCCCGGCCATTTCTTCAGCGGCATCGAGTTTTCGCCGCAAAACCTCCCTTTAAAGCGGGCGGTGAGATATCCAACACGCAAAACCGATATGTTCATGTTTGGAAGATTGGTATACGAGCTCATGACATCTTATCTGCCAGGAAATGGAATAGGAAGGGATTGGGGTGAGACTGAACGCTTGATGGCGGAGCAAGACTGGATGCCTGATCTTGAGGATCAGTTCATGGGAAAGATTGTTCACAAGTGCTGGAATTTTGAGTATGAGGATGTTGAAGAATTGCAGAGTGAGGTGCAGGCGTTTGTTGAAGCGCAAGGGTGGTCTATCAGAGGAGATGAACTTGAGGGTTTTGACGCCCACAGTATTCAACGTGAACTCGAGGCCAATTTCGTCCAGGAAGAAGAGGAGCAGACCTCAATTAGCTATTCCTGATGGGAGCTATTTAGAAGATTCAGTTTCTCCATAGAAAAGCCTCATTCTTGCGTAACGAGCTCCCTTTGTCCCCCATACGCTACCCTATTTTGAAGCCAGCCAGATTGCCCTAACAAACCTCTACGTCAGCTTCCTTCGTGCAAATGAGAGAGGGTGAAGTAGTGTTCAAGTTACCTCATTCTACCTCGGATAAGTTATGGAATAAACTTAGCATCCACGCATGCAGGAGCCGTTGCAGCATCGGATGCCTTGAATGCATGCAGAGCATCCCGCCTGGCGGATAGCAAGCTCGAACTCGTCTCTGGAAACAAGCTTGCCGGGGATCTCGACTTCAGGTTCAGGGAGAGCAGCAGCCATGGCGGTAGATACCGAGGCGAATGCGAAGAAGATGAGGGAAAACTTCATTGTTGGAATAGCTCAAGGAGAGGAGAGGAGATAGAGAATAATGAGAATGGATCACTGTTAAGCGGGGGTTTCACCAGCCTTTTATAGATCAGTAGGTGGAATGCTGAGTCATTTTAAGCTATTAAGTGTAGCAGGAACTTCTTCCTGTAGATAATCTGATTAGATGATCAGATAAGTCATCCATATTCCCGCGCCATACCAACCCATGCTGCCAAGAATCGAGTTCCGTATCACGACCTATCATCTGCGAGAAATAGATCAATCAGTGGAACGTTATGTCACATAAGCTTCCTTTAATGGGCCCTTGTCATAAATCTCACTGCCAAGTAAGCTACGGAAGCTGGCCATTGCCCTCATGCGCGTCTTCCTCCGGGCCATCGCCGTCGTGACCCGGAGAAAAACCCCAAACCGGCTGGCAGTGTGATGAGTCTCACATATCAACCGTCGTTTGCGGAAGTGATACTAGTCAACTTGTCTTGATAAGTCCAGACATTTGCCGGGGGGGGGGGGGGGGGGGGGGGGGGGGGGGGTTGACCCATGTGCCCAACGAAGGACAGAGGCGCAAGAAGGCCAAGACTTGCCAACTTCACAATTACTTGGAGCTATTCTGAGTTTCCTTGGCACACATGAGTCGGAAGTCTTCTGCAACGTGTCGGGCCCTCGGATTCAGACAATGTCGTGGCCAACCGACAAGTACAGGTACCGAAAGTATCCGAAATCCAGTACTCATTCGCGACGGGTCTAGGATCCTTCACCTGCCTTCCTGGGACTAGCAACGATGGGTGCATGAGAAACATTTTTCAATTGGCTCAAGGTTTGGCACGGGATACTGTTGCATGCAAAATCACGTACGCTACAACGGTATTCTACGCCACGGTTATAAGAATAAAGTTGACTGCCTGTTTACAGTTGGCTTGGTGATCTTAGGTCTACGGATCATATAAAATCAAATGCGGGGCATTCATGCACCGTGTATGTTATAGTCTCTTTTCCAGTGTCGCTGTTCTTCCTCGGAATGCGCAATAGATAATATTGCAGCTTCACACATGCTGATTTCTCCTATCAATAGAATCCACCCCATCAGCCAAGTCCTTACAGCTCAGCACAAAGCCCCAGCCTCCTTCGCAGTTATACTCGGTGCACTTCTTGGCAAACTCAGGACTTGTAGTTGCACAGGCATCACTGAGCATCAAGCAATCCCAGCCCTTGGTGTAAGCGTCTCTAATAGTACCAGCGACGCACTGATCCATGTTCTCCCCAGCGAACAACAAAGTTCTGATACCTCGCTTGCGAAGTGCTTCTTCAATGCCCGTTCCTACCCAGAACCCTGAAAGTCGGTTCTTATTGATGTGAATGTCTTGCGGTTCTGTGATTCTCTTCAGGCTGGGATGGAACTCGATGTTCCACTGATCTCGCATCTCGACTCGACCGGCGTCAATGAGTGTTCCGTCCTCGCACTTGACCTGCCCAATTTCGGCGCCGATACTCCCGAGGAATGTTGGTTTGACAAAGTTCTTATCGAGAGGAAAGTCGAATCCTCTTGCGATGCTCGGGGGCATGTCATCCAGGTCGCTGTCTTTCACACCCCATCCAAGCCACACAACGGGTATCCCAGCCTTGCAACAAACGGGAATGACTTGCTTGACGAGTTTGTCGACGATCTCCAGACCAGGGCTTTCTGGAGGGCGACCAAGAAGAGGCGACAGGAAGTAGTTCTGCATGTCGATGAAGACGAGGGCAGTCTTTGAAGGGTCGACGGTGGCTTTCTCAGCTTGCGTATTCACAGTGATTCGTGGGTAAATGAGAGGTGAATCTGGATTTGGCGGATGTGCCAGATCGAAGCCATCCTTCTTGGTCCAGAGCCAGAAGTTGTTTCTGGCCAATCGTGTGTAAAGAGGTTGTTAATACATTAGAGTGCACAGTTTGCCGAAAGGACTTCAAGTCAAGGAAGGATTTCAAGTTGTGCAGAGTGGGGAGAAAGCAGAACAAATGGGGTGCCTGTGGGAAGTATAACATCCAACATGAATACTGGAAGGACAAATGCGGTGCTTGTGCGAAGAAGAAGTAGGCCAGCCCGGAAGGAGTTTGGTTAAGGACAGAGTTAGATTAGATAATCTGATCAACACCGACCTCTCTTATCCCGTTTGACAAAGAATATATCGTGGAGTGAGATTTGGGTTGAGGTAAAATGACACAGATGGCGGTTTATCACCTATCATTTTCTCGGGTGCTTGCGTAAAGGTGCATGAATATATCTTCTATACAGCCTCCCCTCAATGGTTCCAAAGTAAGTACGTCAAGGTCATGTACTCAGCTTATCAGAGAGCAAGCCACGGGTTATGACACCTGCTCATACTGACGGTATGGAAGACTTGCACATGGATATTCACGCATGCACAATACGATTTCAAGGTATATAAGTTCTCGCCCTCAGCGTAGTACACCCCAGACTTTCCAAGAATACAACCAACCCGACAAAGATCAATCGAGACAACGCAGCAGACATCTACCATGTGCACCGAAGTCGTCAACAACTTTGAATGCCATAAATGCGGCAAGGATCACAGAACGGAGAGAGATTATAAAATGTGCAGTAAGGGTCGCAGCAAGAACAAATGGGGCGCCTGTGGAAAGTCATCGGTGGAACGACATAATATTCCGGAGACTTGCCCGGCTTGTGTCAAGAAGGCGAAGAAGTGAGCCTAGCCAGCACCATGCGTATTATTGAAGGTGCAGGTTGAGCTTGTCGAAGGAGAGATTTTCCCCAGGCTAGACAATGGTTCTTAATTGACAAATAAAAGTTTCTATATATGCGATGTGATTAGTTTGTACATGAATATTGCAAGCACAGAAGCTGGCATATAGACGTAATCCAAGCAGCAACCGAAACGCCTGATCCACAGTCTTATTCTCGTGTATGTTCCATGTGGCATGGAAAATTACTCTTCCCATCAGCAGTCTGTAAAATCTTCCCCATCCCCAGCAATAGGCGTGGTGGCAGAGCTCCTCATACTATTGCTGTCTTCTCTCCTCGTCAAGAAGTGGTCTTGGTTCAGCAGGAGCTTTCTTCTGTAGGCTGACCCAGATAGCTGACCCAATGATCAGAGCACTGCCGATGAAGCTCGTGATTGGAGGAGTAGTTCCCCAGACGATTCGCTCGATGATAAGCGCGAAGACCATTTGAACGTACTGTCACTGGGTTAGTAATAGCTGCGTATCTGTTGGCAAGCAGGAACTTACGATAAGATTGGTGGCTCGACCAGCCTTTTCCCTCTGAAGACCTTCTGTGAGGAGAAGCTGGAGCAGAAAGCCAGAGATACCAATCGAGAGAAGTAAACACCTAATTATGTGAGCTTTGGACTAAGGTTATGGATGAAACTACATACCATTCAGCGATAGTCTTTGGAATCTCGAACTGAAGATCAGGGTGAATCATGATGATGAGAAACGAGCTCACGGTCGCAAGGACAGCAAAGTAATTAACACTGACGAGCGAATGAGCCCTCTTACCGATCACACGAATAGTCGCATACGCCGTCGCTGCTGCAAAGGAACCAAAAATGGCGCACAGGATAGCGACGGTGCGTTCTTGTGGTGTTGCCTTTACCGGCGGCAGGATACCACCATCAGCAGTGAAATCCGAGTCCACAGCGCGAGACTCCAACTCCGATAATGTCCGCCAGCTTTCGGGGAAGAGGAAGGCTGGGCGAGCAACGAAGAGGACGCCTGCGAAGGCGATAAAGCCTGCGGTTGCTTCTTTGATGGTGAATGGTTCCTAGATATTGAGTCAGCTGGAATTTTTGCCAAAGATCAAGGTTGGACTTACGCGTAGAGCAACCCATGCAATAAACGCAGTAAGAGTCGGGACAAGGAAAGTGATGACTGTCGCATCAGATATGTCAAGATACGACAGGGAGTCTGAACCATTCGTTAGCAAAACCTCTCCCCGTAAATTCTTCACATATCCCTACAGTAAAGTCCAAAAAGTCCAGCCGATCCAGCAAAGCCTCTCAGCACCAACAAACCCCTAACCTCCTTCGGCCCCAAAGGAAAATTCGGTACTTTTTTACACCACATATAAACAGATCCAATCAACGCGGTAGCCAGCATTCGAACAAAAATGATCTGCAGAGCATGAAACTTTGTTTCAAACCCCGTTTCCAGAAGCCGCGTTGTCATAGACATCTGAGTTTGTTAGTGTGAACGTTTCATCGTCCTCGGGAGTGGCTTGCTTACGATTGAAGCGAATAATTGGGCAACTAGGACGTAGAATAGACCTATGTTTCGGGAGTAAAAGTTCTGTAACTTTTCAAAGAATGTTGAGTCGGAGTCTGGGCTTGTTTCAGAGGATGTTTCTGAAGAGTCTTCTCTGTTGACAGCAGCTGGAGCCAGCAGAGATGAAGCCTCTGACTCTCCATGTTGATTGGCCTGCGTCTTGCTCTGAGAGTGAGACATATTCAAAGTCCTTCTGAGAATGGAATTGTGAAAATAAGTCTACGCCCAGCGCAGTTAATGGTCCCCAGGCAATCAACTCAGGTTAAAATTCACAGCCCGTGTGATAGAAGCATAATAAGCTTAACGAAGAGAACTGAAGGATTTTCTCCAGTTGGTCCCGTGAGCCAGTGGCGCTGAGCCAACTAAATACTTAGCTGAGATTGGACAGTTACGGACCCCACGAAAGGGGGGTTTCCACCAATCGCGGCTATGATCGCTAAGTGAAACCCGGGTCAATAATTCTTCCGTTGTCTTGGCTGTCCTTAATCTCTGTCGTGAGAAGTTCAACCTGTCACTTTTTTTATATTGGTAAAATATTAAAGAATACTTAAATTTCTTAATTACCATCGATTCCTGTTGTTTTACTGATCTTAATCATCATTGCATCCTTGGACATCAAGAGCTTGGTAATTAGAATAAAGCAATAAGCTACCTATAAACATCCCTACCCTGTATTACAGATTTCTATATCCATTCTCACTTTTAATTCCTGAAAGTTCAGACAATCATAGTAGAAAATATGTCCTTTTCTAATAAGCTAAAATTGCGTCTTTTTGGTTAATTTGTACTTAGCTTGGTTCGACAGGAGCTCTGTAATTATTAAATTGGTAGGAAAAGGCTACTTGAAAAACGTGAAACCCAAGAGTGTATAATTACCAGATAAACAGCTGTACCCTACTTGACAAGCACAAACATTGCAACACCAGCAAAACTCAACATTAGTGACAACGAGGCTCTCTCAATAGCGCCGCTATTATCATTCGAACCTCCACTCCCTGCAGTAGCTGTTACCGTAGTAGTACTCTCCTCTCCAGTCCCAGCCGGAACCTGAGGCTCATCCGTCGGCCGATCCTGCGCTGACGCTCCCTCCTCAGAGCTTGTTGTTTCAGCCGGCGTAAATGACAAAACGCATTCAGCATCAAGAGCAAGAGTATCGCCGACATCATTGGTGACTTCCATCTCAGGGCACGAGAACGTTGCATCTTCGCCTTGCACGGTGATCGTCTTTGTGCCAGTTTCAGTCTCGGTCTCAGTCTCCCATTCGGTTCTTGTAACAGTTGTGTAGGGCGTGCAGGAAGCCTGTCTTGCCAGGAGACCGTGTCCTCTGTTGACGTGGGCAGGTGCTGTTGCGGCATTACGGCGAAGACGAGCAGCGCCATCTTCCGTCGTGGTAGCTTCAGGAGGTTCGTAGTGAAGGGTACATCCTTCATCAAGCTCAAGTGTCGCACCTTCGTCGTTGGTCGCTGTCATGGGCACACAAGTAAACTCAGGAGCGTTGCCAGTATCAGGCTCGATGTCAGTTGTAACTCGAACGGTCTTCATCTTGGTTGTTGTGACTGTATCCGTCGACTTGATGGTCTTAGTGGCAGCAGGGCATAACTTGCAGTAGCCATCAGAGGCACAGTAACCATTCGACCGACAGCACTCTTTGTCGCAGCATGTAGTGCCTTTCAGACATGATCCATTCTCACAACACTTTTGAGTCGAGGGGTTGGCACAGGATCCAGTTGAACAACACTCACTGGACTTTGGACAGGCCCAAACAGTTCCAGGTCCGGTACAGCAAGTAGTTGTTCGTGGGTTATAGCACTTGCTATTACCACAGCGCTTCTGGCCGGATGGACAACACCCTCCACCTGGCATGCAGTCATAACCCTTGGGGCAATTCCTACCGATACCACCGCAACAAACTGACGTATCAGGGTTATAGCATCCAGAAGAGCCGCACTTAGTCTCACCGCTGCTGCAGCAACCTCCACTGACACAGGTCTGACCTTTGAGACAAGCTGTGCCACTACTGCAGCAAATTTGCGATGATGGATCGTAACATCGGCCTGCGCCGCACTGTTTGGCGTTACCACGACAGCAGCCGCTGGATACGCAGGTGCTGCCTTCAGGACAGCATCCAAGACCGCTTGAGCATGGATCTAAGATCTTGTTAGCGACGGTGTTTCATAGAGTCATGCGGGGTTACCATACAGTATCCTGCATCGACACACTGCCGTTGCCTCGGTTGTAAGCCAAAGGCTTGTGGTTCCGCAATCCCTCCGATCCACTCTGTGAAGTCAGAGAGAGAGTCGGGGAGTACGATGTCCTTCAGTTTGGCATCGGCCAGTGACACCATATCAGGTAGCTTGTTCAACTGGAATGTGTCGTGGAAGAGCTGACTACCACTCGCCGCACCTCTGCCTACCCAGAGGGCAAGGGTTACAGTCTGATAGAACAGCATGCTGGGCAGAATGTCTGATTCAAACTTCAAAAAAGAATAAACGTTAGTGAAGCCTGAAACCCCCTCCCGACAGCGAGGCTGGGCCGTGGCGCTTGAGTGTCATTTATAACACGCCGCCAACGCATTACCCCTCTTCTGTATTGGGTTTGTGGTGTCATGATCTTGTAGCTGGCGAGGATCTCCCTTGACCGTCAACCTTGCCAAGAGCAATCAGGCTGAGAAATAATGAGAGTGCAGCCTTTATCTCCCAGTGCTATACCGAAAATGAATAGAGGTTGGGACGGACAATTAACCTTAAGTGACTGGATTGTCCGGGCGTGCATTAGCCGTTGTGAATAGCGCTTTGTGGCGTCCATAGCCTGCAGCTTGGTGATGATCAGGCAGAATACTCATCATGCCATCAAGGTCTTGTCCCATTCTTTTAGAGTATTTACCGTTTAACCTTAAACTTATGTCTATTACGATGATCAAGGCGAAGAAGGCCAAGTTTTGCTCCGCATTCTCGAGTCATTTCGCTGATTGTTTGATGATCGCTGGTGCTGATCCTCAGCCGCACGATGCACGAGCCCCAACAAGTAAAGTCGCTGAACAGGGGATCGTGTCAAGGCTGAGGCTTTGGGTTATAGTGCTTACGCCCGATTACAGTTGTTGGTCGGATTAACGGTCCGCAGGATCAGTAATTCGTCCAATTATTACAAACAGTACCGCGTGATGGACTCGATGTGCATCTGCGATCGCACTAAGAGGATAATATCCCACCTCTAAGATTAACATGTCCAGCCCAAATGCATGAGAAAATGGTAAGAGATAGTTATCAGATGCTGCATCAGGGCATTTCGGATATCGGTGATGCGAGCTGGGGTAAGAACTTGGCACAGGACCCTGGCAATTAAAGACCGTTGGAAGTGATGTGTCACAAGCACCAGTGACATGTTTCTCGACGTGCAGGGTAATCATGTCGATCGAGAGACAGGGGCTCAGGAAATCGCGCAATGGATTCCGCATCTGGCCTCCAGGCAAGTCAGCATATCTCAGCCAATGATGAAGGTGCCTGTTTTCCTCTACTGTCTCTTCTTTCTTATGCCACGTCTGGGTAAAACAATGCTGACACACGGTGTTTCCACACACAGATAGTTGGTATGGGCTATTGTATCACTGTGCATACATAAGTGCCGTTGTGCCTCGAAGGGCGCCAAGCGCATACTACACCGACTGTGTATGTAAACATGTCTTCCGACTAGAATGCCGCAAGCGGCAGCGGCAGCGGCAGCGGCATTGACAGAGCCGTCGGTAAAGCCGACGTCCAGCCGCGACCCAGTCGGGAGATATTAGATCAAGGCGGATGGGGTATATAGGAGCATCAGACACACTTGCAGTATGCGAGGCTGCGCCCAGGGGACTATAACTGACCCTACAAACAGCGCCAAACGTTAAATCAGTTGGCAGTACTCCAAGCTCCTGGTAGGAATACCACTTTCACCGGCAATTAGGCAACGATAAAAAATGCAAAAGAATTATCTTCGGCTACTGGAAAATCTTAGGAACAAGCAATATTATTCTGACTGATGTCTTGTTCCTGGGAAAGGCCTTCTTACAGGTGGATAGAACTTGTCCCTCCCCAAGAAGGCCGTCAACCTTGTAGACAGCAACAACCGCTCCCCGCTACTTAGGAAGTCCAGGGATCGTTGAACATGTAGCATCGGTTAAGGAAATAGCATTAATCTTAAGAAGCAAAATGTCACAATGGACCAAATAGTACCATCTTGTGAAATCTGAACGCTACGAATCTGTAGACGCTGAAGACTAATAACGCAGATGACGATTGTGTACAAGAGCATCGTTCTTGGTGAGATAAGATATCCAGGGCCCAATAAGGTAAAAATTAATGAGAACCATGCACCATCGTTGCTGAATTTAGGCGTAGCCCACAGACATACACTCTGGAGGTCTATGTGCTGCTTGTACTTTTAATGCTGCTGGAAGCTTAAATGCTGTTGAGCATTTGCTTGTATTACCTAGAGGTTATTCGCCACTCTTCTATCTATATATGCCCTTTAACTAAAACCCCCAGACGGCCAGTTCAAAGTGGCGTGAACTTTGCCCATCCAATAGTAGAAGTCGGATTTCTTACACGCTCGGCTGTTGGAGAGCCGCTAGGACCTTGATCTCGTGTTAGTGGAGCCGGGAATCGTATCAACTGTAGATCAGATAGCAGCGCGCCCGAAAGTGGTCGGTTCATCGGCAACGCCAGATTTCCGGCCAAAACAAATTCGGCTGAGATGAACATGGACAGGTCTATTTCAGCATGATTATGATGTCGAATACGAGGCTTGGCATAACCTATTGCTTCTTTGGGATTGCACTTAAACAATATGGGGATGGCTAAGGATTGGCGCGGATTCTTTTTTCTGCGCTAGAACCCTTATGATATCATTTATTCACGGCTGTTGATCACAGAACTCTAATTATACGAGAGGTTGGGCAGAGTGGGCAGCTGAGTGACGGATTCACGGGTTCAAGATAAACGAGATGGAAATATAAAACGTGATACCTTCAGACCGAATCAAGCTTATCTTCCTCATCACCATCACCATCTCTACACCTCAGAAAGCATTCAACTCTTGTATTCCCCCAAACTCTATCAACTATATCAGTCATACGCACCTGTAGTGTAGGATGAACAAGCTTATCATCGCCCTGGCCGTGGCTTCCGCAGTTTCTGCTGCCCCTCTATCCCGCCGCGATGAGTGCCAGGATGCCTATAAATCTTGCATCGCCGCGGGTACCCCAGAGGTTGCTTGCTCATGCACTCTGACTGCCTGTGTGGGCGAAGATAACGCTCGAAACCGCGAGTACTGCTCTTCTGCTACTGCATCGCTTGCTCAGCCAACCAAGACCGATATTCCCGGCGGATGCAACCCTGCCCACCCCGGTTCCTGCCCTTCTTCATACTTTACCAAGACCTATACTGCTCCGGCTGAGACTTTCACCTCCATTCCTGGTATTCCTGGAGGCTGCAATCCTGCTCACCCCGGATCTTGCCCATCAAGTTATTTTACCTACCCCGTGAGCTCCAAGACTGCGGTGCAACCCGCTCCCGTGCCCGCCCCTACCGACGACTGCTCTGAGGGTATCACTTACCCCGACCCTAAGCCTGTTGAAGGCAAGACTTGGACCATTAAGGATCTTACTCGCTACTGCGGCGAGGACAATAACGGTTGTGATTATAACTTCGAGATCGCACCTGGTGCTGACGGGAAGACTGAGCGATGCACTGTTATCCGTATGCCCGGTAAAGATGCTGCCACCGAGAGCTGGTCTAACGAGCCCTGCACCGATAACTCTGAATTTACTGTCTCTTGGGGCTATGTAACTGAACCTGCCCCTGCTTTTGCTGTTATCACAGTGGTCAAGGGTAAGGAACTTGCCTGGTTTGGTGTTCCTGACGTCAACGGCCAGAAAGTCACTACTACCCCTTCCAACCCCTTCGGCTCCGGACAGTTTGGTGACCTTGGTCCCGAACAGGTTTACACTTACTAGATAGTTTTACGCGTGAGGATGAGAAAAGATATGCGACATACGGTTCATGACTTGATTGATATAATCAACCCACTCATTAAGTAATTTTAGGATTAATATATAGACTTCATTCCTTGAACTAGAAACGTCACTAGAGATATATCAAAATTCACCAGCTCACATCTTTCACTGTCTGGCCTTTAGCTCCCAGTCGACGCTTGGGTTCAGTCATTCACTCACCAAGTCCAGCTGGGTGATTTCCCCCATAACCTCTCCTTGTTCTTCTAGTACAAGAACTGACATAGTCTTTGGTATAGTCGCATGGCCATAGTACAACCTGCCGTTGGATGTATCTTCGGCTCAAGGTCTCCAGTATCGTGATTGGTGAGTTCAATGGTGCTAATAAGTCCTTTCTTGAACCAAAACCTTGCGGCCTTCTGGGAGACATAGAGTATATATATTGACTAGTAGGTGCTCTGCCCCAGAGTCTAAGTATTTGTATAGAAATACATGACTGCAGATGAAAAGATGTCAGGTTTGATAGGCCTTGGACACGGAACTCTGATAGGCGCAACGATGGCTGTAACACAGAGGCACTACTGTTGACGGTCAAGCGGTTGAAGAGAGCTCCAGTAGAGGAAGTACGATGGGTTCGAGGTTATTCGGGTGTTCAAACTATTTAATAAGGGCTGTGTAGAAGGAGAAGGTGACCTTGTTGGGCCTAAACAAGTCGATGGTTTGGTGCAACGAATAACTATAAACTGCATGGAGGACTTCGTGCAAGTAACAAAAACAAAAAAGCAGTGAACTTGACTATGATTCTCAAAAGAAGGCCTGCATTTACACACTCATTATTATGCTTGGCGACGACTTGGTCTATAGTGCTGATCCGGCTTTCACATGTCCAGCATATTGCTTTTCCAAAGGTCAAAGCGTCGGAGCAGTCTCCCCGCAACCCCTTCGCCTCGACTAACCTTTCCAACTATAGATGGAATATGCGCATAGAGCCATCTAAATCTGGGACATTCGGCATTTGAAGACCGGCAGTTCTGAGGAAAGCGGGGAGAGTTTTGACTACCATGTCATAAGAAGACGGGATAATACGATGATGTGAGCTCATTAGCCAACCATCTTCCAAGTACTTGCGTTTAGGCTCAATCGGAAGGGCAAGCAGCCGCTCGGAGATAGTATTACCTATGTCTTTATCAAGCATGTAAGTGGTTGAGAAAGAAAAGCTATTGGTTGGCTGGTGCGTAGGTTTGTCCGCTTGATGTTGCATGGTATAGATTCTAGATATTCGCAATTGACCATAATACAGCAACTCTTGTCATCAATGAGATCATTTAAACCTCAGAATATCCTTCATCAGGTTTCCTTTAATCTCAGGTCTTCACAAATGATACAGGTTTTTTTTCAGGCCTGCTTCTTGTAACAATTTATACAATTCAATTGAACACCCATTCTGAACAACCTAGCCTTGTACAATGCAACCCAACTATCAAGTCGCTCCCGATGTATGCCTTTTATTACTTAGGTCGCTGCTTTGTATAATACTAACTGCATCTAGGGGACGCGGATGTGGCTCCTCCATATCGGCAATCTCGTGGCAGATGAAGGCGTTTTTCTCCCCTTTGTCAGTCCTCCATTTCCAAGGTGACAGGCCATCACCCAGTTAACATGAGCAGGGAAACGTATGTACCGCCAGACATCCAATCTCAGAGAACAAAAGACGACATCTAGTCATGATCTCTGTCGTTATCAAACACCCCGAAGACGGCCTTTTGCTCTATGAGACAGGTGCAGGCAAAGATTACCCCGAAGTTTGGGGCCCTCAGCTCGCCGACATCTTTGCCAGAGGCGAGCATAGCGAAGACTTGGAGCTCGACGCAGTTGTCAAGAAGACCGGTCATGACATCAAGGACGTCAAAGGTGTCATTATGGGACACTTGCACTTGGATCACGCAGGTGGTCTGGAGTACTTCAGAGGTACTGGTGTGCCTATTTATGTTCATGAAGTAGAGCTCAAAAATGCTTTTTACAGTGTCACGACCAAGGTAGACATTGGTATGTACAATATCGAACATCTATCACATAAAATTGACCAGCTTTCGCAGAAGTTTATATTTACCAACCTATCTCCAATTCGACCTGAACTGGACGCCCCTCTACGGCGACAGTATCCTCATTGCATGCGGTATCACAGTGCAATTATGCCCTGGGCGTACCCCGGGACTCTGCATCATGCAGGTCAACTTGAAAGAAAGCGGTACCTGGATCTTTACCTCAGATCTGTACATTGTGCAGGAGAACTATGATAACCTTAGCACGCAGGGTTGGTTGACGAGAGACCATGTTGCTTGGTCTCAGTCTAATCAGCTGGTTAACATGTTGCAGAAGGCGACGGTGGCGAAAGTCATTCTTGGGCATGATCGAAATGTTTTGATGCGTCACAAGCTTGCTCCGGAGTGCTACGAGTAGATAGTGGTTATCTTTGGTGGCGGATAATGGCGTTTTTAGGCGCTGGAAGATGAGAACGCTTCTTCATTCTCTGGTGGTTGTAACGCTCAGTATCAATCGAACGTCTTTGGCATTCCTTTGACTTCTCGAAAGCCATAAGGCTTTGACTTGTACATATATGATATGCCAAGTGCATCTACTCAGGTCGCATATCTCTACGAGACCTCAGGCTCGGTGGTTGCAGCGTGGTCAAGTGCTTCTCATTAAGACTAATCTTTTATGTATGCCGATTATTATTACTTCTATCCTGTGTACAGCGAATCTAAAAGGTAAAATACTTAGAGATATTAGTGCTTAATATGTATAGTCCAGACATCTCCCAGGTTCATCAGCGACCTCAAGCAGGCTGACAATCATGGCACTCATAACAATCCAGATCGCTCCACCAGAAGGAATACGGGACATTGAGATCAATACCCTCAGTACCAAGCTTATAAGTCGACAAAGCACACTGATTACCCCACCCGCTGGTCGTATCGAGACCGAAAGCCTCGCAGTATTCCTCCTCGCGGCATAGAAGGGCACAGTCCTCCATGGTGTTTTGACGTCTGTTGCTTTGGACAGTGCGTCCCCACCAGCCGCCCTTCTTGACACCGAAGGCGTTGCAAGTTCGCTGGACGGGAGGCTCGATGTCGCCGTCATTCTGGGGCCAGTGGTCCATGATACCAGGGAGAGAAACGGACTGGGTGGGGAGGCTGTCGAGGGGTTGGCAGAATCCGGGGGGAGCGATGCCGTTGGGGCAGGTCATGACGGTAGCTGTAGAGCTGGCAGACTCTGTGGTGGTAGTTGGGGGCTGCTGAACGGTGGCTGAAGAAGTAGACTCAGCGGCTTGAGTGGTTCTCGTGTTGAAGGTGGTAGGTGTATCAGCGACAGCCTTGGTGGGAGCCTGACACGTCATCTCGGGGAGGACAACATTGTCGTTGGTGAGAAGACCGTAAGTGGCGAAACCCATGTTCTGTCCACAAGCCCAACAGCCGATATCAGAGAAGTAATCACTACCTCCCTCATCAGTGATCTCATCGGTAGTACCAGCATACAATTTGCAGTTCCTCTGAGACAGGAGAGAGGTGTAAGAGTAAGACTGACAATCGGCGTACATGGCGCACATGTCTCTACACTGATCACCACCACCGCAAGGCTGAACGGTAAGAGTCGCAAATTCCTGAGCGCAAGACTTGAGGGTTCCCTTACGACGGACACAGCCCTTGTTGGGAGTGCTACCCATCTTGTTGATACAGATACTGTCCTCGGGGAAGCTAGGGCAGGGCTTGGAGATGATACAGCTGCGGTCATAAGAGGTGAACTGGGTACCTGTGTTACCGACGGGAACGTCGCTCAAGATAGAGGCGATGAGGCGGCACTCGTTGGCACAGTTGTTGCCGTAGCTCCACTCAAAGGACTTACAGTTCTCATCAGCAAGGCAAAGAGCGGCGCAGTCTTCCTTCTGGTAATTGCTGCTTGTGAAACGGCTGTATGCTCCGGCGCTGTTGTAAGGCTGCATACCGCATCCGCGACCGGCGATGGAGGATGTACCAACGTTGGCGCAGACGCGGCTGACGGGACCATCGGGCTTGATTGTCGACGATTGGCGAGGGGAAGAGCTGCCGCCTGATGTACTGGCGCTTGTCGTAGCTGATTCAGTGCTGGTCTGCTTTTCGGTGCTGGATGTAGTAGTCTGGGCACCTGGAGTCTGAGCACCTGGAGTCTGAGCACCTGGAGTCTGAGCACCGGGAGTCTGAGGACCAGGCTGAGTAGTAGCTTGGGTGTTGCCCCCAGCAGAGGTCTGGCTGCCGACCGGGCCGGGAGTATTGTTGCCAGTAGGAACGGTGTGAGGGCTGCCAGTAACTGGTGTGTGATTGCCAGTGGGCTGGGTGTTGGGACTTCCAGTACCGGGGGTAGCGGAAGACGCATCAGAGCTCTCAGCATGGGTTGGAATGATGGGAGGCACAGATGTAGTTCCAACCTTGCTAGAGGTAGTTGTCTGAATAGCAGAAGATGAAGTAGTAGTGAAGTCAGAGACGCCCGAATCACCAAGATCAAGAGGATGGTCATCGATAGTCGCAGGCGTAACCTGGTTAGACATGAAAAGAGAGTCAACATAGACCTGAGCCGAACCGCCAACCAGACAGTTCATAGAGATGGACAGAGGTGCGGAACGCTGAGCAGCATTGACCTGCTCAAGAGCCATACCCCACTGAACGCTCGTTCCAAAGCTGATGATCCAAGTCTGGAAGAAAGTTTGGCTACCAAGCGAAGCAGTCAATTGGCAGAAGTTCAGCGACGGTGCAGTTACAACCAGGTAGAAGAAGCGAACGGTGTAAGGTTTAGTCAAGCTCAGCTGATCAAGCGACTGCGCAACACCAGCAAAGCTTCCAAGATCTCGCTTCTTGTCACCACTAGCCTGCAGCGAAAGACAGCCTGAGTCTTTACTTCCATCGCCCTTGTAACCTGGCCCAATGACGATGGTCGCATCGCCATCGACAGTGAAGCCTGGGACGCCACCTTCAGGGGGAGCGACTGAGAAACCACCGCCTTCGACGACGCTCTTGATGACAACGGACCCGGCGGTCTCGGAAGCAGCTGCTGAAGTCGCGGTGTCGGAGGGGGTGAGGTCGGTTGTAGCGGAGCTGAGGTAAGAAGGACGAGGCTTGCAGAGGCTTGCAGCAGCGAGATCGAATGAACCACTGAGGGCCAAAGCCGCAAGGGCTACGACGGAACGCATCGTTAAAGAGCGTGTAGGAAAGATAAAAGAGTGGCTGTGAGGACGAACACTCACGACTGATGCGGATACTAAGAGAGGAAGAATGGCATTCTAATTTTCTGGGCATTCGAGTGATTATGACTACAGTGCTTTCTCCATTGTCGGTTACAAGGCAGATAAGGGTATTGCGCTTTGCCCCTGACTTGTGAGCGGACAAACGATAGTTGCGTCTAGCTTTCAAATAGATCCGGACCTTAGGTTGTTATTCAGCTCAGCCATAAAACCCATTGGAGGATAGTGGCCGATGGAAAAAAGGGTCTGAATCAGAGATTTATGCTTAATCAAGTGTAGCGCCAGGGACTGTGGCTGTCATTTTCCAACGCGTTTCCTCTTCTGGAGTACGAGATGAAGACGTCACTTTACAACAACAAGCAGTGGTTACAGTACTAGGACTTAAGTAAATAGAGGCTATCTGTAGATCTAGTCGTTGATAATACTTGGTAACTTGCCATTCATTACAGAATTTATGTCAATAAGCATGCGGTGGTGACATGCTTTTTGCACTGGTGATATCGTATCTGATCCACTCCTGGAAATCTAGAACTTTAAAGTGCCGCGCTTAGTCAAATAGCGTCATCAATAATTCGCTGGTTCTGTTATTGGGCTGAATGAGATCCCTGAAAATAAGAGAAAGTCCCATGATATCGGTAATGACATTTCTCAAGCGCATGGTTCCGCGTCCGGAACCAACCGAACACGTGAGCTTCCTGTCGAAAACAGCCCTACAATTTAAAGTTAGGGTTCTCCTTATAGGTTCTAATACCCTAGGGCTGAATAAATTTACAGTACTCTTGTAATGGACGGCGGCAGATTTACTTTCGTGCGCGCTTCGTAAACTTTGATATACAAAAAGGTGATACGTTGGACGTTTGCCACATGGCAGATAATTTGATAAAGGAGGGCAGAATTCAAGCTTGATTTTCTAGGAGCTGGCGTTGTCTGTCTGGCATCGTCAGCTATAAACTTAATCAGATCAGCGAGCAATAGAATGGCAGGCCCCCACCGCTTGACGAAAGTATTTGTTCAGGAAAAGAGTATGTATATGATAAAATAATAAAAAACCAGTATAAGAGTGCTGCAAAATACATTTAGCCAGGTCATCTTAATTATTACACTTTTTCAGTCGGTCACACGGACGAACCTACCATGCCTTAAGGCAAGTGCAGGTATAAATATTCTTGTTCAGCACGAAGTCGAGAAAGAGAAAACCAAAACACGACCGACCATGGCTCCTTGGAAAAAACCAACCTCAGATGTAGAGGTCGTCAACACAATACAAGGTGTAAAATCCCTCGCCGATGGTATCGCAGTCCTCAACGCCTCCCAGAGAAACAACCTACCGTTACTCTACATCGATATTGAGCAAAGGAGTCTCAGCGGAAATGGAGAACTCAACCTATTGACGATCCTGCTGTGCCACGGCCCAGACTTTCGCCGACGATTGTACCTCGTCGATATCAACGTCCTCGCAAACCAGGCATTTTCCACACGAGGATATTACGGCGCCAGTTTACGAAGCATCCTCAATTCTCCAGCCTACCAAAAAGTCTTCTTTGACGTTCGTCATAACTCCCATATTCTATACGACCAGTACGGTATAAAGTTGCAGAGGGTTCATGACCTACAGCTCATGGAGAACGCTTGTCGGTCAGACGAACACAAGAGAGAGTATTTGGAAATGTTCGAACCGCTGATTCAGAAATTACTTGTCCACGGCAAATCCCGAAAACGATGGTTCGTCGACAAATTCAATGGAGAGTGGCTGTACAGACACGGCCCTGGAGCACCGCATAGAGTCTTTCAAAAGCGTCCGGTTAACGCGTACATCCGATTATACTGCTGTCGAAATGTCCGATTCATGCCGGACTTGTATTCAAAGATCTGTCGTGCGGCACCTCAGATTATGGATCTGGTGGCGGAAGAGTCGCAGAACCGAGTCGATCAGAGTCAGAAGGCGGGGTATAACCCTTTTGCTAGCGGACGGTTCAGAAATCCTTGGACTGCTGAGCAGAATAGGGAGCTGGATTCTTGGGCGGAGATGAATCCTGATTTTGACGATTTGAGATTGGGCAACGGTATTCTGTAGTAAGAGGCGAGGGCTGGACTGGAATGGCGAAGAGAGAATGGTCGCAATTTAAAACTCTGAAGCAGCCTGTTGGTAGTCGCTGAAAGGGTTCAGTATTGGCTAGGTAATCCTTGGCAATCTAGCGCCTGGAGTTTTCTCTGCTGTCCCCGGGAAAGGATCACAAGCGGATGTTCTGAACCGAGACTCGAAATGCGAAAGCTTTTTCGACGCAATGACGGTTTTTCTGGAAACGACCTTGTGCAATTTCTGTCCCTGCATGTGTGTACTATGAAGAGTACCACTTGACTGATTGCTGGCCACAAGGTTAAACCTTAGGCTGATCACACACATGACGAGGCTACGATAGTGAACGGTATTACAGAGTACCCTTTACTTGTCATGACACTGCTCGTGGGATGGAAGAAAAAGGACACGAGCGGAATTAAGAGCGATTGATGTTAATTTCGAAGAACTTTGTGATGACAAGATACACGTTTCCCTCGATCCAGAGGGTTTAACTTGACTTGGGAATTTCTCTCTTCATGAACATCCCGCATTCCAGGGGGTCTATCCACAGAGACTTGCTCATGGTATTCTCACCACTACTCTACCAGTGACCTCCTGGCGTTTCAAGCCCTCAATAACATTTCCCACTTCCTCAAACTCAAGAACCTTGACCTCCGGGACTATCGTTCCGTCAAGGGCATGCTGCAAGAGTTCCTTCATCTGCTCCTCCGTGCCAACCGCAACGCCGGTGACTGTAAGTGCTAATCATGGAGTCAGTAATCAGCCGCATGTAAGTAGCTAGAAATTACTTACCTCTTGCAGAACATATGGTTGCAGAGAGCGGGATGTTAAAGTCGTTCTTCGGCAAGCCGATGGTGACGATAATGCCCATATTTCGTACTAGACTCGGTGCTTGGATGAAAGCCTCTTGAGAGCCAGTCACCACCAGAATAGCTGGGGCTCCCTCTCCTGTTATCTCCTTGACTCTTTCTGCCACGTTCTCGGTTGCAAAGTCGATAAAGTGCTCAGCGCCACTGTCCAAACTCAACTTCCGTCTAGGCTCTCCAGTATCAATAGCAATCACTCGCATACCGTTCAACCTACTAGCGATCTGCACACCCAGATGTCCAAGCCCGCCACCTGAGCCAGAGATAACCACCCAGTCACCCTTCTCAGCATACCCGTCCAGCTTCGACACAGCACCAGCCATCGTCAGCCCAGCACAAAGCAAAGGTGCAGCAACTTCACCAGCAAGACCATCCGGGATCTCAGTCACGTATCTAGGGTCTGAGATCATGTACTCCTGCAAAGTACCGGGGACATGTTTTCCGGTGTTGAGCTGTTTGGGACAGTTATTGGGATAGCCTCTTTTGCAAATGATGCAGGTCCCGCAGGCGCTGTAGAGCCATTTCACACCGACTCGCTTGTTGAGTAGGCCCGAGTCCACTTCTTTGCCGAGTTTGACGACTGTTCCTACGCCTTCATGGCCGACTATGGGATTATAGGGGCCCCATCCTGATAATGCACGGATCTCTGAGCCACTGGGTTGAGTTAGTGGGTGAAACTTATGGCAACGGTAAGACGCTTACCAAAGACCAGTAAAATCTAGCTTTACAAGAATCTCGTTCTCACCAGGCTTACCAACCGGTATATCTGATCGAATTATAATTCGGGCGTCATTTCCAGGGTTCTCAATCAAGGCTGCCTTCTGGATTGATGGGACAGTAGAGCTCATGGTGAAAATGACGTTGAGCTGGTAGGTCCCGCCGGGCTTGAGCGGGTTTATGTGCCACTGTAAATGCTGATCACAGGGCGCGGGGCCTGGAGACTTAGCGGGTTTAGCAGCCGAACTAAAGTGCCGTTCCGTGAAGCTTGCCGATACACATGCCGAACCCGGATCAACGTTTCTACGCGGAATGGACACAGATCTGCAGATTGAAGAGTCAAGAAATACATCAGGAACTTGTTAACGATGATTGTATCTATGGTGTTTTTCTGATCCCACTATATTCGAGTAGTCCGTCTCTTGTGACTGTGCCTTGAGCCTTATGGCTGTCCCTAAGTATGGCCGGCGATAGGCTTGGCCTGATACAACTCCTCCAAATACTTCACCTCCTCATCACTCAGCTTCTTGCCCCTAGCACCAATAGCCTGCTCGATCCTCTCAACACTACTAAACCCAATAATCGGACTCGTAACGCGCTGATTAATCCAAGCCAGCGCAACATGCGCCATAGGCCAATCATGCTTCTCCGCAACCTCAACAACCCTCCCAATAATCCTCTGATCTACCTCCGACAGCTCTCCAGACCCTTCCTTCTCCTCCTTACTCCTCTCCGTAGCTCCAAACTGCGCAGGCGGCCGTGCAAGATGTCCTCTACAAAGCGGCGCCCACGGAATAATCCCAACGCCCGTATCGTTGCAAAAACGAATCATCTCTCGCTCTTCCTCGCGGTACAGGAGATTGTAGTGGTTCTGCATGCTGATGAATTTAGTCCAGCCGTTCTTCTCAGCGACGAATTGCATGCGCGCAAATTGTGTGGCCCACATGCTGCTTGCGCCGATGTAGCGCACTTTTCCGGACTGCACGAGATCGTGGAGTGCTTTCATGGTTTCTTCGAGGGGCGTGTCGTCGTCGAAGCGGTGGATTTGGAGAAGGTCGATGTAGTCGGTGTCGAGACGTGCGAGGGATGCATTGACTTGGTTGAAGATTGCGGAGCGGGAGAGACCATATTGGTTTTGGTAGTCTTTTGAGATGGCGAATTCGTCTTTGAAGTTGATGTGACGAGCGCCTGTGCGTGTATCAGTATGAGTGGATGAGAGTAGGTGAGATGGTGCTTACCTGGTTCTTCACCTACACCCCAGCGGCATTTACTCAGAATGACAACCTTGTGGCGAGGAATGTTGAACTTCTTCAACGCTTTGCCAACAATTTCCTCCGACGCGCCATTGCTGTAAGTATTCGCGGTATCCCAGGTGTTTAAACCGCGATCATAAGCAGCTTTGAGAAGCTCCAGAGCCTAAGAGGTAATCAGCGACGTGTCTCTGCCAAGATTTGGTACCTACCTCATCCTCTCCAATAACCCAAGGAAGAACTCTCTTATCACCAAAGCTCATACATCCAAACACGGGGACTGAAATGCGCAGACCTGATTTACCCAAATTGCGATACTCGCATTTCGAAGCCTCGACGGACTGCTTGAGATGAGGGGGGAGTTCTTTTGCAGACATTTTTGACGTTGAAGAGAGGAGGAGAAAGCTTGGGATTAAGAGGGAATAAGGGAATATTAATGATCTGAGATGAATTGAGATAGGGCGTGATAGGCGGATAAATAGAGAGCAATTTCATCATTATGTTACGTGCTTTGGTACCCCGCTGCTGATTTTCGTTCGTTGAGTGTTTGGTGAGTGAATGGTTGGATTCAATTCGTCGTCATTGCAGATGTGCTTATCTTTGTGCATGAAGCTATTCCCAGTCGGTACGCATCGCTTAGGCTATTCTCCCACTACAACACTGACCAAAAGCAATATCTAATCATCTCTGACGTATACCTCACAATTAACGTTGGCCGACATCAATTAAAAAATCAGTGGATATTCTGCACAGAACTTCTTCACCACATGGAAACGCCTGCTATGTAACGAATTAAACACAAAGGATGACCGTCTCACCCCAAGATTGGTCCTCTCGCTTCAGCTAAGCCAATTATGCTTCCAATAGCTCTTTGGCTGGCTTGGCCACCGGCCGGCGTGTCGAACCTCAAACCGCTTAGCTCACACCGTTCTAGCGTCTGCCAAACCAGTCCTGCCAGTTAAATCTTGCGGGGATTGATCACCATTCTGTGGGGAAGGCCGTCGGCAAATGCCATCGGATCCCGGGGGGCAGGGAGCAGCTGACGTCTTGCTTTTCAATCCGAGGATTGCGAGTTGACAACTTTGATCCAACATTATCACGACCTTTGGCCCGATATCTTATCACCAGACCCTGTTTCTTACCTCGGTATTTTAATATTATTGGGAAACGCGAGGAAAAAATGCAGTCCACGAAAACTATGAGGAAGCGAGTCTCGAGAGCTTGTAATTTATGTCGGGCGAGAAAAGTGCGGTGCATCATTGAGAATCCGGCTGGTCCTTGTGTCAATTGCAGACACAACGACAAGGTCTGCACATTCAAGCGCCGCCATGGAATAATGTACGTTACGTCACCACTTCAAAACTCCTTTACTAAACTTCACAGATCAATGACTCCTTCACTGCGACCAAACGAACCCCCGACGCCCCGATCCATCGAAGAATCAACAACCACGACATCCGAACCCAGAAATATCCTCCCCGCAACACAGAAGCCCTCACCACCAGCCCCTACAACAATCGCGCAAACATCACAACAAGCATCGAATTTCGCGCAAAATGCCGCTGGATCGCCAACGCATCCTGATTACGCATTTCTCCAAGTCCCCGATACAAAAGACCTGCTGCCTCAAGATTTAGCATTCCTCGTTAGTCAAGGATGTTTTGTGGTGCCGCAGCGCGCGGCGCTGGATGATTTTCTGAGACAGTATTTTCTGCATGTTCATCCGATGCTTCCAATACTGAATGAGAAGGATTTTTGGCTTTCGTATAATTCGGTGGATAATGATGTGGAGTATGAGATGCCGATGCTGGTGCTGCAGGGAATATTGTTCATTTCTTCTGGGGTAAGGGTTCTTGATTGAGGAGATAGAGATGATGCTGACGGGTATAGTTTGTTTCGTCGGAAACGATTAAGATGCTGGGCTTTGAGGATGTACATCAAGCCAAACTCGCATTCTATCGTCGATCAAAGGTATGCTCTCCACCCTAGGTTTACAGCATCGCTAACATTGTCAGCTTCTTTATGACTTCAGCGTCGAAAAGTCCTGCATCGCCATAGCCCAAGCCTCCCTCCTCCTCGCGCACACACATCTCATCCCTCGCTGCATAGCAGGCAACAAGCCCCTCGGCTCAATCTGGCTCGGCATCGCCATATCCTACGCCCGCGTCGCCAAAGCCCACTGCTACTCCTCCCTGCGCCCCAACAAAGACACCGAAGTAGCCAAGGTCCAAAAACTGCGCAACACCCTCAAGCGCCTGTGGTGGTGCTGCATCATCTGTGACCGCCTCCTCCCCCTAACATCCCGCCAGAGCATAAAAATCACACCCTCGAACTTCAGCTTTTCGTGCTCGAAATTGGGGAGTGCGGATTTATGCGATGAGCTGTACAATTCTGATGTTTACGACTCGACGACCAAGACGCTGCATGCGGAGTTGCTTTCGAGATTGGTGGATCTTTGTGTGGTGCTGACGGATGTTTTGACGGTTACGTCGGTGCTGTATAATAATCCGTCGTGGATGTTGTCGGGAAGGATGGAGGTTGCCAAGGATGCGAGTTTGTGTCAGATGGAGCTTTGTCGGTGGTATAGTTCGTGGAGTGAGACGAAGACGACATTGGATGAGAGGATGGCTGAGGAGATTTCGCCGGCTTCGTCGATTATCTTGTTCAAGAATCTCATTGAGATGTACTACCAGTGAGTTTGTCATGAGGCAGATGAGGACTACAAAAACTAACTTTAGCAGCTCAGCGAGACTCTCTGTCTGTCATTACAACATTCTTCGATCAAGTTTATTACCGCCATCTCAATCAGAAACACAGCTTCGACGACAAAGTGAAGATCTTCAAGGCTCAGCATCACGCGTGACTGAATGTCTTCTTGAATTCGACCGTCTAGGGCTGTCACGCTGGCTCCCAATGACTGCGTAAGATATTTCTCCAACAACGTCAAGTCGTCGCTAACAGTTTGCAGCATCGGATGCACAGCATTTCCACTGGCACTTCAAATGATCGATGTTGAACTTCTCCGCCCCAAGAAGCCAGCATCACCAGAAGAAGGCGTCAAGCTCACCCAAAAAGAACAACACGTTGAGAATATCCTTAAACAGATGAAGAGCTATAAGAAGAAATACTACATCACAGACTGGGTCATGCGGGCTATTCGACATGTCGTTGAACTAGCGAGACAACGATCACCGGCACCGATGTCCACCGAGGACGACTCTTCACCAAGTAGTTGTCTCGATATGCTCAAAACGCGACCGAGTTACTATTTACGACTTGTCATGACGCTTGATATGAGTATCAGCAACGGCAGACTCCCAGACGAATGCGACTTCCCCCCATCTTTACGAAAAGCAGGTCGGGGTATCAGCTCTAGATCTCAAGCAACTTCCATGCCAACCGTCGACGAGCAATCAATGAAGCGTTTCTCCGCCATGAACAAGCATCTCATCCCTAACAATCTAACAGACTTTATGGACCACAACAACATCATGACTTCAAACCTTCAAACTCAAGATCTTCGCAACATCGACCAAGAAGCTTTCTTCAACAACAAACAGCCCTTCCCCGCTGATCTAACAGCAGCGTTATGCGAAATTACGAATATTCCACCGCTGGATTTTAGCGATATGTCTTTGATGGATTCAACACATTTTAACGACTTTGGCGGCGTTCCGTTTTGGCCTTATGATTTATTGGGGTCTCCGCCCGATCAGGCCGTTGGACAGGTGGAGGAGGTTGGCATGAATGACATGTTTACTGGACTGATGGGCGATATGAATGATAAGAATTATGAAGGGAATGGTAAGGAGGGTGGAGCGAATGATATGGTTATGGATTCTTTTTGAGCGAGGCATGTATTCATATTGGGACGGATTATAAAAGCACTGGTTTTCTTTCAACTGTGAGAGTGAATCATCTTCGTGATTGTTCAGACTTGGATTAGCTATCTGCAACTACCACTTAACCAACTCTTGAACCTTGACAGGCATTCCACTCTTCATACTATGATTCGCCCCAACACCCACCAAAACCGCATTCCCTCCATCCCGAATATTGGCAGCCCTCTTGAAATTATCAACCTCACCCCCTAAGAGAACATCCTTCAACAAAACAGGATCACCTCCTCCATGTCCACCCTCCTGCTTCACAACATCCACAACATACGGCTTATCAAACAGTGGATAAACAACAATCTTTGTCTGCTCAACACCGCCCTGGATATACTTCTCATCCTCACCTGAAGCGTCCTTCGTTACAGGATCGCCGAGGGGGTTGTACCCGCTCTCAACAACGTTGACTTCGATACGGCCCTTGCTGCCGTTGAAGACACAGCGATATCCTTCCCATGGGGCGTAGGCGTATGTGTTGTATGTCATGACGGCGCGGTTCTTGTACTTGATGATCATGGAGAGGTTATCCTCGATGGTGATACCCTCTGCAAAACAGTTCCTGTCGCGGATATAGCCATCTTCATGCTCAGCGTCAAGATACAACTTCTTCATGCGTTCATTCTCATCAAGCTGGAACGCAAAAGGGTCGTTCTTCGCGTTCTCATTGTTCTGATACCGTTCACCAAGATTCTTCTCTCCTCGTCGCTCAGCGTTTTCTTTGCCGTAGAAACGAAGATCACCAAGGCAGTAGACGAGCTCAGGCTCAGTGTTGAGCCAGAAATGCACAAGGTCGAAGTGATGGATCGACTTGTGCATCTGAATACCACCACTAGTTTCTTTATGTCGATGCCAACGTCGCATAAAATCCGCGCCGTGTGCACAGTCGAGAATCCAGTCCATGTGCACTGTTGAAATCTCGCCAATGACGCCAGAGTCGATGAGTTCTCGAATTTTGGTATGATGCGGCGCATACCGATAGTTGAAAAGAACACGGACTTGCTTCCCCGTCTTCTTTTCTGCGTCTATCATAGCTTGCAGCTTATGTTCGTCAATAGTCATTGGCTTTTCCGTGATGGCATCACAGCCTAGCTCCATAGCTCGAATGCAATAATGATGGTGGAAAAGATCAATTGTCGTGACGATGACAACATCGGCTTTTTGCTCTTGAACCATCTTGTCAAAGTCTGTGTCTTTGTAAGTTTGCACTTTTTCACCGCCGAGCTCGACGATGTGCTCGTTTGCTACGTCCATACGAGTCTGGTTCGTATCGCAGATTCCAACGAGCTTAGCGACGTCTTTGAAGTCCTGGATGATAGCTTGGTAGTACATAGCCGAGCGAACGCCCATGCCAACAATGACATAGCGCTTAACCTGAGGAGTAGCCATGATGAATCAACAAAGTCCAAAATTCTGTGTATGAGTGACGATGATGATGAACCCCTCATGGACACGAGGATGTATAAATACCTTGAAGAGGTAATCCGACGTCGGATTACTCAGAGTGAGTACCCCGCGTTGATTCGGGGGAGTATCTGCCGAACGAGGTACAACTGTCAGCATATGAGAGGTGGAGAGGGTGCTTGGCTGAAGTGCAGATCGGGCCTGATTTGGCCAGTGACGTTGGAATATCAAGATTCGTGGCATTCGTCGTTTCAACTCGTTGGATGATTTGGAGATCGTTGAGAATTGTTTCCACTAAAATGCTATTCGGTCGCTATTTTTGAGACCGAATTGGATCAAAAGCCTCACGATGTTAAGATCAACGATGGGTCTGGATCTCGTTCGCGGGAAGAAGACCGATTTGCATGATGCGGAGGTTGGATCTACTGATGGTATCGATGGATTTTTGGAGACACCTATGCTATGAAAACAGTGCCGCAAACAGCCTCCAGGAAAATTTGGAGCTTTCCCAATTGATTTAGAATACAAATACAAATTCATCGTTGACCAAATCCGTCATATCGTCAAACGCATGATCTCCAACCATCGCATCCCTCGCATTTTCGATATGCTGTCCCTCGGTCGCTTTCGACCTTCGAAGACGATCTGCTTCTTCAGGTGAGTACAAGCTGTAGTCCACAATCACTGCATCCTTTCCAGCCATGACGCGACGGCGGCTGTGATCGCGATTGAGGTAGGTCAGGTACATGGTCGTGACAACAACAAGGCCTACGATTGCGATGTAAAGAAGCAGGTTCCAGTATAATCCTCGATGATACTCGGGTGCTTCTGATGGCTTGTAGAGAAGAGGGCCAATGATGTTTCCGAGGGATTGGCCGATGAAGAGGACAGATGAATTGCATTTGCCCTTGGTGTCGCCGGCAGTGTTAGATGAAGACCATGAGTAGATCAGAGGAACTGTAAGAAGTTAGAGCGCGAAACAGATAGTAGTGGGAAGAGACGTACTTATTCCTGGGAAGACGGAAATCATGTAGTAGCCGCCAAGCAAGGTATTCCTGCCATCAGGTGTATGCGGCGTCGAGAGCATGATCATGCAACCAACAATCGGGAAAAGAGCCAAAAAGGCGATTACTGGGCCCTTCTTGTGATATTTGGTTGCGACATAAGAGCCTCCAACGGTAGAGATGAATTGAACAACACCAAACGGAGCGTTGAAGAGGATAGCCTGGAATGAATCGAAGCCAAAGGACTTGATGAGAAGAGGACCAAAAGAGCCGACACCACCGGAGGGTACTCTGGAGGAGATCTTTTTAGCTACCATTCAACACTAGGGTTATGTTTTACTTACGAGATACTGAAAATAAGGGAGAACCAAAGCCAAGTCTTGAGATCTCGCATGGTCTCCCAGAAATGATCCCATCTCCATTGACGTGACATGACACCAGTCTGATTCATCCTCAGTCGTTCAATAGCGATGAGTTTATCGTGCTTGTCGAGGAATTTGGCCTCTGCTGGCGAGTCGGGCATGTATGAGAACAGAACGGTGGAAAAGCAGACGGTGATGATTCCAAAGGCAACGAAGATGGTCTATCACGTCAAAAAACGGTCAGATGATAGAGAAGCTGGTCTCAACCTACCTGGTATGGTTTAAGTCCAAAAGGCAACTGCGCAAGCCACCAAGTCGCCAAACTCCCAAACTAAAACCCGTCAGTTCCGTCCATTCCTATCATGTATCTTTCAACTTACAACACCAGTAAATCCATTCATAGCATACCAATACGACATCCTCAGCGGCTGCTCTCTCCTCCTCCAGAACATCTGCGTAATAGCCACGAAACTCGGTGCAATACTAGCCTCAAAAGCACCCAGCCAGAAACGTGCGAAAAGCAAACTGTGAAAGGTATGTGCTGCCGCCATGAATGTTAGGGTAAGGCCCCAGAGGGTGACCATGCAGCTTGTGAATTTTCCGATGGGCAGTTTGACGAGAAGCCAAGCTAGCGGGAATTGGGCAATGAGTTGGGCGACGTAGACTATTGAGCTAAGCCATGAGAATTGATTGCCTTTCAGGTTTGTGTCTTCGATGAGGCCGAAGATGGAGGCATACGCGATTGTCGCTTTATCGAGGCCTACAGGGATCAATATTATTTCTGAATAGATGATATAAGTTTTACCTTGGAGGAAATAGACCGCTAGCATGAGAGGCAGGACAACCATATCAATCCGCCTCAACACGCGCGCATCATCCTCAGGCGTGACCTTAATCCTCCTCTCAGGTGAAACACCAAGTCTTCGCATCAAATCCGCCGCAGCACCCTCGGGATGACTTCTCCCACGCGCTTCTTCTCCGTCTACGAGATCCATCAGCGGGTGTTGGTCGTGAGATGACGCGCCCGGGTCGGGCGATGTGGAGCCCAAGCCTCGCGCTGACATTTTGATGGAGCCAGGATCAATTGAGGTAATTGAGTGAGAGAGGGAGGGGTTTGAGAGAGAGGACAGGTTTATGTTGAGATGGAGTTCTTGGGGGTGCAAGGGATGGTTAAGGGATGATGACTGCTGATCTTGGCCAATCATGGATGATTGAGCTGGGAATTTGAGACGGGTTAGATAAGCAGACGGTCGCGATAAGATCTAGGGTAGCTGAACTTGAGAAGTTCATGATACAGAACGTGAAGCCATGCAGCATGAACATCGTACTGATTCAACTTAATTATATCAAATATCCGCCAGTATTAGTTTTGATAATTGCGATATGTGCGAGAAGGATTAATTTCATCAAATGTCGACGCAAATCTTGAGCTTACAAGTTTCATTGTGCTTGAAGTCTGAGCTCCAACAAGCCCAGTAGCAATGTTTTACCGTTGACCTCGGGAGGAGGCATTCCACGCGATACAATATTCAGATACTATTGGAAGCCTTTTACAATAAACTTGATATTCCCGATGCTGTGAGACATGAATCTCGTAAATGATGCATACCACAAAAATATAGCATCATAGCAACGATTACCTGCATCGACATATGTGGATCACGATACTACGTCATCCGCCACCCCCACCTACAAGTTTCATAAAACAAACCAGGTTTCCTAGCTCATCAACCCATCAAGCCACATCTTTAATAAACCCCATCTTTTCCCAAAATCACTTTTTATAACTTAACCCTTATGAACGAAGCACTAGGATCAATCTTCTCCGGCGCAATACCAAGCCAATTCATGGGCGGCCAAAACAAGCCCGCCGACGGCGCGGCTCCCTCCGAGAGCAAATCCAACACCCAAGAGCGCATCGCCAAAGAAATCCACTCCCGCGTCGAAGAAGCAAAAGGTCTACAAGAAAAATCCCTCGAACTACACGAGAAAGCCGATAAAGAAGAAGATCCCGAAGAAGCGGAGAACATACGGCATGAAGCACGAGAGATTGATAAAAAAGCTGCTAAGCTCATGAAGATTGCAGAGAGATTGGAGAAGGGCTGGATACAGGGCGGTGCTATGGGGACGGGGATAGGAGCGGGTGTAGCGAGTGGGCTGGGACTCGGGGTTGGGGCGCTGTTGACGGGAGTTGTGGCGATTCCGACGGCGGGTTTGGGATTGCTTATTGGCGCGGGGACGGGGCTTGCGCATGGGTCGTGGGTGAAGTTTACGGATGCGTTTACGAAGGACGAGGCTAATGAGATTGTTAATGAGGCGACGGAGGAGGCGGAGAAGATTGCGAAGGGCTAAGAAGAAGTATCTGAGACAAGCTTGGATCTGGGGAATCGAGGATTATCGTGAAGGAGAGATAGGGTTTTACGACGCGTTAGGTTATTCAGATTGCATTTGCGTTTGCATATGGTACAAGGTTACCGCTAGCCATCAATTTCATTCTTTTGTTGGTCTATCATTGTGTCTCTCTTTCAAGCCAGTCACTCATAGCAGCAGCATCAGCACCAGCCCTATCAGTGTTACCAACGGCATGTCAAAGGCCACATCAATCTATGCCACAATGCAAAGTCCCGCCTCTAAAGCATCTCGTGCGTGCTGATCATCTTCTGCTCTCCCCTCGGACAAATCCCGTTCCAGTCCAAACCATCGGGCCCATGAATCCGCATCAGCGGAATCACCACCGCCAAGGCCCTTTATACAATTCCATCCTAGCGCAAGCAACCAAAACTCACACAAGTGGACACGCCTAAAAAACCCAACCCATCATCAGCCCATTCTCCAGTGGGGGCTCTTACCCCCTGACCAATCTCTGACACGATCAGATAAGATCTCAACGGTCTGATAATCAGCACCCCTATCAATTTTTCATCTCGCCAACCGCGGAGACCCCTCAAAATGGTTTAAGGGAAAAGTCAAATACCGTATTTACGTACTTAGTTGCTTGGCACCAGTAATGGGATTTGTCAGGCATGCTTAAAAGCAAGGTTAAACGAAGAAGGGGTCCACGCCAAGACTCGCTATCAATCAGCTCTCTTTACTGTTAAGAGAAAGGATCATCGTGATGCGTGGGTGAATTGGGAAATAAGTGCCGTATGACTGAGGGGATTGTTTGACACATAAGGTGCGGTCTTCCCAAAATCTTGAGGGAAATTTACCTGGCAATCTTTATCACTGACTCTGACTGCCGTAAGTCAGTAACAATGGCAAATACTTCAGAGCGAAAGAGTGGAGAGGTGGTGGAGGAGGAGATCTCAAGACCTGGTTCCACGAATGAGGCTTTTAGAAAGCTATGGACGAAACGAACCCTTGGATTTGCGATTGGATGGTGAGTTGATTGATGTTCTGGCTGGAGTTTGGTGAGCTGATATTGGGCAGTATTCTTGTCATGTTCTTCTTTATGAACTTGACGGTCTATACGGGAAATGTGTACGAGCCGTATGCGACGAGTCACTTCAAGGCGCATTCTCTCCTTGCGACTGGTGCCATCGTCAATGGTCTTGTGCGCATTGTCTCGTATCCATTGCTCGCTAAGCTTGCCAACGTAAGACTTTGTTATCACTGATGGCTTGGAATGCCGCTGATTGAGGAATAGTATTTCGGCCGTCCTCAGAGCTTTGCTGGTGCTGCTATTTGCATGGCCATCGGCAACGCCATGTACGCAGGCTGTTCCAACGTCGACACTTTCTTGGTACGCATTCTCCCCCCTTCACTAGTCTCGTCAATCTAACAAAAGCCAGGCAGGTGGAATATTCGACGTTTTCGGCGATACATGGTGGAACATCATCCAGCAGATTTTCGTCGCCGACATAACAACCCTCGTCAACCGCGGTATAATCTTCACCCTTCCCGAATCCCTCTCCGCGATCCCGACCCTCTACGGCGGAACATATCTCGGTGAACATATGCTCCTGCACTCAAGCTGGAGATGGGGTTATGGCATGTGGGCTATCATTCTGCCCGTCACTGCTATTCCCACGATTGGTATCATGATCTGGATGAATCGTAGGGCTAAGCGAATTGGTCTGATCACCGAGAAGATTTCGTTCATGCATGGTGCTGAGCCTGGTGTTGTTGGGAAGGTTAAGCATGTTGCTACACAGCTTGATCTTATTGGTGCTCTTCTCCTCATTGGTGGTCTTGCTATGACGCTGTTGCCGATGACGATTGCGGGACGGAATAATACCGATCGATGGAGTAGACCTTCGTCTATCGTTCTCATCATCGTTGGTGTTTTGACCTTTATCGCTTTCCTGGTTTGGGACGGAAAGTTCGCATCGAACCCGATTATTCCTTACCGAACCATTCGGGAGCGCAACGTCATTGTCGCGTGCGCATCATGTATCGTCATCGCCATGGCTGATAGCATCTACCGACCTTTCCTCTCAAGCTTCCTCCAAGTCGCGGGCCATTACTCACCAGGTGCCGCAACACGCGTCGATAATGCGCAGCGCGTCGCGTACAACATTGGTGCACTCGTCGCTGGTCTTTCCCTCAAGTTCGCCAAGAACACAAAGCCATTCATCATGCTTGGAGTTGTCTTGATCATCCTCGCCTGCGGTCTTCCTATCTACCTCACCAATATCTCCGGCACTCACATCGCCAGCGAAGCCGCTTTCATCACCTCCAAGTCTCTTCTCGGAGTTGGCCGTGGCTTCACCCAGGTCCCACTTCAGGTCTCGCTCCAAGCCGTTCTCGAGAACGAGCAAGTTGGTATCGCAACCGCTGTCTTCCTCTCCTCTCTCGGCTTCGGCTCCAATCTTGGTGTTACCATCAGCGGCGCCATCTGGAACTCCGTCCTCCCCCGAAAGCTCAACGCGTACTTCGGGAAGGAGGAAGGTGGCAAGATCTTTGGTTCTATCGTGGTTGCGCGTGCATACGAGGATGGAACTGCTGATAGAAATGCCGTTGATGAGTGCTACCGCGAGACTCAGCAGACTCTAGCCATTGGATCAGTCTGTGTATCAGGACTTCTCTTGCTAATGGTCTATCTTGTTCGTAATGTTAAGCTTGGAGCTGAAGATGAGAAGAGAGCGGCTCAGGCTGATAAGGAGCTGGCTTGGGCTATCAAGCAGAAGGAGGCTCAAGAGGATGCCCCCGTTGAGCTTGAAAGTGGAAGACGTTAAAGTAACCCACGACCCTATCGGCTAGTTGGCTTCTGATAGCGCGATAAGGAGACAACTCCTGAACTCAGATGGGTGCAAAAGTGATTGGAAGTAAGTCATGTTGGACTACTGTGTATATAAGACTTGTCGGCTAAAAGAAGAGAAACTTCGTCTTTATGTGCTTATGATAGAGTTTCATAACTAAATACCCAACAAAAACGCCAAGATGGAATCCCAATACCCAAGTGTTCTACTGCTTCCCAGCCGAGATCATCGAATCATGACTCAAGATCCCCACAAGCGTATCCCTCTTAATACACTTCTCAAACGAAAAGCTACTCGCCAGCTCCTCCAACTCTTCCTTGCTCTTATCCCTAAACAACTCCGCCAACTCCCATCCCACATACTCACTCATCAAACACTCCCGAATTACCCGTTCGAACTGCCTTTCAAAAGTCCAGATCTTGGGATACTTCGTATCTCTGTACTTCTCCAGCACTTCCTCCTTCAAACCTTGAATGAAAGGTTCGTAGAGGTGTTTGACGCCGTCTTTGTTCACAACACCCCAGAAATCAAGACCCAGACGCTGTTTCTTGGCGATGAAGGGCGCGATGAGACGCATGTAGGGGGACTCGGGATCAACGTATACCATGCCTTGGTAGCCGACGTCTTTGTACAGCCAGATGGACCAGTTGACATCTGTTTCTCTGTAAATAGCCAACTGCTCTTGTAGCAAATTAAAGCGCTTGGCGTTGGTCTTGATGGCGTCGTCACCCTCCTTATGCTCATTCTGATAAACAGGACCAAACTCTCCATTCCAGATTGGCACGTTCTTCTCCCTCATGAACTGCACCTTGCGCTCAAAGCTCTTCCTCAGCTTAGTGTTTTGTTCGTCTGTACCTTCGTACTGCTCTCCAAGAGGAAACCCGTAGAAGCTATAATCGTGGCAGGCGTATACAGCGTTGGGAAGAGGGTTTTCGGGAAAGGCGCGGAAGTCCATTGCGTAGGTGTTTCCGTCGATGAAGATCATGTGATCGGGGTCGATGGCGCGTACTTCTTTCTCGGTGCGTTCGTACCACTTTACGAGTTTGGCGCCGTATTGGCCGGAAGAGGTCTTGGTTTCGTCGGCGGGTTCGTTGAGGAGGTTGTAGCCTGCGATGATGGGGTTTCCCTTGTAGTGAGCTGCAAGAGCTTTCCATAGTTGAATAGCTCTGTCTTGATGGTCTTTGAAATCCCAGAACGCCGCTCGTGATAGTCCCGAATCACTATGCCAATCTTGGTTCTGTCCTCCAGGAACGGCATGTAGATCAAGGACAGCGTAGAGGTTATATCTTCCGCAAATATCCACACAACGGTCTAACCAATCAAAACCAGATTTCTTCAAGTTATCTGGATCCATATCATCGATAAAATGACGATAATTGAACGGGATGCGGATACAGTTCAGACCCAATGACGCAAAGTAAGCGGCATCAGAGTCTGTGAAGAAATGGTATAAAAGTCTGTCAAAGAAGAAGTTTGCTTTTTCTTCACCCATGACTTCAGCCATTTGTTGTCTGTGCTGATGTTCATGGCCTGCGTAGCCGGTGATGAAGTTCTCCATGTTAAGCATGCCGCCGATGGCAGCGCCCTTGAGGATGACGGTGTTGCCGGAGGGGTCGACGATGCGACTACCCTCGGTATGAAGCATTTTACATGTTGATGGCTTTTGAGGGGTGGCTTTGGGGACGGCTTCGTAGGAGCCGGAGTTGTCTGCTGTTGCGACCATGGTAGAGAGTGTGAGATGTTGTTGGTATGAAGAAAGAGGAAAACGGACAGTGAAAGGTGAACAGATGACGAAGTCGCTAATGTGAGTGATGCTCTGTGAGGTCTGCTTGTTTCTGAAAGACATTACAGCCTTCACCTAAATAGTCCATACACTCAAAGTGGAGTGTTTTCTTACGAGCGACACTCCCCGAAAGGATCCGCCACGACACCACCAAGAACCATTCCCCCGGAATCCCCATAATTCACCAAGACTATTACTTGTAAAAACAGGGGGAAGCACGCTTTAACCAATTTATTAGTGTACATCACAAGTTAAACGCTCAGCCCATGCAAAACCTCCTCCAAGAAATTCCGATGGTTCGATAACCCCGGTACATCATCTTCCCACGCCCTCAAAACTTGCATAATCCTCTCACACGCATCCCTCCACCCCGCGGGCATTCCAGATCCCAAGAGCCGCGCTGCAAGCAACACAGTCGCGGAACGAACTAAAGCTCGAATCATAAGCCACGTCCCGTGATGACGATGTAAAAAGCCGGCTTCGTTGATTTCAACGTTAAGAACATGGTACTCCAAGCCCTTTTCTACAAACTGGCGCCCAGGAATTGGTGTAGTTACGCTTCGTTCCAAGGCGGCGAGATGAGCCATCACGAAGGGCCAGTAGAGGCGTTCGAAGAAGTTTACTAAGTGTCCACGGAGGACGAAGCAGCATACGTTGTCGTCGATGGGTGCTGAGGCGATGGATAGTTCCGGGGGGAGACTTTCGGCCCATTCGTTGGCTTGAGTTTCGTATGCGGGGATGAGGAGCGAGAGTTGTTTGAGGAAGTCTAGGTTTGAAGTTGATGCGCGGTGGAGTTCGAGGATGTCGTTGCATGTTCTGCTGGAGAGACGTCGAAGGGATATTTCGGAGAGGTAGAATAGCCATGCTGTGTGCTGTCTGCTTGATGCTGTGGTCTTGGTAGACTCCAAGGGATGAGGAGGGGTTGGGAAGAAAGGCGGATATAGCACGCTTGAAGAGTAAGGCATGCTAAAGTCTGGAAGAGATAATTCTCCTCGTAACTCTCTCTCAGACTTCCAAGCAGACCAGTACACAGCTTCTTGCTGCGTCTCACCCAATTCTGGTCTCGCTAGATCTGACCCATCCATTGCACTAAGAGACTGCGCTCTCTGCAGGAACGGCAACGTCTGACATGTCGCCAAAGCCTGCGAGAAATACCGCCAAGCCTCAAATGGTCTGAACGTGCTCATCAAAAACACTCCCGACAGAAAGAAACACTGCGCCCCAACAATATCCGATCTCGCCATCAGCGTCCCAATCCTCTTCTGCGCCGCCTGAAACAGCGCCTGAGCCTCCAAATACGGCGTCGAATCCACCCTCAGATGAAAACTCGCATCAAGCGGCGTCGCAATCTTTCCCAGCGCACAGATAATCAGTGTTAAGCACGACCCAGGCGACCAATCGATCCCATCGATGACCACGTTGAGAACAACCTTTCTAGCAGCTGCTTCTTCGAGGATTGGGTTCTTGCAGTGCACGTGATCAAAGAAGTTGTCGAGAAGTGCTTTTACACCTTGTGTGTCGAGATCTGCAATGTCGGCTAGGGATGTGCAGCCGGGGGAATAAGATGGGGATGGCTGTGGTGGATCCGGGTGGAGAGTCGTGTGGGATGACATGTCGCGTGAGAGGACGGACCAGAGGAGGAGGCTTTCCATCTTCTCGGGTAGGATGCTTCGTAGGGGGATGTCGCCCAGAGTCTCTGGGGATAACTGCGTAGGAGACTCTTCGGACAACAGCTCTGTCTCATGCTGCGCAACATCTTGATTGGTGGTGTCTTGTTTTGGCTCGCGAATCAACTTCTCCAATTCATCCAACCGTTCCAAGATCTTGAGACTCGCAGGGTCAAATGCCGATAGATCAACCGGGGACTGAATACACGCCGCCCCAACACTGACGCAGTACGAACAAGCCGGCTTTTGGTTATCGCACTTTGTCTTCCTAGCCCGACACACTTGACACGCCGTGTTGGCTCGTTTGCGGGGATAGAACGCTGTACCCCTTGGCGCTGGTCTCTTCCCCGGCCGACGATCCCCTTCAGCTTGGTCTGTTTGCGGAGACATGATGAAGGGTGCAGAAACGTGGAGGAGGAGAAACGAATGTGGATTGTCACGTCGGGGAATATCGCTCCTTATACCTCCTGACTCGTGACGCCGTAAAGTGGGCTCTCATCGGGGAATGTCGCTCGTATCAGCCAAACTGGGGTAAGCTCAGCTTCCAGCATCCCCCAGATTTTCGGTCTCCCCACAAACCCCAGACTGGTCTAGACCTTGTTAGCTAAAGCCAATTCTTTTTGCGCATGATTTTCGTGCTTCTTTTCTTGTCATGCCATGTCACGCTTGACAACCAATATGGGCTGCCTTTAACCGGAAACTATTGATGATGTTACGCTCATGACTTGGTTATGCAGCTGTATATAAGACTCGGCAGTTGACCCCCATCTTTATCACCAACATCCATCATCAGTTTCCACTTTATCTTATTGACTGCTTACTATCAATCATGGAGACGTCGAATACTACCGGCAAAGCAGATCTTGAACTCCAGGCCAAGGTCTCTGGTACTGAGTTCATTGATGCCAAGAGTCATGCTATCGAGGCAGATCGCCAGGCTGAGCATGAGTTGACGCTGAAACAATGCTTTCAACAACATCCCGCTATTGTTTGGTGGTGCTTTTACTGGTCGATCGCAGCTGTAGGCTGGTAAGTCGAACATCCATCCTACCACGAGGCTTATGGTCACTAACTATTGACTATAGGGGTTTCGATGCTCAGATCAACGGCGCCATGATCTCCGTCGCCGCCTTCCGACGTGACTTTGGGTACGCCCGCCATCCGATCTCCCTTCTCACCACAACTAACAAACTCCCAGATACGTCGAAAACGGCGAAGCGATTCTACCTGCTGATTGGCAAACCGCCTTCAACTGCATCAGCTCCGTCGGCGGCTTCTTCGGCGGTTTCATGTGTTCCTGGATCTGCGATTACGTTGGCCGAAAGAACTCTCTCGTCATGGCACTCCTCCTCGCGACTGGCGGTACCATCGGAGAATGTATGTCCAACACCAACGTCGCTTTCCTCATGTCCAAGCTCATCATTGGTCTTGGGTTGGGTTTCTTTCTGACACTTGCACCGTTGGCGACGTCTGAGATCTCGCCGGTTGTGTTTCGTGGTATTGCTACTGCGGGCGTTAACCTTGGGATCGCGATTGGTCAGTTGGTGTCAAATGGTGTTATCAAGGCTTTTGGTGAGAGGACGGATCATTGGGCTTGGAGGGGTGCGTTGGCTACACAGGGCATCTTTATTGTTATCCTTGCTGCTGGTCTGCCTTTCGCTCCCGAGACTCCATGGTATCTTGTTCGCAAGGGTAAGATCGAGGAGGCTAAGAAGTCACTTATCCAACTCTACGGATCTGGTGTCGATATCGACGCCAAGCTGGCTACTATCAAGGAGACCATCGCCGAAGAGCAAGCCGCATCTGCCGAGGAAGCATCATGGATTCAATGCTTCAAGGGAACCGACCTTATTCGAACCATGATCAGCATGGGTGTCTTTGTCTGCCAACACTTTGTCGGCATCATCTTTGTCCTCGGATACTCAACCTACTTCTTCCAACTCGCCGGTCTCGAGACTTCCCGCAGCTTTGATCTAGGCGTCGGCGTCACAGCATGCGGTGTTCTTGGCAACATCTGCAGTTGGTTCGTCGTCAACTCTTTCGGTCGTCGCAAGATCTTCCTCTCCGGCATGGGAGCTCTCACAGTCCTCCTATTTCTCATTGGTATCATGGATGTTGTACCGACGTCAGCTGCCAAGTGGGTTCAAGCTGCATGCACCGTCATCTACGCTTACGTCTACTTCGCTACCGTCGGAGCCATGGCTTTCGCTGTTCTTGGTGAGACAGCTTCGCTGAACCTTAAGGCCAAGACAATGGCGCTTGCTACTGCCACACAGTCTGTTATGGGTATCGCTATGAACTTTGCAATTCCGTATATGGTCAACCCTGATGAGGGTAATCTCAAGGGCAAGGTTGGTTTCATCTTTGGTGGTCTGGGCTTGATCGGCTTTATTTGGAGTTGGGTTTATGTTCCGGAACTCAAGGGGCGACGATATGATGAGATTGACCACATGTTTCACAACAAGGTCAGCCCTCGAAAGATGGGAACATATAAGCTCTAAAGGAGTGACCTCTGATGAAACACGAGGAAGGCTGTGGCGATGGTTTGTGCTTTGTATTTGCATTTACAAGATCTCAGGTCGATAGTAATTGGTAAAGATTGATAATAAATTGCGACCGGATCTATAATATCTGTAACGTACCGAACAATCGCATGTCGTCGTTTTTTCCATTTTCCCAGTCGCCCTGCGATGTATGCATGACAGCCTATAAATAGACCACCCGGATAAGTGCCGCAGCAATTCTTAGGATCCTATTATCCTTCTACGAAACATATCGAGCTTATTGTGCCTCCTGTCAGCAAGAAAGCTGCCAATGAAACAGATAAGGATAGAAAAGGCCTCCTTTGCTGAAATATATCTCAGAACTTCCAAAATCAGGCTGGAGAGTCCTAGATTAATTCTAAAGTATCTATATCTACCTGGTGCCTATCTCTAGTAGCATATTCGACTCTACAAACCTACCAATCACTCTCCATGTCTCTCAACGTAATTCCCGACCGCCGTTCTCGGTCACAATTATGCAAAACATGTTTTATTTTCTTTACTATGCCGCGAGATCTATCGTCACCTGGCAACTTGATCAACAACCCCCACTCTACAAGTATCGCTAAGCTTGTAACATCATTCCAGTTTACCACGTGTGCATTTTGCACGCACATTGTGCAGCAGATGAAAGATACACGTATCAAATCAGATTTTCCATTGACTTTCAATATTCATAAGAGGCACCGGAACCTCCCGAAACCAGTTTGGAGAGTCTCTACGACACTGGCGAGCAACATATATGGCAAACCGGTAGACTACGCCCTGGTTCACTTGGCATGTATGAGCTCCAGGTTATTGGTATTCAAATTTGATAAAGCTAACAGTATGATGCAGATGTCTGGAAGTCTTTAGAGTTACCCAGGCAAGACGGCGCGTCTAATGAATACGAGATCAGTTGCTCGACCGACTCGGCGACCAGTCGTAATCTAGTTCAGAAATGGCACCAGGATTGCGTGGAGAAGCACCAGGCGTGCATATCTTCAAAGGCCTCGGTCCCTACAAGACTAGTCGAGATATATGATACCCATTTCCGTGTCATCACAAACCAGGATCATCTATCAGCATCCTTTCCTTACGTCGCCCTAAGCCACTGTTGGAGACAGGTCAATATTCTGAAGCTCACATCAGCCACAAAACGCGAACTATTCCAAGGCACGCCTGTCTCAAGACTTCCTAGGACCTTTCGCGATGCAATCACAGTATGCCGCTGGCTGAACTATTCATATGTCTGGATCGACTCACTCTGCGTTATACAAGATGCTCAGGAAGACTGGACGACCGAAGCACATATGATGACTGACGTCTATGGGAACTCTGCGCTGACGATTGTGGCTGCACACGCACGCGATGGCACGGAAGATCTGTTCTGTAATCGCCCTCCGCTGGGCACTAAAGCACCTATCATCGACTGTTCATGGGGGCCTGATTCGAAACCGAGCCATACTGCCTCATGGATCACCGGTTATGGATCAATAGCGTTGAGAACAGTCACCTATCCTCAAGGGCCTGGACAGTTCAAGAGCGCTTTCTCTCAACAAAACGCCTATATGTCACAGAGCATCAGATATTCTACCGCTGCGCCACCCACGAGGTCTGCGAGGCTTTTACAGCGGGCGAAACGCCTTCGCAGCTCATTGAGAATACGGCTCTACAATCCGTCAAAAGCAGCCTGGAGCCCAGGGAGAAGTGGGTTCGAGCTGCGGAGGTTTACTCAAGAGCATGTCTTACAAAGGACACAGATAAAATCGTTGCTATCGCTGGAATAGCAGAGAACCTCCGTGCTGCTTTGGGGGACGAGTATCTGGTTGGCTTACGGAGGAGGAATCTAGTCCACGAACTGCTGTGGCGATCATCTTCAAATGGTGGTGACCAGTCGAGACCGGGTCCTTGCCTTGCTCCGACTTGGTCTTGGATGGCAGTCAAAGGAGTTGGCGTGGACATCAACTCGACAATTTGCAGCTCAGTATTTAATCATCATATCAACATCATCCACGGCTCAGTCGACCTCGTTGATCCTTCGCGGCCAACTGGAAATATACACCAAGGCTCAGGGATCCTTCAAGTTCAAGGTTCTCTCAAGCACGTGTACTGGTCTCCCCAGAAATACTCCGATAGAGATTGGGCGCAAGTATCAAATCACGTTTGAGGGCGAACAGAAGGCTACATTGACTACTACACACCCAGATTATCTCGAGGACTCTATAACGGATCGGAGAATCTTCTTGTTACCGGTTTTGTCAACGGCAGATGGGCAGAGTATTGAGTGCCTTGTTCTTACACCTGTTATTGAAGAGGCCCGGATATACGAGCGTGTTGGACACTATACCATGAGCTGTGACAATGGAGGAGACTGGTATCTGTTCAGACAGAGAAATGAGGGGAATGATTCCGCTCCGTGGTGGGGGAGCTGGTTTGGATATGGTGATTGGGAAATAATCCCTAAAGTTGATTTATGCATAATTTAAACAAGATTTAGGCACAATTGAGTAAATCTTGAATCTTAATGTTTGTGAATGCTGAGGTAGTTTGACAAGGACATTTCTTCATAGCCCGTACCAACAGACCTTCTTAGCAAACAAGCCAAGCCAAGAGCCAAACAGCAGATGTTTCAAGAACCCCAAATGGTAGTTGTTCCACTGGTCACAGTAACTGCATCCGGTGTTATTACGCTCGTAGCCACATCAGTCTGCACCGTCGTGTAATACTGAGTAACCGTGACACCCTCCGCATTCGTGGCAACAACGGTATTATAATCCGTCTCAGCCACAGTATCAACATTCGTAAAGTATAGCGTGTTGTAATTCGTAGCCTCAACAACATTAGTATTAGTCACTATAACAGTGTTGAAGTTCGTAACCGTGACAGTAACAGGTTTTGTGACCGTCGCGCTCTGACGATTCGTTTGGGTTATAGTCTGAGAGCCTGTTTTCGTGGTCTTGCTAAAGCTGGTATAAGTACTGGTCTTCCGGTCTGTGACAAATGTGCTCCTCAGCTTGTTGAGGGAGAAAGTATTCGTTCGGGTTTGTGTAGTTGTAGTTGTGATAGTCCTGGAGGCTTTGGCGGTGATGGTTATAGTCGTAGGGGCAGAGGGGCTGACAATTAGGCATGAACAGGCGCTGCTAACGTCGCTGGGGGCTTTGCTGGGTAGATAATCGGGTACTTGCACCGCCTTCACTGCTCGCTTGGAAGGCTTAAGGAGGGTTAGTATTACTCAGGATGAGTTTACAGTTCGATATTAAGACTTACCTTGTTGGCGGAACCACATAGCATGTCGTACCATGTCCAAGGAGCTGAAGCGACTGGTGTGACCACAACACTCCTAGCATCGAAGTTAGCACTGGAAACAAGCCAAGATCATGCCCAGCACTGGTGAGGATTGTGTCGACTTACACAGTGCCATTATAACAGTCGCACTCGGTGGAGTTGAATCTGAAGCTGGCGGCTTCCGAATCGCTCAAGCAAAAGTCCCGGCATACGCTGAAGCTCGGATCTTTGATGGATTGACCAGACCCCCCACTCCAATAGTTGCTATCATCTCCATAACCAATGACGTTGCAGTGGACCTCCGCTAAGAGTCGCCTGTCAGTGTTGGCTGACCGGTATTGGACAGATGGGAAGAACTTACTACTGGGAACATACACCGTAGGGGTTGGTGCTCTATCATGACTTTTAGTAAAATACAGTATTTCCACGTCACAGTTGCAAAGACTCACGCAACACTAATTGAATCTTCGTTAGTAGATTCTCTCTTGCGGATAATGCTTGGTAAGTACTTACAAAGTGGAAATTGTGGTTGAGGTGGTAGTCAGAACGTCGACGGTGGAAGCGTCGGTCACATCCGTTGTAACCGTTATATCAACATCGACTGTAACCGTCGTAGTGGTTCCTGTAGTAATCCTCTGAGTCACCTGCTCAACATCCGTCACAGCCACCTGAACTGCCTTTGTATTGGTGATTCGATTTGTCGCCGTGCTCGTAAGTGTCTTGGTTGTAACATCAGTAACAAGAGCAGTGCTTGTCTGAGTTACTGTAGTTAAATCGGTCTTTGTCGTAGTAGTGACGGTCACAAGGAAGGTGGTGGTTCGGACTGTAGTGACGCCGATCAGAGTAGTCGTAGTGGCTGTGACTCTCAAGGAAGTACTGCGGATAACGGGAGTAATGGTAGTTGACACGGTGCTTTGGATATAGGTTGAGCAAAACGCGGATCCATTGGCTTGGTTTTTCTTAAAGGCTTGGTTGTTGGGATCACTGGCTTTGCAGACTAGAAAGGGTGGGCTGTTGGTTGGCTTTCGCTGGATATTAGGTCTACGTACCTGCTCTTGGGTCAAGGAGGTTTCTCTTATCGAGCATCACATCATCGAGTTTGCCATTGCTGTCGGCCGCTGGTAGCGCGCTCGCTGTGCCGATGAACAGCAGCGTCAGAAATTTCTTAATGGAGACCATTTTCGCTTAACAGACTTGAAAGACTATATCGTCGATAAAAGCAAGCAAGAGTTAAAAGGAGTATTCAGGCCCATTAAGTATACAATTCGATTTAGCTTTTCTCGATTCTCTAGCTTGGCATATTTGCTCGTGTATCATAAGCTCCATTAGATCAATTAACCCAACGGTCTGGTTCAGTTCTAACCTTGTACTAAGGAATTGTCTTGGCTTAGCACCTACTCAAGTGGCGTGACTTTGACCTGACTTAAGACAGTAGTTGACATGTCACGAATGTTGAGGCGTTGACTAAGTCATATTTAGTAATTCGGGTAGAGCTAGAATGGCTTCTGACGAAGTGGAGTCAGGTAACAGACGTTTCTACAACACCATGGAGAATCTTGGGGTTCTAGCGTGCTTCCATTGAAGCTCTTTTATTCTTACTGGATGATAAAGTTCTAGGTTCGTTCTTGTCACCTAGTGAACTGTGCTGGATTTGTTCTAAATTTATGGATAAGTCGCTTGGGAATAGAGCGGTTATTGCCCAAATCAAGAATAAAAAAGGGCGATATGGACTTTCAATCTTAGAGATAGATATAACAAAAAGGTGAACCACTAAGGGTATCAAGCGCATCATCGATGGTGATCTCGGCCGCATTGACTCCCATGTTCAGAGGATCAGACTTCAAAGCGTCTCGGCTGGGAGGTCTGTTCCCGATAGTGATAGTACCAGCAATATCCCGGGCCTGCTTGGGATGCAGAGCCTGCCAGATCCAGTACACGCGATCAACCATAGCATGATGCAGAAAGAAAACAGGCTCGTTAGACGAAGAGTAGAGGTCAGAGGAGTCACCACCAATGGCAAAATGACCAGCGCCGTGCAAGCCCAGGAATCGATCTGGAAATCGACCTTGAAACTCATCCTGCATGATTTGAATGCTTCGTGAAGCATCGCCGAGCGTGACGTTGTATAAGTTAGGGAGAGTCATCCACTTATCAATGGTGTAACGACTGAGATCTCGACGTAAACAGCGAGGGTTATATTCGAGAGGTGTAGCGGTGGCTTCCATCCCGTCCATGCCAGGAGATGGGGGTCCAAGGTTAGCGGTTGCGCCGGCGAAGGGCCCTTTCTTAATACAGCCACCTCCGTCACCGCTGGGAAGGAAAATGAGTCCGGTGCCAGAAACAGAGCCGTTGTGCTTGAAGAACTCGCCATCGCCGCTCATACTGGTCTCGGAACCGTCAAAGAGAGGGTTAGTTGCAAAGTCGCCAGTCTCAAACCAATTCCAGTACTACAGTAAATCATGAGCTTGAAACTTTTATCGTCGGCTATCACCAAGATTCACTCACCGGCTGGGTGCCTTTGTAGCCGCACTCATCTCGCAGAGCTTTTTCATATGCCCAGGTATAATAGCGATGCCAGGTGAAGAAGTTTCCCTGAAAAGAATTGTCAGATTCAATGCCATTGACAACTCATGAAGAACAATAACTGACTGTTGCATGGATAGTCCGAGTCTGGTTGATATGCACAGCGACAAAATCGTCATATCTGGTACGTGCACCAGGTGCAAAAGAAGGGTCTGCCTTGGATGGCTTCTTTCGTAGACATAGAACAGCATTGATATAAGCCTTTCTCTCTTTCTTTGATAGGGCTTTCCTGTACTAGTTGTTAGCGACGGTTCAATGCATCTAGGACGTAAACTTACCAATCCCGGCGCACGTTGGCATTGGCGATTGTGCACTTCTTGCGGCTGGTCGGTGCCTGGACATTCTCTAGCGCACTGGTTGCCTTGCTGTTGAGATCTAGCATGAGATCACCGGCCGATTGAGTCGGTGAGGCCGCAACCAGCGACGGGGCGCTCAGCAAAGCAGCAAGGATTCCAAAAGAAATCTGCATGGTTTCGGAACTCGCTTTTGTACTTGGTCTCCGTGTTAGATAAGAAATGAGAAAGAAAGGCAGACAATGCGGTGAGATTGAATGTGCGGGATAGACTACTTAACAGATAAGCAAGCGGAAAATTACAGTCGAATTTGTATTAGTGCCTATCCCGTATAATTGATGGGATAGAGTAGAACCTCAAGAACCTTGTTGAAGCCAAGCCGGAGCAAGTTCTGTTCGTAGTATATCGCCCCGGTAAATTGTTCATCATTGCTGGATGGGGATTTGACAAGCCCTTGGCTCTGCAGCCCTAGGGCGCAGGGTCTTACAGGCTACACAATACTTACCAGGTTTCTTAGCCAGGCACAATTGAGGCTAAAGAATACAGATTATATGGATGGAAGAACTATTTCTCGGCATGGATTTACTGCTTTTCGTGGAAGGTAATCCGCGAGGCCATGACGGTTTATGAGGGACAAGCAAGTGAAGAGCAATGTGTGAGATAGCGATTTAACCGGATGCCCCTAGACATATGCATCTAAGATTTTAGGGTAACCAATAGCTAACCGTTGTTGTTTCGCAAATTCATGCCAATAACGGGGTAGCTCAATCTGTCCGCTTCCAAACAGCCTTTTGTCCGATATTCTCGTATATGCACCCTGCAATGCTGACTATATGCTTGCCCCTTTAAGTGTCTTTGTAAAAGATAGCAAGCTGCTGCTCAGCACTCTCAGATCACCCTTGCGGTTGAAAGCGCTTGTGGTATGTGTTGTTGCTTATAGCCATACGTTCAGTACGGTTCCTCCGGATAACCAACCCATAAGCCAATGGGAGAAAAGCCACAGGCAGTTCCTCAACCGGTTGTGCAGCTCGCGTCTCTCAATATAGCCCAGAACCTCAGAATTAAGCTTAAATATATTTTTGGATTTCCCCACGTACTATCTGAGGCAGAACTGATTACTCCAGAAGCAGGGCAGTCGGGAAAAGTGACTATACGCAGCTACAGTTGATTAAGACTGTAGGTTGATTGAAGCCACCACGCGCTACATCTAATACACTAGCTAGATGCAGAACTCGGTTCTACCTGGTGACTGAAGGGACACCGTATCTTGGCGCTTCCGTGAACTTCAGGCAGGTAGCGGCAGAGTTATATCAACCGTAACTTCGAATCTTCGGCACTGCTTTAGTGGAGCTACGTTTCCGTTAGTCCAGATAATGAAACTAATACTACTAGTCTTGAATCAACGTCACATACATGTCTGAGCTTTTGGGCCAATTTCTCTATGTCCTCTCGGGCCGATTTGCCTACCTACAGTATCAAGCTCTCGCGTCCAATAATCTATCTTCAGACATGCTTACTTTCTGATCACCCAACGCCCCGTGCAAGATCTGGGACTCTCAAGACTTCTGCTTACAAACGCAATCAACTCCTGGACTTTAAGGGCCTTTTAACATCATGAGCTTATTATTGTTTGGCTTTCTTAATACGAAGGTGTTGTGCTCTCCAGAGATATGGAAGTCACTGAAATCTGGGGGTGAACAATAATCTGACCTTCTTAATTCAGTATAAGGACCTATTCGCACAGCTCACTCTTTGGATTCGGAGCTAAAGACTTTAAGAGATTTAGATCACAATTTAGATCCAATATTTAAGTCAACTCTCACTGGCCAGCCTTACGATGACACCCTTAAGAAGTGGGTTCATCAAGAATTCAGCCCCATAAGGACGGAGGTTATAGCCTCATGGAGCCAAATAATTGTTTCAAGGGTTACATTGTTCCGAGTAAGCGAGAGGGCAAACGGACATTAATCATGTGATTGAAGGAATAAACAATCAATCGATCGCTGTTTAAAAACCTCTTGTTCTTTTGCCTTTCTCCGCCAATCCCCATTGTGATATTGTTAAGATTGAAACACGATGGCGGATGCTACTTGGTCAGCCTTTCAGGGCACTTTAACGTCGCTGACAGCTCGAGACTGGATAGTGGCTTTGATATCGGCGTGGCTTGCATTTAAAGTTCTGCAGGCATTGTATAATGTCTCGCCTCTTCACCCGCTTAGCAAGATCCCTGGTCCGAAACTTGCCGCGGCAACATATCTGCCCGAATTCTACTACGACGTGATCCTCGTCGGTCGCTATACCCATGCTATCAAGCAGATGCACGAGAAATATGGTAAACACATTTCAGCAAGTCGAAGCAAAAGATTCTAATGCGCTCTTAGGTCCTATTGTTCGAATTAATCCCAATGAGTTGCACTGCGCTGATATGTCCTTCTCGGACGAGATCTACGCCGTCGGCGGTCGCAAACGCGATAAGCCCTTCCATCAAGTGAACGGCTCAGCAGCTGGTACAGGAAACGCATTTGGCACCCCTGATCACGATCTCCATCGCGCCAGACGTGCACCCGTCGCCAAATTCTTCTCGCGAGCCATGATTGCACGACTTGAACAAGAAGTCCACGATCTGGCACAGACACTCTGCAACAAGCTCCTAGCCGAGAACAAGGATGAAAAAGATCGCAAGCCGTTTGAAATCGCGCACGCATACAGCTGCTTTACTTCTGATGCTATTTCAAGCTACTGCTTCGGTGAAGCTTTTGGATTGTTATCGCGAAATCAGTGGCAGCCTAATTACCGTGAAGCTACTCTCGCGGTACTCAAACCAGTGTTCTTCTTCCGATTCTTTCCGATTCTTGTTTCTAGCGTGAAGCTGGGTAAGTATCTTGTCGACTATCTACCAGCTGATACTGCGCTTCTTATCCGGACTTTACAAATCGATATTCCTTCGCGCGTTCAAAAGACGAAAAACGACCTAGATTCTGGTATTGTCTATGATCGCCCAACTATTTTCGCTGATCTGCTTCAATCTGAGCTTGATGAAAGTGAGAAGAAGCAAGATCGTCTTGTTGAGGAGGCGGTTACTATCGTCAACGCTGGAACTGAAACGACGAGCTGGGCGTTGGCTGTGATAACATACTTCCTCTTATCACAGCCCGAGACTCTTGCAAAGCTACAAGATGAACTGAAGCAAGTTGTTGATGATCCATGCCATTTGCCTTCATGGACGACACTGGAGCACCTCCCATATCTTGGAGCGGTCATCAATGAGGGTCTGCGTCTATCTTATGGTGTTTCGAGCCGCACAGCTCGCGTGCCGACAACAGAGGACCTTGTTTACCGAGGAGAGTTTAACAAGAAGCCGACGACTTTGGTGCTGCCTCGAGGTTATGCAATTGGCATGTCGGCGGCCATTGCACACCACGATGAGTCTGTATTCCCAGACTCGTATACCTTCGTGCCTGAGCGATGGATCGATGAGGACAATAAGATCAGAAAGGACCTGGAGAGGTCTATGATCGCATTCTCGAAAGGCAGCCGTGGGTGTCTTGGTAAAAAGTAAGATAAACTGTTATTTCTTCAACTCAGAGTTGTACTAACATATTCTTAGTCTCGCATTGTGCGAGTTGTACCTCTCTCTTGCAGCTTTGGTTTTGAGAGTGATGCCCTATATGCGTCTGTACGAGACGACAGAGCGGGATATTCGCTATGATCACGACATGTTCATTCCGATGACGGAGAGTGGAAGTAAAGGAGTCAGAGTAATTATTGAGAGCTAGATTGTGCCCTCCACCTAATACGAGTAACTTTACCATGCTTGTTTGCTCTAGTCTGTACCTCGCGCTATCCTACCCGATATGTACTAGCCTTATTTTGCAGGGAATACCAGAGTGGGCAATCCGGAATTCACCAAACTTCACAGCCACTCGTATTTGTCGCTATTTTACCGCTTATCAACTTGGATCAAATAAGCTGCCGATGATCAGCTGCCGAAAGTGCCGAGAAGGCCTTTTAGAGATATCAGTGCTATCTTCCTAATATATAAAGGGAATTCCAGATGGAGTTCCTTGTGAGGCATCAGCCAATCTGATATCGCCATCTGCTCAAGCTTATGCCACCAGGCCTCCGGCTCGAATGACTAACCCATTCTGCTCTAGCTCTCTAACACCCTCAACTGTTACAGGATCTACAACATATTTATTATCTATATAAACCCTTTGACAGCAGCATTTATTATCCGCTGGTAAGATAGCAAAAACGCATTATATTTGTCTTGAGTATGGCTACAAATATTAGTTCTTACAGGCAATCATACCCCGATGCGCCTCCGCCATACTCCAGCCTTGCTGCAACAGCTTCAGAACCAGCATTCTCAGATGCGAGCCAACCTCGTATTCTACATATCCCAACGCTTCAACAATCTACACATCTTCCATCAGAGAAGCCCATCGCCATCCCAGCAACAAGCTCCAAACTCGGCTCGCCATTCCTACGAGCCTTCCCACCTATCCTCGAAGACGAATACCATCTCCCCCGAGAAGCCTTCCTCAGATTTCTCGATGACCTCAACCGTGCGGCCGTCGCTAGTCCACCAGTTCAGATACTGGGAATGGTAGGCGGCATCGTGTCAATGATACCGCTACACACTGCACAGATCGTTGGTAATTCGGTTAATGCGGCAGCTACTCTTTCGACGTACGCCATGAGTAAATCTCGAAGCGAGCTTTGCATCAGTACCGCGAACAAAGAACTCTTTATGCCTAGAGGTCTCAAGGCTGAATTTGCAAAGTTGGATGCAGTTGCTCGTTATGCCAAGATACCCATCTTGGATGGCAATGGAAGGATCGAGAAGAATAGTATGGTTCTTGGACCATGGGAAGATGCTTCGGCTCAGTCTTCACTCACTGTGCAGCAACGCAGACTTCAGGCCCTTGGGCCATGGATTGCACCACTAGAGCTTACACCCTTACCTGAGTTGCATGTACCGGATAACTTTGTAAGCAAAATGCATGCTTCAACGAGTGAACGACAGCGAAAGAAGGAGGAAAAGAAAATGTCCAAAGATAGAGCCAAGGCGCATGAGGATTGGACTGAAGATTCAAGAAAGGCTCGAGAAGACTATGAGAAGGAAATGCGAAAGATAGAAGAGGAATTCGCAAAGGTTCAACGAAAGCACGCAGATGAGCCTCGCAAGCTGGAGAGGGAGTTGCAAAAGCTGGATAGGGAGAGGGAGAAGTGTGAGAAAGAGTATGAGAAGGAAATGAGGAAGGTCTATAAGGATAGACTGAAGGATGATAAAGAAGAGGAGGGTGTGAGGAAGGTGCTATGGCTGCTTATCAGGCCGATAGGCAATGAGCCTATGGAATGATATCTCTCTGGTGCAAACGACGCTAGAGGTGTAATTCGATTCACGGATAGATGGGCTACTTGTGTATAAAGTCATAAATATCATTTCAATCCGCTGCGCCTATGTTTTACATGCAATTTGTTTCTTTTCCAATCCCTCTATCGTCGCGCCAATCCAACATCCAATCCCATAGGCTTCCTCAAGAATCCCTCTCTAGTCTCCATAATATCCTGTCTCAAACGAACATCATATCGCTTAATCCAGGTAGTAGCGATAAGTCTCATCTGCATCTCAGCCAAATTCCTTCCAACACAAGATCTAGGTCCGTAGCTGAAGGGGATAAAAGCAGTCTTCTGCTTATCAGTCAAGTTCTCCCAACGCTCAGGCTTGAACTCATCAGCGTCAGGGCCCCAGATCTCGGTAGAGTGGTGGATCGTATAGGTGGGGACGCTGAGAATAGTGCCGGGACCAAAGTATCGTCCGTGGAGAGTAACGCCCTTGTGGTTGGGGGGAATCTCGCGGGGCAGACCAATACCAGAAGGGGAGTGAATGCGCAGAGTCTCGTTGATGCAGTGGCCAAGGTAGGGAAGATGCTTGACAGATTCGTAGTCGGGAATGGCAACGTCCTCAGGAACAACAGCGGAAATCTCCTCATAAAGCTTCTGCATAACCCCAGGAGTTCTAACAACATGATACAGCAGCGCGCAAGAGGAGTTTGAAGTAGTATCACTTCCAGCGATGAGTTGGGTCAGAGCTTCAGCGGTGAGTTCATCACGACCAAGAGGTTCGCCCTTCTCATCGCGACCCTGCATAAGACGAGCCAGGAGATCCTTGCGGGTAGAATCACCGCCGCGCTCGAGACGCTCGCTCACGCGGGCGATGGCGATGCCGGCGAGGTTCTCGACGGCTTGGAGACCTTGGCTGAAGAAGGGGTCGGGGAGATACTTGGCGTAGGGCTTGAGTTGGGGGAGGCAGCCGAGAGTGGCGGAGACTTCGCCGCGGCGGTTCATGATCTCGACGGCCGGGGCGTAGATGGTGGGACTGGTGGGGGAGGCCTTGACTTCAGCGATGTCGGCACCAGTTGAGAGCATGCCTATGAATGTTAGCTTTATCCTAATCAAATATTTCTGTTTGGACTAACCGAAGGGCTTGCCAAAGGCGAGATCAGCGATGATGTCGAAAGCAAGAAAGTTGACTACACGATGTCAGTATGTTTCGTTTCAAGAGTTGCATCGATAACTACTTACACCAGTTGAGACAGTCAACGCTTCCATAGCCATCAGCATCCTTGTTGCTAGCAATGCGATCCCATTGGTTGATGAAGATATCGAGATTTTGTCGGATATAAGGCTCAAACTCCAAAACAGACTTGGGCGCAAAAGTATGCGACACGAGCTTTCTCTTGCGAGAGTGCTCAGCCCTGTTGCGAGTGTTGAAGAGACCCCGACGAATAGAGACAAAGGTATCATAGAAGTCACTAATTCGTTAGCTCCTCGTTCTCAGTACTATAGTTGCAAGCTAGACTTACGCCTTTAGAAAACCATTGCCGTGTCCGTAGATGGTGTTGATAGCATCTGCATCAGCAACACTAACATGGTTCGGCGCAATGCGAACCAAAACACCCAGCTTCTTATGGACCTGATCAACAATCTCGTATCGCTTTCCACGGCGACATGTAGATAGCAACCAAAGATTGGTGAACTGCGCAGGGAAGGGGGCGGGGATACCGCGGAGATTGGAGTTGCTGATCCATGGGAGGATGTACCATGCTACGAGAGCCACGGCGAGGGCGAGTGGTGCCCAGGGGGAGATCAAGAGTTCTGTAATAGCCATGATTCTGAGACTTGATCAGAGGAGATATTGAAGGATGAGGTAGGGATACTTGAGGAGTAGGAGGTGACTATTTGTATCAAGATAGAACTACTAGGTCGGATAGTAGGATGCCCCGGATTTACCCCAGATGTGAACGTTCATGAGCTCCGAGGAAGCCTTTCTTTGTTGGGAATAGTGCAGTTTACTCCTCGGCACTTCAATTGTATGGCTCGTGATTGGTCAATCGGAGGTTTCTTTATCTGCAATTGGACAGATCTTGGTCGCAGCATCGAGATATAACCCTGGAAGTATCTATCAAATAATTGATGACTACGTAGACACTCTGTTTCAAAGCTATTAAATCTAGTTATTTCTCAATTTTCGCCATAATGGGCAGTCCAGAAGTCGTTGCTCAGTGTCTTTTCCTCTTCGTCATTTGATCTGCTTCTCAGCTCTCGGCATTTCACGGCATCCGATTGGCTCCTGTTCCGCGGAACTGATCGGCAATTGGGCACGGAAGCTGGGCTCGCCGAATAACGTACCGTATCGATTATACATTCATGGTGCACGCGATATGTACTGGACAGTTCAAAATGTAATAAGACGTAGTATTAAAGTACTAAAGAAATATACTATCACTACAAGATAGGGAAAACCGGGCGAACCGATAAAAAACCCTATCCCTCCATCATTTTACCCCAAGTGCGAAACCAGCGTACGTCAATTCCACGCATCGTTGAACTAAGTTCACAGCCAAGTACCAAAGATCTTGACGTAAATCATCTTGACAATCTGGACCTCTACAGCATAAAGCAACAACTCAGCAGCCAGAAACCCAACAAAAGTAGGTGCTGGCTGAGCAAAGCTGAACGCAGGCCTAAAAGCCGGGATCCAGGGTAGGACAAAACCAATAGCCATGATCGACGCTGTGGAGAACACAAGGATCGGTGCTGCGCGGCTCTGGATGATGGGAAGTTTCGCTGTGCGGAGCAAGTGGACGATCAGGGTCTGGGTGAGAAGACTATCGCAGTGTTAGTGGTACGACATGAAGAGTGTTGAGGGAAGCTTACCCTTGCAGGAACCAGTGTGTTTGTGCGAGTTTGACATTGTCGGCGGTAGTTCGAATGCCGTAGAAGAACCAGTTCAGAGAAAAAGTGCACATGTCGATGACTGAACTTGTAGGACCGAGGACAACGATGAACTTGAGGATATCTACTGCTTGTTAGATATGTTCGTCAAAAGAAGTCGGATACTTACCCCTTGCGTTCCATCTTCGCGGTTGGGTCAAATACTCTTCATCAACGCGATCCCAAGGAATGGCGATCTGACTGATATCGTAGAGCAAGTTCTGAGCGAGAAGCTGAATGCTGGTCATCTATACTCAAGTTAGCATACTCCCTGCAAGGTATGATAAGCTACTGACAGGCGTAAAAGGCAGCCAAGCACTAGCCGCCAGAATACTAAAAACATTACCAAAATTGGACGAAGCCACCATCTTGATATACTTGATAGTATTCCCATGCGTAATCCTGCCCAGAATCACACTCCTCACAATAATCGATAACCCCTTCTCCGTCAGGATCAAATCCGCACAATCCTTCGCTACGCCCGCTCCAGAATCAACAGAGATTCCAACATCGGCATCTCGAAGCGCACCGCAGTCGTTAATTCCGTCGCCGAGCATACCAACGCAGTTACCGGCCTTTTGAAGAGCCATCACGATGAGACTTTTCTGCTTGGGCGTTACTTTGGCGAAAACACTGCATCGTTCAACGGCGAGGTCGAATTCGACGGAGTCTTCGAGGAGGGCGAGTTCAGGACCGGAGATGGCTTCGGCGTCGTCGTCGATCGCTTCGGAGTGCTGGAGGAGTTCGAGGGAGCGGCAGATGTTGAGGGCGACGGGGAGGGAGTCGCCAGTCAAGACCTTGACTTGAACACCAAGCTCGGTGAGGCTTGCGATGGCGTCTTTGGCGTCGTCCTTCGGGGGATCGGAGAAACTGATCATTCCTTCGAGCGTCATGTTTGTCTCAAGTAGATCGAGCTCATTGACGTAAGACTTGCCGAGAATGCGGGATGCGACGAGAAGAACGCGATATCCTTCCATGTTCTTTTGCATGGCAAGTTGTCTCCATCGGGCTTGCATCTCAGTGCTGAGATACTCGCTCTTACCGGCTGAGCGCATGGATGAACAACGAGTGAGGACTTCGTCGAATGCACCTTTGACGATGAGGAGGTATTGACCTGTGATGCCGCGGACGATGCAGCCTGAGCGACGACGTTCGAAGTCGAATGGAATGACGCGGACTTGCTCGTAGTGGGCTACACCAACTTCGTCGCCGTTGGGGAGGTGGTAATTGAGAATGGCTCTGTCCATGTTGTTGCCACTGTTACCTTGGATCTGCGAGTCGACCTTTGCAAGCTCCATGATATTGAGGTTGTCTGCTCCTTCAGCATTGGAGTACTTGTGCACCGAGAGCTCGTCCTTGGTCAAAGTTCCCGTCTATCTTGTTGTTAGCGCTGGGCCAAGTCGCTGAGGCGGGATGCACACCTTGTCGCTGCAAAGAACAGTCATAGCGCCGAGATTCTGAACCGAGTCAAGACGCTTGACGATTGCTTGTTTCTTGGAAAGCTGATGGGCGGCTCGCGCGAGATTGGCGTTGACGATGGCGGGAAGCATTTCAGGAACGAGACCGACCGCGACACTGATACTGAAGAGGGCCGCGTTCTTCCAGTCTCCCGTGACCTTGCCGGAGATGCACAGAACCTAAACGATGGTCAGTCGAAGTCGGCGGATGGGTTCGGGAAGTACTCACGATAGGAACCATGACGATCATGAAGCCGATGAGCATCCATGTAACATTGAGAATACCCTTCTGGAAGGCATTAGGCTGTCGCTTCTTCTCAACCTCCTTGACCATGGTCGCAATCATAGCATCTAAGAATGTCAGCCAATCCCACTCTCGGACTCTTGGAGCCTAGTAGAACTTACCATCACCCGTCCGAAGAACAAGTCCAACACCATGACCGCTCACAATGTTCGTCCCCATAAGCGCAACATTACCAAAGTCAAAAATCGAGAAAGCTTCCTTCGCATCATGAGGTCCCGCATCCTTACCCACAGGTTCACTCTCCCCCGTCCAAGCAGACTGACTGATCCTCAAGTACGATGACTCAAGAATGAGACAATCAGCTGGGACAATGGCACCAGGAACAAGAATGACGATATCTCCGGGGACGAGGTCAGTCTCGAGAACCGTGCCCTCAGTCCAGGAGAGCTGAAGTTCGTCGGTGTAGGTTGCAGGACGACGAACTCGAATCTTGGGAATGATGGCGGATTGAAGACGAAAGATCGCGACGCCGCTTTGGAATTCTTGCCAGAAGCGCACAGCGACGGAGATAACGATCATGACCATGAGAACGGCAAATCCTTCCTATCACCTCGTTAGCACCCATCGCCATAGTTTTGCTTCCAGTGCAACACTCACCCAGCTAGGATCCGGCATCGCCACATTAAGAATCGCCAAAAACATCAACAAGATATTAAACGGATTCGGAATGACACTCAACAACAGCATAAACCAAGACTGCGGCTTCCTCGAGGAGACAACATTCTGACCATGAATGCGTAGCCTCGCAGTAGCTTCAGCCTCAGAAATGCCATCGCTGCTCGACACCAAATGCGCAAGTGCCGTATCGGGAGTCATGGACGCAATCCAGCGAAGAATATCTTCTGGCGTGCTCTTGGATGCCCTGTCTGGGTTTAGTTGCCATGTCGCGGTTCGCGCGCGGGATTTGCCGTTGCGTAGGCCAAGACGGCCGAGGATGTTAGTGTCGCGGCGGGCCATGGTGTTGACATTTGTTGATGGATCATTCGATTTTTCGTTTTCGATACTCTACACCCAATCTGAACTGTCAGCTCAACGCCATCTTGCGGGAAAGGCAAGATCAGGTTCGTACAAAACTTAAGGTGGATCGAAGTCTGCTGCTTCAGACTTGGCGATTCCTCTGAAGAGGAGAAGTTCCAGCGAGTTCTCCAGATTTGCGAAAGGTAGGTAAACTGCAACAAAAGAGTCGTTCATCGAATTGAACAGAATTATTTGGTGTACTCTAAGTAAACTAAAGTAAAGTAAAGTCAATCTTTGTGCAGAAAGTTGGGGGGGATCAGCGATATATACAAATCATGAACTTGCAAACTTTCTCCTGATCAAAGCCTAAGAAATGATACACTAGCTAAGAAATGATAAACGAAAATCTTTTCCAAACTTAACACAGCCAAGAAACAAAAGCATGTGTTAATGTTGCTGTGGGGTGACTCATGCCGAGAGTATCCATCTAATAACCTCTCGTATAAAACGTGCCGAATACCCTTGGCGACAAGACTTACTACGTAGTATAGAAGCACACAAGCCAGGAAATATCTCATAGCCAAGCGCCAAGTTACTATCAAGGTACCTGCATACAAGAGCCGAGTTCCGAATGACAAGAGCAACTATTGAAAATGTGGTCATTGATGTGCAATATGGAACTTAGCGAGACACTATCTCCATGACTTATCCTCAGCAAATTGACTTTCTCCGAATGACGTTTTTCTCATAAAATCTTAAAATGGTGTTATCTTGTCCAATTACAAAAACACAGCCCAGCGGGCAATGCCGTGATTAACAATTTGGCGACCAGGCACTGCCGCACTGTTGCACAGCCCCGTTGAGCTAAACTACCGACCTCCCTTTTTCGCATTTGCGTGTTTTTTTTTTCTTTTAATGATTTCATGAACGGCACGTCAAGATCCGAAGTTGGATGTGTTTTATATGAGTAGTTTGGTGAGGCTTGGGTCTAGACTCTGGGCGATATCGAGGACGCGTAAGCCCGCTAATAGAAAGGGGAGCGAATCGTGTTATACCCGGCGTATATATATGCATGTATACATAAATCCTCCGTATAGATCAAGATCGAGATTGATGCGTTATCTGGATGATGTGGTTCATGGCCAAAGGGCTTCTTTCTTCCAGGTGTCCCGGGCCGGATCGAAGACGTAGTTCAGTCGCTCATGTAGACGATCTTTAGAAGCCTGCCAGAACTCAACCGTCTGCGGAGCCACCGCATATACCACCCATCCCTCAGAACTTGGCTCTTGTCCTTCAATCTCATGAATTTTCACGGCTTCCGCCATCTTGGCTTCCAGTTCATGCGGGTCATTAAGTGGTTCGCTCTGCCTCGACACCTTGGCAGTGATCTTGGCCATAGCCGATCGAGCCGTCCAATCCTGCTCACATTCACTTCTGGGCAGAGCATTTGCTTTTCCTCGTAGACGGATCTGTCGTCCGACTTTGGGCCAGTAGAATGTAAGTGCGACGTTGTTGTTGGATGAGATTTGGCGGCCTTTGGGGCTGTTAGCTTTGATGGCGAAGTGCCAGCCGCGGTGATCGACGTTCTTGAGGATTAGAACGCGGGCATCGGGGTAGCCTTGTGCATCGACTGTTGAGAGCGTAACGGCGTGAGGTTCTGGGACATTGGCTGCGGTGGCCTCGTCGAGCCATGCCTTAAATGCTTGGTGAGGGGTTTCGGGGAATGAGGCGAATTCTGCTTTTGGATGCGATGCTCCTTCTAGAACAGGCAGCGCACGAAGCTTGGCTTGGAGTCCGGTGTCTGCCATTGTGCCAGGCAAGTATTGAACTTGCTTTTAGTTGTTTGAATATATGAGTGTGGTAAGTTGGCGGTATTTATGAAGAGTTGAGCTGTCAATTGTGACTCGCACAATCTGGTTCTGGAAGTATCATGGATGATCACCTATTCCGTATCTGATTCATCATGTTCCGGTATCGGATTTCGATAGCCTTATGAATTGACGCAGCCTACAGCAAGACGATGCATCAAAAGACTTCCATGAATCACTTTCCCAGGACAGGTAGGTCGAGGTCTTTCGTATTAAATTGGCCGATTATAACGGTATGCCTGAGTCTGATCGGCATTGAACTACATATGAATTTTAGTCACACAGCCCTCAAGCATTCATCATCTGACAAGTACTATAACGCAAGATGAGAAAAGATAATATTGAGGATTTATCTTTTACCCCACTTACAATATTGGCTCAGTGAGTAGCCAGAGTGACATCAATAGAAATTATACCCGCGTAGTGAGCGACTTGACGAGGAAAACACACCTACAGATTACACCATACTAAAGAGACGTCAAGCCATTGATCAATGATTTGGTAGCGTCTTTGAGAAGGATTCTATCATTTATCCGTTCCTATTTGTGGTTTCTGATTTATGTAGAGCCGTGCGTTGGTGCGCTCCCAAAGCATGAGCTTGATAGACATTGAATAAGCTACCTCGGCATTCCGCGAAATGGACAAGTCTAAGGCTGGATATGATCATCCAAGTTCAGTCGCGGATTTAACGATGCTTCATCCTCGTAAAAGGCATTATGCTCACTGGTCCACCAGCTTGCGGAGAGAAGACTCAACCTGGCTCTCCTTATCGCCTAATCGTCCAACTTCCTTTCCCTAAGTACTCCATTAGCTCACATACCCGTATTCACATCTTCAAAACTTACGTTCTTGACCTTGACGACTGTAGGAACGCCGTTGATGTTGTAAGGCGCACTGCGATACTTGTTCTTGGGAGTACCCCTCCACTCCTCACGCGAACCCACGCGGACGATGTAGGCGGTAGGATCAGAAGCCCCACCAAAGACAGCGTTCAGGGCTGGGAGTGCATCGCGACAGTCGGGACACCATGAGGGCTCGCCTGAGGCGAAGTAGACGACGTAGTGAGTGTCGGTGGAGGTAGGTGGGGTGTTGGCGTCGATGAGAGGCATTTTGGCGGCGTTGCTGGAGTTGATCTTTTGGGGATGGAGAGGGGGAAGTGTAAGGTTAATAACAAGGTTTTATTGCAGGATTGAAGGATTAAATGGAAGAGGGTTGAAGCTTAATCGGTGTGATATGTCAGCGAAGATTCTCGAGCAAGACGCAAAGTCGCAAAAACTTAACCTGCCTTTTGATGACTAAGACAGTGCGTGGCTCCATTGGCACATGGCAACTAGCTCACAAATCGCGACAACTCACAGTGCGCTGTTACTGTCCCGGTACGTATACGAGCCTGATAGTTCACTCTCGCCAGTCTGTATTGGATGCTCACCTCTTGATGGTACCTTGTGCACTCAATTTTCTAACATTACGGTGTCTTATTAAGCATCGCCGTGCCCTCGATTACGTAGACTGGCACAGTGAAGTGAGCGGGGCTCATCGTATGACGAAAAGTCTGAATGAATGTCGTGACTGACGGTTCTTTCTGTACATGCATGTTGTCTTCACATATAATCTGCCTGATTCTTACAAAGTTTTACTGTATCAAGTCAAATCACCGCTTATTTAAGCCCCAAAGAATTTAGAAGAAAAAAAAGGAAAAACGCATAAAAAACATCTTGCATTTCAGAGACATGTTCATTCATTCCGTTAGTGCAGCAGCTGCTCAGCAAACTGCCCACGATCTACATGGTATATCATAACTCATAATCCCCCCATCACTTGAGAAGTCTCCAAGAACCAGTCTCAGCCCAGATTCGCGCATACCACTGATGCAACTCCGTCATCCATCCAGGCATGGGTCCCTTGTTCCCGGCAATCTTGCCCTCGCTGGAGAACAAGACACTCTTGAGTCTCAGCTCAACCTCCTCGTGCGCCTTGTCGATAGTAGCGCTGATCTGGAAAAGGCCATCAGAGGGGCGCAGGGGCTGGTTGCGCGGTGAGTCGCCGCAGCGCACGGTGATGGACGTGGGAGTCTTCTCAACGACTTCGAAATGATCGGTGATGGCGGTGCCTCTGTCGTAGTTGCTAGTAGAGAGTTGCTCGTTATCCCAGAGCTGCTGTTCAGTCTCGGGACCTCGCCACTTGAAATCAAGATATCGACGCTGAATAGCGAACCCTAAATCGGTGAGCGATAAGACAGCATGCTCAGTGAGATACAGGTTACGTACCCCAACCGCTCCAAACTCCACGACAGAATTCAAGCGTCAAGTCATTGTTATTCTGCAGCAGCTCCGGACGAATCTTGCTAAAGGGAATGCGCTTGATCACGACATCTTGGGTAGCAGGGTTACCGTTTGGATTAGCCCTTCTGAAGAGTCGAGACGACCAGATGGGGTCGTTGGCGGGGAGCGGGGAGATGACGGGGTTTTGAGATGCGAGGTACGCGGCGGCTGTGGATGTGCCCAACAAGCCGGTAAAGACTGTTTTTCTGGCCAAGCGGAAGATGCCCATCGTGAATGAGTGGTTTTGAGGTACAGTGACGTGAGGTGAAAGTGAAGATTTGAGGTTGAGAGATAAGAAGCGCGTTTAATTTTCGGGTGGGTAATTCATGCTTGTGGGTGGATAGATATCCACTTTTTGATTGGTGAGGGGGAAATGCATCATGCGACCAGGTGCATTATTGTGCATAAAAGTGGCTGGGAATAGCATCAAATCACATGCTTCAATGCAGTAACTTATCATGCATTCCACTATCATATCATTGGTGTTTTGAGCAGGAAACGAGCCTTTTATTTTCCTATGAATCGTCGAAATATCTCATAACTAGTAGTTAAGCCAATGCGATTTTATGCTTAGCCCTGATCTACTCCCAATTGCCCTTCTCATCAAACTTGACCAAGTTCCCACTCAACAGCGCATGCTGAAGCGCCCGACCAATGCTCATAACCTGCATTCCTCCATCAATAGGCAGAGGCACAGGTTTATCCTTCAACACCGCATCCGTAAACTCATTAGCCTCCAGCGCGAATGCATCTTCGAATCTCTGCCAGTACTCAGGCTGGACCTCATGCCGAATACCAAGCTTGTCCGCAAGAACGACATTATTAGCCTTAGGTACGACATTGACTGAAATCTTGCCAGTCTTTCCGGTGATTTCAGTGCAGACATCGTGACCGTGGGCTTGGGTTCGAGAGCAATAGAAGTAAGCGATCTTGCCGCCCCAGAATTCGACTATACCGACTGCATTGTCGACGTCGTTGAGGTCTTTGAGTTCGGGGTGGTGTTGAAGAGTACCGGTTGCCCAGCATGCTTTGGGGATTGGGTTGCCGAGGTACCAGAGAGATAAATCGATGTCGTGGATTGCGCAGTCGACGAAAATACCACCGTTACGAGATGCGTAGCGAACAAAGAAGCCAGTCTCATCGAGGAGATCACATGTATTGGAGCGAACCATGAATGGCTCCCCGATGGCCTTGTCATTGTAGATCTTGGTAGCTGCGTCGCGGTAAGAACCGTCAAAACGACGAGAGAAACCAGCCATGACCTTGAGATGAGGATTCTTCTTGGCTGCGTCAACGACGGTCTGGGCCTGTGACAAGGGGTCAGCAAAGTCTAAGTATAAAACAGATGAGGCGACACATACCTCGGCCATATCAGTGCTCAAAGGTTTCTCGCAAAGGACGTGCAGTCCCTTATCAATGGCAGCAAGAGACTGGCTGGAGTGCACATCGGTGCTGGTAGAAACCCAGACAGCTTGAAGTCCAGGGTGATTGAGCATCTCATCGTAGCTATCATAAACTGAGATGTTGAACTCTTTGTATTCATTGTTCTCCTTGGCCCACTTGACTTCGTGCTCCATTGAGCTGCATACTGCGACAACTCGAGCGCGAGGTACCCTATACAGAAGAGTATGGACGTGTCGCTTGCCCTAAGCCTGGTAAGTAAGATAGAAGTGAAGTAGAGGAAGGAATGTTTACCATGCGGCCGAGGCCAACAACGGCGATGTTGAGTGTCTGAGACATTGTGTAGGGAGAGAAGGGAAGAGAGGGCGATTAGATGGCTTTGTTGGGTTGTATTGAAGGATGACATCGAAGATGGTGATAACTTAAAAGCGGACAATTGACCTCTTTATACTTTTCTGACTCTCTTTTCCGTAATTGTAATTTAAGAACTCAATCTCATGTTGCGAACTATCCGAATATCTCGTCTTGATAGCCATTCTCATATTCAGAGGCAAGCGGATGATTACCTATCTGAGCAAATATCGCTGGTTTGCTATCGCCGTGGCTACCATACTAGGAGATGTCTCGGTATCATCTGCCCGATTGAGTGTTTATGCGATTGTCGGCGACTCTGAGCTAGCCTAACTAGGCAGGACCCGGCGATCGTGCTCAAAACTGCCGTATTTGGTTCTCTTCAACGTCGAAGTCGGAATAATACTCCGTTACAGCACCAAAACAGGCATTCAATGATTTTCAACCCAGCTTGTGTACAAGTTGAACGAGGGAAGATCATCGGTCCCATGACTTTGTAAGTTTATTGGCCTGTCACCGTTATGGCTGCTCCTAGATGGGGCAGGTCGCTTATGTCAACTGCGTATAAGCTGGATGCGCCCCTTCACTCTTGGAAGGAGTTGTAATGAGGACACAACGTGTTAGGCAACCAATAAACGGTGTAAGATGTTTGGTCCAAGCCTTTCCCTCCAAAACCCCGAAAGGGTGTATCAACACAACACGACATGCAGGAGAGTATCAGCGAATACAACATGGCTTCTTCTCTTGAACCAATGAGACTCAATCTGATCTCAGAAAACCCGCTATGATTTATAATACCGTTCTCTCAAAGCTTTAGGCAACGGCCAAGCCTGACAATCCTTAAACATCTGAACCGTTTTCTTGAGTGCCTCTTGTTCCCATGGATCAGTGAAGTAACTCCCATACATCTGGATAGCCAAGATGGCGTTCACGAGACCTGGTTGGGTATCGGGATGTTGGACGGCTGTACCGCAGACTTGGAGGACTAGGTTTCGCACTTCGCCTTCAGCTTTGCGGTATGCGGCGCGTACATCTTCGGCTTGTCTGGGGGAATTAGTGCATGAATAGGAGGAGGTACTGCAGGACTTACGAGAGGAGAGGTGACTCTGCGGTGAGTATCATCTTTGCTATCATCATGTGCTGCATGCCTGTGAGAGCGATCGGTGAAGCATACCACATTGTAGGAAAGACTTCTCCCAAGACACGATCTGGTGGTCGATACAGAATGGGCTCAAAGCGACCGGTGACGTACTGATCAAGATACTCCTCCTGTTCTTTGAGTTTATCTACGCGTCGAACCATTAGCACGTGGACCCTATAAGAACTGGGAGAGCACTCACGCCATCCATTCTCCGACTTATCGTCAAACAACCATTTTGTGACTTGACTCGTATGAAATACTATTCTGTTCGCTGGAGATATATCCGACCATTCAGCAGGTGGTTCTACCATCTGGGCTGGATAGCCTTTTCGAAGGGCATAGTATACTTCTTGTCGTAAAGCAACCCAATAAGACGCGATTAGTAGTTCTCGGCGGTTAATAAGGTCATCTGATGTTAGACTCCGAAGAACAGCGTTGAGAATTGCGAGGAAATTTACACCTTCGTCTGGCTGAGTACCGAGAGCGGGATCTTCATCTTCGTCATCGAGCTCTTCAAAGTGACGCAGAATCACAGCCGTTGTGACAATTAGTTCTCGGGTCTCTCCATCCTGAGTAGTGTGAAAGTCTTTGAGTACGGGTATGCACTTAAGCATATACTCAACTGCAGAATGGGAACTGAGATCCGGCAACGGTTGGCCGCGATATATGATTCCGCGGGCTGTCTTATACTTTTCGACGCGGCATAAATGTCGTGCTGACATTGCCAATATGGCGTTGAGAAGGGGAGGATATCGTCGGGCTCGCTCGGGAACGACGAGCTGGTAACGCCGTTGAGGATCAACCAGATCGAACTAGAAGGTTAGGATCGTCACTGCTTGTTTGTGTTCCAACTTACCCAGTGTGACAACTCTTCTATGAAGTATCGTAAGAGACATGCTTCCTGGACACCCTCCAACGGCAAGTCTCGTTGATGCGGTGGTTCCAACGCATGCAGTAGGCCGCCCCAAGAAGGACCGCGTTGAGATAATGCCAAAGGACGTTGTGAAGGTTGAGTTTCGAATGGTGGCAGGGCTGAAGCTTGCGGATGTCCGCCACGGGAAGGGGATAGACTTGTTGAAACTGTCGAATTGAAATATTTTGAGCCCCCCAGTGCAAAGTCAAGGGTCCCACTAGGAGTTCCATCATTGTTCACAGTAGGGCGGCCAGCTGTATTTTCCGTTGAGGACGAGGCCTCATCGGCCAGAGCGATTCTCTGTGTTGCCCGTCGCGAACTTGTTTGAAGACGAACTGTGGCACAATCAGCTATCCCTTTACAGAAGTCTTATATAGCAGGTACCTACACTCTTTGGCACTACTGTTCACCCAGTTCTGCGACCCTGAGAACTTGGCATCATACTTGGCCGACGAGCCATTTCTGAACTGCCGATTTCGTCCCAACCGGACACACTCAAGCCCTTTCTTAAGACATCGTGTGCATACAGCCTCATCACCAGCGCCTATGACCTCAAGTTAGACTTCGCGCTCGTTTTTCCATGCTTTGAGGGTCCCTAGATTGAAGTGGACAGACATTTGAGATGCTTGCCTAAAATGGTCAGTGAGTGTTAGTCAAGCTGAGATCTAGGGAGACTGGTTCTCACTTTTGCATTCTGAACATGGGTTTTTAGGCACTGGCATGTCGATGCAGCTTGACTAGTGTCCCTTCTATCTCCAGCAAAGAAGAGAGTAGGAATCGCCGAGATCTGACGCCGAGGGCGGGGTTGGCAAATTATCGCCGATACATTCCCGAAATGGTAATGAACCGACGCTAGGTTGAATTTGGATGCAGCATCATGTTTAAGTGGTTTCCTTCTATTGTTCCCAAGTATCTGATCAAGGAGTAAGAATAAATAGTCGTCGTTGGCAGTTCATTTCAAATTGCATGAATCTCTTTCAAGTCTCTTCAGCGTTTTGGTGCAATCGTGATACGCTGATCTGTAGGCATTGGTTCAGCTGAAAGTCCAAAAAGCAGGCTTAGGTATCACATCACACAGCCTGCTTGTATGTAGGAACATTCAATTGGACGCCTCTTCACGCGCAAACTCAAACCAGTCAGCTCCCCTCATGTCCCAAGACCTACAGCCCAGTACTGCCGTTGGTTTCCAACAGCAAGGCACAGTGGACTGGACCAGAGTACTGAGCGGGAGCGTCACATTTTCCGTCGACGTCCTGTCACGGTTATCAAAAGCAGGCGTCGAAGCCTTCACCATCTACACTGCCAGAGCAATCTTTTCCAACGTCAAGATAGGTCCGAATGGCGAATTACGCCTTCACCGGGCCCTCGATAAACTCAGTGCTTTCCCTTCATTTGGTAAAGCCCTATGGTTTGGGTTCGGAGTTAAGAATATCATATGGAGCCTGCAAGAATCTACAGAGGGCTTGAACTGTCTTGGTATATGTGCCTGCTTGACAGAGGGATACTCTACGATTGTTGGTGCAAAGATTATAAGAGAGCTCTTTCTCCTGTATAATCCACCAGCTGAGCTTACCCCCGCACTGAGGCAGTGGCTCGCGTTGGTCGAGTCCTCTGCAGGATTACTCGCCTCATCTGAATTCGGTTTGGTACTACATGGCCTCACTAGGCTCTGTCTTCGAGACGGCCTGTGTAACTTACAATATTCTGGATCGCCAAAAGACATTGCTCTAGTGTTGAAGCAAGTTTTCGAGGTCTCAACGGGTCGCGTTGATCGTCTTTTCTTGTCAGGTGGAGCAGATTGCGCTTGGATTGCCGCAGTAGCCCATTGGCTTCTGGACCTTCGAGTCGAGGTCCAGGATCAGGACGGCACGATGATCTATAGACCTGACGGCACGCGAAGTGAATCCTCTCTGGATGCCCAAGTTATCATAATTTATTATCAAGGGAATTCAAGTGAAATACTTCGAGTTCGAAGAAAGCACTATGTTATTCCCAGCGGCAACACGCTAATTGGCATTCAAAGTCATGGAGATACAATGTCATGTGGCCGAGTTTCATGGGAGAACTGCCTGGTTGATAAGTTTGGGAGTCCTATGAGGCTTCTCCTGGTGTCTCAAGCCCGGACTGCTGGGGCATGCTTGGGCTCTGCCGCACGCATCTTTCTGGCTTCTGTGAGAGATGGCGAAGGCCATAAGGAGTTCTCACGAACACGCGGTTGGCGAAATCCTCCCTTACCCGTATCAGAATCCAGCTACGGGAGGGGATTTTGTCTATTAGCTCGTCACCTCCTTCCAGAACTCGGTCAAAATCCGGTCTTGCACCAGACAGTGGAGGCGGCTGTGAACACAGGATACTTGGACGCTGCTCAACAGTTTTCTCAATCTTTCACTTCCTTACGTCAGGTATGTCCATGCTTAAAATGTCGCCCAGTTGCATACGATGAGGGACAGGATACCACTTTCTGCCTGCAGTTACTTATACAAACCATCTGTACGCTTGTTAGCGGTATGTCAGTTATCTGTATGCAACAAGGTCTCGAAGTACGACCAACACGATCTGGATTAGAGAGCCTATACTGGGACCAGGGACATGTTGTGCCAGATCTTGATCCTGTGGTTCACGGCTTATTGAAATCATGGCCGGCTTGCGGCAGTCTCATGCTGGCCCAGATGCTTTTCTCGGGACAACAGCAAGTGAGGGTTTTGGGTAGGGACAGTATTGCTGCAACCTCGCACAGTGGTTTTTGTTTCTGTCTCAATACTTTGACGGAGATCACGTCTGATCCTCAGAGAGCTTGTGTCGTGACAGTTGTTCCTGGAAAAATCGAATGGAACGACTTTAAGTACGATATGGTACGTGATCACATATCAGGAGTGACTCGTACCCTCGAAGAGACTGGCTACGATGCAGTCTCTATGATGAGTGTAACGAAATATGATGACTTGGCTGATAGTTCGACTCCTGGCCTCAATGCCAAACTTATCATTGAGGAGGTATTCCCGGAAAGTACTAGTCTTTCTGCCATCTACCGAGTTTCAACTGCAGTATTCCCTTCGCGGTATTTCCCAATTGGGCCCTCAGCAATTTGGCATAAGCTCAACGATGCATACACGGCTGCAAGCTGTGAAGGAAAGACGTGTGATTCGCTCAATGGGTACCAGTCCATTCTTGTCAAAGGAGAAGGGCTTCTTCTTCGAACGCCAGATTGGCAAAGGACGCGTCTTCCCATCACGCGCGTATTGTCTGCAAAGGATGTTTCAGTCTGGGTTGCTCTTTCACAGATTGGTCTTTGTACGACGGATGCTTCAATGAATGACATATCGGTATCTGTAATTCATAGACTACAGGGTAAACAGTGTGTTAGATGCTGTATAGTGAATGCGGAGAACGCACTGATGTGCTCAGACCAATGTGATGACTGTTGTGTATCTATTATTACTTCAGTATAGAGGTTGGAACTCAGGGAATATGAATAGTACTGTAAATGTTAATGAATTAGATGAGACATAAAATAAAACCCTGTAACAGAGAAGAGATTTGTCCAACTCGGCCCTTCAGTTATGGAGACGAGGTTACTCTAGATTTTCAGGACGGAAATTTTGTTACTACACTATCTAGCATAGCACTCTTTTCGCCATTTTAGGGCATATACACGGAGATCCCGTAAACCCCCACTAAATCAATAGAAGAAAAGCTTGGCTTTGGAGAATGAGCCCAATTGTACAAGCTCCTTACCAATAAGACCCTGCAGAGCCATCTCCCTACTTGCTCCAGCGGGCCCGGTTCGTCTCCCGCACCCGCGGCCTCTCGATCCTTTCCGAGGCTAAACCCAATCGAGCAACAATTATAGATTCGCTATCACGACAGTCGATGTCGTTATCAGATATTATCGGGTATCCCACTCGTTTTGGGTATGAGACAATCACATCCCCGATATTGCGAAACGGGAATTATGGGGTATTTCATTGGTCTGAACAGACGATGTGTTTCCTGAATTGGATGGTTGAGTCGGGGAGGCGCCGGTAGTTTTAAGGTGTTTGTTTAAAGCTTTGGGGGGATGAACTTGGGGAGTTCGGCGAATTTGTGGAGGCGAATGGATGGTCTCGCTTTAGATGCTGGAAGGTTTATTGATGAGGCCCGTACGAATCGCTGGATGGGACATCAACCTCGACAAACGGCAGAACGACTGGCCACTGTGTAGCATCCAGAACGCGCTTCTTGTACAGCCCTTTCATCTAAATTGATAATTTCGTACTCCGTATGGTTGGGAAAAAGGCCTACCAAGTTTCCAAGCTACCGAAATGTCATCGAGTGACACAATGCACTGCAACGTTATACAACCCCCATCTAGACCGATCTATTCCTCGCCACCAGCAGTTATCCAAGTCCGCAAACAAGGCCCATCCCACGCGGAGATCCTACCTTTTGAGTGGATGTTCTTTTAAGCATGCGACTATCTCGTTGCAACTCGGATATACAGGGTGGGATTTCCAACGGGGAGCCCGAGTCTTGGTGCAGTCATGTCAAGATCCTCAAGAATTGTGTCATCCTGCACCACACCACGGTCGCACAGACGATCCACGTTTATATAACTCAATCTGTAGTCGCACGTTTTACTTCCCCTCATCGGCAAACCATTTTGCTGCTTTGATCAGATTATACCGACCGCATTTGGTTTCATCTCCTCTGGTATTCGGCAAAATGGGCTTCTCAAACTTTTTTGAAAGTCAGAAAACCACCGCTACCGTCTCGGCAGACCCCGAGGCAAGCGACTCCGAGCCTTCGGTCATTCACGATGGCGGTCTCGCATACACACGCGTCAAGGGCGGCAATGGCTCTAAACCTTCGTACCAAGAAGCCGTCGGTGCACCTGTTGAATCGCACTCACCCCTTGGATACAACGTTGGTTGGCTTACGGTTATCTTCCTCAATGTTAACATGATGATTGGAACTGGTATCTTTTCTACGCGTACGTACCCTACTCATACCAGAACTCTACACCTAATGAAGGGGTTGAGGCTAATGGGGTACAGCTTCGAGTATTCTCAACCGTGCTGGGTCTGTCGGTCTGGCGCTGATCATCTGGTTCATCGGCTTCATCATGGCTGCTTCTGGTTTCAGTGTATACCTGGAATTGGCGAGTTATTTTCCTAATCGCAGTGGTTCGGAGGTGGTGTATCTTGAACAGGCGTATCCTCGGCCTAAGCACTTCTTCCCTGTTACCTTTGCTGTTCAGTCGGTCATTCTGTCCTTCAGCAGTAGCAATGCTGTCGGTAAGTTATTTTCATCTTTCATCTTTAGGCTTGCGCGTTCTGACAATATCTAGTTCTATCCAAGTACCTTTGGCGCATGACCGGCGATACCCCCTCAGAATGGCAGATGCGAGGTGTCGCTATCGCAGCTTATACCCTTGCTGTCATCTTTGTCATCGCGCATAACAAGTACTCCCTCTGGCTGGTCAACTTCATCGGCGCCCTGAAGATCCTCACCTTGGTCTTGTAAGCCCTCCCATCGTTCGATACCTTTCACCTCTAACACATCATACAGCATCAGCATCGCAGGTCTCGTCGTCCTCGGCGGCAACATCAAGCGTATCCCCGACCCAGGCCATAACTTCCGCGACGCCTTTGCAGGTGCGACCCCCAACGGAAACGATTTAGCTAGTGCCCTCGTCAGTATCGTCTTCTCATACGCTGGATACTGGAACGCCTTCAACGTCGTCAACGAGATCCAAAATCCTATCCCCACGCTCAAGCGAAACGGTACTGTCTCGCTTACAGTCGTCGCTGTGCTGTACATGCTCTGCAACATTGCTTACTTCGCTGTCGTTCCCAAGGAGGAGTTCGCTGAGGCTAGTGAGATTGCTGCATCAGTCTTCTTCACCAAGCTCTTTGGTGATAGCAAGTCTGCCGCCAATGTCCTCAACTTTCTTGTGCTTCTGAGTGCCTTTGGTAACCTTCTTGCTGTTTTGATTGGATCGGCTCGTATGCTTCGTGAGATTGGCCGGCAGGGGGTTTTGCCTTATACCAACTTCTGGGTCTCGACTAAGCCTTTTGGTACTCCGCTTGGTCCTTACATCCTTAAGTGGGTGTTGACTTTCATCATGATTGTCGCGCCTTCGGCTGGTGATGCCTTCACTTTTGGTAAGTAGCCTGACCCCTCTTGATATTCTCTGATGCTGATCGGTCTCATAGTTGTTAGTCTGAGCACATACCCTGATGCCATGTTCAGGTTCGCCATGGTTGTTGGTCTCTATGTAATACGCCGTCGTCGGTCAAAGGCCGGTATTGGTCGCTCTGACTTCAAGGCCTGGCATGCTCCTGTCATCTTCTACATCCTCATCCAGGTGTTCATCCTCGTCATGCCTTGGTACCCTCCCAAGGGCGGCCCATATGCTGGTGATGTCAGCTTCTGGTATGCGACATACTGTGTTGTCGGTATTGCAATGTGAGTATCAGTCTGACAATTCGAATGCCTTTCAGCTTGCTGACAGCTATCTCTAGTGTCCTTGTTTGCGCCCTTTACTATGTTGTTTGGATGTTCCTGCTACCCAAGTGGAAAGGCTATGCTATCCGCACCGAGATCACCAATGTCGATGACAATGGAGCCAACACCCACCGACTGGTCAGAGTTCCCTATGCCGATCTCCCTCGATGGGATGAAGAGCATGACGAAGCTGGAAACATTCGCCAGAGAACAACTGTTGTGGCTCCAAGCTCAGAGGGATCCATCAAGGCTTAATTGGTGGATAGTGGATGGAGATATGAGCATCAGATAGCACTAGGAGAGTTAAGTATATCAACAGAGATTTTGCCTGTGAACAAGATTGAAACAAAAATGGGTATTATTCGTATTATGTCTATCATCATTATTCTAAACGGAAAGTAGTCTATTCCGCAGCATTGCTGGCGCAAGACCATGGAGTTTTGCTTCCTCCCTCAGCGATGGCCTCGATGGAAGCCCAAAGTCCAAGGACGCAGATGAGGAAACCAGTCAGGAAGAGAATAACGTTGGCCACAAATCGGCAAGTCTGCTTTCCATCCTTGAACCAGTTTCCATAGTGCATCCAAAGCCAGAAGATACCGGGAAGTCCGTAAGAGAACCACGAGGCGAAGAGGGCGCAGATAAGACCAAGAAGGTTGTTGAAAACAGGGATAGACTCAGCAATGACCATGGAGAGAGCCCAGATACCGAAGGTCACACCGAACCAGACCATGGTGGACAGCTTTGTTCGGCGAACCATGTGCTTGGTGTTGCGGAAGATTCGCTGGAAGATGTAGGCTGAAGCGACATGGCCGTAAATGACACCAGCAATGACGATAGTGGGGATGGCGATACCCCAGATGACCTTTCGCATGGTAGCAGAGCCAGCGGCAGACAGAGCAGGTGATGGTACATCAGGTCCGACAAAGACGTAGATGACAATAGCGGCGAGGAGGTAGAGAGTAGTGTCGACGATCTGGAGGAAAGCCAGAGCCTTGGGCCAATCCTCAGGCTTCTTGAACTCAGAGATGACAGTGAAGAAGCAAGAGTGGCTGGAGAAGGAGATGGCAATGTTGGTGACAGCCAAGAAAGCGCCAGTAAAGCCGAGCTCGCGAGCAACCTGGATGCTTCCGGAGCCAATAGGTCGCTCATGCGCAACATCTCCAACAGTGATAAGAACAGCGAGTGTAATCGACATACAAGATGCCATAGACATATAACTCGTGTACTTCAACGTACGCGGTAAGTTTAGAACCCAAAAGACCGCCAAACCCACAACAGCCCAGACAATAGTACACGTAGAACTATTCGTAAGAGTGTTCAGGCAAATAGTCCAAGTGAGAAGATGGCTTCCCATGACAAAGACCTGGAAAATGACCTGCGCCCAACCAAAAACCTCTTGGAAGACACGTCCCATTCCGATGGATTTTCCAATGACTTCGACGGCGTCGCCAAAGTTTTGGACGAAGGGGTATTGGGCGCGGAATTCAGCGAGGACGAGGCCGGAGTATGTGGAGAGGAAACCCATTACGAGAATGAGGACGATGCCGGGGACGAGACCGACGGCGGCGAGGACGGAGGGAAGGGAGAGGATGCCGAGGGATACTGTTTCTGCGATGAGGACGATACCGCCTTGCCTGGGAGGAGTTAGTATTGAGAGAGGTGAGGTTGGGAGATTGGGGGTGAACATACCACCATGTTAATGTCTTGTAGTCGATAATCTCTGCCTCTTCATCACCCAAGACAGCATCATCATTTCTAGGTTCAGCGACAAAAGTTGGAGGACTGTTGTTGACACCCTTCTCTTGATCCACAGGGGATTCAGGCGCCGCAGCGCTTTTAGGTTCTGTATGGCTCATGGTGATAGTCGCCCGTTAAGTTGGTGGCGCAAGTGTTGAAGAAAGAAGAGACTCAAAAGTGTAAGATCAATTGACCCGACGATAACTGGAACGGCAGTCACATTTAAATAAATTCCCACTCTGGGGCGAGAAGTGGCCGACAACGGTGAGAAGAAAAAATGTCTTCATATTAGTTTAACTTCCGAGTCAAGTCGGCCCACTAACATTAGAGGTTCTTCGGCCTGGCCCGATGGCGTCGCGCACCGAACTCGGGCAAACCAACATTGCCTCTGGTAAATAGCAGTGGGACGGTTGGAGTGATCGCGGTTAAAATTGGTCGATCCTTCATTGGGCGAGGTCGGCTCATGGAGGAGAAAAACAAGCAATGGCCAGATCTGTATTGCTTCAATGGATTTGCTAACTTTTACGTTATGGTCCCACAAAGAGTGGTCTTTCTCGCTCAGAAATCCACTGCTGAGTGCTCCAGACTCTTTAATCTCCACGCAAGAATGGAGGATCAGGAGGGTTTCCCCAGACCTCTAAAACTACCGGTCTCGTCACCAGCGACTCAAGAATCAAGATGTATGTCGTTGTAATGTGAAAAGAGCCTCATCATAGCCGCGCGCTTCTTTCAGCTCAAAATTTTCAGCCTCCTTCGCCAAGCTACTGCAAGTTTGTTTTGGAGGAATTGACTGCCGGAGTTTCTAGCCGACTTCTGGAACGACAAGAGATTTCTAGCGTCGAGGGTCTAAACTGAATTGAGGATGAGTCAGGGCGAAGTGGATACAGGGCGCCGATCGCGCTCCGGACTTGGCGGAGCTTGTGAAGAGGCTATCGAGAAGATGACAAAAGAATGGATGGAGACTGGGGGAGATGTTCTGGTAATCTTGCCGATGTGTTGCCCCGACTAGGGAAGGCAAGAAAATCTAGGATGTCTATCATGAGTGACAAAAAGACTTAGGTAAATCTACTGTAGATTTAGTATAGATTTACTGGACCTTGAGACCAATGATTTTTGGTACCCTGGCTTAGGGTATCTACCCAACAGTAATTGACTGCTGAGTGGTTACCGACGACTTGGAACAGGCAGCAATACCATATAGACGTAAGGCTGGTTTCCAGCCGCCTCCTTTTTACGTCATCTCGAATCTCATCCAGCACAAGCGCATGTCCTTTGACTTAACCTTTGGTCTCGCGAAACCATGGGCTGTTACTTTGTCGAAAGCTCCTAGAACAGAGTTTCCTAGCGAAAACCCGCTGCAGAAGGGTCCCAGTCCTGGCGACGAAATAGGCTTCCCCCAGCCATACCAAGACGTTAGTTAAGAACACGTCACGTAATTAATACTGATATACTGACTCACTTTGAACAGCCCAGGTCGGTTGACGATGACAACAACTTCCCACTCGATGGAAAAGACATTGTCTCAGTTTCTGACGAGGAACTTCTATCAGCTTTCTTGACGGCGTTTCGACTTCACGATTATGGCGATGTCATAATACCACGTATTTCGAAGCATCTGGTCATCAAAGGTGGTCCAGGCGTGGCAAAGAGTGAAGCAGAAAACATGAAATTTGGCTCCGAGACACTCGGGCTTCCAATCCCCAAAGGTCATCGCGCCTTCACCGCTGAGATCCCAGAAGATCCAGACCTGCCAGAAACGCCCTTGGTAGAGGGCTACTTCATCGTCATGGACTACATCAAAGGATCCACCATCGATAAAAGCTGGCAGTCCATGGATACGGCTACCAAAGAAACTGTCGCACAGCAGGTCGCAGACACGACTAACAAAATGCAATCTACGGCCCTCAATCATATGCCAGTAGAGCCTATTGGGAGGGCCCAGGATGCCAAATTCCAAGGTCCGTGGTTCACAGACTACGGCGCAGGGCTTTTCGCCACGCTTGGGGAACTGGAGGACTGGTGCAACCACAAAATCGATGTCGACATTATGGTCAAACAATTGACACCCGAAACCCGAAGATTTAAATTCGAAGACATTGTTCTGACCCACCAAGACCTGGCGCTGAGAAATTTGGTACTCGATAATGATATGAAGGTTTGGGTAATCGACTGGGGCTGCGCTGGTGTATACCCGAAAGGTTTTGAACAGGCCGCGCTGCAGGTTCAGGCGGAAAATAATGAGTATGCTGATATGGTGTTGGGGAGGCTTTCAGACCGACAGGATATTGTGATTCAACAGTTTGCGAATATTGCGTATGGGCTCTCAACCGGTCGAGCTCTTTGAGAGAGAATTTAGGCCAATGCCAGGAAAGCAACGATTAAGCCGATGTCTTGATAACGTATAGATGATGAACTCATGAAGTTTATAAGATTAATGGCTATTCACCACTCCATCTAGCCGTTGATGTGGCTAAAAAGAAGTGAGAACTAACGTAGATCAAGGCGCCGGTTTCGCTGGGGACTTGGATGAATCTAGGCGTTATCATGCGATCGAGTGGAGTTCCAGTGTAGGGGTTCTCGGGGGAGCTAGATGAACTCCAGAAATCAGATTTGGCCGAGACCGACGACCCATTGTCTGTGCGACAATGAGATGGAGACGACGTGGGGCCAGTGTTGAAGCCGATTACGGCAGTCTTCGCCTCTATACCAAGTTGAACAGTTCACCAAACCGAATTTACTTGCTTGCATGACCGGAGACTTTTAGAAAGCTTGAATGTAGAGCCAAGACTTGCCGAACTTCAATACGTACATACCAGATATCCCCAGATTCGTATGATAGGGCTGTTGAACCCGAGTTTATACTACGTAATACTATTCAGTATTTCTCGGCAGTCGACTGACCTTGCTCGACGGAAATGAGTGGGGAGCGGGGAGAAGCGACTGCGTGACTAGTTAAACATGCACAAATCACATTCATGAAGCACAAGTCTCAGACTATTATAGGTTGTAACGAGTGTCCATTTATGCTATACTGTCTCAATATCCTCCTTATCTCAGTGTTATATTTGTAGCCCAATTCTCTTGGTCCTTGGCTAGTCTGATATTCAGAGATCGTCATTATCAGGCTTCTTGCAGCAGGTCCAGCAAGGGAAGCCTCCGTCTCCCTAAAGTCTGTCAGTATCAATCCGGTCGCATTTCCCACCAGGTACCATACCATCTTCTTGGAGTTCTGGCCAAATAGTTAGCAACAATCACTGGAGCATAGACTTCAGTGTGACTTACCCAGCCTTCGGGGCATGTTGGCTCCTCGGGCCAGCAGACCTTGAGGCAGACATCGTAGTTGTGGACGTTGACGACGCCGTTGTGGTTGGGGGAGAAGGTGTTCTTGGAAGAGGGCTGGGAGACCTGGATGCGGAGGCTATACAGGTAGGGTCAGTATCGAGTTGTGGAACTAAGAAATATGGACTAGGATGGGGCGTACGTGATCTCCTCGCCGTTGGACTGCTTGGCGTTGAGGGAAGACCAAGGCATGGCAGCGATGCCGTTGGCAAGGAGCAGAGTGGAAGCGATGGAGAACTTCATTTTGGAGGATTGGGATTGGAGTGATGTAGTGTAGTGTGAAAGTGAAGCTGTTGAGGTTGAGGAGACGAGAGAACAGGCGGGCAAACCCTCTACCTTTATAGATTTTTCCCCTGCCCAAATGTCAACCATCATTATGTTCATCGAGTCCAAGAACGTATGCTGTGCTACATCCTCCCGTCGCGATCAACCAGCCATGTCTGAACCTCCCTTGATTTACTTACCGATGGGCCGTGTGTCTTACAGGTCTGTCCTAGGAATGCTCCTCCCTGCGTCGATCAATCATGCAAGGAGGATAGTGGTGGTGGTCTACTAAAGACGGCACGGGAGGGGAGCGGCTTGATCCCTGTTGTAAGACATGAATACGAGCGATCGACGATCCGGTCTCACTTGTGTACAACCTCCCGATGGCCCTGCTGGTGGATTTTGGTGTTGTCGGACAGTCGCAGCTGGACGTACGTGGTGCTTTGCTGAACTGAGACATTTCAGGTACGTGGTACGTGCATGTCTCATGAAGCAGAAGTCACCTTTAGAGCTTGACAGTAATACATTGCTTGCTAGAAGTTGGTTAGGCCGCCCAAAAAGAATTATCTTAAGTTTAAATCTTCTTATCAAATCGAAGGTAGGAGGTTCAGTCTGCTACATTGTTCAGTGGCAGGATAGGAATGTCGCATAAAGCAGGGTTTATGTTTAACCAGTGATGCAGTGTTACAAGAATTCAAGCGAAAGTGCCTCCGCCTGCAGCGGACTATCGGAAGTCGAGACATCCGTGCTACCCATGTCTCATTACACTGCCTTAGTGTTGAAGCCCAATGCTGTTCAATTGCCACGCTTGGCGGCCAGCGAGGGAGGTTTCTAGGCTCATATGCCATGGACTTTGGACTATGCAAGTGGAGGACAACGACGTTCCCGAAGAATCTAAGTTATGTTCCCAAAACTACATGAAAAACTACCTCAGTACCTGAGATGCTGTTTGAATTATTAGATGGCTTCGAATCTCTGAGAATAATACCTAAGTTCACCTATATACGGCATTTGAATACGTACTCGAGGCGATCAACTCATAGTTTAAACCCATAGTCAAGTGGAAACACAGAACTTTGTGAATCTTGCATCTTATATCTCTAACCCCCAGGTTCAAAAAGGCAGTTATGGAAGGACTAGATGTATGGTTTTTGACTTGAAAAAAAGATCTTTGTATGCCCAAACCATCTTTTTCTTCATGCACCTCTTCTCAAAAGCGTCCCTTCCTCTCGCCCTCACACCAAACCATTCTCCCTCAAGAGTGACGTTAACCTTCTTCGCATTTTCCAACATCTTATGCCATGATATATTTGTCTGGGAGTTTCCTGGGAGCACGAAGTCACGCTCTATAACCATATATGGATTCAGCTGAAGGATAGTATCATCGTCCATATTCAAGCCCTTGTGTTTCTCCTCGCGCTCTTTTGTCGCCTCCCCGAAATTCCACTTCAGCTGATCAGCATAGATCTTGAAGAGCCCATATTCGATAGCTCGCATCGTTATCGGAGACCCAGGCCCCCAGAATCTAACGTGATATGGGCCTGCGTTCTTAAGTCGAGCTCTAATGATGATTGGGGATAGGCCGATTTGTTGAATGACCAGATCGAGCTGACGAACTGCCTCGATCTCATCTTTTGGCTGGTGCCACTTGTGGGACCAATCAGGTTCACCATATAGATCGTGAGGCATGGGTGGAAGGTTGCTGGTCGGCTTCACGTTTGGACCCGGAACGATATAAGGTGGAGGCTTTGGTATGAAACCAACCAAGACAAAGTGTCCCAGAAGTCCTAGAAGATACAAGAGGTAGAACTATATTTTGACCCTCATGACAGATACCAAGGTTCTTTGAGTCCGGAAGATTATGTTTGTCGAGAGTTTGAGTTAAAGACAGAAAGGTACGCGTCTGGCATGTTCTGTTGAAGGACAATTGAGGAAACTATATACCTAGATTTAAACTGTAAAGTGGAAAGACGCTGTCATAGATTTATCTTTGCTTCTAGATAGACATGGTATCAACATTCAAGGCTCCTCTGGAGGCGGAAGCTTATTCAGTGATGAGCAGTACACTGAAGCCTCGTTACCATATTAAGAGGGATCAATGGCATCAAGAAGGCATATACATGGGTCGATTATCAGCCATCGGCTTGAACCCTGAGGACAACAGATTGCGGAAATACCTAGCTCGGAGCGTCATTTCGCTAAGACGTTTCTAGGTGAGAAAAGGATTATCTGGGTGAGTTGAAAGTTGTTCAACGCCTCAGCATTATAACTATACAGAACTTAGCAGTACCAGATTATCAAGGTTCGGCTGATTTCCTATAATTAGAAAAGGTGGTATTGGACGGTATTTAAACCGAAGCAAACGTCTCAACGAAGTAGATGAAGTTAAGAATCTATATCTGTTGCACTTGGGCTTTGTGGAAGCACATACACTGCTCATACACTATCAAGCTCCCAGCCTCGTGACTTTGATTTAATAAATTGCCAAACTCATTCATATCACGGCTGTCGCCTGTTAGAAAGTAATCTCGGGAAAACACCTTCTTTCCAACCCCGCAATGAGGGCCTCATAACAACCTGCCTGGGAAGCAAGAAGCATCCACTCTCCACATATGTCACGTTACACGTAATGGAATGATTGATACCGGGTACTTCGTCTCTCCGGGCCGTCGGACAAATCAGAGGAATGTGTACGCCGTGTCTCACTTACACAGCCGCTATGCAAGGATCTCTATCCGGCAGTGCAGTCGTAAGATATCAGCTCTTATGCAGGGAGAATCTTGAATCTATGACACCACTCTATGCGGGTCGGGAACTTTCGCTCAGCTGAAAAGTTCCACGAGGCGAGGAAAGAAAGCTAATGCAAGGAGGAAGACCATGGTTCAGATTCGAGATAGTCATCTTCAAGGATTGGAGCTGAAGCGTGTCTGAGACACGATTGACCACTAGTCAAGGCCCAATCCTTTTCGGCTATCGAAAGAAAAGACTTGCAGAGCTCATTGCTTTCGTGCTCGAAATCCTTCAGGAGACAAGCTCCTCGACCGGTCACGCTCTCTTTGCATCCTCTCATCAGAAGCTTGAATCTTATCGCCAGTTTCAGGATCCCATACCCAGCCCTCTTTCAGCCACATCCATCGAAGATAAGCCCTCAACTCTTTATCAAGTGGCACAACCCTTTTCCACTCAGGCTCAAAACCCCTCACTGCATTCATGCCATTCCAATCGTCGGCTAAACCCCTCAACATGTCTCGATGAAAGATCCGATAGCTGTCAATGGCGTACGGACCAAGGGACGGCAAATGCGCCACCTCCCAGCCCTGTCTCACATCATCTTCATCCAATACTTCATCCTTGCCGATGTCTAAGCCATCGCCCTGCAGGGGATAATGCAGCTTTCTGTACCGCCTTGATCTATGGGGTGGTTTGTCAAGCCATGTCTTGGCGAAGGCGATGAACCGAGCGGCGCGGGAGTTGTAGAGTCCTATTGGACGGATGAGATCTGCAAGGTCGGAGAAACATGCTTCTGCGAGGTGAGTTGGTGTTGGGTACTGAGATATGAGCTTTTGGAAAACAGGGCGAGCTTGAGATCCTCGAGTCCTGTTCCAGAGAACGGCTGCAACGAGGAGTTGGTACAGATCTGTTCCGACACTTTCTTGGATGAGACCGAAGAGTTCCTTGGAGATTGGAGGGATTCGAGATGCCGAGAGTACGACTCCAGCTGGTACTTTTCGTGGAGCTTTCTTGCGTTTCTCAACTTTGATGACTTTTGTGTCACTCACATCGTTCTTGACCATGGAGCGTGTCACACGTCGATGAGTCTGTAATATGAGGGTATCAGTGTGGTTCTTCATAACTAAACAATAAGACAAATGGCACAAATGACATCCAAATAGGCGGACTGTTACATAACATTCGGTTTAACCCAGGAGAAAAGAATTCAACATCGAGGTCGCCTGTAGATATGTCCATGACGCAATAGACATCTGCCGGGAAATATCCCCCGCAATGAAGAACAAGGCCAGCCACCAAGTGAGACAAAGCCAAGGAGTCTTTGTTCAACGTAGGTCATTTCAATCATGAATCATGTGTAACGAGATGAAACCGTTATTGGAATTTTGTCCATCGTTGTAAACGTTATATGATCATAACTGACGCTGCGTCTACACAAACTCTGAACGGTGCCGTTAGTTTCATAAATCTTATGACTCTTCATTAATTATGAATATGCCACTAGCTATGAGACATCTAAGCCTTGGTAAATCTCAAGTAAGGCTTAACCTCCCTAACATCACCAAACTTCTTCTTCGCATCCTCCGTCGAAACAGAAGGGGGAACAATAACATCATCGCCAACTTGCCAATCAATCGGCGTCACAACACCCTTCTTATCTCCAGTCTGAAGAGAATCAATCACACGCAGGACCTCAGCTGAGTTACGACCAGTTGAAGCAGGATACATCATCGTAAGTCGAATCTTCTTGGAAGGATCGATGATAAAGACTGAGCGGATGGTGAAGGCAATGCCCTTCTCTGCGATGTTGTCGAGGTCTTCTTGGCTGATCATGTCGTAGAGGAAGGCGACTTTGCGGTCTGCGTCGGCGATGATGGGGAATTGGAGGTTGGTGTTTGAAACTTCGTTGATGTCGTCTACCCACTTATCGTGAGAGCTGAGGTCATTGGCACTCTGATCATTGATCATTAGTATTTTTCCATCTAGGAAAGAGAGTGAGTATACTTACGAGGCCAATCATCTTGACACCTCTCTTGTCAAACTCTGGCTTCAGCTTCGCGAAAGCTCCCAGCTCAGTGGTACAGACCGGAGTGAAGTCCGCGGGGTGAGAGAACAGAATGGTCCAGCTGTTATCGATGAACTTGTGAAAGTCAATCTCTCCATGAGTAGTGAGAGCTTTAAAGTTGGGTGCTATCACGATGTTAGTGCATGTACTTTCATAAGTGACAGCTGTTTGTAGTACCTGTTGACCCCAATCGCAGACGGGGCTGTTCTTGAGTCGTCGTCGCAAGGAATCTACAAGCCATGGGCTGGGCGAGAGGCCTCATGGCGGCGGGAGCCCAATTGGCCCTCTTAGGTAGGGCGCTGATGCTTCGGATACTTCGGGGTAGGAATGATGCCATTTTGTGAAGATGTTGAGAAATTTAGATGATTGCTCAATGAAAGATGATGATCCAATTGGAAAAGTATCTCACTGGGCGTCTTCTGATTATCACTGAGGAGAATGATTATATAAGACATTACGTCACATTGGCTCATGGTGGAGCAGTTCTAGTGGAAGCTTCTTACACTGTCCAGACTGTCAACTTTGCCATGCGAATCTCGAGGCAGCCTTGTCGCCACTTTTAGGGTGGCTGCTTAGTTTCTTCTCAAGCACGCCTAACTGCTTGCTTGCCATTGGTTCTGCTTGGCGGTGAAGTTGCAGCTCACGGCACCTGGGTCTGAATGCTGCCTCTGCGTTAGTACCCCCATTCCAAACTATTGTTCGACCTTGATAACTGATCCTTGCCATAAACATAGGCAGACTTCTCCAGTTTAGTACCTGCAAAGTCTTTGTCTCTTCTCGCAACGCCGAAGTTGTCGAAGAATCATGCACAGAGCTAAATAAGTTACCCGACTTTACTCCTGGCGCCAACGCAGTCGCCGTTCCAGCGGATGCCGCTACAGTTTCCGAAGTGTATACTCTTCTCGCTGGTGTCGAGATGCATATTGCTTACTTGGATATCCTTCTGACCAACGCAGGCTACGGCTATGCGGAGCGCATTGATACCTACCCCGATGAATAGTTGTGAACACGGCTTTCACAACTGTTATATATGGATAGAGATATATGAATTACTTGCACTGGGAATATAAATACACAGCAAATACACGTCTTATACTTGTTAGCCTCATAGCCTGCTGGCCCTCTGGAGCAGCTCGCCCGTATCAATCATATTCACAAGGGCCTTGGTATTTAGTAATGCTGGGTGAGCTTCACTCAAGCGTTGGATCCCACACAGCTGCATGGCGTTTTCCAGCTCATCTCGCAAGACTGGTGAGAATTGGTTAGCTTCTGTCAGTTATGACTTCATTGTTATTACTCACTGTTCATCAGATGCCGCACACCATCTTCTCCGTACATCAGAGCATAGAAGAAAGGTCGGCCAAGACAGACACCATGCGCACCGAGACATATGGCTTTGAAAACATCTGTGCCTCGACGGATACCCCCGTCGATAAAAACACTCATTTGGGACAAGAGCTGTGGACACTTGATGTTGATCTCAGCTAGAGTCAGAAGCGCTGGCTGCGAGGTGTCGACACCACGCCCACCGTGATTCGATATGTAAATTCCTTCGCAGCCGCTTTCCAAGGCTTTGATGGCGTCTTCGGCACACTGGATCCCCTTGACAAAGATGGGTATTTCCAACGTTTCCTTGATTGTTTGTATTTGGGTCCATGTGACGTCTGGGTTGATTGCTGCGCTGGCGGCGCGGGATTGCTTGGTCTGTTTCTTGTCTTTTGACTCGCCCTTTTCTTTCGCCATTCTCGTTTCGTAGCGCTCGTTGGCCTCTCGTTTACTAAAGACCGGCAGATCCACAGTGACCATGACAGCCTTTGGTGAGGCACGACGAATCTCATTCAAGAGCTTGGTCAATGCCAAGGGATCGCGGGGAATATACAGTTGGAAAAAGAAGGGATGGTTCTGGGGTAGAGCCTCGACGACCTCGCCTAGCGAATATGAGGCAAGGGTAGGCATTATAATAGTGCTTCCAGACGCCGACAGTCCTTTTGCCAGCCCAACCTCGGCCGACAGGTGCGTCAGCATAGCCAAGGACGCGGGAGCGTTGAAGATGGGAATGTCAAAGCGGTGGCCCAGCACCGTTGTGCTCGTGTCGACCTGGCTGATAGGTCTACAGACTCGAGGTCGCAGAAAGACTGACTGATATATCTCGGCGTTCTTGGACGCTGTGTAGCAGTCATTGGAAGCACAGGAAACGTATACCCAGGATCGTTCGTTGAGGCAAGATCTTGCAGCATCTTCAAAGTCTTGCAGGTTGATGATGGAGTCAAGGGGTGGAGGACTTTTGATGAGCTTTGGGTTTTCCAAAGACTGCTGATCCTGAGCTGGTGCCAATTCTGGGACTCTTCCAACTAGTTTAGTGACTCCAAAATAGCTCATTGCCAGCTTTGGGCCGTGGACGGAATTGTAAACCTCGGAAGCATCTTTACCGTGGTGCTCCTCGATGACATCTTCACCTCCGGGATGCGTTTCAGCGAAGCCGGTAACGTCCCAGACATCTCCATTGATGATGATCCAGGCATCGTTGGTTTGTGTATGACGAGAGACTTCTGTCCGCGTTAAGTCTTGGCGAGTCATCACGGATGGTTTAACGGTGCACAAGGCCTTCCAGTAAGCCAAGATATACCAGAGATAAACAGGGCGCCACCAAATGCTTTAATAAATAGTGCTTTGGTGGAAGTTTGGCTCTGTAAGTTCCACGTCCACTCAGCATGCGCCCTCCCAGTACACGCTCGCCAGCTGACTGCATTACACCCTCTAATCACATCAAAACTTGCTTGTTCATTGGCACCTATACTCTGCGCTTACTTTCCAATTTACGGTGCGAATACGCAATGATAGATAGCCGCAGGAAATGTCGCTGATAGACAAGCATTATGGATATTTGGATAGGAGAGGCCTAGCACTGCTGCACATACTTCCTGGTCTAATTTGGTGAAACAACGAAGCCTATATAAAATGTTTTAAAGAATTGTTATTCTCTCAAATCAGTCTGAAGAGCTTCCGTCATCTTTTACGGTTCCTGGGCCCTGGCACAAATGAAATGTCTTGCCATCCTTATCAATCTGCATCAACTCCCCCGCCTGTATGACATGCACGCACGCCTCACTTAGCAACAGAACCCCCTTTTTATTCGGATGAAGCATATATTGCATGTTGGCGTAATAAAAACAACAACAAAAACATCTCTAGAGATCTTGTCCAGACGGATTTCCCGTCTACGTTAATTAAGTAATTTGCCAAAATGAGATGCAATGGTAATGCCTGGTCGGTGACAGATTTTACACCTAAATAAGCGGCTCAAAGGGGGAAATGCCGCGACTTTATGCTTGGTAGGCTGGGCAAAAGAATGGATTGGTGGCTTGAGCCAGTGACCCTCAGCTGAAGTTGCACTGCAATTATAGATAGAATCCAGATGGAACTCGGACATGGCTCGCTGATTAGGCACTGATTGATTAGGCAGAAAGAGGCTGACAACATCAGTATCTGCATCTGCAGCTTTTACAATTCCGCGACGTCGCCGTTGAAACTTTCTTGTTACCTTGGCAGGGCTGTTCGACTACGCCCGTAATATTTCCACAATGTCTTCCAACATGTTTCAGTACAGACCTCTCGAGCACCTAGATTCTTTCCGACTCCTTCATCTGGAGCCTAGTCTCAACCACAGCGCAGATCTCAAGGGCTCGTTACATCACGCTACACTCTCGGATTGTGACTATGACCTGATCGAACCCTACACTGCTTTGTCCTACGTCTGGGGTGATGCAAGCCAGAGGGGCGCGATACACCTAGGTGGTAGCGCCAAGGAGATCACTGCCAGCCTGGACGCTGCTCTCCGGGATATGCGCGACAAGAGCCGAGTTTGTCGGATATGGGCAGATGCTTTGTGCATCGATCAGTCAAATAATCCTGAAAAGGGTGTGCAAGTCGCGCTCATGGGTAGGATATATTCTACTGCGCATCATACTGTAATTCATCTCGGCAAGTCGCCCCCGGGATTTGAGAAACTATTCATAGATCTAAAGGTTCAAAGTCAGACCACGACGCATGGGAACACGTCAGACCTTGGTCACTTTACATTGGCAGCGGATGAGATCGACGGTATGCGACGCGACCTGCTATCAAAGCCATGGTTCCGTAGAGTCTGGGTTTTCCAGGAGCTCGTGCTTTCAACAGATGTCTGGGTTCAATGCGACAACTTGCGAATCCGGTGGCACCATTTCTGCAAGGTTGTCGACACCAAGAATGTCGTCGCGGCCATGTTACTTGACACGCTCTCTGATAGCATCGCTCAGCAGGGCCAGCCTCGAAACGCAACTCCCTTAGAGGACATGAACAGTAGACGATACGGTGCGTTTAAGGCACCATTATCTACCCTTCTTTCCTGTCGGAGAGGAATCGGGGCCACTGATCCTCGAGATATCGTATTTGGTCACTTGGGTGTTGTTTCAGATCGAGATAGGTGTGATAGGTTTATCAAGGTCGACTACGGTAGAGACCTTGCGCGCGTGTCGATTGATGCTGCTCGGTATTTCTTGGATGCCACAGGTATCGAGAGTCTCCTCTCGCATGCTATGAACCCTTCTCCCATTACCGCCCCCGGAACCCCCTCTTGGTGTCCGCGTTGGTCTAGGTCGCAGCTCTCTTGGGAGACTATACACAAAGTGGGTAGGAAATTCGGTGGTGGTGATGATAGCTCCTATGTCTCCTTTGGAGGCACTCATCACATTTTGCTATCCGCACCACCAGTCCTAGCCATCAGCGGATTCGAGGTGACCAGGATCAAGGCGACAAGTCATGCATTTTCAAGCTTTGACGATGAAGCTAGGGCTCAAGAGGAGTCCAAGGCTGTGACCCTCGAGCTGCTCCAAGACATAAGGTAAACACGGCTCTACCTTGGGAATAGATGACGTTTGTGGACTGACCTGTCTGTCGTCACAGATCCCTAACCAAAGATGAAGCAGCAATCTTGGATTCGTGCAAAAGAGCAGGGACCAAATATGAGGAACAGAGGCAGAAGCTGTTCAGAAAGTCCTTCAAGGCCTGGGTTGATGCGGCCAATGCTCAAGAGTATCCTACGGCTGGACCACGCGATGTCCAACGTATCACCGATGCTCTCATCCATCACGTCAAGAAGCCCGAAATAAGTCCGTTATCTGGCAAGAGACTTGCCATCACCTCAAGCCACCACTGTGCACTCGTCCCAGAAGAGTCCCAAGAAGGCGACATAGTGGCTATGCTTGTTGACTGCTACAAGCACGCGTTGCTGCGGCCGAAAGAAGTGAATAATTTTGACCACGTCGATAACTTAATTACGAGCGCCTTTGAGCAAGCAAACATTTCGGATTGTCCCCAAGGACCGATGAGGGCACGGTTTAGAGCCGTGGATGATGATGACTATGATGAATGGATGTTGGTTTGGGAGAAAGCTGCTCAATCCTTTCTGATTCAGCATTGTTTACTTGTAGGACAGTGCTACATCGATGAATATGTTCCTTGGAAACGGGGTCTTCCGAGATCTGGGTTCAGGGTGTTTGCTCTTCATTAGCTCGTGGTGGCGCAGTTCTAGTGGAATTCGTACTGGTATCGATTGAGCATTCTATTGAGGTAGTTTTCGAGACTCAATTACCTTGGGATAACAACAAGAAATCTAGTTGACATTATAAGAGTTTGTGCAATCTTTATCTAAATTAAGCCATTTCATAATCTGATTTCGTGAGCTTTTGAGGAATTTTCTACTCATTATCACGTCATTATGAGCTTCCCATGAGAGTTTCATTTGGTGGACCCATCATCCAAAGAGACCGGCCCTCGGTTATTATTTGTGTATATCTACATGCCCGACTCGAAATGACCTGGAGTATTCCGTCGATGTTAAAGCAAGTGTTTAACTGAACATGAAATCTACAGTTATGAAGCCACTCATCCTAGGGGGTGGAAAGTCTACTCGAATGGGGTCTCCAAAGCATCTATTACCTATGCCTGATGGACGCACTTTATATCAACACCAAATCGAAGTCCTTCGCAAGGCATGTCCTGAAGCAGAGACCATATTCATATCTCTCGCTCAAGATTCTGAAATGGACGAACTTCTGCAAAACGCCAGCAAGGTCTCGTACGAAGCCACTCCAGGAGAGAATAGCATCGAGGTTATTCTAGACCTGGAATCGAGTCAAGGAGATGAGTCGAAGGGGCCAGCAGCTGGATTACTTGCGGCATATGAGTCAGATCCTGATGTGACTTGGTTAGTTGTTGCTTGCGACTATCCTTGCATAACTCCATCTGCTCTTCAAGAACTCCAAGAACGCTATAGGCCTCCTGTTACATGCTTTATAAACCATGAGGGTTTCTGCGAGCCTCTCCTGGGGATATGGAGTCCAGAAGCTATCAGCCATCTCAATGAGAACTGTAAAGCAGGAAAGCTCAGTCCTGGAAAGACTGTTCAGGAACTCGAAGGTTACACATATCTCCCAGAGAACTCGGAGACTTTGTTACGGAATGTGAACATCAAGTCTGAATGGGAGGATGTGCTGAAATCATTGAGATATGAGCCAGCTGACAACTTCATGGAAGAAACCTTGGAAGTATTGTGAAAATGTGTATTTAGGAAATCATGGACTCGTTCATAAGATAACATAATACCATCTGTCCCGTCTCAATGATTTCGTTTGCCTTGATGTGAATCCAACAATCTGCCTGCACGAAAGGCGCCATCCTAGCTGGCCCCAATACCCCAGCAGCTTCGTGGACTGTAAGTCCCTCGCCACCTGTCATTTGCAGAACTCCAGGTCTGAACCTGTCACAGTTGAGTCCTCTGTTGGGCGCATCCATAATGCTCTTCCGTGATGAACTACCTAGTTGGAGGTTCTCCAAGCGCGCAAGTACAGGCTTCTCCGGCTCTTGACCCAGAAGATAGCTTATATACGGGACAGTCAAGAATTTGAAGCAGGCTGCTGCTGCACCGGGGTTACTGGGTAACCCAAAGAAAGCTACCTCACCCCAGGCAGAAGGGAGGAGTGCGAAGAGAACCGGATGGCCCGGACAGACAGCCCATAGCATCGCTTTCTACACCAGCGGCCAGTTATTTCTGGGGGAGTATTATGTGCTTGCTTTGACAGGAAAAGCTGGACTAAATACGCTTCACATGTAAGTTCCCTACGACTGCTGGAAAGATACTATATGCTGATGGCCTCCAGGGACGGAAATACAAGGCTCTGTACCGTGACGGCGGCAGCTTCGATGAGAGAGTCGTTTGGATCTGATGGCCAACCTGGATGCTACACAGATATCGACTGCACAGACTGTCTCTTCATGGTAGGGCATAATATGGCTGCTACTCAAACTGTGCTTTGGTCAAGAGTTCTTGATCGACTGGCGGGCCCTACTCCGCCAAAGTTGATCGTTGTAGACCCTCGGTACAGTGAGAGTGCTTCCAAAGCCACGCTTCACCTGGTCCCAAAGATTGGCACTAATCTTGCGCTGCTGAACGGTATCCAGCATCTCATGTTCAATAACTGCTGGATCAACGAAGCTTATGTCTCTAAGCATGTCATTGGGCTCGAAGACTTAAAGAACACGGTTGAAGACCGTGGACAGAGCCAGAAGAAGTCTTTGAGGCATGGAAACGTCTGTCTGAAGGCAGGCCATGTGACTACACTAGCATGTCTTATGAGAAGCTCACAGGCGGCTCTGGCATCCAGTGGCCCTGCAACGACCAGTACCCCGTTGGCAAAGAGCGACTCTTCGACGACGGCATGTTCTTCGCTGACATTGATTACTGCGAAGGCTATGGTCATGATCTACAAACTGGTGTTCCATACTCCGAAGAGTACTACAAAGAACTCAGACCAGCAGGACGTGCTATTCTCAAGACGTGCGACTACATACCTCCGTATGAAGATCCAGACGATGAGTATCCTCTGAGACTGTCAACGTGACGGAATGTGTATCACTTCCATACCAGGACCAAGACAGGGAGAACTGCACTGCAGAAAGCGTGTCCCGAGCCTGAGATCCGAATATCTGAGAAGGATGCTGAGACTTATGATGTTAAAACAGGATACATGGTGGTAATCAAGTCCAGGCGTGGTGAGGTTGAGATGAAGGTGAAAGTCGGCAAGATTTCTCAAGGACAAGCTTTCATCCCGTTCCATTTTGGATACTGGGACACAAAGGATGGAAGAGCACGAGCGGCAAATGAGCTCACGATCAGTATGTCTCACTTTCTCATCTCAAGATTTACACTGACAGTTTTTAGCTGAATGGGACCCCATATCCAAACAGCCAACCTTCAAATCCAGTGCAATCTCCATCGAAAAGGTCCCAGATGATCGTCCAACCGCAAAGGAACGGCAATCGGAAGCTTTACCAAGAGCAGAAAATAACGACGCCACGACTGCTAATATCACTGAAAGCGATCTCAGCAACCGTGAGCGTCAATTGGAGACTTGGCTAGGCGAAACCTACGAATCAATTCTCCTCCTGCGCGACATTACGGAACAGCTGCTAGATCATCCAGTAGCCGACTCAGAAGCTCACTCCGGCGTTCGAATTCTCATCCAAATCACCAAAGACACAACCAAACGCCTCAAACCGCACGTTGATAAATTCGGTGAGAATCAAACCCGTGGTAGACATGCCGCTCATACATTGCGCGACTCGTTATTCCCCAATAGCGATGATACACCAAGTCAGCTTCAGGTTTTAGAAGCGCTGCGAAGTTTGCAAGTGTATTTGGCTCATCTTCGTGTTGGGCTGGAGGCGCTGAACCCTGTTAGTCAAGCGATCTGGGATGAGGAGTTCTTTCAGGCGGTGCTGTATGCTATTTCGCAGGTTAAGAGGATGCAGGATTGGGTGAAGACGCAGATCAAGGTTAGGGCACCTCAGGCGCTTTTAGTGTCGTGCAAGGTCGGTTAGTTAGGTTAGACAAGTTTAGTGTCAGTGTGAGTATTTGATGAGGTTAAGCTAGTCTGTGATAGCGGTCATATGGTGACGCCATGAATCTCACTTCCAAGTTTTCGGGCAGATAAGCGATGGGCCCAGTCTGTTGGTAAATATGGGTCGTGGACCCGAGGCCAAGGCGCTGGGTCATTCTTCTTTCTGCCATAACAAGAGTCTTGGTATTCTTCACATCCTAGCCATTTATAATTACAATCTCTATATTAAATCTCTTCAAATATGGCTCCAGTCTCAACACCTCAGCCAACTGCTCAGCCTGCAGGCATAAATCTGCAGGGATACACTCCCGAGTCCATGGAAATGGTTCAACCACGAGCAGACCAGCCTACAGGTATGTGTTGGCAATATTCCAAGTTTGAAATTGTTATAAAGAGCTAACAATTCACGTGTTTAGATACACAGCAACTTCAAGGAAACCCGGAGCCTGAGCTCAGTCTAAGAGGCGGTGAAGACTGCGACGGCTGGTGTCGTGGCCGGTTCTGCTTTATTATTCCCTGCCCTATACCTATCAAGTGTTGCTTCATTCCCCTATGATCAGATGCCTATTTCTTTCTTCTTTCTTTTTAATTAGTGTTGGGATAGGTATAATGCTGATAGTTTCTCGACATGGATTCTATATCTTTAATATGATGTTCTTTATCATTTAGATTCGTAATTCGCTGAAAATCTGCACTTGTATGTATTGAAAAAATGCTCAACTTTGATCTCTACCATCGACTAATGCTTCCAAGCAGTCAAAGTTCATCCGAGTTGAAGGCTGGTTTCTCGTAACTCCTGATCTACAGCCAATCTGACAGGGATTCAAGGTGTCTTTCCGATTCGCTATCCCGACTCCATTTTAAGCGCCGACGCCTGACGTGCGGACAACATCATGGGGAAGAAGACATGGATGCTCATATTCTCACATGTCATCTCTTGATGTTAATAATCCGGAATGGCATCACCCTTCCTGTACCTTCCATTACATGGCGACCAGATCCGCGTTCTAAAGATCGAGCCCGCTGAGAACGTGACCAACACCACCAAGCGCCGTCCAATAATATGCTCACTTGAACATGTTTCTTTGCCAGCGGCAGGACAAGAATCTTCCTCCCAACAGTCCAAAGGGATCGGAAGAACGTGGCCAGAGCTTTCTGTGACACCCGACACCGATGCGCTCTTCAAGAATGGCAAAGATATGCATGCAAGTGAAAGCAGCACACGCCCTACGAGTGAACACGTACTCGCTGCTGAAGATGATTTACCGTGGAGACACGAATGGGGAGATTTTATCGCTTTGTCATATGTATGGGGGTATCCAAAGAGAAAAGAAGGAGAGCCTCCGCATCTCATCACTGTCGACGGTGTTGCTTTTGAAGTTGGACCAAACTTGTACTTCGCTCTGACGCAACTGAGTCGAAGTATGAGAATTCGACAAGGGTTCAAAGTCTGGATCGATGCAATCTGTATCAACCAGGCCGATCTTGATGAGCGCAGCCAGCAAGTCACTCGAATGCGTGATATTTACCAGTCAGCTTGGCAGGTAGTGATATGGCTCGGCCCCGAAGAGCATGAGAGCTTATTGGCTATATCTGCGCTGTACTGGTTAGCCCGTGAGTCAGAGCTAGACAAACCAATGGATAACTTCTACTTCGAAGAGTTCTCGGTTGACTTGCGCCCTCTGGTTATTATATGGCCCAGATACAAAAGTTCGATGAAGAAGGATGTTTACAGGGCTCTATTTCACTTCTTTACGAGACCATACTGGCGCCGAATGTGGATAGTCCAAGAAGTCGCAATGGGCAACATGAACAGTCCCGTGCTTTGCGGCAACGCATGTATCTCGTGGAATGATCTGTACAAAGCTGTGGGTATAATCGCTACCGATGAATCAAGATTCGGTCGTGAAATTCTCGAAACTGTCCAGCCACGAATCCTACCTGCATGGTCGTTTGAGTTCGCCCGAGACAGACTCCTGCATGAAAGAACTTGGGCGCCGGAGCGAATGTGGAAGATTCATCAGACCATGACGAAGATCCAAAACAACCAGAAGATTGCCTCTGAATCAACTAAATGGGGAGAGCTTGTACGAGCACTGAATCTTGCGCGTGATTCTCTTGTTACAGAAGAGAAGGACAGGGTTTATGGTATTCTCGGTATCAAAGCCATCGCCGATAGGGTTCACATTGAGCCCGATTACAAACTCTCCCTATCAGCCATTTATACCAACTTTACGGAGGAGCTCTTGTCGGGGGGAGACCTGAACATTCTTCGTCTAGCTTCTGGCCATGGTGGGTATGTTCCGTTCAAGAGAACCTCGGATAATCTGCCTCCACCTGTACGAAATCGCTCCATCGCACCGGTTTTACTGTCCATGCTTGATACTGTTACGAGACTACAGGGCAAGACTCCTGTTGGGACTCCATGTAAGCATAGCCTTCCTTCTTGGGCGATATGCTGGTCCTGCTCACCGGCGCCAACTGCACAGCTTCGAGGGATGTACCAAGCGGACAGAAATCTTGGTTCTGCGATGCCAATGTCAGTGATTACAAATATGGCTCTCACTGTGAATGGTATCGTTATAGATACCATAACTTCATTGAGCGCATTCCATATCGACGAATGCAATGAGCGTTATCCTGACAACACTTTTGCCTCGACCTGCAGTATCTACGGAGATATAGAAGCTACACGAGAGGCGCTCTGGCGAACCATAGTGGCTGATACAATTGCAGAACAGAAAGATCAGGCACCAGAGACTTACTCGTGGCTTCTTGATCACAAATTATGGCAAAGAGGCGTTGCTGGCGTGTACACGTATGGGTTCGGACTGCATGACTTTATGGCACGAAATCAACAACTCCGTGTCTGCGGGTACACTTTGGAGCAGTTGATATTTGGACACAACAAATGGCTTACGAAATTTAGGATGATTGTTGGTGATAATTACTATAATTCGACTGAGACGCAGCGGGAGACTTTATCGTGGGCGATTAATGCAATGGCGTGGAGGAGGCTGTTTGGGACGAAGAATGGCAGAATGGGATTGGGGACATGTGCGGCCGAGATCAACGATAAGATTGTCCTCTTGAGGGGTTGCAATACGCCACTTATTCTCAGAGAATTCAACGGCGGTTGGAAGCTCATAGGGGAGTGCTATACACACGGCGTTATGTACGGCGAGATAATCGCCAAGGAGGATGAACTTGTAGATATCACTATTTATTAACGGCCAGTAGCATAATGAGTATCATGAATATATCTATCTAACCATAACGCCAAATGTATATCTATCACCACTGAAAACTCTCCTCAAAATACTCTATCCTCATAACTCCATTTCTTAACAAATCAGCAACTGTCTTTCTCGCATCATCCGCCATCTGTGCCGGTCCACAAGCAACAATCGCAAGACTCTCTCCCATCACCTCTTCATTCCTCCTTCTCACAACATCCGAAGCATTTATCCTTCCTCTTCGTAAGGCAACCTGTGACGGCCACTCACTTAGTTCATCTTGGGGCGTATGTGTCGTAAGATGTATCTCAACACTGAGATTCGTGCTCCCCAAAGCGTCAGCAATGTCTGTTTGCAAGACATCAAGTGCGAAGGCGGGTTCGCGAACAGCCCAGTAGATTTTCACGGAGCGAGGAGCTGTTGGGCCGGTGAGGAGTTGGAGATATGATAGGGGAACGACGATGCCGCTGCCGCCGACGACGAAGGTTACGTTATCGAAGAGATGGAGGGGACGAGTATGCCCGTAGGGACCGTCGATGAGGACTCGTTGAGGGACATTCTTAGGCCAGACTGCTGATGCGGTGTCGCGGAGTCTGGAGGTGAAGCCATCATAGGGACGGATTAGAAATGTCATTGTGCGAGAGTCGCTGAGTATATCTTGTGAGTCAACGGGATCCGAGCTTTGCTCAGCAACAGTGCCGTCTAGAAGGGGGGCTTGTTCGCCGAGAAGCTTCGAAGCCCGCTGCCCTTCATCTATGACCATTGCCACGGTGAAGGGGTGACTTTCCCAGCATCGGGGTCCGTTGAGAATGTGGATGTAGTAGAATGTTCCCGGGGCTGGCTTGTACAGGCTGCTCGACCACGGAACGACAAGTCTGACGATATTGGATGAAGGGTGATAGATCGACGTGGCCCAGGTGTCCCATAGCTTTGGGTTGAAAGCTGCGATGCGTAGAGCTCGAATGACGCGGTCACCGACCCAGATGAAACATGGAACCCAGAAGAAGACGTCATATTCACCTTGAAAAATGGAGACGTGACTGCTTTGTCAGTGAAGACTGATACGAACGGGATGGTTGGACTTACGCAAGCATTGTGATGAGCAGGATGATTGACATGATTATATGTACGACCAAGAATAGCTCGTACTGTTGACGTCGGATCCAGTAAAACGATGCTCCAACGAGAAGCGACATGACGATAGTTGCCTGGGCATGTCAGATAAAATTGCAAAGCCAACAGGGAGAAAACATACCACTTCGCCAACCCACCAAAACATATAGTCCCACCAGAATAAATAATACTCCCAACCTCCCTCTAGTACAGAGTTAGCATGCAAATAGTCCACAACAAGAGCTGTGACCTACCCAAGACAATCAACCAGGTATAGCCAATGGAGTGAACGATCGCTTGAAGAGTTGCAATTCGAGCAACCCAGCGATGAAAGTTATTATATGTTCCAAAGTCCCAACCAGTCAGCCACATTAGAAGGTTATTCCTCATACCAAAGAGCCAGATAACGGGGAAGTTGGCCCACGATATGATACCCGTGCGATCTGAGACATATCGGAGAAGCTGTTTCGCCGTCGATGGAAAGCTGCAGCAATGTAAGTCCCGAGCTATTATGACCCAAGGGCGGTTGGTACTTACTACATATTGACTGGCACGATTCTGTATCCAAAGATGCTCAACGCAACATTGAGAAGGAGGAAAGCGAAGAGAGTCCAAGACTGTATCTGAGGAGGTACTGTTCCCCAGCCGACTTTCTGCGCGCATCGATCCCCAAATGTTGCTGGGACATTAATGCGGTTAAGTGCCCAGTTGTGAAAATTCCAGAATCGGCCGCCGGACTTTGGAGAATAGTTGCGGACCATTCGTAGATTGGCGATATGAAGAATAGCATGGTTCAAGACGCCGATAGCTACTACGACGATCCAGAAGGTTATCATGGCGCGCCTATGAACAGTCAGAGCCTCTCCCAGAAATTCTCGAGATACTCCTACCCATAAACATCATGATAAGTGTACGTATACGCCACAGAGTCCTACATCACAATCAGTCCCGCCCAAATCCACTCTCAAGTTACCTACCAAAGTATCCCACCAGATCCCAAACCAATGCTCAGAAGGCACGACAACCTCTCTGAACAAACCCCCCTCATCCGTCTCATTCTGCTCAAACCTCCTCACCCCTTCAACCGTGTAATTTGAAATCACGTCAAACGGCGGTAAAACAATATGCGCCTTCTCCCTACACGTCTCGTTATACGACCCTAACCCCACCTCTCTCGCTCCGGGCGTGCAATAGACATCAAGACATAAGTACAGTGATAATATTGCTTTGGGGCTGTAGCAGGTTTTGGTAAAACCCGTTTGGTTCCGCAGCACGTCGTCGAAATGCACGGGCTTTAGGCAGGCGAAACACGCGTCGTAGCATACTCTCTCAGGAGATCGGTCCTCTGCTGCAAGGGAAAGCGTCCATAGTGAGAGGTTGATGAGCAGCGTGCCCAGAGAGACTGCAAATTTCATGGCGCCGCAGATAGGCTAGCGAGAGAAATGGATGAGAAACAAGGGTTAAAATTGAGGGTTTATCAGATCAAATAAATGATCAGATAAGATCGGTAAAGCCTCGGCATTAGGTCACATGTGGTAGCGGAAGTTTAAGAGTCCGGTGATCCGGTTTAACCCCAAAAAAATGGAGATGACTTGGCATTTGCATGAAGATGTAGGGTAAGCAATAAAATGATCTTATCAGTCTACAAGAAAGGCATACGCTCTAAAACTATATACATAAATCATCCAAGCCTTGGTTTAACCAGAGTACTCGGAGTAAAAGCAGCTAGTAGGGTGCTCAATCTCAGCAACACGGGCGTTGAAGCCAAGACACTCCTTCTCGCTGTATCCAGGGCGAGAGTTACCAGTAGCAACCCAAACGGCCCAAGAACCATCGGGGCCGTTGGGGCACGCAGTGAAGCCGCTAGCATCGGCAAAGTTAAGGTTTCCAGACTTGTCGATCTTCCAACCCTTTGTCTCGAACTGCTCGGGAAGCTTCTGATCGGTAACGGTGGCATACTGAAGAACACCTTGGCCTATACCATATTAATGACAATTCAATTGATGAGCGAGAGGTCAGAACTTACCCATTCCGGAGCGATCGGTGTAAGCGCGCTGCTGCTTCTTTCCAGTGTTGTAGAGGAACAATTCACCCTCGCTCAGACGGAAGACAGCTGATCCATCAGACTTGCCACTGCAGGTAGCGTTCTGCTTATCCTTGGGAAGACCGAGCAAAAAGCCGTTCTCGGAAGCGCTGAAGTGCGTGAAGTGGATGGGGCTGGCGGATCGCAGAGCGACGAGGCCGAAGGTCTTGGGGGCGGGAGAGTTGCCGGACTTGGCGGGGCCGGTCTTTGTGCACTCCTCTGTAGGGGCAGCGGCGGCGAGGCCGAGGAGGGAGGCGGCGAAGAGAGTCTTGAACTGCATTTTGATGGATGTTTGGTTTGATGTTTGGATTGGATTGGGGTGAGGAAGGTAGGTGGTGGTGAAGGACTTATATAAATGTGAATACGAGGTCCCAAGGGATCATCGGTTGATCTTTTGACGAATGAGGAGTGCAACGGCAGTTATTGACATCATTTCAATGGAAGGGGATAACCCCTGTAGGGAACTTCTCCCTTTAATGTCACCGTACCGTTACATCCAATTACAAACTGTCGGGTCTTTCGGAGTGTTTCACATAGAAATTCTTCCGTCCTGGGGAAGCAAGAAATCTTAGGCCTCTACGGATAGTCTAAATGACAAAAAGCCTTAGGTAAATTTAGATCTTTAGACCAGCTTATTTTTGTCACCTTACTTAGGATCATGCTTCTCTGAGGCTAGCTGAAAAAAACCTCGCCACTTCACTGCCTCCCCGATACGAGATCGAGAACACATGATGGGTTTCCATCTCGTAAAGAACGGCATATGTGCCGAGGATCGCCAGTAACGTGCCAGCAGAATATCCCTGCATCAAATAACAGAACAAACCAGATGCTGCGATGGGCTATTAATACCCACTGACGTAGGCCGAGATCTATGCAAGATCCACTACGGCTAACGGAACGGAAGCGGATGAAGGATCATTTACCTCATTGCATTGCTATGTAATTCAGCTGAGATATTTCTTCAATTCCTGAGAGAGTTTCTAGAATGCATTTCGCGGGTGGTATAACAGCGTCGCATGAATTCATTTCATCGTTAAACTTTAATCCAAATGAGGCGCTGATCTATTTGTTGACCACGTCACACAGAGCCTATCCACAGTTTAAAAATAGAACCATCATGCATTGTATTCACCATTGCACCAAAGTTTCCCTCCTCGTATCTTCACCGTTCAGCCTTAACAAACACCGAAATTCTAACCTGACCGCTGATTCTTGGCCAATTCCTCAATAGTCTTTTCAAAATCCTCAGGCTCCCTTCCCAAAATCTCTTTCATTGTGTCTGTTACACCAGCTGTTTCTCCAGCGCGGATGGCGTCCCATGCTGTAGCCCACGTCCTCGCCTTTTCCTCGGTTCCGAAATATTCTTTTATTTGAGGGAGGTTGATATACTCGTCTACGCCGATTTCTTGGATCTGGAACTTTTTTCCTGCGGCGCGTGATAGGACTTCGACGGTCTCTGCCAATGTCCAGGATTTGGGACCGGTTAAAGTGACGATGTGGTTGGTGTATTTGAATGACGAGGGTGATTTCGCGTATGAAGCGATGAGACGTGCAGTCGCTTCTCCGAGTTCATCTCTCTTGACCCAGCTAACACCAGGTCCACTTCCATCGTGCGGGATGAGAACCTTGGGCGTGGGGTTCTTCAGGTCGAGGAAAGATGTGTAGATGGGAAATGACTCGCTGTAAAGTCCTTCTCGGATACTAGTCCACGTAATCCCATTATTGGCAGTCGCGATCTTTCGCAGATGCGCCTCACTGTCGAGATGAGCACCCATGACTTCAGCCTTGGTAATACTCTCACCAATCGACGCAAACCCAAGCGACGAGTAGAAAATATGCTTCACTCCAGCTTTAACCGCTGCATCAAGTGCTTTAGTATGTACCTTAGTCCTATACTCGTGAACGTGGCTAGGATACGAGATCAAGAATAGGACATCGATCCCTTCAAAGGCAGCCTCGAGCTCTCCAGCGCTAGACTCGTAAGAAGCCTGACGAACGATAGTTCCATTTCCCACGTATTTCTTGGGAACTTTTTCTGGGTATCGGTTGATGAGCGTGACTTTGTCGTTCGGGACTTGAGATAGAAGGTGGGTGTACGTGCTGGTGCCAAGGGCTCCAGAAGCGGGGAAAATTCCGATTTGCGTCATGTTGAACCTCGTATTTTATTCTGATGACGAAGAAGTGAATTGATAGCGTTGAAATAATTGCAAATGCTGTATTAAGATGAAGGATCATATATGTCTGGAGATGATGGAAATCCGTGGAGTTCAATCTGACTAATCGACATGCTCAATATGACATGATGCCATCCACTCCGAGAACTCCATGGAGTTTCCTATCCAATGCTACCCTATCACCCAAATAGCTCTAGAACTTCTTATCAGTTCTCTTAAGCTTGACATAGTTATACCATATCTCCAACTTGAAGTCCGCAAACTTTGTAATAAATTCGTCAACGGTGATATTGATGAATTCTTCGAGAAATACGTCGCCTCCATCCCAGTCTTGGCCTCGTGACCTCTTCAGGACGTCGACCCAGAACCAGCCTGAAGCTGACACCACGTTATTAATGGCAACTCGAGCATATTCCTTTAGAGCTTCGTCTTTCTTGCTCTCGTCGGCCTTGATCTTGTCCTGGTAAACCTGCCAGGCTGGCTGGACAATTAGCTTCGGCTCTATTGATTCCACCTCCCATAGCGGTGCGACAGCCTCATCGTTCAAAGCGGCCTCAACTTCTTTGGGAGTACGCTCGTGACTTGGGAAAAGAGCCATCTGCATCAGCTCAGGCAAAGAAAGCTTGCCCTCTCCAACCATGCGCATCAACCCAGCTTGAAGGACTTGAGAGCCTGGCTTCGAAGGCGTACTCTCCCCTTCAGGTGCTTGCCCTCCAATAGCAGCAATGAAGTATCCTCCGCCCCGGGTCTCCTTTGCCCTAAGCTTCAGTAGCTTGATGAGGTCTGTATGTGCTGCTGCAGCGAGAGCCTTGTGGCGGGCAACTGCGAATTCAGCTGGCGATGCTGTTGCATCGAGACTAACAGAAGGAATATTCTCGAGGTAATTGAAAGAAGACCAGGAGAATCCAATGTCGGCTTGGCCCGTTGGGACGACCTGCTGATAGAATCCCAGTGGAACAAGACTTGGAACGATCTGAATCTTGCTGTCTTGGTTGGTAAAGTTGTCCGAGACAGTCTTTGCCAAGGTTCCAAAGTCGTTGAATGGGGTATCTTCGAAGATGAGAGAAGCGATGGCGCCATCTGGCAAGGTTGAGATGGCCTTCTTCACAGGTTCGATGCTTGAGAGCGTCAGCAAGGAAGTGTAAAGTTGGGGCTTCAGGCTTACGAGTTGGCGCCTTGAGCGGTTCCATAATCAACGACAACCAGATTGTCTCCTACTAAAAATTAGCATCGGATTGGCCAGCATGAAAAGACCATGAGGATCTTGCTTACTGTCTGAAAAGCTGGGGATCAAGTCAAGGCCAGCTTTCATTGCTGCATTCTGAATTTCGGAGCGTTCATTGTAGTGCTTATCACGCATAGCAATGCGAACAGGGTTCTGGATTGAAGCCATACTTAAATCACGAAGTCGACACTGATATCATCCAATGCGAGTCGTTCAAAATAAAAGACGAGGCATTATCTCTCTTTATACTTATTCCAATACCTTCGGACTCGGACTTAGTTGATGTGAGAAGTCACACGAATAAGCACTACGCTTGCAACCCCGCTGCTTACCCTCCTTGTCGCACGAATCATCCAATATCATTCCCAAGATCTCAACTGGAAAGGCACAGGATTTTGAATCCTTCGGAAGGATCGGCACTGATTGGCTGTCTCGCCATTCGGGAGCAGTCGCGTCGAATTTTCGCTCGCGAGAGGTGGAATGCAGGTTGCGTGGCCCAATGGCAAGGCGTCCGAGAGTGGATCGGAAGATTCTGGGTTCGATTCCCGGCGTAGCCGTGATGGAAGACGGAGAAAGATATATTTAAGGACTTATCTAGAGTCGATAATTTTCTTTTTTCATATTGTAGTCTTATTGTAATTCATAAGGTGAGAATTAGTTAATCTTGACAGGCAAGGCAATGCTAAAGTTAAGCTGGCCGCAAACTCGGCGGCTGTTCTTGTTTTAGGGTTCTGATGGCCAGCCACAAATTACAAAGCAGCCTCATAGTCATTGAGTCTCTAAGTTGTGAACATAAGCTCATACCCAAATCAACACATCTGACTCACAACTTAGACACTATAACGTCATTGAATCTCATTAAAAAAATTATTATTTGGCTCTCGGGCTAAACAGACTTCCTGTTGTCATAGACGTATCTCGGCCCGTGACCCTGACTCCCCTTTCCTAATGATTCCATTCCCTCATGTCTACCACTCGTTGCATCTCCCCATCGTACATGGCCTCTAGGAAAGATGCCAGTAAGCAGAGCACATAACAATAAAACAGCGAACCACAGTAACCTTGACCTCAACAAGACTCACGATTTAATTTGCAGTAACATTCTTGGTCGCATTATTATGAACCCACGCTACCAGGACGAGCACAGTCGGAACCTCGGCCCTCGCAGCATTTATCAAATTTGTCAAGTTTTTTGTGGATTTTGCCTGCCAGTTCTGCGCTAGTTTCTTTGAGGTGATGGTAGCATGTGCTTTCGGAAAAGAGGAAGTCACCTTTAGACTTCTTGCAGCACTCGCGAGTTTTTCCAGTGTCGGGTTTTTCGTCGTTGCCGAGGCATTTGCATGCTTCTCCTGAAGAGAGAAGAGCAGTGAAGATCAAGATGGTGAGCTTGGAGAGCTGCACGTTTAGTTTGAAGAAAGGGGGATTGGGTTTGGGTATAAGGTGTGTGGATGGAAGAGTGATATTTTGAGTAATGAACTTTGACTGAAGTGTAAATGGGGCCCTTTAATACTTGGAATCTTAAGGACACATGGGCTTTTGAACTTGAAATCGGCCCAATGATCCAAGACTTATTTGCACTTGAGAGCTTTGCGATGAATCATGATCCGAGAGTTATCGCGTCCTCATTATCTGTGTTATCAGCCTAAGGTTTAACCTTATGGCCAGCAATCAGCCAAGTAGATGATCCGAAAATATAAGCTTATCTGTTAACTCTCCTGGCTTGGGTAGATTGAAGAGAAATGGAGACAGATTGTAGCCGATCCTTATTTAGTAGTTATTGCAGTATCGTGGAAGCCAACATGTACATGGCCTCAAAAAAAATAGAAGTCTCACGATCATTGATTCAATATTGTGCTGGCATTATTCTACTGTGATAAGGTGTCAAGGTTGAGGGGTAAAAGGAAGCTTCAGCCCCAACACAGAGGTACAAAAACACAGATTAACACATATGGGCAATATACTCTTTGCCCTCACGCCTCAATTTCGCAGCTCAAATCTCTGCTAGGTCCACTTTAGAACCCATGTTAAGTTTAACGTCTTTTCGGCGTTTTCTACATCAACATACTCGATGATACATAAACATCATCGTCAACAGAAGATTTGAGGAATCAAGAAGCATAATCAGAATTCCCCCTTTCAGGAACATAAAACTTGGAATTCTCGCAGCTTCGAAACGGTGATACTAATGAAGGTGTAGATTAAAGATTTGCTCATAAATACCAAAGCGTAACCTGATAGTCCTGATTCTCAAGTCACTCCGTTATCCATATTACCATAGATTTAAGTAGTGTCACGCCTCTTGAGTTGCGTGCCAGAGCATAGCCGTCCTTCTAAGATCAGCCAAAACACCCGCTGCCCCTTGAATTCCTAAGTTGAAACCCGGTGTTTTATCTCCCATCCATCCTGAGAGATGCCAACCGATAGGTAGCCAAGCTAGAGGACGAATCCAATCATAGTACCACTGCACTGCCTTCTCAGCTTCTTCTCGCGTGATCTCACCCTTCTCAAGATGGTTCTTGGTGAAGAATATCTGGGCCTCGCGCATAAGACGAGCGAAATCGCAGATGATGCCCAAGAACCAGGCTCTGTGAGCGACCCTGTACATGTTTGCTACACGTCCACCTGTGCCGTTGAAAAGCCATCCCAGACCACATCTCATCAAGACACCTTTCTCTGTGAGAAATGCGATATTCTCAAGGAGCTGGAACGTCGCAAAGAGGGAGCATTGGATGAAAGAGATGATATAGAGTACGGGGTCCATACTCTTACCTTCTCTAATCAACGTCCTGACCCGTACGTAAATAGGGAGCAGGCCGAAGAGTCTAAGGGTCAGTCTGGCATTCGCAACGACAGAGCCCAATCTGGCAAAGGGAGAGGATTCTGCTTCAGCGGCTCCAGGAAGGGCGGTAAAAGCAGTTTCTGGTCTGACGAATGAAAGGGCTTTGGACTTGAGATTGTAGGCTTTGGAGTCGAAGTAAGCCAAGAGGTAGAGGCCATAGTTGAAGGTTGTAAGGACAGAGCCAAGATCTTTGGTAGGTTTCATAAGTCTAGGAGAGTCAGAGGTTGATCTACTTGGCTTCTGGTTTGACTTACTCGTTCAACCTGAAGAGTAGACGGTCTGGCGCATTGAGCGCAACTTTCGACTGGACAGGCATTGGGATAATCTTGGTTGGCTGAGAGCTTAAATCAGTACAGAGAACTTAGGGATAATCTTGGAAGTTTGTACACTTGGACTTTCAGTAGGAGTAATCTGTTGCTCGTATTCTGGGATAGTTGGCTCTTGAATGTGAGAATACTCAAGTTCATCAACTGCTTCTTGGTAAGACATGACGATGTGATAGAACTTTGTACTTATGGCTACCACAGTCCCAACGTGCTCACTACCATATATAGCATGATTCAACTAGCGTCAGCCAAGTCTCCTGGGTATCTTTGGGCGCGCTGAAGGAGTTAGTTCCGCGTTTGCAGTCTCGCGGCTGGAGACGCTTTGCCGGAGTTGGAGAAAGCTGGAGAACAATACAGACGCAAAGGCACGGAGCAGAACAGAAGCAGTAGCTCATTACTTGCCCCTAAATTTCTTTGAAGTCCGGAAGAGGAAGTTTGTCGTTCTGTGAAGTTAGCTCTGTGAAGATGAAGCTTTCGCTGCATTCTCACTTCTCGTTACCTTCACCAACGACGAATGTGACAAGACATCTTGGCAACTCTATCAGTCGTGTTGGTCTGGATGAAGATATTCAACAAAGCTCTAAGCTGAAGCTACCTTGTGACAGGGTATGCAAGCTCCGTGAATTGAGTTTGGGGACCCTAGTCTAACGAATGTCAGCCAGCTTCGAGCTGCAAGCTCTTAGCCAGCCAGCTGGAATGGGATTCAAACCACTCTACGGAATCGCTGCCGAGAAAATCTGCTTGCTAATTAGCTTTACGACCTCTGATAGACTTGAATGTGTTTAAGACCTATTGTATCGTGGCGGAGCTTACAAAGACATTGCAAGCTCAATTAAACGCTGGATGACATTCCCGGCGGCCACGAGCCGAGAATACATGCCAATACCATCAGCCGCAGCATTCGTTGACGTTTTCAGTCGGTTCCATTACATGGTCCTAATTTGACTAACTTTTATGAGCTTAGAGCTTGGGCCTGCTTCAAGCTCTCGCGGGACGTTTGGCACATGGCAACTATGTAGCTGCCCGCTGATTGCCCAGCCAAAGCTCCTGCAAAGCTGTAGAGCACATGAAACGTTGGATTATACAAAGCTCTTACCAGGATCAACATACATTTCCCACTTCTTTCTCTCTCAGACATTTTCAAACTTATCAAGCTTCGTGAAACAAACATACTCAATCCACTTCACGTCAACTCAGATACCCAATCACCATGCCTACTTCTATTCCCTACGACTCAAGCCTCACTCTCATGAGCGTCGTAAACCAAGACGCCCTCAGAAGCGTCGAGGCAATCGCCGCACTGCAAGCCCCCGTCGACGCCGCCCAAGACGCTCTCAACTCCCTCATCTCCTCAAAACGCAGTCTCACCATGACAAAGACCGAGCTCAAAAACCTCGGCGTCGGCACCGACGCTCTCGACGAAGAGCTCAAGAAACTCAACGTCGCAGTCGAAGCGGCAGCGGGCGCTTACGCCACTGCTAAAATGGCAGCTGAACCTCAAATCACTGCTATAAGAAAGGATATCCACTCTGTTCATAAGCAGATTGAGAGTCCGGTTGATTATATGCGCAGTGAGATTAGGAATATGGCGCTGGCGAATGATACGATGAACATGGATGTTCAGTACTTTTCCTTTGATTCGAACTCACAGAACTCTGCTACGTATAGCGCTCAGATTGCGTCGTATGTTTCTGGGGCTGTTAGTAGTGTTTTTGGGGCGAAGCAGTCGATGAAGATCGGAAACGCGGCTTCTCGACAAGTCAGCCGTCAGGTCAGCTCACACAGTATCGAGGGAACTCTCGTTCTATCTGTGAGTTGCACGCACAAGAATGCTTCTATTGTAGCACCTTTCGTGCTACACGTCGACAAGGCTATCAAAGTCTGGAACCATCTCTTCCCTGGCAGCAAGCTGGATCCCACCAGTGGACCAAGCATGATGAAATGCGCCATGAACGAGAGCCAGGAAGACAAGGAAAAGTTCTCTATCATCTCAGGCGTCACTTTTGGATCGAGTTTCGTTGGCATGGTCCATGTGCTTAACACGACGTCTTCGTCTGCTTCAGATTCCATGGAGGCTGCTGCTTCGCAGATGCAGTCGACGATGAATGTTGGTGCTTGGTTCGCCAAGGCAGAAGGCAAAGTCGGCGTTGACTCCAATTTCGCCAGCAACGTAAAGAATCTCCTCAGTCAGCAGAACATCCAGTCTCATGTCACAGTCCTGACCATGGGTGTTATCCCCTCGATGGTAGCAAACGAAGTCGCAACCGCCGTCAGCAAATTCAACGATTTTGACCCCAAGTCCAACATGGCGGCTGTTGCTGCTATGCAGAACGCAGTCTCATCAGACCAAGCTTCCGTTCAGTCCATGGCCGAGGCTTCACGAACGACTGGCCAAGCATCTGAAATGCAGGGCAAGAAGATTGAGTCTTCTTTGAGTGCTCTGGCGACGATTGACGGGGAAAAGAATAAGATCCTTGACGTTAACTCTATGATGACAGCTCTGGATGATTATTTGAAGAAGGCTGAACAGGGGACTGCTGGTATTCCCATCAACTACTATCTTAAGGACATTGATCAGAAGATGCTGGCGCAAATGTGGGCTGCTAAGTATTATCCCGGCGAGTTCATGTCTATCAAGTATGATGATAGTGAGAATGGGGGACCTGCCCAGGAGGACCCCAAGGCAAAGCTGTGAGCAATTAGTTGAGGTTTGCTTTTTTAGACATTCATCTCGGTTCGAATAGTCAGATTCTATTCTTGAAGTCTTGAATCCTAAATTCCTAATATGGCATGTCGCTTGTTAATTTGAAACTCAAAGATGACTCTGGTATGTGATGTTTCTCGACAAGTCGGGTCGACCTGGGTTGAGTTTCCAAGGAACGGCTCGAGTCCAGCCTTGCCCTCTGTAAACACGTTGGAATGTATAGCGCCGTTGAGTCTTCAGGATACATAAACGGGGAAACGGCAACCATGGCTTAAGTCACTTCAGCTGAGTGCCAAATCCGGACACAGCAAGCCACGTCTTTGTGAACCTCAACTAAACCCTCAAGGGGGCAACAGATGATTACGACGCTCTGTCAGCCATATAGCTTATACTCTCTCCACACAAACTCAATTCTGAGCTTTCATCGTACATTGGCACATAGTGTCACAATCCAGCTCATTCTTGTCCGCACACGGAACCTTTTAATCGTTGCGCTTCACAAACGACGATGTCACATACGTTAGGAGCACAACATTCCTCTATACTACCTTTCCAAACTCACCTGCATACTGAAATAAGAACTTTTGTAGTGTTTGGAATGTTCATATCAAAGACAGCGCCTAGTTCACGGTCACCGGTATGCTTGCTCGTGCGGCCTGCCCATAAGCGGTCCGTTCCGCATGACCGGAACCCATTGTGCGCTTGATATCACCGAGGTTTCTTTTATCAAGTTACTCGCCCAGTTTCGGCTAGTAATGTACGCCTCGGTTTGCAAGAAGACTCAAAACCTCCAGTCTAGATGCGGGAAGTAGCAAGCCTACTGGCGGGCTCAGTTCTTCTTAAGCCTACACAGTTCGCATCCAGATAATTTACGCTCCAAGCTCATCAATCATGTTGTGAGACTACGGACAAGGTTAGTTGATGGTCTGGATCCTTGACTTCTTGGTATCATCTCATACTAGTACTACCTCGATGTTCTCTTCAGCTGATTTATATCACATTTCTAATGCTTCCAATTATTTATATTAGCTGATTATTGTGGTCCAGTTTCGGAATAAGGCTGCAAACGTCAATACATGCTGCAGAGTATGCAAGTCAAACTACCATTACCACTTGGGCTTAGACTACTGAGATCACTTCTAATGCTTGGTTGACTCACAGGAATAACGAAAGGATCATGTGATGAGTCCCATCAGCTTTCTGGAATTTCTGCCTTTTCTCATGAGATATAACATACGTGCACCAGCATCCAATATGAGCTCTGATGAACTTGACTCTATATTGAATATTAAAACCGAGCTTCATACTTTCTAAGAAACATCATAACTATTACCAACATGGAGAAGAAGATGGAACTTGAACCTTCTTCCTTTCATATAACCCACGATTACGTGGCCGATGAGTATGAGCCTAAAGACTTCGTCGGTCGTAAAACTCGCTCATACAAAGACTTGTGGCGCATGGTTCACACGCCAAACTTCAAAATTATCGTGTGGCAGTATAATCCCTCAAAGATTGGGATGCCGTATCCTATCTTTGCCCCTTCTCCCCTCAATGTAAACACAAGCGTCCTGCCTATCTATATCAAGATCGAGGCCGAAAATGAGGACCACAGGAGTCTGTTTAAAGGCTCGATTCCGGCGGGTTGCTTTTATGTCCCACTGTTTGCTCTCATCGTCATAGGGCTCAAAGAGGGCCTGAATTTCATGAAGCAGTCAAATGAAATGTAAGTTACTGGTGTTTTATTCTTTCGATATCACTTCTATGGACAGGACTGATCGCTTGATTTTGTCAGGCCCAAGAGCGCTGAGTGGCAGACAATGGAACCTGACTTCTTGAGCCGCACAAACAACTGGGAACCCAAGTCCAAGGATAATCTACCGGTAATTCTTGCGAGAAAAGAGGATGGTTCACTTGTCAAGGTTCAGTTGTCAAATGAGTGGGAGGGTTGGCACGATGTCCTGCCTCAAATGGGCATCCTCAACACTGCAGCTAAACATGCAGGGAAACCCGTGCGCCACTTGAATATTATGCTTGAGAGGCCGATACTTATTAAGCCATTGAATATCCGTCATGAGGATGTCATAAGAAAGAGGTTCTCTGAGTCTCCGGAGCAGTTTTTTCAAGGCCTCATCAACACTATTCACAAAACCCCAGACCCTGACGCCTCAAGTCCGACTTTCAAATCTGGTTATCAATGGAAACTTGAAATCTATTCAGCTGACAAGGCTCAGGGCTACCACAAGGTGAGAGTCAACCTTCATATCTAGCAAGTAGCGACTAACATTACGTGCCACTAGACTTCGCAAGATCCTTTCAACCTCTATGAGACTCATATCCATCAGAGCGATTGGAACACATACATGAATTCCTTGGAGAAAAAGGTGTCACCTATCCGCCCCTTTCCGCGTATAACGAAAGGACTTTACGATCTCTCGGAGAAGATCATGCTCAAGGTCGGTTATGGCGACATCGCTCTTCAGTCCTCTATCAACCAGGAGCTCGGTAAAAGCTCAAGTATAGAAGAAGAGGACTTGGGAAACTTCGCCAAGCAGTATCCAACATACGTGCCTCGCAAAAAGCTCACTGCAAAGGCCAAAGCCCAAGCTAAAGAGAAGATGGACAAGAGAGAGAAAGGCGTTAGTGCTTTGAATAAAGCATATGAGTTAGGAGGTGGAACATCATACTTATGGAATGGCCTAGATGCCGATAAGATCGAACGTGCTGCTGGCAAGCGACCCGATGAGGCGGGCCAGAAGGAAATCATGGGAGGTGTTTCAGCAACAGAGGTAAGTCGATACAGCTGTTTGTTATCTCTTCATGTCTAAATACTCACCTGTATCTAGATTGGAAGAGCCATGGGTTGGGGTAGCAAGCGCTTAAAGTCCGGCGTTTGGCCTGCAGAGGTGAGTTCTTTAGTCCAGCCCAGGCCCTGAGGTAACGCTGATGTTGATATTTCACCACAGTGGCTTCATCTTTCAGCCTTTTCATGGGGAGGTCTTGTTGGTGATGATGATCCAGAAGGTTTTACCACGAGCCAGAACTTTGAAAACCTGGTCTTCGGAACGTCGGAGACCAACTCTCTCATGACTAGGTTGGTCAAAGTGGCTTCACTAAGATACACTGCTGACAATGAGTATAGATACGAGACAGCATGGCAGAGATTCTTTCTGGCGGAGAAAGAGCTCGCGGGCACCGGAAAAGGCATCACTGGTACACTCGATATATGCTGTAATGACTTTTCTCAGCCCATTCTTTGGGACGTGTTCAAAGATGGAAACTTCTTGATCGATGATTTGACGTTCAAAAAAGAAGAACTGGATGCCTTAAGGAAGAGCTTTCTCGGTGCAAAGCGGTACCTCGCGCAGGATCTAAAGTCTCTGACAGATGACCAGATCAGGGAGCAGATGCTCATACTTGCCCAAGACTTTCCCTTCATTGTCTACTCGATTCAGTACGATCTCCGGGCTAACTTTCATTCTCGGGTCTTTGCCTTGGACAAAATGGATTGTTTTGTTGATTTCTTTCCCTTTTGCCGGCCTTTTTATCATCGGGCTGAGGCGATACTGGACGATTTGGTGTTCAAGAAGATGTATGGTAAAGCGAAGGAGGAATCGGTGATCAAAGCCAAGATTTAATATTTCCGACTGGGTTTCCGGGATCTTGAGAGTGGGATTTAGTAATTGGACAGTTATGTAACAAAGCCTCCGGAACCACTAGACAGGGTTTACTGTGATTTTGTCCCATCAAAGTTGTCCTTGTAAAGGTGGGAGAAACATCATGATACCGAACTCCGGTGTCGGACCGAGATACTTGTGCGCCCTTTCCAATGTCATGGCATTAGCTCGCAGCCATCTTGACAAGATAACATAGTAGATAACTATATACCGGCCGACGTCCCGACCGAGATCCGGTAGTATGAAATATTATAAAAGAGTCAGTAATCTCCTTGAACAACGAAGAGGATCCCGATAGCACCAGAATATCAACAGTTACCTTCAACATGGCATCCAAAAACTTCATCCTCACGGCCGAAGCTCACTCCGAAGCCTTACCCAACTTCCACTTCTCAACTCAAGCAGTTCATGCAGATGACTTTGTCAGTCCGCACCGGGCTATCGCTCCGGCTCTTCACTCCGCTGTGAATTATCGCTATGCCCGCAACCCCGATGATCTCGTTGAGATGGAAAACGACGATGTACTTCCCCAGCCCTCGACAATCTCAAACACTGCTGAAAATCCATAGCCAAATGCTCCATTCGATTCACACGTTTACTCTCGCTACACAGCCCCCAACTACAACAGACTAGAAATCGTCCTCAAAACCCTCTTCAAAAACCCCGTTGTTTCATACTCCTCCGGCGTCGCAGCTTTTCACGCAATGTTGATCGCTATTAACCCCAAGAAAATCTATATCTCTGAGGGCTATCACGGTGTTCACGCTGTTATCGACATCATGACCAAACTCAACGGTCTAAAGAAGCTTTCGCTCGATGATCTAGATCAAGCGGGGCCAGGAGATATGATCCATATTGAAACACCGCTTAACCCAACAGGTGAAGCTCGGAATCTTGCGTTCTTTAGTAAGAAGGCTAAAGAGACTGGGGCGTTGCTTACGGTTGATGCCACGCTTGCGCCGCCGCCGCTGCAGGATCCGATTCAGTTCGGTGCGGATTTGGTTATGCATAGTGGAACGAAGTATATTGGTGGGCACTCTGATATGCTCTGTGGTATTGTCATTGTTTCTCCTGAACAGGTTAAGTCAGGCTTGGAGAAGACGTTGAGAGATGAACGAATGGTACTGGGAAATGTGATGGGAAGCTTGGAGGGTTGGTTGGGCATTCGATCGCTACGAACTCTTCACCTACGAGTGATGCGCCAGTCCCAAACTGCCGAAGCTTTGGTATCATGGCTCAACACCGGCCTCTCAGACTCGTTCTCCGTCATCGGACGTATAGTCTACAAGATCGCACACTCATCCATCCAACAAGACGCCGAGTGGCTGAAGGGACAAATGCCAGGTGGTCACAGCCCCGTGTTCAGTCTATGGCTGAAGAAGCCAGAGCATGCGAAGCGTTTACCGAGCAAGCTATTCATCTTTCAGCATGCTACGAGCTTGGGTGGTGTTGAGAGTTTGTGTGAGTGGCGTGCCATGTCGAGCCGTGGGGAGGATCAGAGGATGTTGAGAATTAGTACTGGCGTGGAAGACCTGGAGGATTTGAAGGGGGATTTGACGCAGGCTTTTGAGGCTTTGTTGGCGGAGTTTCCATGATTTAAGACATATGACGTTGCGTAAACTTGAAGTTCATGCCCAAGAGTTGTGAAGCCGTGATTCTATATACACTTGTTAACTAGCTGAGAAGATCCGAGATATAGCCCACCGATTCCAGAGCACCGAATGTTTTTTTTTTCCCTCAGTAAGAAAGAAAACCTCATCAGGCCTTTAGATCAGTGTTCCAAATACAGTAGGTAAAGAGCCCCCTAAAGATATACTAAACTTACCCAAGTCTATTCGTCGCTTAGGGTCGAGGCCCGAGTTTTTTTGCTTCTCGTCTTTTTCCTCTATTAGGTCCCGAACTATCAGCATCTTCATGCTCCTAACCCTTTGGGGACAAGCCAGTAGTTGCAGATGATTGTGTTGCTTATCTCCACGATGCCAGCATAGTCATCCATGGGCCACCAGCTAGCTACGCAGTCCGGATTTGTGAACCGACCTTTATACACATTTTTCCCAAAGTAAGCCCAACTCAAAGAATCTGCTGTAGGTCTTTCTTTCTTCCAGTTCCCGCATGGGTCTTCGTGACGTGACTCCATCATCACCGACCCTGAAGCAAACCTCTAACTCCAGAAGACTCTTCAACCTCATAATCCTCCAGCATCAGCAAGCACAGATCAACTGATCAAGACCGATTAAAACCCGTCGCATCTCGTGTTTGATAAAATTCCGTTCCTTGAGCATATCTTGATCCAATCTTCCCCCGAAGCATCCGTTTGGCTGGATCTTTCCGGGTCATCCGAACGCGCCACTAGATGGTTCCCACACACCCAGCAGAGTTTATTTGAACTTCAAAATAGTAAATTTTACACTGTATGTACTGTTGATATTAAATTCTTGATCTGCAATCCAATAAATCTTTGCTAATGGGGGCGTTATTACTGCGGCTTGACTGCCTGGAGTGATGAGCAGTTGAGGAGTAGCATCTGTGTTGTCGCGGTATTATAATTTCAATATCGGAAGGCTTATGCAATTTCTTATCGATGGCGTCTGTTGGGCCGACTGCGTGTTGTTGGAGGACGAGCCAACATTCTTGGTTGCTGTTGTTGCTATTGCGATATCGGGGCACCGTCTTGGATTGAGCCGTGACCTAAATGTAAGTCGAGAACAGTGGAACCAGAGTTGAGGGTCAAGTGCAACATTGATGTTAATAAGAAAATGCAAAAGTTTAGAAATGTAGAGCAATCAACATCACAACGGCAAAGATAATTTATAAAGTTGAATCGATATTCAGTCTGTTTCTGATATCTACACATTATGCTCATGTACTTTCTCCTCCCCAGGTCACCACCGTGACCCCCCAACTTTCAGGTATAATTAAAAAAAAGAGATAACCTCCTCAATAGCAGCAATTGTTAACAAGATTCATAATCTTTAGACGTGGTCGTCGTGCTCAGTCTTGGGGACAACCTTGACATCACCAGCACCCATGGTCTGGGCAAAGGTGGTGTGAGGTCGCCACTTGGCAGAGGTTCGGGGAGTGGTCTCCTCCATCATCTTATCAACCTGCTCGAGAGACAGGCCCTTGGTCTCGGGGACGAGGAAGTAGGTGTAGACGAAGGCGCAGGTGCAGAGACCGCCCCAGATGAAGAAGACGGATGACTTGAGGTTGCCACGGTTCTCACCGACCATGTAGGGGGTGATGACAGCAATGATGGTGTTCCAGAGCCAGTTGGAGGCGGTGGAGAGACCGACACCACGAGATCGGATAGGGATGGGGAAGATCTCGCCGATGACGATCCAGGCACCAGGGCCCCAGGTGGAGGCGAACCAGAAGATGAAGATGGCGATGAAGGCGATCTGGGCGTTGACGGCGCTGATGTTGTTGGCGATCATGCGGTCGGGCTCGTCAGCGGTGGGGGAGGAGTGAGTGTGGTTGAAGCCGACGGTGACACCAATGATGGCGACGAGGAACTGGCAGATAAGCATACCGAAGGCACCGATGAGGAGGATGCTTCGGCGACCGAATCGCTCAACAGTCCAGAAGGAGAGGGGAGTAGAGCAGACGTTGACGAGGGTGAAGACGAGAGAGATGAGGAAGACGTTGTCGATAGCACCAGTGGACTGGAGGAAGGGAGTAGAGTAGTAGAAGATGAAGTTGACACCGGTCCTGGTTATTGTTAGTGGTGATCTTGTTCTGGTGTTGCGGAGAAAGCTTACCATTGCTGCATCATCTGCATAGAAGTACCGAGGATAGTTCGGCGGAGGTTAGACTTGCCATCCCAGAGGCTGCCCTTGAAGCAGTTGGCCCAGCTGCCGAACCAAGAGGTAGAGGGAATGATCTGGCGCTCGTACTCCTCGTTGGCGACGATCTCGGCGATCTCAGACTGGACGTACTTGGAGTCCTTGGGCTGACCTCGGACCCTGGCAAGGGCGTCGATGGCGTCTTCGATGCGGCCACGCTTGACGAAGTATCGGGGAGAGTCGGGGAGGAAGAAGAGACCACCACCGAGGATGACGGCCCAGGGGAACTGGAGACCGATGGGGATCTGGTAGGACTTCATGCTGTCAAAGTTCTCGGTTCCGTAGACGATGCAGGCAGCGAGGAGGAGACCGATGGTGATGCAGAATTGGTAACCGGCGACGAGGGCACCGCGAACCTTCTTGGGGCACTGATGGAGCTGTTAGCATGGTGTCGTGAGGGCAGTATGAAGAGTTAGACTTACAATCTCAGACATGTAAAGAATGACAATGGCAGACTCGAAACCGACACCGATACCGGCAATGAGACGACCGACAACGATGCAAGCAAGAGCATCACCATGACCAGTAATCATCTGAATAACAACACCAATAGCGTAGATAAAGCAACCAGCAATGACAGTCCACTTGCGACCAATGCGGTCAGCAAGATCACCAGCGATGAGGGCACCAAAGAAGGTACCGCAGGAGAGGATAGAGACGATCAGGGACTGGTGGCTCTCGCTGAGCTTGTCGGCACCAGCGCCCTCGACCTGGTGGATGAAGTACTTTGAGCCGTTGACACCGTTGATGTAACCGGAATCGTAGCCGAAGAAGATACCACCGAATGACGCGAAAGCGCACATCAGGTAGGCCTTCCAGGTGACGGGGGCCTCGATCTGCTCGACATTGTCGGCAGTCTGGAGGGCGACGGAGCCGCGACGCTCCTCGTTGTGATCTTCAACGCCCATGGTGGTGGTTGTTCGTTTTGTGAACCAGGCAGAAGAAGAATGAATGAGGGGGGGAGAAGGGGGGAGTATTTATTTGTGTGAAGTCAATCACAGGACGAGAGAGGATGTGAAACAAGGTTTGTTGTTGAAGTGTTGAGCTGTGATGAGGAGGAGAGAGACTGTACGAGGGAGGGGGGAGCAGGGTCTATTTAATCTCAGACGGAAACTGAAGAATTGCCTGGATGGATAGGTAGTTCGTTTGTCTTTCTGTTACCAAACAGCTGAGAGTGTGGTCTACTACCATGCCATGCCAATGCACCTTGTCACTGCTGTAAGCTACCCAACTCAACTTCCCCCCATCGCAGCTAATCCAAACAAGGTCAAGGACTCACTCACAAGTGGTACAAGGGCAAGGTTACAAGTTGCCTACTCGGGTAACTAAGGTAAACTTGGCAACCATCGGCCGTTCACGAGCATCCAGATTCTTCTGATCCTACCAGTTCTGTCGCGCCAAAAACAGACGCGCAGAGAGTGAGTGCCCATGACCTCGGAGCTTTGCGAAGCTCCATAGCCTGTTGTTAGGGGCAGACTAAAATGGTCCCGGGGGCCCATGGGGCACGGTAAATGGGGGAACAGGGGGGGGGGGGGGGCCATCGCTGTATGCACGCCCCCTGGGCTTGGAAAAGTGCGGAGGCGGCCGCAAGAATGCCATGAGGTTCGGGTAGTGAGTGGGGTGCGGGTAAGAAAAACATGGCAAAAATACGGAGAAACTTTGAAGATTCTCGGGCGTCTAAGTGAAAATGCATTCCATATAATCAAGAATGACACTGAATAGCATCAACAATAAACAAATCAGTGTTAATTAATCACAAACCCTCATTGCCGCCTCACCAACCCAAGATTTCTGTACCACAATTAATCATGTGGTGAACATGTTACTGTCTCACAAGAACACGTTCATTTTGATCTCGTTCAATTAATTAAAAAATCATCACGAAAAAAACTTGACGCGCTCCAATATCTTGATCTGGGCTGGTCTGGGGAATCTCGTGGGTCGTCGCTGAGGGCGTGCTACGAAGTAAGGCCGAACAAAAAAAGGACCCGACAATTAACTTGCCCGTATTTTTAGTGGAGGGGGGAGTCCACGGCGGTTGAGACCCATAACGTTAACGGGCCTGGGTCTACTGTACAGGGCCAACGTGAGAAGCGCCGAGTAATCGCCCGGCCGTTTATTTCCTTGCGGCTTGTTCTTCCATCACGGGACCTTGAGACCTTCTAAAGATCCAAAGGTTCTAGAGTATTATCGAGTCAGACGGGAACGGACTTTAATGGGAAGAGGGAACCAAGCTGGCGGTATAACCCATGAACAATCATCGTGGCATTGACCATTACGAAAAATTTAGAGATTAGCGTAAGGTAGATTTGAATTGCGAAGTGAAGCCTATCTTGATGTTGATCACTGCAACCAGATCTGCAAAATGCCATGCTAACGTTTCCGTAAGCATACACCACACTCTTTCAAGCTTCAGCCAGTAGTCGGCAGCCTCAAGCAACCCTCCTCAAAAGCCCGACGCGGGGAAATTCACCACACTCTACAGCTCACTCTACCCAGTAAAACGCAGTACCCAGCAGACGAAGAAGAAAAAAGACATACAAAAAGGGGTCCCACGGGCGACTCTCGGTGGTACTCGAGACGCTACGCCCCTGCGCTCCGACTGCATGGATGGGTTGTAATTGACCGAGCTCACCACCGCAAGCCAACCCAATACTTTGGGGTAATAGCTTCCCCCTTCCCACTCATGAGACCTCACTTTCACACTCCGGGGAAGATACATCGATTGAACTCCTCCCCCAGAGAAAAGTGTCAAAGAGTGCCTCCGAGTCGGCGACCGAGATGCCTTATAGTGGCATGCATCTGACCCCAGAATCTCCGGATTTTCAGCCAAGCGACGCTGCGGGGAGAATCGCCGTTTCACCGAGAGCGATTCCTTCTCAACTTCATAGCTAATAGTCAGTCGTGAAATGACAATGTTGGTGATGTTTGCAAAGGAAGAACAAGCCACCATCGTCACGAGAACCGCGAATCGTCCTGTCATGCATAATTTCCGGGCCGAAACGTCAAGGGCCTGGCCACGAACAGGAGCTTGCTGTGCTGCACCACACCACTCAAGAAGCAGCAGGGGTGCGTGCGGATTTGGTAATACAGCGTTTTCTTCCGTAAGAGACTCAAAGGAACGCTCACACGAGCCGTAAATGGTTGCCGCGAATGGGTCTAGTTCTATTGCATTATGGAAACATTACATACTGGATTGGAAGCTGAATGAGGTAGCCATGTTGGTTTGTAAATTAATTACCGACCTTGTATTGGTGCATTCACCATTGGTGGCCTACAAGTTCGAGATAAAGCATGTCAGCGGCGAAGTGAAGTTACGCTTGATATTGCACCGAGATACTGGTATTCAAGCAGAATCAGATGCGATGCTTCGAACCACATGATCTGAACCATGGCCTCGGAATCGATCCATTGTATTAACTCGACCCTCATATTCCCGTGGGGTCACGGGAACAGACCAGATCATTTTCTGAGATAGAGTAATGTCAACCATGACCAAGCAATACTCCATCAAATACCACTCCATAAACTGGAGTCTCGAAGTTCTTCCTGAGCTTTGCTGAAAACCTACCCCTGGGCTCACATCAATTGGCATTGGCGATTCTGATCCAAGTGGGTCCTCGGCCGGACTCACTCTGAAGCCATCGTGTCAGATTCCCCCAGCTCATTAAAACACGCCTAACTCCGGGGTTCCTCGTGACTGGAGAAAAAAGAAAAAGAAGAATTTTCTTATAAACTATGGTTATTTTGCAAACTCGGCCGAGAATTATGAATAGCCGTGTTTCCGAACACGCGGATGTGTATTCCGAATGCAGTATTCTTCCGCATCGTTCGTTTTGCTCTGCTGGTCACTCATCAGATCGAACTGAACTCTTATGAAGTGGCGTTGTTGATTCTGGATTCCAGCAAGTCATCAGACATTTTCAGCTAATCTTTTAGTTGAAGCCTCTGACGGCACTGATCCTTCTTTGCCTCAATGGCAAAATGGGATGATTCGTTCTAGATTTTTGAACCTGTCTCGTTGTAGTGATTACCCAGGACAACCATCACTTGTCTCAGATGTCCCCCGTCCACGCCTGCTGATCGACGCTGCCATCCCATCCACACCATCCCATCTCATTCTTTCTTCCCCGCAACATGCAACAATAGCCATTCATTCCATCTCCTCTCCATGATTCGTCCATTTGCTTTAAATGCCAAACTGCAACGTTGAATCCGTCCGGTCCAGACGGCCAAGACATCCGTCACTGACTCACCCGTGAGTACCGTAAATCAGATCCATGTGTCCATAGGGTAGCAATCAGTAAAGTAAAGAGAAAAAAAAGGGTAGCAGTAGAGTTACAATCATGCTTCAGCCATAGAATTGACTTCTCCCTTGGCGCGCCAAGATCGCCAGCTCTACACAGATGCACTGAATATCTATTTCCTGTTTTATAATGGCAACAAGGTCTCGTGATGATGAGCTCCGTGCTCTTTCCGGCTTGGTCTGAACGATAATTCGATCTTGCTACAAGCTGCATGTATCGTGTGCTTTCCCAACGGTCAAGTGTGCATGCGAAAATCCCATCATATCATCAATGGCGACCGCCGCTTTGACATGGCATGATGAAGATCTCGTTGATGAAATCAGATCTTATAGGGTAACATACGAAATGCAACGGTTTTGTGATTGTCGTTGCTGAAATGTAATTGTTGAAAGCTACCCTAAATCTGCAGGGTTGGTCTTCGTGGGGATCTGGGGTTGTGAGTAAGCATCATTGATCGGACTCCAGATTCTGACTCAAAGCGAAAGTTCCATCATCCACAGTCACCAGAAATGACGATCAATTGATCACTACTGAGCTCGTTCTCACCCAGATGGAGCTTATTCCATAGCTCCGGTATCGCGACTCGACAAGTTGTCTCTATGAAGCTCTTGCGCCAGCAGCCTCTGTGGACATTGGACAGCTTCTATCGCGTTGAGCGGGTCTCAATGATCAATCACCTTTTCATCATACAAGAACTGACTTTCTACAGCCAAAATTGCGCGCAGCAGTGGATGCGATCTTGGGCGATGGACGCGCATTTCTTTTAACTGCTTCGGCGGCCTGACTTGGTAGCTCTCTGAGCATGTCGCCATCACCAACCTCGCTGGACACCTCGAACGCGGCGCCATTCACGATGCCGAAAAGCCACGACCATCCAAGCATCATGATCTTATCTCCCCATCAAACTGAGATCTGTATCAAGGCCCCCCACGCCGTTGCTGAAACAGCGCCTGTTGGAGCATCACCCGGGTGGCTACAAGGCGCTTCCTTCATGAACACAATGCAAAAGGCTGGGTGTGTACCGTTATGCTGGGTTCTGAAGCCATTGACCAGCAGGCTGGGGGAGCGGACCGACTTCGGGCTGGGCCGTGTCAACGGTTATTGTTGACGAGTGTCAATGTTAGAATACGATCGCGATGCAGTTGACACGCGAGATGAGGCTGCTTTGAGATTCGCGATTGAACCCTTGCGGATATTTAAAAGATGCATTGACCAGAGGTTGCAGGAACGCGCGCAAACTTACCAAGTGGTTGAATCGCACAACCTGGCTTTGCTTCAAGAGATCGCCAAATTGAACACGGCCCGTATCTTGAGAATTGGAAGTCCAACCTCAATGAATCTCTTCGAACTCCGCAGACACCAAACTCCGCCAAAACACCACCCACGAACCCCCTCGAAGCTTCAATCTCCGTCAATGCAACCCCTCCATGCAACCCAATACGAAAAACTCAACCCGCGGGACGCAAAACAATAGAACACAATCGAATGGCATGAATGTAACGAGCTGAATAATAATATCCCAGCGTTTAATAACAAACTTTAAAACATACGCCGTATGTAGAAATACCTCCATAAATAAACGGCTTCCTGAACCTTTCTGGTCTTTCTTCCGACTCATGAGCCGAGGCATCTCCACTAGACTCTAACATTTTTTTATTTTTTCGCCGCTTTGTAAAAGACGTCATTGATACTTATATCATGATGCATACGTCGCATGTCATTGACTTTTATTTCATGTGATCTCATCATTCATAATTGTATATTACTCCATCAACAGATTTTGTCCTCAATCTCGACCTCAATTGTCTTCAACTTACGACGAACCTCACAACACCATAACGCAGCTCTTCACAATGGCCGAAATGCAAGCTTGGCAAGTCGCCCATCCAGGCCCAATGGAAAAAGTCTTCCGCCTCACCACGCTCTCCAAACCAACAACCCTCAAGCCCGGCCAGATCCTTGTCAAAGTCTCCCGCGCAGCCCTCAACCCCGCCGACTACAAAGTCTGCGAGCTCGGCGTCGCATCGCGCCTCATAACCTCCTTCCCAAAGATTCCAGGCATGGATCTCAGCGGCCACGTTGTCTCCGTCGCAGAAGACGTGACCGATGCGAAAGAAGGAGATTTCGTTCTTGCAAGAGCGTCGCCGACGAAAGCTTGGGGTTCGCTGGCGGAGTATACGGTTTGCGATAGGGAGGGGTATACCGTTATTCCGGAGAGCCTGGATCTGGATCAGGCTGCTGGTGTGGGAACCGCGGGATTGACGGCGTATCAGACTATTGCGCCGTATGTTAAGAGTGGTGATAAGGTGTTTTTGAACGGTGGTTCGGGCGGTGTTGGACTCTGGGGTATTCAGATTGCCAAGGCGTTGGGATGTTCTGTTACAGTGTCGTGCTCAACTGGAAAAGCAGATCTGTGCAGAAGTCTAGGCGCGGATGATATCATCGACTACAAAACCAGCGACGTTATCGCCGAGCTCAAGAAGCGCGGTCAAGTCTTCAGTCACTGCGTCGACAACGTCGGCGATGCGCCACCCAACCTGTACGCTTCGTCAAACGACTTCCTCCTCCCCGGCAGCAGCTTCGTCTTTGTAGGCGGGCACGTCTCAGCCAAGAGTGTACTCAGCTTAACGACGAACCTGGTACGACCATCGTTTCTGGGCGGCGTAAAGGCAAAGTTTGTTACATATGCTACTGCGAACAAGAAGAAGGATCTGGATCAGTTGAGGGATTGGTTGGTGGAGGGAAAGGTCAAGACTGTGATTGATTCGACGTTTGGGTTCAAGGAGGCGGATAAGGCTTTTGAGCATTTGAAGAAGGGGTCTAGTGGTGGTAAGGTTATGATTCATGTTGAGTAAGGATGGGAATTGTGATACCATGGGCGGGCGTTTTGTTATTAGTTGTAGACTATGTTACAGTAATGTACTTGTTTGCTTGCAACTGTCGTTGATCACGTTTGTGAAGTGTAAGCTGCCTAGCGACAACCTTGATGCATGTTATCAATGCCATATTGATGCAGAAACACCAGCAGGCGCCTTTAACAAGACTCCATGGTGTGATGCGTGTGAGATGTAGAGCCAGCCTGTTCCCAATCATCATTGCATACCCAGTTGAGCCTGGACTTTGCAGAAGATGGAGATATTGGAGCGCTGCTGACAATCGGGGCGGATTGTTATGAACACGGTTTGGTGTGAAGCCCAGTCTCAGTCCGCAGGAGTGTCGCCTAGTTCAACCCTCAAATAAAGAAGCGAGAGAACTGCGCAAGTATCTCGTCATGGACGACGAAAGCGCCTTCAAGCAGGGCTGCTTCTCAACTCTGATAGAAGATCCAAATCTCCCTCCCCTCTCACGTCCCCAACCCAGCAGCAAACTTCTTCGCAACCCACGAAGCACCATGCTCCTCATACTCCGCCTTCGTAACAACCAAACTCTCTATATTCGTATGACACGCCAGATTCGCACCCCCAAACCAAGTATGCGTCACCGGATCCGCAGGCCTCGCAACCCTAACGATACAATCATCCGGCACCCTCTGCACAACCTCCTTCTGCAACCTCTGAATAAACCCATCAAAATGCGTGTTCCCACCAACGACGATAATGTTGGCTAGTAAAGCCGGCCAGAGTCCAATGGGGAGTTCTTGTAGGGATTCGTAGACGAGGTCCGCGAGACCGGGCTGTCGGATCCCAGCGTCTGAAGGGTTGAAGAGGATTTCGGGGACGGTGAAGCGCTCGTTGCGTATGGTGAGAGCGTCTTCTTCGGACTGGGCTGCTAGTTTTCGGGATTTGGAGTGTCGCGCGGGATCGTAGTCGACAAGAGTTCCTTTAAAGCGAGTGTGGAAATCAGGAAGGATGTAGTCTTTGGCAATACCGCCGCCGGACAAATAATCTGGTCGACGTTCGCCTCTCGTTCCCTTCCATGACTTTTCGAGATCGGCTTTGAAGTCGGCGGAGACGTAGCATGATAGTTCTTTCATCTCGTTGACGATGTATGTGTCGTTACGCATATCGAAATGTCGCAGAGAGATCAGTCGTGTGAGGTAGTTCGTCAAGACCTTGCCGCCGACGTCAAGTCGTTTGATCGCAGACTGTAACGGTTGGCCGCGAAGCACTGGTGTGATGGTTGTATGTGAGTATCCCGAATCGATGACCATGACGGCTTCGGCGGGGGTGTTAGCGACCGTAGGAGCTTCTTGCGGCGTTCGAAAGATATTCTGCACATCGTGGTACGCATTAAACGTCGAGCCTGTCGCAATCAGCATCCCAACCCCATCAGCACATCGCATAGCTTACCTATTCCCCGATAATAACTCGCAAAGCCATACTCCTCAAAAACAATCTGATCACAATTCGCCTGCAAGATCGGCAGACCATTCGGCGGCTCAGCGAGTATCAACCTCGCATCCTTAGGCTCAAACTCCTCCCTCTCAAAAATCTCCCTATCCCAAATCTCCTTCTGCGCCTCCCAATTGACAATGAACCCCTTCTCAACAGGTCTTCGGAACTGTATCTCGCCGAAATCGCGACACTTTTCTAGCTCGGATGCGACGTAGATCTTGCGCGTGCGGTCCCGGGCGATCACGTTGGGGATGATTCGGGGCTCGGAGGGGATGGTGGAGGAGTGGATTAGGCCGGCTTTTATGGTGGAGGCGCCGTTGTCGAGGACGAGGGTTGTTGATGGGCCTTTTGGGGGCGCGGGTTTGGGTTTGCGTGGCCCGGCCATGGTGGGAGTTGGAGGATGTGAGAGGTGATGATGGGTTTTTGGAGTTGGACGCGATGGATTTGATGGGAGGGGTGTTACGTAAGCCATCATGAGTTGAAATCATGATGTGCAGTCATCTTTGCTCTTGGCATGATTGAGAGCTCAATGCGCTTCAAGAATGAGTTCGGAGCTAAATGTGTACTTAACTACTTGGTAAGATATTATATTTTCTCTGTCTTACTTGGCTGGATACAGAATTCCCGATCGCAAAAACGGCACCTCAAACCCTCTCACGCCTCCATCGTCACCAACATACAGCAACACTCTGTCCAGAGGCTCACCACCGTAATGAACCCAATCCTGAATCGACCACCCGACACAATTCATTTCTTCAATCTCATTCCTAGGAAGATCTGTTTCAAATCCAGAGTTGAGGTCAGGCCACAAATGCCATACCTCCTTCACAACAGGCTTCCCATCCAATCTCGCACTCTCACGAAGTTGACTTGGGAACACTCGGATCTTGGGTCCAACCTCTGGAAGAAAGTCGCCTAGTGTAAGACCCCAGATATATGCAAGACTAGAGAGAATATCTGTGTTGCGATGAAGTGACGCGAGAACCATTGAGTCCTCGTCCTGCTCCAGTGCTGCCTCAATTGGAACGCTGTGGTCTTGGTCGCTCATGTACCTCTGCTCAAATCTCTTTGACTGCTCACGCGATACTTCATCAGCAGCAGCAGAAAACGTCGAAAGCATGGCATTCGTAAGAATAGGCGCCGCCTTCATCGGTCCAGCAGTCAAGATGATGATCGCCAGACCGTAGTCACCAATCAAGCTGAGTTGACTTCTGTAGTTCTGCGCACCGCCACTCTTACCATAGACAGTAACAGCATGAGGATGGTCTGGTGTGAGGTTTGATAGACGCAGTATCTCCCATGGCATGCCAGTCAAGGTGTATGCATTTCCTGCAAAGGCACTGGGCTTGAGCCAGCCGGTGATCTCCGTTGAAGTCATGTTCAAGGTTCTTGAGAGTAAGGCATGTGAGAACTTGGAGAGATCAGAGAGGGAAGAGACCAATCCTCCTGCACTAATAACAGTCAGTACTCGAAGAGCAGCTTTTACATGATGAACTTACGGAGTGTTCAATTTGTAGTCCGAGCCCCAGCTGCTATCCCCAGGCGGAATTACCGCTTTATCATCATTGCCAGGCGAAGGAAAAGTATTGTTCATATCCAGGGGACCTGAAACAATTTCTTCGAGTAACTGTGCATAGGTCTTGCCGGTATACTCCTCAAGAGCCATGCCGAGGATGACAAAGGCCATGTTGGAGTATGCCGGTCTCTCGTTGGGAGTAGTCTGCGGGTAAGACTCTTTCATTCCCGTCAAGATCTCTGAGTATAATTAGCGTAGATCTCAATGCCTTGGGGTTCTTTGTACCTTGCCCTGTACAGCCCTTGTTGAGACCTACAACACCACATGGTGGATAGTCGCTGTCTTCAATGGGGGGAAGACCATACGCAAGGAAGACTTCTTTGAGGAGGTAAAAGTCCGAGAACCCATCTGAAACTAATTAACACGCTGTATTTAGGCAGAGGAGGAAACCCACAGTTCGCTGGTGTACCACCCAAGTACGAAGCCAACATCCTCAAACTCACATCCCTCCACTGAATCTTGGACATCCCATCAAGCCCCGGAAGATACTCCGTAATGGGCGCATCAAGATCCATACCGCTCTTTAGGAGCACATAATCCGTGAAAATCTTTGTTATAGATCCGATGAGATACTGAGAATCTCTATCGAGCTTCTTTGTGCCCTTCGTGTTGGCGGCCGCGAGGTGATGATACTCCCACATCGGCACACCAGGGTCGTCTTGATCTGCGCTTACGACTGCAAGTGAGAACGAGACATTCTCGATGGGCCATCCTGCAGTAATTGAGCCAGAGAGAGCTGCGCTGAGAGTTTCGGTCAAGTTGGTGGCTGCTGCTTGGAAGATTGGAGAGTTGGTGAGGGCTGTTGGCCTGGGGAGAACAGGCCCTTCGGGGCGACATTTGAGCTCTGCTGTAGCGAACTGGGCTGTCAAAGACAGGATAGAAAAGATTGAGTACGAGAACTTCATGATTGAGGCCTTGTGATAGAGACTGTCTTGCATGTAGCACTTGTTGTCATTCATCAAGTCCGACAAAGCCGAGCTCTTATGCCTGTCATTTCACCCATCATGAAGATAACCAACGACCATTCGCGTCCAAAATACGAAATACGAAACAATCGCATCTTCAGATCCATCGTCATTCGATACTGAGATCTCGGAGTCAAGATCTAGATGATCGACACGGCAGTTGTAAGACGGCGTCGCGCTAAAGCAAGGTTGAATGCGAGATACGATGCACATCCCCATATTATTCTCTTGGCCCTGCATCAATCACTCACCCCTCATCATAACAGAAAACAAATCATCTATTCATAATCCTCAAGTTAAATCTTAGGTGTGTCCATCGCACTGGGTATCAACCTCCACCGCACCGCCGTCTCATCCCTCGGCACAACCCCCATATCCTCAACCCGTCTCGCATTCACAAAATCAGGACCGCCGCTCCCCCACGCATAATCCTTCCACTTCCCAAGCGCAGGCCACATCTTTTCTCTTACGAGACTCTCAATCTTGACTTTACGCTGCGTCGCTTCTTCATCGCCTACGAGGCCTACTACGCTCGTCCACAGGGCCCATGTTTCTTCGAGCTCGTCTACGCTGGAAACACCCATGACGCTTACGCCGAGACGGCCTGTGTCGCTGGGATTTATCTTTGTGCCGAACCGTGAGCCTACGCGCGCCCAGTTCTCGAGCGCCCACCGGATAGCCACTTCTTCAAGATGTTCGCCTGAGTCTTGGGCGATGCTGGAGAGCTTGGCGCATAGGCCGCGGAGTTCTTCTGGGGCAGGGTGCCATGCGCGCATGGGGCTATTGTCGATACCGCGGGTGGTTAATAGTCCCATACCGAGCATACTAGCGTTCGGGACGCAGTCTACACCGGCTGCTTGGAACCGATCTAGCAATGCCTTGTTGCCCAGCTGGCTGTTTTGCACGCAGAAGTTGCTATACGACATAACAGCGTCCAACGGCTCTCCAGTCTCGCGCAAGATCATCTCCGCCAGCGATGCAAGCGTATCAACCGGGTATCCACTGATTCCGACATATCGAACAAAACCTTGATCCCTCAACTGCCGGAGCTCCATAACGGCTGCGAGGACCTCCTCGGGCGAGACAAACTCCACATCATGCGTGTACACAAGATCAAGATACGAAGTGCCCAGCCGTTCAAGACTGCGACAAACACTATATCGGATCCAAGCGGGTGAGTAATCAAACTCATCGCCCGCAATGCGCCCAGCTTTCGTGATGAGGAAGTAGTTCTCCCGAGGCGGGGGAGGCGTTAATTTTCGTAGCGCATCGCCGAGGAGGATCTCGGAGGGGCCGTAGTAAGGAGATGTATCGAAGCCGAGGATGTTGTGGGCGAGGGCGCGGCCTACGATGTCGGTGTAGGGCATGTGAGTTGGATCGGGATGGTATTGGTGGTTGAACGTTGCTGTTCCGAGGATGAGAGGAGGGATGACCTCTGAGAGAGGTTTTCTTTCGTCGGCCATGTTCAAGAATGAGATATTATCGTGAGGTGAAAGGAATGCGCTTGAGAATTGGATCTGGGAGTCTTTGGGTCCGTTATTTTTTGCGGCGTTGGAGTTTTCGGGTAGTGGAGGGGCTCGGCGATATCGGGAACTGATTAAAAACGCAGAATTCACGAAACAAAAATACTGAAGAGGTGGAAAATTCTCTGTGAGGTCAAGATATCTATCACGAAAGGGAAAACAAGGGTCCGTTAGTAATTTCAAGGGTCGCCCCTAATCGAGCGATCCATGGCCATCAAGCGCGATCGCGAGCATGTCTGTGTCACTCTATGATGAATCATTATCAACAGAGAGGGAATTTCCCGCCCGACGGACCGACAAGACCAAACCTGAAAGAGAAGTATTGGACCGAGTACGTAATTTGCGCATTCGGTTGCGCCATTTGAGGACCTGACCTGTCAAATGAGCACGTTGTGAGATTGAAGAAGCTCAAGGTACAGAAGAGAGGGGAATGGGATTGTTTTTAAGGTGAGCGATCAGCAATGGAATAATAAATAAGGTAGATTAGATCGTGACCCCCAAATGAAACCCCCAAAATGAGTGGATTCACTAACTTGTTCTATTTCTGTTCTATGACCTTTTTTCTATCGGATCTACTTCGTCTCCGAGCGGGGAGGACTGGGGTGCAGTGGTTCGAGATGGTATCGTGCCATATCTCATCTAAGTCGACTTATTCAAGATTGTAGCGGGAAAAGTGGCATGATTCCAGGAGCCAGTCCTTATCAATTATTGAAGCAAAAGTGGTGAGTATCTGAAAAGAGTCGAGTTTCATCCAATCCATATTTTACGCCCCGACTCCAAAAATAACCAGCAGAGAAAAACAACAAGAGTGGAAGATCCGAATACGCTTCATCATGACGCCTCGCTCAGTCCACTTTCCAAAGGGACTCCATTTCATGTTCCAGGGACCTTGTCACATGCGCCAAGTCATTTACTGTATCATCAGATATGAGGTTGCATTGGTCCTTGATTGACACATGTCAAATACGTGGTGCATCAGACTCGTCTGAGACCACGACCTCGACAGAAACACCCTGTGAAGCAAGTTAGATGATGGAAACGAACTGAGATTAGAATAACATACAGTCGCACTACAAACAGTCAGTAAGGGTCCTTAGTCTGAGAACTGGGGGTTACTCACAAAGGCGCTTGATGATCCTTCATTGTGAATGAGACAGTATCCGCCGCCGCACTTTTTGCAAAACTTTTGCGTGCGTTCAATACAGTCATTGCACTAGATACCAATTAGCTTCCATATTCAGTAACAGTAAAGGTTGCGCACATTGATGCCGCATTCCCAGCAGCTTCGTGAAACATGTCTCTTCACATCATTACCACCAAAAGGGTGATAACACGTCTCACACCACCACTTATTACACGCAACACAGAACCTATCCCTCAAGCAATCAGCGCACCTCGGCACGAAATCCTCATGTCCCGGGCGCGGCGTCGTGGCAGCCTGCACGGATGACGAGAGGATCGGCGGCGGAGCTAGCAGCGGTAGCGAAGAGCAGTGCGTCCCAGCCGTCATGACACCCTCGGGCGCTTTGCCACAGCCCGCGCAGCCGCCCACGGAGAATGTAGCGACTGCTGGGCTGCACGGCGAGGAGACGCTGCAGGACCCAAAGGCTGGTGAGCTGGCGTGGCGAGGACCTTGGCAGAGCACTGCGTCGAAGGAGATTAGGCTCTGGCAGGCGAGCAGGCATTGGGCCCAGTCGTCCATGTCGCTGGTGCTGTTGAGAACACGGCCTTTTTTGGACCACCAGGCGTCGGAATCGTTGGTCTGCGCATTTTCATCGCAGGGCATGGGGCCAAAGACGTAGACTGCTTTGAGTCGCGGGGTGTTCTCTGGGCGTGAGCTGCGACAGGCGTATGCTAGCGCTGCGCGAAGCTTGCCATGGTTCAGGTTATTGACGCCGCGGATCGAGAGCATGCGCACGCTGTATGACGGATCGTTGATGATATCATGACACAGCTCAGCTGTGACAGAGAGTCCGTCGAGGATTAGAGATTGAACATCACGAAGAATATCGCGTTGTCGTAGGGTAGAGAATATGCCCCTCAAGGGCCCGGCGTAGAAGCTATGGATCCTGTAAGCTAACAGCCGTTTTAAAGTGGTCGCAGCGCAATGGACAAGGGTATGGTGGACACGAGCAATGGAGTATGGGTAGACTCACTCATCTTCAGTCAGGTAATCAGAAAGAGTGACATTATGCCAAACTGCAAGATTGCGCTCTGTTTCTTTATGGGCGTCTTCGCAATGCGCTGTCTTGACCCGTGTAAGATCGATGTGACGAAAGACACCAGGCGTTTCGTGGAGGAGGTAACGAATATCGCGACAGGTTGCGGCGAGGTTTAGAAGGCCTGATACGGGAAGGTAGGGAAGAGTATGACGAAGGACGAGAGAATTGTATAGAGTGTCAAAGAGGGTCAAGCCCTTTGTTTGGATCTGAGTGATCTCTGCGCGCGTTTGGTGGTCGACGATAACTTGGCTCATGTCAGGCTGGCATGAGTATTACAAGAGATTGGGTATTCAATAATGGAGCAGCCCAACTGGCAAGGAGGGCTAATGGGGTATATAAGGGGGGGAATGATAGAGAAAGAGAAGAAGAGTCATGAGGGTTGGTGGTGAAGGATATATAGCTATACACGGAGTACACATGTTGAGACAAGACATGAGGGATGGGCCGTGTCATGCCAGCGGCCAAAGCGGCAATGATTTACTGGGAACGGATTTGGTCTGGGGGAGGTATGCGCCGTTTGGGTGGGATGGGGACATGGCCCGGGATAATAGAAAGATGGGCTGAGATGAGATTGGATTGGCGAGCCAAGTTCAGGTGGCTCGGAGGGTTTGACATGCTGCACGTTGTGAGTCAAGCTACAATTACATTACACAAGCTTGTTAGTTAAAAAGCTTGGATGATCAAGTGGGGGACCTCTCAACAACACCAAAAGAATATACATATAAAAAAACGTTCCGGCTGAACCGGATACAGAATAACGGCATAATACCACATGAGGAAGGATAGGTTGTGAGGGGAGGGGGGATCGGCCCGTGTGAGCAGTCGATGTGGGGATTGGATGCATCTTCCAAGGTGAGAGAATCGGCCAGACTGATGATATCTTGACAAGATGGCATCACCAAAAAGACTAAGGTTGGGGGATCTTATCTTCTGGAGGCGCACCATTCAATAGCTGAGCTTTGCGGCGGGAGCTAATGAGCATGGGTAGGTGCGTGTAGGGGTCCGTCCTTTCAACTCCGTAAGGTAGATCAAAAGAGCCCCCCTTGGCGGGTAAAATGAGCTGTGTCACATTTGAGAGAGAGAAGGTGTACAGCTACCCTGATCAACATACCAGGTCTTTTGCAGATCCTACATTTCGGCGTCCGAAATTGCCAAGATAATAAGCCATAGTTGAGGAAATGATGAAATGAATGTCTTTTCAGGGCAATTAGTTAGTTTAGTTGTAAAGAAAGCTTGGAATTTGTAGTGCCAATCTAACCAAGCTCTGTATATCTCGTCGGTCCGGGGATGCATTGCCGGGTCTCATCATGATCGCTTGAATTCAGCCATCATGGATGGGTTGCGCTGCATTTAGCCATTCTGTGGGGGTCAAACACACAAACACCAACTCTGTTTCACCCAGAGTCGCGGACTTGTAAGAGCGGTGAATAAAAAAAAAAGAATGTTCGGGGTCTTTGTTTCGATCGACGTTATGGCCATACAGATTGCCAAGACGGATCTGCTGTGTGATATGCTCTGTGCCGCGTCCTCATTATACTGCAAAGTAGCGCGAGACGGCTTGAATTACGCGTAGTTTGTTCAAGCCACGTTGCGACGCTGATGATCATTGAACAACAACATTACTGGCGATGCATTGCTGGGTTGTCTTACTACGTGTAAAGTGAGGCGGGATTCTCCCCGGGCTGCTCGGAAACTTGGTCGATGTTTTAAACAGGGTATGAGGCTATAGTCTGTAGTCTAATTTTAACCATGATATTAAGAGTTGGGCATTGTCTGTGCTCTGAGTCAACTCATGATACGGATCTGCGAGATCTAATGATAGCTCTGATACTGAATGCGTACGAGGTGGACAGCTTGTCCAAGCGATGTGCTCGTGGTGTCGGTGTTTTGTTAGTCCGTCGGAGATCGGATTTCCGATTATGTAAGGCCCGTAGGCAGCTCAGATCTGATGCGTCTGCCTTCTGGATGATGCTGGAAGAACGTCACCGAAATGGCTGACTGAGCATCGCCGCTGATGAGTCTGTTTCTCGTGATGCAGTATTAACGACATGTTGGATTTCAAGCGAAAAATAGTTCTAATTGATCTTGTCGTTCCTATATCTGTTTCTCACTTCATGACTGCCATTTTTCGTGCTTGATCCTGCCACTACGTAATTAATTGCATCTTATCAACCCCCACCAAATCATCACAGACCCTCACATCATAACTTCTACACATTACAGCCTAATCATGGAAGAGCCTGCACCCCTGCGCTGGTCGAGCGTATTACCCGTGATAAGTCCCTCTGCGATAACGACCAAGAATCTTCGCGGTGACAAGATTCTTCTTCCGCAATCTGCTCTCGAACAACTTCTCGCCGCCGCGCGATCTCGACCGTCGACAACGACTGCCCGATCAGATCCATGGTCATATTCCTCGAGCGATGCCGATACCGCACAACAACTACCGAATCCTTTAATATTTCGACTTGTCAATCCGAAGAACAAGAATGCTGTCTTTGCGGGCATCAGAGAGTTTTCAGCGTCGGAGGGAACGTTGGGGTTGAGCCCATGGTTGACAGAAGCTTTGGGTATTCAAGAAGATGAATGCGTGTCGCCGAAAGAGGTGATTGACCTGGACCAAGACACAGCGCAGAACAGCGAACGAATGGACTTGGATGGCATACAGATCAAGGTCGAGGCGCGACAACTTCCCAAGGGTACATACGTTCGACTCAGACCTCTAGAAGCAGGCTACAATCCCGATGACTGGAAACCACTACTCGAGCGACAATTACGAGAGAACTTTACAACACTAAGCAAAGGTTCAATGTTGGCAGTGAAGGGTGCGCGCGGGGAGGAGTTCAAGTTGCTCGTGGATAAGGTCGCTCCCGAGGGAGACGGCATCTGCGTCGTGGACACGGATCTCGAAGTCGATATCGAAGCTCTGGACGAGGAACAGGCGCGGGAAACATTACGACGAATCATGTCTGCGCAAAGAGGATCTACGGATGGAAGCTCTACCGGCGGAGAGATTGATATCTGGAAGGCTGTTGAGGGGCAGGTTCTTGAGGGTGAATATGTCGATTACGTGCTTCCCTCATGGAATAAATCGCAACCTCTTGCGATTGAACTTACCACCGACGAAGACAAAGATGCGCTCGATTTATTTATTACCCCGAAATCTTCGCGACAACGAGCGCTTCCACGAGAAAGTGTTCATGTCTTTGGGGATTTTTCACCGGCGGTTAATGGGGTGAAGAGGATTGTGATAAGTCCTACGAATGTGGAACTGGAGGGAGTGGAGCAGATCACGATATCGGTGCATGGATACAGACATCCAGACGCCACAGAGTCGCCGAAGACATTACAGTACTCACTGCGAGCCAAGGTGGACTTACAAGACGCCAAGGACGGAACGAATGGGCTATCCAATGGAGCCAGCGAACAAGAACACTCTCCCGATGAGGAGCAGTGCAGTAACTGTTTACAATTCGTTCCGAAGCGGACAATGGTTCTACACGAAAACTTCTGTCGGAGGAATAACATCGTTTGCCCCAAGTGCAAATCTGTGTTCAAGAAGGGCTCTCCAGAGTGGGAAGCGCATTGGCATTGTGAAAAAGACAGTGCTTTTGGGAACTCGATAGAGAGCAAGGCGAAGCATGATGATATCTTTCACACAGAGCGACAGTGTCCCAGTTGTGAGTTCTCGACGAACTCAATGGCTGATTTGGCGAGGCATCAGACGAGTGTGTGTCCCGGGAAGTTGATCCTCTGCCGGTTCTGTCATCTCGAGGTTCCTCAAGAGGGCGATCCTTTCAATCCCAGCCCAGAGGTTGTTCTATCTGGTTTAACGGCTCATGAACTTGCAGATGGAACACGGACAACAGAGTGCCATCTTTGCGATAAGATTGTTCGTCTGAAAGATATGGAGACACATCTTAAGCACCACGAACTCGACAAAGTATCCCGTCTCACACCACCAATTTGTCGCAACGCCAACTGCGGAAGAACAATGTTCGGCGTCGGATCAAGAGGCCAAGTCCGTCAAACAGCCTCCACTGACCAAGCCTCCAACGACATCGGTCTCTGCTCAATCTGCTTCGGGCCCCTATACGTCAGCATGCACGACCCAGAAGGCAAAGCCCTCAAACGACGCATCGTGCGACGCTATCTCGGACAGCTCATGACAGGCTGCGGAAAATCCCACTGCGCGAATCCATGGTGTAAGACTGGTCGCGCAAACGCAGGTTTTGAAGCGAAACCGTCCAGTGCGAGAGAGGTTCTACCGCTGGTGAAACCGCTGCTGGGCGATGTGACGAATATGGATGCGCCGTTGTGGTTTTGCACGGATGAGGGGAGCCAGAGGGGGAGGAAGTTGGCGGAGATGATGGCGGAGGAGGGGGTTTGGGATGTTGAGTGGTGTATTGCTGCGGCGGAGGCTGAGAAGGGGAGTTTGGAGAGGATGAGGGATTGGTTGCAGGCTTGGGCGCCTACGAAGTAGGGTTGTTGTACAATTCGATGATTATGATGATGTTGGCGCGATGGGCATAGAGATAGACGGGATAGAGCACGCTACAACTGCAACCACTTTGACAATATGATAAATATGTATCAAATCGCATAGCTAAGCTTTCTAAGATCCCGAATACGGATTTGAAGATGACGCATAGTTACATTCATATCACCATCCGGATCATTCGGAGTAGGTCAGACGATGTTCTGATATTCTCACCAGCAGAACTGTAATTCATGAAATCACAATTACTCTGCACATAATTATATCCATAACTCGAAACACTTATCAGTCATGTCAAGAAAATCCATGTGAAACAGAAAATGCTTGTTTCTTGATTTTTGACATTCTGGGTTCAAGGATCTTCACATCTAGTGACGGTCCATGACGTTGATGGGCGATGCCGAGTCAGGACTGCAGATCTCTTGAAACAAAACAAAAAAAAAATATAAAAAAAAAATACAGAGCACAAGTCCAGGGTAAAGTTGATAGTTACTGAGCTGATGATGATGCGGGCCTCAATCCGCAAGAGATACAGGTGAGGAGATACTGGTTGGCATGGAATATCACCATGTTCAAGGTTTACACCAAGAGATAGCTCTGCCAGGATAGCTTACGACGCTTGTAGGGTTGGAAGGTTCTCCAACTTGAGCGAGTGAGTTGCCAACGTCAATGTCAATTCGATTCCTCAGTCATCAACTCGAGACATACTTTGCTTTCCCCTTCAACACCAACAAATCTGTATCTTGCTCTTCTCTTAATTCCTCTCTTTTTATTGAATAGCTTCGCGCTACCCCGCGGACTAAGGTACCCTTTTTCTCACCACTTTACCCGCCCGCCTGGCTCGCGGGCTCCAGTATCCGATCTCAGCTAAACCAGGTCCAGAAACTTGTTGCCCAGCAGGGACCACCAGCTGTTCTAGGCTTTTAGCTTCAGCACCCTACGGCCGTTGTTACAGGCTGCCTCCTCCCCCCCCAACCTCACCTCAATTGATTTGATTCATCAACAACCAACAACGTCCGTTATCGCTCCACTCTCATCCATTATCATCATCCTTTCAAAACTCCAACTTTCTTTGACGACGATACTCATCAACGCCTGAGCTACGTATTACTGGCACCGCAGAGACCCCAGGCTGTCAATACCACCTTCTCCATACACTATCGGCCCAAGCGAGATGCCCTCTGTGGTGACCCCCGTCGTCTGACGCCCGGCCCCTCCCCCATTCTATCGTGTCCCCATTTGCATCAGCTCCAATCCCCATCCCAACCCATCGCGGGACATTCGGTAACTCTTCCTATCGAGACAAGCTCCTTGCTCTTGTCTCACTCGATATCGCTCAACACAACACAACTCAAACCACAAAATTCATCTCCTCTGCAACTACTCTCTCTCTTTTTTCCTCACGATAATCGTTGACGACAACACCCCTGCCCTGGTCCACGCCTGATAAGACCAGCCCAAGTGCGCGATCGCGCCACATAGCCCAGCTGCTCTCGTCGTCTCCTTCACATATCTTCACCATGGGTAATTCCAACACAAAAGAGTCTCGTCCCGAGGGCGATCCTCGTCATTATGCAGGTCCCGGCGATCCTTCAGTACGCGAGCATTTACAAAACGCCAACTCGAGATCGAACCGACGAATGAGCAGAGCCGAGATAAACATCTTTGGTATCGGTCCCAGTTCCTCCCGCAATCGTGAACAACCAGATGCTCCTTTTGAGCGTCGCGAAACAAAGCAGGAGCGTGAGGCGAGGAGGCTAGAAAGGGAGCGCGTGGCTCGAGCGAAGGAACGGGAGAGGAGTATGCGCGAAGAGCACGTTGATGGAGGTTATCTGGTAACATTGGGCACCTACACTGGTACTGAGGACTTTAGCAAGCCTGTCGTGAGGCAGCTCCAGGTGCGTTCTTTGTCTCTATTGTTCTCATCGGTAAGCTGACATCACCCAGATAGAGAGAAAGCTTGCGCCATTCTGGCGAGGCCTCAATGATTGGTCTTCGAGCTGGGCCGAGCATCAACTTGTCGCTGCTGCCCGTGGCCTTCCTATCCCCCCCGCCGATGCGCCTCCCGACCCAGAACTCATCCCGCAGCCTCCTCCCGCAGATAACCCATCTTCTTCGAGCCAAAACCTCCAGAACTTGACGGTGCCTATGGGACCTAGGACACTTTCTGCCGCATCGGATCGCAGTGGATCAAACACAGGTTCCGCTCTCCCTTCGCCGTCGACAACTGGGGCGAGCAAGTCGCCTTTCAAACCTCGAGCCAAAGCTCTTGCTGCTGCACTCAGTGGAGGCTCCCGAAATGCCTCGTCGACCGATTTGTCACCCAAGGAGATCGCTCTCCCTCATGATCCCTTTGTGAACGGCCAACCTATGGAAGTTTTCCTTTACAAAGACGCCGAGGAGTGCCCTATCTGCTTCCTGACATATCCCCCTTATTTGAACCGCACCAGATGTTGTGACCAGAATATCTGCAGCGAATGCTTTGTTCAGATCAAGCGCGCTGAACCTCACCTTCCTGAGCATCACCCCAACGGTGAAGCTCGGGATCCTAATGAAGGTCTCAACCCGGACGATCCGCCCGAGATGCTTATCTCGGAGCCTTCGGCATGCCCATACTGCCAACAGCCTGAATTCGGCGTCACATACGACCCTCCTCCCTTCCGCCGGGGTCTTGCGTACTCGAGCGGCCCATCTCATGGCACAGCCATGTCTTCTCAGACTTCACTAAGCAGCACACTACAGACCCCACCCACACCCGGCCGTCGACGCGCACATAGTTTGTCTGCGAACGCGCCGAATGTTATCACCACTGATCGCGTGCGTCCCGATTGGGCGGCGAAACTTGCATCAGCGAGGAATCACCAAGCACGGAGAGCTGCAGCAGCAACCGCCCTTCATACGGCTGCATTTCTCATGGGCGGAAACGAACAGAGGTCGATTCTTCGCCCCGGTCGATTTGGCCGAAGGAACACTGGAAACAACGATTCAAATGCTAGTCCCAGCCCTAGCGGACAGGGTCAAGCAGACGCTGCACAGGACGACACAAGCGAGGGACCAGAACCTGGAGCTAGGGGATCTTCACGGAACGGTACAGGACGAAGGAGTCGCATGGACGAACTTGAAGAGATGATGTTTATGGAGGCTGTTCGTCTTTCTCTTGCTTCCGAAGAAGAGCGCAAACGTAAGGAGGAAAAGGCTATTCGAAAGGAGACTAAGAGACGGGAGAAGGAGGAGCGTAAAGCCGCCAAGAAGGGTGGGCATCCATACAGTGGAAGTGCAAGTGGTGCGAGCGCTAGTAGCTTGTCACTCGGAGGATTGGGTCGACGACGAGGCAACAGTACTGCCAGCAATCTCCGTGTAGAAGCTACAATGTCTAGGGCATCACAAGCTTCGAGCACCCCGGATTCGCCAGCAGAACCCAAGACTAAGGACGATGGGCCCACTGGAAAAGGCAAGGGAGTGGATCGAGGCATGTCTGACAACCAGGCCGGACCAACATCATCATCGAGTTCTCTGCCACTACCGGCTGGGCCTTCGCGTGGAGGATCACATCTTAGGCAGATGAGCAATGCCTCCTCAGTTGGGTCTTCAGTCAACGATAGCCCTGTTGGCACATACACAGGGCCCGACTACCTGGGCGCCGACTTAGGTCCTCGGTCTAGTGGACTGAGCCTTGGTGCTTACAGTGACGATGGAGAACGCGACGGCGGAAGCGCCGGATCCGAGCCCATGTTTAATTTTAGCAGTCTCGCTCAAATGGTTGGAGCCGATCTCGAAAACGGCCAAATGCGCCGCGACGATGAGGGAGAGTCTCACGATACACATGGTCGACCACTCTCACAAGTGAAGGAGGATGAGAAGGAGGACGCAGAGGCAGAGCATGTCGAGGGTGTGACAACTGCCAAGACAGAAGTTGTCCCTAGTTCTCTTGCTGCCCCGGCTGTTATGATCACACCAGAAACTCCCGCGCCTGTGGACGAAGCAGAACACGAGGCTAAACAACTCGGACATTCTGAAATTACAACGGTGACGGGTCGACCTGCTACAGAACAGAGACACGTTTAGATGGGACTTTTGTCAGGGAAGAGGGGGATTTTGGGATGCATAGGCTTTTAAAGATACGAGAAGCGTTGGTGGAGAATGTACTTTGTATAAGGGAGCATCATGTGTAGTAGCGTATGCAGATATCGGGCATGTAATATCTATGCCATGAGGGCCACCCGAATGCGTGTCGCGATTGACGTAAAATGTTTTATTGTTTCGTTCGTTGTCTGTCTATGTCTTCTTGACTTCAACCTTGAACTTCTCCATCCACTCACTAAACTCATCACTCTCGCCGTCCCACCCAAGCTTCAAAACCTCACTAACACCAACCGCACTCTCAAAACACTCCTCCATGAGCCTATCGATCTCTTCCGCATCAAGCTCGTAAAACGCACCAGCCAGGTCCCCAAATTTATCCGGCAATGTCTCCAGAACACTCGCTGCTTTGTCCAACTTGGAGGGAATGTCGCCAGTGGTGGTATCCTTGGGAAGTTTCTTGAAGCGCCGCTTGGAGATGGCTTGGTATAGAAGAACGATCATTCGTAGGCGCTTGAGAGTCGAGTCGAGACGAGGGCGGATCTTATCGGGGTCGGATTTTGGGATGGCGGAGGAGGAGTTCATCAAGTCGTCGACCATTTCTTGCTCCGAGAGTGACGCATTGTTCATATCATCGGCCAGATCATCAACATCGTCTTCATCATCCTCCTCCTCTCCCCACTCCTTCAACTCCTCCATAACATCCTTCAGCGTATCTCTCCACTCCTCCGCCCTCCTAACATAAAACCCGCCAACCCCCAAATCCGCCAACTTAACAACCTCATCGCACGCACTCCAAAGCTTCCCCGTCAAAACAAGACTTCCCTTGCTCCCATCCCTCCCCACAGCCGGTATAACCTTCCCATCGTCAGGAACGCGCTTCAACAAGCCCCACAGCTCAACGAGGACTTTTTGGCAGCGGTAGGCTAGTTCTTTCCGCACGACGCTGGTGTAGAGATCGGGAGTGCATGCTTGCGCGGCGGTGGCGAGGCCGGGGATGGGGCCCTTTATGAGCTCGCGGATGACGGTGCTGATGGCGCTGGGGGTGAAGGGCTCGTTTATTATGAGGAGGGAGATCTTGGTGGAATGGGCGCGGATGAGGAGGGATGTGTCGCGGGCGAGGGATAGGGCGTTTATGGAGGTTGTTTCGGGGGAGGAGGAGGGTGCTGTTGTGGTTTGTGGGTTGCGTTGGATGGTTGTGAGTGTTGATTGGAGTTGTTCGAGGAGGGTTGTAGCCGTCGCTATGAGTGTTGCGAGAGCCTTGCGAGACTCTTCATCGTTGGGCGCCATATTGCTTCTGATCAGCTGTATAGTATAAGGTAATGTATTGTGTAGATGGTGATGATGCGTCACAGTTTTGCTGGTGTTGGAGGGGTTTAGTTTAGTTCTTCTTTTTTCTCGACCCCACCTCTAGTGCCCTTACAGGCACGGATTTACTTCCGCGTCTCAGATCCTCCCGAACATTTACCGCCCAGGGGAGCTTTTACAGTGGAGACCTCCCTCTGGCATGCTCCCCTGTCCGCTTGTTATAGCTGACCTGGCCAACTCCAACCTCCAATTCCTCTCCAGGAGCCATTACACAAAAACACCAGAAACAATGCAACACCCGAATTCTCTGGCGCTTCTGGGCGCTATTTACGCTTTTACTCTGGCTGCTGCTGGCAGTGTGCCTAGAGGCGTTGGCCCAGAATGTAGGAGTTCTTGGTGATCATACAGCAAGCTATGGGGAGCTAACAGGTGTTTTAGTTGCTTCTCACTACCAGGGCGATGAATTCTCTTGCATCACCAACGCAGCGATCAAATTGAGTCTTGACAGAGTCAACGATAACACGTGCGATTGCCCCGATGGCTCAGACGAACCTGGCACCGCTGCCTGCGCCAACCTCGACCCTCTCTCCCCCGAACAACCTCTCGCCGGCTCCATCTCCGGCACCACAAACACCACCAATGCCCTGCCCGGCTTCTGGTGCGAGAACAAGGGACACATTGGGATGTACGTTCCATTCCTCTACGTCAACGACGGCGTGTGCGATTACGAGCTCTGCTGCGATGGGTCAGAGGAGTACGGTGGTGTAGGCGGTGTCAAGTGCGAGAACAAATGTGCCGAGATTGGAAAGGAGTATAGACGATTGGAGGATGAGAAGAAGAAGGCTTTGCAAAAGGCTGCGATGAAGAGAGGTGCTATGGTTAGCGAGGCTAAGGATCTGAGACAAAAGGTTGAGAAGAAGGTGGAGGATCTTAAGAAGGAGATTGCGGCGCTGGAAGTCAAGAAAGAAGAACTTGCGCAGAAGCACCGCGACGCTGAACAGCAAGATAAGGGAAAAGTTGTCCGCGAAGGGCCCGGCGGTGGAAAGCTTGGTGTTCTTGTTGGCCTTGCAAAGACACGCGTCAACGAGCTCAGGGACACTCTGGACAAGGTCGTTACCCAGCGTGATGCTCTCAAGGAGCGAGTCGGTGAACTTGAGGAGCTTTTGACAAAGTTTAAGACTGACTATAACCCCAACTTCAATGATGAGGGTGTCAAGGCGGCGATTCGGTCTTTTGAGGATTACTCGGCTCGTCGGGCGGAGAGCAAGGAGGAGGTTGTTAGCGATGAGGATGTTTTGAGTGTTCTTAAGGAGGATGGGGAGAATGGCGGTGTTAATTGGAGTGAGTTTGAGGAGGGTGAGGGAAGCGATACTGATATACGTAAGTCAACTCTCCCACGAGATGGTGTGTTCTTTACTAACGATTTAGTCTACAACTTTGAGGCCTACCTCCCTCCCTCCGTCCGAGCCTTCATCCACAACTCTCTCGATAACCTCCGCGTCTGGGCCATCACCAACGGCATCCTCGCCGACAACTCATCACCCGGCAAAGAATCCACTCTCGTCCGCGCAGCCCGCGAAGCCGTTGACGCCGCCAAACGCGACCTCTCCGACAAAAAGTCCACTCTCGACGTCGAACAAGCCGATCTCGATTTCGACTACGGCCCAGACGATATCTTCCGCGCCCTCAAAGACAAGTGCGTCACCCTTGAAGCAGGCGAGTACACCTACGAACAATGCTGGCTGGGTAGCACCAAGCAAAAGTCCAAGAAGGGCCACGGCCAAAGCAACATGGGAAATTTCAAGCGCATCGACCGCGAAATGGCAGACGAAGAAGACAGGATCGACGGAAAGAGTCTTGGACGCGGAGAGAGGATGGTGTTGAGGTATGAGGACGGTCAGCAGTGCTGGAATGGGCCGCAGAGGAGAACGGATGTCTGGCTGGGATGTGCGGAGACGGAGGAGTTGTGGAGGGTCAGTGAGAGCGAGAAGTGCGTTTACAGGATGGAGATCGGCACGCCTGCTGCTTGTGACTTTTCGAGATGGGATGTTGGAAGCCAGCCCAAGAAGCCCAGATCTCGCGATGAGCTATAGACAGGAGCAGAGAGGGGAGAGGGTTAGAATGTTGGGAACATACAATGTTGGTTAAGATAGAATACAACACGACTCGGTTCAATACTCGTATTATACATGCATGAATATTTGTAACGTCCAAGAAAAAAAAAGAAAACGTTCCTGATATCAAACCCCCCAACTCCCGCACCTTGAAGCAAAACGCATCCCCCCTCCGACTCAGCATTTCTCGTCCTGCAGAATCTACCAGAAGCTGCACCATCCTATGTAGTGCTGGCACAGATTCTCCAGCTTCGTAGCCTCCATGATCAGCTTGTTGACCTGCGCAATGACATCCAGCTCCTCGTTGTTCTTAAAGTCACGACCCGTAAGCTTCTGCTGCACACGGTCCAGCACCTCCACGGCCCTCGCGTTCTGGCTCTCCACCTCTGGTGCGCCACCGTTGGTCATGGCTTCACCCGCTGAACTGTTTGTTCGAGCACGTGCACGTGTCTGGATCGATGGCTCAGGCGCGTTCAGGAGTTCAGATGGTGCGACGTCGCTATCGAGGATGGATTGGCGACGTGCGCGGACTCCGCCGGGGACGGGCATGGCTGTGTCGTGGTCGGAGTTGAAGTTGGGGCCTGTTGGGGATGCGGCGTTTGTGAGACGCCATGTAAGGAGAGGATCATGGATGAACTGTGAATGTCAATATGAGATGTGTCAATCTGGAGAGGGAGACCTACCGCTTCGAGAACCGCCATGACGCTCTCTTTGTTGTCTCGTAGAACCCTCATCACGTTCTCGCATGTGATTCTAAAGCTACCCTCAATGTTGCTAACCTCCATAGCATAGGTTAACATGCGAGTGAGTCGGAAAGGAACCCTCTCCGGGTATTTCTCTCTCTTCATCGCCACCTCGAAACAATCACCGAAATCAATGTGGATGATCTTTCCAGTGACGCGGTCAAGCATCAAGTTGGAAGGATGACGATCACCCAGTCCTAGAATGTATCCCACCATGGACATGACACCGAGAGAACGAGTATAGTTCGTTCGTCTCTCAAGCCAGGCCTCAGAAGACTTTGACTTGAGCCAGAGAACACGGTACAGGTCCTGTCCGGTGGTGTTGTCGAGCGCATAACCGAACACCTCGACTTTCTGCATCAAGGTAAGGTTATCGTAGTCAGGCGCCATCTGGAGCATGATACGGTGTTCAATGTTGAGCAGGATCTTGCGACTCTCACGATACTCCCTAATAAGAACGTGCAGGGTGTCGCTGTTGGGAACCCACCCGAGCAGACCGCTATTCTGCGAGAGCGGGATGGCAGGGTAGCGCTGGATGTTGAGGTGGCGCTTGAAGCACTCCGAGTCGTGGGCGAGGAGGGTGTTGCACAGGCCGAACAGCTGCATAACCCGTTCGTCCTGACGGATATCCTCGTGGCCCTTTAGCAGGAAGGCGTACGACTTTCCGTCACTACCATTGACGTTGAGCTTTCGTGGACGTTGCTTAGAGTTGATAACACTAAACGTTGTGTCAAAGGACATTATCCTCACGATGGGCTGTCCGCTCTTGTATGTTCCTGGGACTGCCAGGTCCAAGTTCTTGGCGTTGAGAAGCTTGGGTGAGCAGTACGTCAACTCCAGGGTGGTGACCTGAGGTAGCTGCCTACTTATTCTGCGGAATACCTGATAATACAGATCCCACGCCTGGTTCAGGTCGTTGACGTCTTGACTTGTCTCGTACTGTCGGCACCAGTCTTGCGCTTCCTTAAGATCGCGACCGAAAGCCTGTGCGAAAGAGATTTCGCGCAGAGTTTCGGGTCCACGTTCCAGAAGTTCGTGTAGAGGCTCAAGTGTTGCAAACATGCCTTCAATGTTGTGATCACCAAAGTACAACCGCGAAGCTTCTTCCAATCCCTCGTGCCAGAGCTCATGCCACAAGACAGCGACACGAATCAGCTCATGACTGACCGTGTCAGCTTGGGCGACCAGGTTTGCGCTGTGCTGTCTCATGCTATCCATAATTTGAGCTGCAGAACGAGATCTACGCGTGTTCTGCCAGGATTTCATGGCGACAGTGAGAGGATAGACCAGAGCCTGAGGATGAGCTCGTCCGACATCTGCAAGAAGGTTGTGCACCGATTGTTGAACTCGCTTGTTAGGTTGGTTGATGCGGGCGATCAGCTGAGGAATGACTTCGAGCCATGTGTCGACGCTGACATTGGCAAAGCCTTCGGTAACGGCTACGTTGACATCTGCGCTTCCGCCATGGGTGAACCAGAGTGTCAATAGTCGAAGAGTATCCTGAAGCGAGCTTCCTTGTGAAAGTGCGATGGATTTGAAGAAGCCTTTGACAGCGGGAACGACGTGATCAATCACCATATTGTGGTCCGTCCTCGACAAATGGCCCTCATTTCCGGCTGTGAGTGTCTGCACAATCTCAAAGTTGGCCAGTGCCCAGGCATGCCAGGCCTTGTACCATCGAGGATTGTACTTGGTCGCCTGAGAGTAAGACAGAAGAATATCTTGAACCTGGGTGTACTGCCAATCATCCTTGTTGAGCGCAATCAGCCACTCTCCCTGACGCAGATAGCACTTGGCCAAGAGGACTGTTTGATCATACAGCGCTCGCGAGGTATGTGGGCTAATGAGAGCAGGATCCATCAGGTTCTGGAATCCATAGTCGCCAGTGATGTTGACATCGTTACCAGCTTGGGCAGCGAGGTGGGCCCTAGCAACCTCAAGACGATGTGCAGCATCATTGGTGAACTTGCGCAGACAATACAGCGTCTTCTCCGGAATGTTACCCTTCTTGTTGACAGGCAGCTGCTGTCCAAGCTCCCACTGATACTTGAGCACGGCATAGATGACCTGTGCGGCCGGTGCAGCTCTGGGGTTGGGTGCTGGCTGTCGCTGCTCATTCCAATAAGGAATTGCTGATATGAGAGGAGCGTCAGTTCCAATGAGTTGCTTGAGCGACTTCTCGGCCAGTCCCATTCGTCCAGACTTGCGGCAAAGGTTGGCAAACTTGATCCACATGTGCATGTTCTCGGTAGGTGCAATCACTATGGCACGTAGCCTGAGCATGCGCTGCCAAACCTCGACATTCCTCTGACAACCCTTCAGTCGAGTCTCCCAGGTTCGTCGCATGATGGCCTGCTTCTTCTCGTCGCATTGCTTGTAGACGATGAGTTCCTCAAGCTCCGCAAGCATCTGTACTCGAACAACAACCTGGTATGCTCGGTTGTACGACTCACTGACCAACGCACTCAACTCAGTATCCAGGCCTTCACGAGCTTGCTGAACGCATGCAATCGCCTCACGGAACTGGTTGCGATGCAGTGCCAAAATGGCACCGAAGAACGATCGATCGGGTGAGTATCTCTTGAGCGATGAAAGATAGTTGTCCATTGAATCCCACTTATTCAAACCCCATGCAGCAGCCGTGGCAAGAGGGGCGATCATTCTCTGGACCTCAGGCGTAGAGTTGGCCCAAGTGCTGCCAGTCAATGAAGCCAAAGCTTCCCACTCTCCCAAAGCATGCAAACAACGCATCTTACCCATGACAATGTCAACGGGTATCGCCTGATCCTCAGGCACCTCCTCCTCACGCTTCTCATAAAACGCCAGCGCCTCTTCCCAACGCTCCAGCTTCTCAAACCAGGTCTCCCGCAGCTGGATGCCTTCCTTATACAGCTGAGCTTTGCGGAGAATACCAATGGCGGCATCGGACTGTTGGAGTTGATTGTTGATAACGATCAGAGCCTCGACTGCACCGCTGCTCTGGTCTTGCAGGAATTCGAGTTCCTTGTAGTGCAAGGCCTTTGCGTACGCGTGACAGCGAGCTGCCTCCCTACCGAGAACTCGAATGTCGATCGGCAAAGCCTTGTCGTCATGCTCCATAAACTCGGCGAGGTTGAGTAGGAGGCCAAGCAGATCGGGTGGGACGTTCTCGGATTTTATAGCGCTCTCAATGTTCTGGATGAGCTCGTCTTGGAACTGTTCATAAAGCTCGCTCCAGCAAGATACAAACGCTGAGTTAAAGAGCTCTCGAGCCAGAGGTAAATACACGCTGGCGAGGCTGGCACAAGCTCGGAGAGCATGGTTTGGTGATTCGGTAAGCAACGTTGTACTGAACCGTCGCAGCCACTCTTGCCAATCCTCCTTTGTGGATTTGCCCTTAGTGTCCCAAGCAGCCTTCAGATGAATAGCATTCATCTCCAGCTTCTTGGTGCCCTGATCCGCAAAAGGAGTCTCGTCTGCGCCATCAGCAAAGCCAGCTCCGGAGCTCAAGTCCTGTGGCAGCACCTCTCCCTTCTGAAGTTTGCTCACAAGTAGCTCGTAATTGGAGTGCTGGATCTGGTGCTGATTGATGGTCTTGTTGACAGTACCCATAAAGTGTAGATAGTCTTTGCCCAGCTGTTGGATGAGCGCACAGAGCGTATCTAGAGCAGCGGTACGGAGGACAGGCTCGCCCATGTCCAACACACGTGTGAGAGGGTGAATGATCTTCGCAGCGTAGTCGTTAAGGTTCACTTGGCGAGAGATCTTGCCGATTGTATCGATAGCCTGCTTTCTGATGAATGTAGGCTGACCCTGCTTCTCAAATGTCCTGACAATGACGGGAATGATGAGATGCATGTACTCCTCAGCGCTGGCGCCAAACACCAAGAAGGCGTGCATCACCCTCTCGGATGGTGTGCGCTTGGCGGAAGTATCCTTGTCGAGAACTCCAAGCATCAACGGCAGCAAACCGGCCAGGTAAATCTTGAATTCACCCTCAAGCGACCTCGAAATGGCCTCAACCAGGGACAAAATCGTAGTCTGTAGTGAAGGTGAGGTATGCCAGTACTCCTGCAGGATCTCGACAATTGACGGCAGATAATTTCTTATGTGTTGTCGCACGATGCTGACGAGAGTGGCCAGTTGGTTGAAGTAAGACTCGAGTCTCGTAGAGGTCGCCGATCGTATCACCTGTAGGAATGCCGGTATGATTCTATCAAGGAACGACACACACTCCAAGCCAAGGGTGCGGAAGATGTTCATGATCGCTTCAATCACAGCGGCGTGGTGCTGAACCAACGAAGAGTCCTTCAAGATCTGGAGAAGAGCATTAATCACAACAGTCGGGAAGTACTCTTTGTTAGAGGGTGTCAATCCGGTCATCATGAGAGAAATGTCTGTTAGTTGGTTGGCCTCGCCACGTCGGGAATCGGGGGTTCGTTCCTCGGCCTGATCTGGTGTCAATAGTTGCATCAATTTTTGCCATTTCGCCAGATTTACCTGGTGTTTGTAAGGATCCAGAGCGCCAAGAATACCCATCAATTTGATTGTCTCCTGTCGCAGGGGTACTTGTTGTCCTTCGGTTCGGATGATGCTCTGTAAAATTTCGAGCAGCTGTGGGTATTCGATATACGGTTGAATGACGTATCCTGAGTTGCTCGCAAGCTGTCCAAGAGCATGTAAAGCGGCACCTCGTTTGGCGTTGGAGCTCTGATCCTGTAACGCATCAAGAATGATTGGCATCAGTCGGTCCTTGTACGGCATCATGTCCTCACCGCCCACAGTCGCAAGCTCACCAATGGCCTTGAGAATGGTGGCAGCAACGGAAGGGTTGCTGTCCTTGGCTTTGGGGAGGAGTACTGAAATCATGGGTTCAACATAGGGCTTGATGAGTGATTGGGCGTTCTGAACCAAGAGACTCAACAGCTTTGCGCTCTCCTCCTTGTTCCGGGCGACATCGGAAAACTCGAGCTCAGTAAGCATCTGAATGAGAGTCTTTCGTAGCGAAGGAATGACATATGCTGGGTTGTACCTAGCCAAGCGACCGATAATAGAGATGGCAACTTCTCTAATAGAGAAGACCTCGTCATTGAGCGCAAAGAATAGGATACGAATGTTTTCGGCCTTGGCCAAGTGTCTGTCAAATCGTTCATCAAGAGCCGCCAGAACTGTCCGCCTGATATTCGGTTCAGGGTCTGAGACTCCGACTGTGAGAAGTTTCTCAATCACATCACCCACAACCTGAAGCGCATGGTAACTGGTCTGGTTGACAATCGGATCGCGAACGTATAATTGGCAGCATGTCAAGGCCGCTGCCTCGCGGATTTCTGGATCCTCGTCTTCAACGTACTTGATCGCGACATCTCGGACAAACTCGTTCAGAACATGTCCTGAGAAATCGAAGCTACCGAGTGTGTTGAGCGCCAACTTGACCTCAGCTCGTCGATGCTCATAAGCATGTGGATCTTTTGCGTCTTTGGGAATAATCGGGACTGAGCTGAGAGTATTTGGTTGTGGAGCGCCAAGCGGTTTAAATGGTTCACCGCAGAGAACTACGCTGAGCATATCAAGTAGTCTCTCCTGGATGGTCGGCTTGACGGGAGGGATGTAGAAGGCCATATCGACGAGAGCCTGTGTCAGCTTGGGGGTGAGATCACACGCAAAGATGGGATCTAAGAGTGCCTCCATGTATTTGCTGAGAGTCTGACCGACAGCGACGGCAAGACGACTAATGCAGTCAAAGACAGGGTCGACTGAACCTCTCTTGCGAGACTGGAGGCTGAGACCTTCGCGCACGTAGATCAAGACGCCATCGAGGTATGGAGCAATAGCGCTTTTCACCGAATTGGCTATGTTACCAATGGCAAGGAAAGCATCGTTACGCTCCTTGTCCTTCTTCAACATGCCGGACAGGTATACCATGAACTTGTGAAGCCAAGTGTGCGCAAAGTCAGCTGGCGAGTAGCTGGCGAGGTCTGGGATCAAAAGAACCACAGTCTTTCGAATAGTCGGATCTCTGTGGTCCTTGTGTTTGAAGACAATTTCACATGCTTCTTGGTAATGTTCCTGCATGTACATAGCTCCCTGCTCAAGCAGTTCCTTCAAGACCAGCAACGAGCCGTGAATCGATTCAACAGTGTTCACCTTGAGACCGGATCTCGCCTCGTTGTAAATCTTATCCATCCATATTTGCTTCATCTCCTGGTCTCGCTCACGAAGGATACGGAAGCAGGCGCTAACTGTTTCCGCTGATGTCGCCCGGATAAGCTGTCGAGGGTCTCGGAGTCCTACCCAGATCCAGTCGAAAATTGTCGGGATGTATTGATACATTAGTGTCGGGGCACTACGTGCCAATTCGCGAAGGACAAGCACAGCGCTATATCTCCGCTCCTCGATGCGGTCGTTCTGCAGCCACTCGAGAGCGGTGTTAACCTCTGAGTCCACCACTTCTGATATCATCGCGCCACCAGGTCGACATAACTTTCCGAGCGCGATCGCTGCGGGTTGCATAGGGTTGATGTCTTTGCCTCGAAGAATGGTCTTAAGGTTCTGTGTGAAACGCGTGTACTTGACGCCGACGTCGACGCCATCGAAATCGATGAGCGCATCGAGGGCATAGATGCCTCCGAGTCGCTCGGACGAGTCGTTGCCATGTGTAATTAGCTGTGTGATCCTGTTGTTGACTGCATTGTAGAAAACCTGGAATTGCTCGGGGCTAAGGTCTCGATGGCAGACAGCTACGAGCTCGCGAAGCTGCACAGCGGATCGTTTTCGCAAATCATCGCTTGTTCTGTGAGAGTATTAGGCCCCTTTGCCCTACCAACCGTCACATGGTGAAACTGACCTTGATTTGAGAGCGCGGGAGATGTTGTCCAGCCGGTCCAGGGCGACCTGCTGTGCTTGCGCCATGATGCCGTCGCGGCACTGGTGTGAGAGCGATCAACGTCGCATGTACTTGAATATCGAGCGCTCGATCGGGGTCGGGCGTTTTCGTGGAGGAGCGTATGAGGTGGAGGGGGAGATCGTAATTAAGCTTCGAGCGAGGCTGCCCGTGCACGTGTTGCTTGTTGTGAAGGAGGCCGAGACGTTTCCGAAATATGAATACTGAGGGGAGACGCTCAGTTCAGTTGGGCGCCTTCGAGGTAACGACCGGGGTGGTATTAAGAGAGGTGCATAGCACCGGGGAGGTTGAAGTTGGAGGTTGATGAGCTTGGGTCGGGCAGAGGTCATTAGATGGATCAAGTTTGGAAATGGCGGGCCAGCGGTGGAGCGCTACCGCGGTGTCATCACAGTGTCAATAGCCATCAGTAATATTCAAGCAGCTTCTTTGAGAATGCAAATTCATTGCAAGAACTATTCAAAAAAGAAAAACAAGAATAAAGGGCATGGGCGCATTTTACTTAATGTTATTGAGCGTTATTAAATTTTGTATGAGTGAAGGCGCTGAGCTCTAAGTTGCAAACTGTACCGTACAATCTGAGTGTCACACTGTCCTGCTACTTCAAGCTTCTATCGTCCTTATCCTTATCGATAAGCACCATCTCGACTCAATTCTAGGAATCGCCTCAGTCTTCCAGAACTCCCAACTTATTCATCCACATACACCTCTCCCACGCCCATCTTTATTTCTCGTGCTGTCAATCCTTGTCACTGCGGATCCCGAATCACTGCGCTGATATCGCCTTCTGGACCCATCACTTTCCACGATTACGCGACATCCTTAACTCATCAATCATGGGTAACGACGGCGGCTCCATCCCCAAGCGTCGCGAGCTTGTCAAGAATGCGGCGCGCGCTCCCACAACATCCGAACTGAAAGCGACAGCTCTTGAATCACTCTCTCATGCCTGGGCTCACTGCGCTCTCAGCGGCGAATTCCTCGACGTCGATACTCTTGTCTCCGATTGGCGCGGCCGTCTGTACAATTACGAAGCGATTATCAAAGGTCTTATGCCCTCCGATGAACCAGTTGACGTTACCCCTGCGAGTCTGGGTATCAAGTCGCTACGAGACGTGGTAAAGCTGAAAGTTTCCAAGAATGGCGACAAGTGGGTGTGCCCCATCTCCATGAAGGAGCTTGGCCCTGCTGTCAAGTCTGTCTACTTGGTACCCTGCGGGCATGTCTTTGCCGATGTCGCCATGAAGGAGATCCAAGAAAAAGCATGCCCAGAGTGCGGCGCCGAATTTGAGCAAGACAACATCATTCCACTTCTTGCAAACTCTGAGGCGGATATCGAGCGATTGGAGAAGAGAATCGAGAACCTCAAGAGCCAAGGGCTTACACATACCCTGAAGAAAGACAAGTCGGAAAAGAAGAAGAAGCGCAAGGGCGATGATGTGGAGAAAGAAGACAAGGCTGCGAAGGATAAGAAGTCAGATGATGCCAGGATCAGTGGTATCAACAATGAATTTGCAGCATCGTTAACGGCAAGGGTATTGGCTGAGCAGGATGAGAGGAACAAGAGAAGAAAGCTGGTGGCAGAGTCTGCGAGGCGGGAGACTGCTAGAGGTTGAGAATAGGATTACAGTACATAATGATACCCAAAATTAATGACATCTGCACCAACAACGATGCCTTGTGACTTCGATTGCACTCACTCAAGATTTGTCGTTCCGTGTCGGTGTCGACTCTCGCTGACAATATTGAATCCAAATTGAATGGAGAGACTACAAGCATTGAGGACTGCATCTTACAATGCAAAGGCAAACGAACCGTTAACAGTAAGATTCGAGTTCAAATAAACATTAATGATAATGAAGCGTGCACTGGAGTTTCTTATCGGTGAGTCTCATGAATTATCACACGAACTTTCTGTACTGACTGATCATTTAGGGTAGCTGCTTCAATCCAACATGAAGCTTGAGAGGACATGGAAGATATATTACCAAGAAGGAAATCTAAACCTGACTGTACAGAATGGTTACTTTAAAATACACCCTAGAAATCGGTTATGAAGAATGCAGCAAGTATTCACAGAGAGGACGAAAAGATGTATTTTGTAGAAGAGTCAACAGTCGAACTCGAGGAGACTAATCATCTGGCACATAAAACAACGTAGTCTATAAACAAATAAACGATGGGTATATAATGCATAACAAAATATCCAACAACCTTCACTTCAATCATACCACTCATCAAATACTTCAACATCTCAAAAACTCCCTCGTAACCTTCCACGACGTCTCCCCCGGCTCAGGATCTCTAAAGAACGTAACCCAAATGCCACCCTCGTCCGCCGGTCCAATCAGCGCATTCTTAATCCTCCTACTCTCCGACACGTCATACGGCGACTCAAGATTCGTTGATTTGAGCGCCGCAGAATCGAGGTGCTGAATACCTTCAAGCGCCGCAGATATTGGCGACACAGGTTCGGGCGTAGGAGTAAGAGATGAGCGACTCGACGCCAAACTGCACGGCGAGCCAGAGAGGATTTCCTCAGGTGTTGGATCGCTGAACGACGGGGGCGGGGGAGGTAAACTGGGAGGTTTTGATATGTCGACTTTGATCTTCTTGGGATCACATGTGAAGAGGTCGAATACCGCGTTTGCTTCAGCGGATACTTCACTCAAACCGCTTGGGCTAGGAGCGACGAAGGGATCCATTGTCAAGTCAAGATCGAGAGGGTAGTCGAACTCTGACTCCTCAATCTCGATGCTTCGTGCGGCGATGACGGCTGTTTCACGAGCATGCCAGAGATTCTCTCTGCGATTGCGCATTTGGTTCCGCGTCAAGAGCTTAAGCGCTGCGCGACGAAGGAGAGGATGACGACACTTGATCGCTGTCCAGTACACAGGTGGTATGATCTCCGTTTCGAAGCTAAAAGGCTCGAGTTTCGCGTTGGAGGGGACGGAGCTGATAATAGTTGACGCGAGAGTGATGATGTTTGCAAAGTTGGGTATGAACTGATCCAGCTTTGTCTCGCCTGTGTCCAAGGCAGTGGAGACCCAAATGAGAGTTGACTGGTGATAAATGCGGAGGACGTTCAATGAGTTCTCTAGAGAAGGAGATTGAGGACTCATTGACGTAGTGACAGTGAATGCAGCGTGCCAGCGACTCAATTGTGAGAGAAGACGCTGCTGCTCATTCTGAAGCTTTCGGATCTCTTCAGGTTCGGCATTCGGATTGTAGATCGGAGCTCGAGCGCTTGTGCTAAACTGTAAGGCATCATCTAGAAGAAGATAAAGCCCATATCGAGCTTCTTCAATGGTGGCAAAGACAGCGGGCATGTCGCTCCAGCTGCGTAGGTGCGCAGGAATAGGCGCCGGTCGACTGCCAAAGAGAAAGCTTGAGAGACTGAGTCGAGCATAGATAGGCACAAGAGAATGCTTAATCATCTCCATAGCTGGTGATCTTCCATCATCAAGCGTAGAAAGAATATGCCGTCCTTGACAAATATGCATCTGCGCAGCTGTATCGCGATCAATCAAGAACTCGACACAAATGAACAAGACACAAACAAGCAACGGCACAACAGATGGCTCACTCCTCTGTCCCCAATTCCTCAGCGATGCAATAGCATTTCCATACTCTCTAAACGCAAACCGCGTATCAGTCTCCCTCAGACTCTTACTCTTAACCTCAACAGCCTCGTGTAAACTGCTAATAGCGAGGATGGCATGTCGAACAGCTGGTTCGGTGGAACTCATCTTGAGAACCACGCCGCCCCAGAAGCTAGCATCGATGGGACCGGAGAGGACTTTTGCAGTGCGCAGGCGGTAATGATCAAAGGCGCGTACTTCTTGGGGTGAGCCGAAGCCTGGTGCTGGGGAGAGTGATGTAGGTTCTGGGGAGGAGTTGGGGGAGAGACGGTAGCCGTCGCATTGACGACCTGTTTTGATACATCGTAGACAATAAGGCTTGGCTTCTGCATGTTGTTAGAACAAGACTGGTTAGAGGAATGGCGTTTGTTTACCATCGCATTTTACTTTGCGTATTCTGCAGAATTGTCAGTGAATGATACACGTGAGCGAGTGGTTTGACAGACTTGCAGGTGATGCAGCCAGTGCGGACCTTCTTACTACCCTTACGGCCTGAAGCCTTGGGCGGTGATTGCGACGGGACTAAATACATGAGTTCCACTAATTCTGTCTTAGGGCTGATGTTCAGCTTCAGTTGTTGAGGAAGAGTCCGAGATCGAGAGTCCGAGCCCAAGAAATGAAAGAGCTGTTGCGGGTGAGTGTGGTGACTTTATTTGCTTGGGTGCCCGCTGTAATTGTAGGGGCCTAGGCTGAATCCTTCTCCCCGCAGTGTTGATGATCCTTGCTTGATCTTGACGCTGTGCTTACAGAGCCCCTCGGCAGTGTATGGAGCTTATTTGCTGGAGAGGATTCTAAATGGATTGGGGCGCAGCAGCTATGAGGATGAGGCGGAGCTGATTAAGGGTATAGCCGGATAGCTATGATGATACTGTAGTGATTCATGATGGAGCTTTGAGATGTTCCATTTATTGACACGGATAATAAATTGTTATATTGCTTCTGGTGTTAACTTGGCTAATGACCCAAGACAGCAAGATGGCGGTTATTATAGTGGGTATTAGCATGGACGAGGGGACAGGTTGGGCGTCTGCCAAACCATCTTCTCCTGTACCGAGGATAGTTAATACGCATAAAATTAAACTTCATTGAAACCGCTAAACCTAGTCATAGAAAAGAAGAAGAAACGAAACCCAACGGCTGTCAATATCCACGATAACCACTCCCCTCAGATCAACCCCCAGCGCCTCAGCCTTACCGCAAACCCCACCAGAGCTTCCAATCCTTCCACGCAAATCCCCCTCTTCCCTAATTGGTCCGCTCGGACTCAAACCTCGGACTCAGATCGTAGGCGCAGTCAGACGCTAAATCCTTTCCAAAACAGTTCTATTTCCTTATTCGGACGTGTCTCTGGCTCGCATTCACTGTCCGAGATTAAAGCCAAGATGCTATACACAGAATATAGTGAGATCTTACCAAGGTTTCAGCCTTGAGGGCTTGGGAGGATTTACGCATTGGAATCCGAGATTGAAATAAGCTCAAAATCTTTAAGCTGATGTGAGGTGTATATAAGTGACACCGTCCGACGTATCAATCATGACTACCTGTGAATCATCCTTCGCTAGCTTCTCATTCTTTTTATAATGCCCTCTCTTTCTAAAATCGCGGCTGTAGCTGCTGCGTCCTTCACCCTCATCGACGCAAAAGCCTGTCCCCCCCTTGGCGCCGTCTTCCCAGCACCACAATCCCCCTCCCAAAGCTCCCTCGTCAGAAAAGCAGCATCCCTTCTCAAAGCAGGTCTCGATGCCAAAATCGGCGCGCAATTCAACACTTCAGCTCTCTCCATCGGTGTCAAGTCTCTTCACGAGGATGAGCCTTTATTTACGTATCAATGGACACCGCCTAATCCCGGCGAGGGCACTGATAAGGTAAACGAAGATACTGTCTTTCGCATTGCAAGTGGTTCAAAGCTTTTCACGGCTTTGGCGGCGCATATTAGTGATAAGATTGATTTGGAGGCTTCTGTGCTGAAGTATTTACCTGAGCTGAACAAGACGGCGGGGGATGATGATGTCTTTTCGTTGAAGTGGGAGGATATCACCGTGGGATCACTTGCTAGTCATCTTTCAGGCGTTGGTGTTGATAGTAAGTCGCCTTCTCACCCTCAACTTCCACGTCTAACTGTGAAAAGTGGCCCAGGATCTTGCAATCTTCGGTTCTGACCCATGGCAGCCTTTCGGTCTTCCTGAGGTCCCGAAAGGCGAGAAACCTAACTGCTCCGGCCTCCCTAACACTACCCCTTGTACTAGAAAGGATCTTCTTGAGCAGGTCAACCTTCGACCTCCGGTTTATGCTCCCTTCACCAACCCCATTTACTCCAACATTGGCCATGCTCTTCTCGGTCTTGTCATCGAGGCTGCTGAAGACATGCCCTTTGAGGATGTCATCAAGCGTGATATCCTTGATGTTGTTGGCATGAAGCACACTTATGTCGACAAGACTCCTCCCACGGATGATCTATTCATTCCTGAAAAGGAGCCTACGTGGAATGCAACTCTTGCTGTCTTTGATTCGTAAGTCACATGTACTCCTCCTTCTGTTCTCACTAACTGTTTCTAGCGCTGGTGGCATGTTCTCTTCCGTCTCTGACATGCTTCTCCTTGCCGATGGTATCCTCAGCAACAAATTTCTCACCCCCGTTCAAACCCGCAAGTGGATGAAGCCCGAGGCCAACACCGCTTCATGGGGCTACCAAGTCGGCGGTCCCTGGGAGATCCTTCGCGGCGACAACATCACCTCCGACGGCCGTCTCATCGACATCTACACCAAGAGCGGCGATCTCGGTCTCTACCACTCTCAAACTGTCCTCATTCCCGACTACGACATCGTCATCTCCATCATGTCCGGCGGTCTCGAAGCCACTGCAAACCCTTACGTCACCGGCACCATCCTCAGCGCAGTTCTCCAAAACCTCCTCCCTGCTATCGAAAAGGTCGGCCGTGATGATACAAAGGAGGCTTTTGCAGGAGATTACGAGGACAAAGAGACCGACTCAACCATTACATTCGCAATGGACAGCGGTCCTGGTCTCAAGATCAAGAGCTGGCAGATCCGCGGCTTCGATGTCCTAAACAACATCGGAAATTACAACTTCAACGCCCTCGAGTCCAACGCCTCCACAAAGACTCCATATGTCGACGCCCGCATGTATCCCAGCAACCTCAACAAGAAGGGCCAAACAGCATGGCGCGCTGTTTTCGACCGTACAAACTCCACAGTCAACGCAGAATACGATAGCGCCTTGTTCTTCAAAGACGGAACATGCCAGACCTGGTTCCAGCAAGATCGTATGGTATACGATTACCTACCTCTGGATCTGTTCGTCTTTGTTGAGGGTGAGGAGGGTGTTAGTGAGGCAGTGAAGAGTCCTGCTTTCAATGTTACGTTGACAAAGGTACGACAACCCGCGGAGAAGAAGGCGGCGGACGACAGGAATGCTGCCTGTGGGATGCGAGTTGGAGTGCTTGGTCTTACGCTTGTGGCTGCTGCGACGTTTATGAACTTGTTCTAATAGTTTGCAGGTCAAGTCCGGTTCTAAATATTGAAGAAAGGGTTGGTGATCGATGTGGAATGGATAGGAGTTTAATATTATGTATATATATCAGCTTTTATCATTCACCAATGAGACTCAATCTATTAATTGGAATACGCTGCTTAATCTAATTGGCCTAGACTCCAGTGAAATTCACGTGCAAGTGTCCTCGGGTGGTTCTATACAGATGGTCACCCTGTGGGGATCAGTTAGAGCCTCATGAATGTTACATCAAAAGATACTACCGGTGCTACGCAAGCATCATAGGTGCCTATCTAGTTTCATCGCCCTCTGACTCATACGGAGTGGCTTGAAACCATTAGAACGCTGCCTCCCTCTGCCTCAACCCTGCGACGTGGTCAATGCAGATCTCAAAGTTGGATTGACTCTGGCTTCTTGTTACGTGATTGGCTCTCGCGTATAACTGTCTTAACATGGCAGGTCTTTGAACTCGGCGCATGTCATTCACGAAACCAGGCAGCAAGGCTCTAGATAGTTGCAAAATGATTAAAAGGGTTCCCAGAGAATCAAATAATTGTCTTCTAAGAGTTTTTGATTCATTTGAACCGTTCGTCTCATTGTATTCAGCAAGTCATCACCCAAGATGGAAGACCAGCAAGACAGTATCATGAGCCAAGGCCTCTTCATCGGCCTGTTGGAAATGATATTTCCTGGCATGAGATATCTCCCCTACTTCGCCGCCTTCGCTTTCTTAGTCAAGTACGTTCTCGAATCTTGGTCCGAATCCATCACTGCACGGTTTATCTCAACCGTTGAAATTCACGCTCAGGATGAAACGTACAACTATCTTATGAATTGGGTCTCCCGAAACAACATCTCCCAGGACAATTATCGCCTCCAAGCTTCCGCTGCACTGAGTAACTCCTCCTTCACCTGGTCAGATGAGCAGGATGATAAACCCGACGTCGATGATGACGAGGAAGATGATCCCGTGGGCAGACAAATCAATGAGATGCGGTCTAAATCATCGACATCACTGAATAACGCTAAGCCGCTGTACTGGACGCCTGCTTTTGGTACACATTTCTTTCGATATGAGGGCCGCATGTTGGCGTTTACCAGATCGCTTGAGGGTACAAACTATACGTCTACACCGCGGCAGCCTGAGAAACTGGCCATATCCTGCCTTGGCCGAGACGCCACTGTCCTGAAACGACTGCTGTACAACGCTCGCATCGACTTTTCTGAGAAGCAAAAAGGAAAGACTGGTATTTTCCGCGCGACCAAGCTTTACAGTGAAGATGAGCTGTCTTGGACTCGATGCATGTCTAAAGCAACGAGACCCATGTCGACAATCGCCCTGGACGAACATCTCAAGCACAAGCTCATAAAAGACCTCCGTAGATATCTTGATCGTCAGACCAAACATTGGTATGCAACCAGGGGCATCCCTTATCGCCGCGGATATCTCTTCTCAGGTCCTCCCGGTACCGGCAAAACGAGCCTGACTCTCGCGGCAGCAGGTCTTATGGGTCTGGATATCTACATGGTCAACCTGAATTCCCCACGTATAAACGAGGATAGTCTTGCATCTCTCTTCCAGAAGCTGCCGTATACTTGTATGGTCTTGCTTGAAGACATTGATGCTACAGGATTGGCGCAGAGACGTGGCGCAGATACAGCGACAATGGGATCGCGAGGACGAAAGAAGAAGAGTGCAGAACGCCTCTCACTTTCAGGTCTGCTAAACATAATCGACGGTGCAGCTGCTCAAGAGGGACGCGTTCTGGTCATGACTTCAAATCACACCGAGAACATTGATCCAGCTCTTATTCGACCTGGTAGAATCGACTTTACGATCAACTTCCAGCTCGCTACATCAGAAGCAGCTGAGGCGCTCTTCACCCAGATGTACGACGCCCCCGATGTGGACCATGAGTCTGAGAAGAAGGCAGTAAAATCTTTACAGGATCAGGCGAGGCAGTTTAGAGATAAGATTCCGAATCTTGCTCTTAGTCCTGCAGCTATTCAGGGATTCTTGCTCACGCACCAGGAAGACCCTGATGGTGCTCTTGCTGCTGCTGATGAGTGGGTACGAGATGCTCTGAAGCAGAAGGATGTTGTAGTTGAAGAAGTCCCTGAGTCTGAGAAGGAAGTCACAGACTCTGAAGAGGATGAGGATAGTGATGGGGGCTCTGATACTTCATATAGGAAATGAGAAGTGGTTGTAACCATAAGTGTTGCTTCGTTAGATAGAAAAGTGTAAATAAACCTTCAAGACGAAGATTCCTTATCCAGTTCTTGTTTTGGTCTCTGCTTTGATGAGCTTTTAGCGTCACGCATTATTGGATATCGTGTATCTCTTCGATGTCCCTCGAACAGCAAATGGACTGAGAAGATGCTTTATGCCCTTTGACAGTAGTTCAGAGTTAAAGAAAGCAGATATGACAATTCGAGGTTCAGAAGTTGTGCTAATTACATAGGCATAGAAATCCCCAGACGCTCCGTGAAAGGACTATTCCAGATCCCTGTCGAGTTCAACTCCCTATAAACAGCCAACCACCTCTCCGACTCACGATACATGCTCTCCAAATCCCCCTTCTTAACAGTATCCAAATCCAACCCCCAATGAACCCTAACACCCCTCCCCTCTTCCCCCTTACACAACTCCCCCCTCATAAACTTCAACAACTCCTCCCCCGTCTTAACCCCAAACAACATATCCATCTCCACCATCATCGTCGTCCTCCCCTGCTGCGGAGCCAAAAACGCAATAGACTCTTTAACAAACCGCATAGCAAACGGCCCAGCTAGAAACCACTTCTTCTCACTAGCTGCTTTTTGGAATAATGCGAGGATGCGATCGACGATGGAGACTATGTCTTGGTTGGCATCGAAGGATAGTTCCATGGCGTAGGCTTTTACGTCGTCGACGGCGCCGATGTTGAGGACTTTGAAACTCTTGTCGATGTAGTGTTTTACGGGGAGGCTTTTCATGGCGGTTGTTATGATGCCCGGGCTGTGGAGCGGCCAGCGGTTGAGGATCCAGACGAGGATGTCTTCGACCCAGTGGTGTTGGGCGAGGAGACCTGCGAGCCAGTTGTCGAAGCCACGACCCCCTTCGCGTTTTGTAGCTTTTGAGCATGTGCGGATGGTGGTAACGGCGATATTTCGGCCGAGTGTTTCATAAGGGTTTAGATCAATCTCGAAGTAGTGATTCTGCAAAGGAGCAGAAGCAAGACCCCCTGCGAGTTGGGTCTTGTAGTCTTGCCAAGTCGTCAACGAGCGGACTTCGCTTAGGAAGAACGTGGGTACCACTTCGATGATGTAAGAGTAGACAATGCCGAGACAGCCCATTGCGATGAGTGCGGCTTGGAACCAATCATCATCCTGCTTAAGTTCCTGAGCGTCGCCTGGTATGAACTTGGCAGGATCCGTGATGCCATCCTTTGGCTCAATCTGATAAACCTTTCCGGTCTCAGAGACAAGGATGATAGCTCTGACGAGGCTGGCCAGGTTTCCAGAATCTTTACCGCTGCCATGAGTGCCAGTCGTTATAGCTCCGACAAGAGTCTGTCCATCATACGCTCCCATTGTCGCAAGAGCTTTACCCATCTTATCAAGCTGGGAGTTCAAATCCTTGATCGTGATACCACTCTCAACCAACACATGATCCGATGATTTAGAAGGCTCCTTTAGAGTTTCAGAGTTCAACTTCAAGAACTTATTCATGCCATGAGGATCAAGAAGAATCCCATCAGTAGGACAAATATTCGAGAAGGAATGTCCCGAGCCCACAGCCCTAACATTAAGTTTTTGCTCCCGTCCATCCTTGACAGCTTGAACAAGGTCTGATAAGCCCTTGGGATAACGTAAGGACTTGGGGGTGCATTTCTGTTGGCCGATGCAGTTTGCCCATGAGGTTTTAGGGACAGGTCGAGGCCTTACGAACTCGTCGCCGGGAGGCTTGGGGGCTCCTTCAATAGAGTCCTTGAGGTTTTTGATCTCTTGGAATAATTCTCCGTTCAGAGATGGGTCGATTGTACGACGGTGAATTTCTTCAGCGAGGGTAGTGTTTGTTCGATCATGATCAAACTTTCGAACGAGATCTGCTGCAGAGAGATTTTGGAGATCCATGATGAGGTGAAGTGGATAGAAGATTACTTGCGGAGGAACGATACCAATTATTATGCAGGATTGATAGGGTCATTGGGATACTTTATAAAGGTTCCTATGGCTGTCTAGGCGCCCTGCCTCAAAGAATGTGAAGAGGTCGACTGAGACATGTTGGCGGAATTTCCATTCCTCATTGGACGAATATACGGCGACTACGCAAGCCACAGCCGAACTAGCGACTTGGCACTTCTAAAAACGAAAGCTCGCAGAATCTATAGCTGGCTAGACCATTATATGGATCAGCTGCGTGCCCGAGAGTTTGGGGAGCTGAAAGTCAATGCAAAGTTATCACAGTCGAAGCCCTTTGATCACAGACCAGTTCCAGGGCTAGCTGCTTGAAGACATTCAGCTTTCAAAGTGGTGCATTATGTCTCGCTGTGTGGCTGCCGTTGGCCTGATTTGGAACGGCTGAATAGTTCAGCTCACCACATCAAGTTCCCAGTCTCAGGCTCACGCACCTCCAAGTTGCTTACTCTAAAAGCCTAATAGAACAAGAGAAGCGATCTAAGTAAAGTCACATGGTCAAATTCTAGGATATCCTCTTCTACAGCTGGCCTAATGGCACCACGCGTATTTACAACCAGGACTGGGAAGATAATACTTCCATCGGGTGAGAAGTAAGTCATGTTGATTATCGAGATCATAGTCTCATCATCTCAACAAAATCATATACAAGAAGTATTAATCCAACCAGGCCCAGCCCAGCCCTCATCACTGCTGTCCATTAAACCCCGTAAACCCATTAACACCATTCCCCAACGTATCAAAACCAGGATATATCTGGCCCCAATTAACATACTCCGTCTGCGGCGTCATACCCCCGGTAGGAATAAGTTGATCGGGCATTATCTGCGGATACATAACCCCATTATTCCAAGCCTGCACATCCGCCCCATCCATCCCCAGCATCAGCCCCTCAAACCCAGTAGCAGGGACTACCTCATTAACCGTCTCAGGAACTTGACTCCCCGGTAAAGCAGTCCTAACAGTCCGCACACTATCTCTGTGACCGAGCATCACGCTGCCGCTCTCTTCAGACCCATCGTCCATTACAACGCCGGAATCAGGGCGGGGCATTATGCCGCGAGGCTTGCGAATGCTCTGTGTTGCTTGAGAGCGGATTATATCGTTCTTTTTGTTGCTGCGGTTTGTGTAAGGCATGCTTTGTGCGTTGGCGATGCACTGGTCTAGAGTCTCGACGAAGCATTGGTAGAATTTTGTGGAGAGGGTTTCGAGGGTGGCGGGGTTGGAGATTTTGTCGAGGAGGGAGTATTTGAGCTGGTCGAATGCTTCGCGGTACTTGGCTTCTACTTCGAAGTGCTCGATCACCGGTGTGTATTCTGCAAGAATGAGCGCCCATCCTTCAAAGCTTACGAGTGACGACGACTTACCGTATGGTCGAACATCACTATCATCGTCATCAGGAAACACAATGTTCCAGATCTCTTTCCACTGAACCTCAGGTGAAGTACCGCTGGCTCGTTTTCTACTGAGAAGCTTCGTCGCAGTCTGAGGATCAATACCACTCTCAGCATCAGCATCAGCGATGTCGCACATATACTCCTTCGGCAAACGCTGATGATCTCGTAATTCTTTTCGCGTGGGAAAGTCGCGACTACATCTATCACAGACAAAAGCAGACGGATCGTCGCGCTTATGCTGCTTGACGATGTGTTGCCTTCAAAACGTTAGTAACAGTCGAATGTAAGATTGTGATTACTAACCTGAGCTCTGCAAATTTGGGAAAATAAGTCATCGCGCAGCTATGATGATCCCTCACATTGAACCGATGAGGATTCCTCTTTCGGAACGGACAACTCAATCGAAGATTCTCATCTTCCTTAGGATTCGGTCGTGAGCGCTTGGTCGGCAAGTATCCTGATCCTTCACCATCGCTAAACTCATCGCCTTCGTCTTCACGTCTCCCTTGCTTCTTCCTCTTTCCGCCCCGACGATCGCCATTAGCGTCTTGGGATGGTGTAGAGGACGAGCTTGCAGTTGACATTGTGTGCGACAATTGACCATCGGAAGCAGATTTCCAAATATGCTGACTTATATCTTGGGTGAAGTTGGATACGAGGCTTTGAACCTTGTCTTGAGGAATTGAGACGTCGTTGAGGTCGACGCCGTAGATGACCTGAAGTGCGTAATTGAGCACTGAGTTTGCATCCTCTTGCGACACTTCTTCAGAGTCATCTTCATCATCATTAGAAATATCATCTGTATGATGCGACTCTGTTGTTGGCGTAAGAACCCTCTCCTCCTTTACAAACGACTCTGTACTGGGGCTGCGAACGTAAGCGACACGATCGCACGGAAGCATCGGAAGACTCACCTCTCAGGTCTGACCTCTTGAACAACAGGTCTTCCATGCGCCTCATTCAAATTCCTAATCTTGATATCAAATTCAGGGTATCCCGTAATAATCGCATCATCATCCTCATTAACAAACGTCGAGCAAGTTCCGCTAGACGGATTATGTCGATGGCAGATACGGCTCGCAGGCCTCGACCCATCCAGCGTCGCAGCAGCAAACTGCTCCTGGATCGAGCTCGCATACGTGGTACTAATCGGACTCGCCAACGTAGAAAGCGAATGCGTCGTCGCAGAATCAGGTACATTCGCTGAAGAAATACTACTCATCGACGACTCCGTCGGCGATCTGAGACGAAAAGCCCCAGGGGTGAAGTGTAAACTCTCAGGTACTTTTTTGCCATGGCGTTGGTTTAAAGAGGGAAATTTGCAGAGTGGTGCGTCTCTCATGCGGAGAGGAAGATGGTGAAGACCAGCTTCGCCGATGTGGTTATTATCTGCCATTGTCGCGATGCGTTTTAAAAAGAAATGGAGAAATTCTGGAGGGGTTTGTTAGTTTAGGTGTGCATAAACGCTGACGCCATTGAGGATGGCATGTTTTGGGTGTGTTAAACTTACAGGGTGAGATTAAAGGGTTATTTTATGCGAACTTGTAATACAGATGAAACAAGGAACAAGGTCAAAGGAGCGTCGAGAGGGTAAAAAAGACGATTGAAGGAGTGAATTAACCCGGCAGGTTTGACAATAATTATGATCAATGATCTCTGAAACCGAAGAAAGAGAAGGCGTAAGCAGTGTTATATTAATGGAAACAGGATTAAATAAGGGAGAGAGGCAAGTCGGACATCCGTTTCACCTCATCTCACTCCCTCCCTCTCGCACAGGTTGCCTCGCCTGAAGCCTGCATCCAAAAGTCCTAGACTGTTGATCTAATTGGCAAGGCCGTTTTATTCTGGTCCACTGCGCTGGTATGAATGGGGTAAGACTCGAGATGATCCTTGACAGAGACAAGCTCTGATTCGCTCGTGATGGCCGTTGTTGCATTGGCTGTGTTGCTTGTTTTCCAGGCACCAGAAAAAACTGATGAACTAATCAGCCCTACGGTTCCAGTGGTTCCCTATGGTTCGCTCTCGGGTCAGCGCTTGTAACGGTCTTGGTGGCTGGCTGTTGCCATCGTGTTCAATTTCACATCCCCAGGCTGATGTGCTGTCGCTTATCGAATGCACATGATTTAACATTATCGCTTAAATACATGAGTAACAGTAACGACGCACAGCATAATGCAAGCAATTTACTAGACTGAATATGCTTTTAAATATGACGCCCGTTTAGAGCATGAGCTGGCTTCTCCCAGTGAGACCCATGCATCATATGCGCAGCTTCAAACCGCAACTCACTCTCCCAGCTTGAGGATCTCAGCAGCTCTCAAAACAGCCTTCGCACTCCTTTCAACCCACTCCTCAGCCTGCGTCAAATTCCCCTGATCCAAACTATCCTGCACCGCCGGAAAAACATCTGCGCCATATCCACTATCTAGCCCGGGCGCACTAACAACATTATAAAACGAAAACCTACCCGGCAGCAATCCCTCACTCGCAAAACCTCTGCTAAACGCCTTGTACCTCGCATTAACAGCGCTGAGCAGAACAGTATCGTTCAAGGCTAACGCTTGCTTGGCTAATGTAGAAATGCGCTTTCCTGCTCCTTCAAAGGAGGATACTGCTGAGGAGAGGGGAGATAGGTCAAGGTCGTAGGAGGGAAAACGGTCGGTGAGCTTTTCTTCAAGATCCTCAAAGATCTCGCGGAGGGCGGTGCCGGCGTGGGTTAGATCGAAGGGGATGAGGGGATCGTCGGCGATGTGGTAGGTTAGGAGAGTGACGAATTGACCCATTGCTGTGTGGAGATGGAAGCCTGGGTCTGCGTACTCGGTCATCCAGCGGTGGGTATCATAGAGACTGAGTTATGTCAGTTGGCATTATGGTAAGCCTAGTGGAATGCTTACGTATGGTATGCGTAAACGGCATCTTTAGGACCAGGACCTCCAGCAATATCAAGCTATTAACAGTCAGTACCGTTCCCAATCAGATAACACGTTACACTTACAGAAGTGATGCCGTTGTGGTAGAAAGCAGCATAATCACTACCACTACCCATAGCAGGTAGAACACCCTCGGTAGCATTGAACCAAGCATCATACAGCGTCGGCCCAGCGCCATAGCCCTCAGGGAAGATGATCTTCTTCATCGTCTCGATAGCAATAGTCTGAATCTCACCTGATCCAACAATCTCTGCTCGCGGACCAGAAACAGCAGTGTCGAGGTTGATATATGCAACTGTCTTCTCGATAAGTTCAGGAAGATGGTCCTCTACCCATTCTGTACTGCCCATGAGACCAAACTCTTCAGCGTCCCAAGAAGCTAGAATACTGCAACGTCGTTAGTTTTCATCTTAATTTGGGGTTGGGGAGTGAAATCACATTGTTCGACGAGGCTTCCATCCGTTTTCGACGAGCTTCCCAAAAGCCTTGGCCATCTCAATAAGCAACGCACCACCCGACACAGCATCCGCCGCACCACCAGCCGTCCAGCCATCCCTATGGTTCCCAATAATAACATACTCATCCTCATTCGTGCCATTAATCGAAGCAATGACATCCCACGCCGGCTCAAGCCTCGTATCCATGATATTCACAAGATTAAGCGTAGCTCCCGGTGCAGGACCACTATGATACGTTACGTTTGAAAAAGCACCCTTGTAGTTAGTTCTGTTCACTGTTTCGGCAGAGAGGCCGTGGTTGTCAAGGGCGTGCAGGAGTTGAAGACCGTCGCGGGGGGAGATGGGGATGGATGGGATGGAGGGCCCGTAGGGGGTTATGTCGGCGCGGGGAGAGTCTTTGTGGGAGGCGTAGCCGATTGTTGAGGGGTCACCGAAGGAGAGGGAGCCCCAGCGGGTGCTGCCTCTTTGGATGGAGGAGGGATGGCGAGCAGGGCCGTCTGAGCTGTGTCAATATGTGCTGATATCTAGTGATTCTTCAAGCTGACCTGGGTAAGCGAGATAGCCGTTGGCTTCAGTGATCTCACCGTCCTCGAGAGGGTCTGTGTAGAGAATAGTACCGATCATGCCATGAGCCTGCTATGAATTAGCATCTGACTCTTCATGGTCTGCTGGTGGAAACTCACCTCGGCGTTCTTGATCTTGACTCCACGGTTCGCTCCGCCATATTGAGCCAGGGCAATCTTTCCCTTCAACTCAACGCCAAGATCCTTAAGCTTCTGATAGTCTTCTCTCGAACCACGTCTATTACCCATGGTTAGCCATGTCGACATCACCTAAAGGAATTCCTTACCCAACGTAAACATATTCAGCATTGACCCTCCCACTGCCAGAGAGCGCATGATACGCAACCTGCTCATTAGGATTTCTCGTCTGCTCATCAACATCCAACTTATCCTCCAACCTCTGAACATCATGCACGCTCCCATCAGGCCTCTTCAAGCTAAGCGTACTCTCAATTGGCTCCGTATACGTGATCCAATACTCATCAATCCAAGATTCCCAACCTGCGTCGATCCACTTCTTCTGCGTCCACTCTGCTTGGGATCTGTTATGGCCTGCGAGACGATAACCGGAGGTGTAGTAGAGAGACCAGTCTGAGATGGAGTTGTTATCGAAGGAGTTGACAAGAAGAGTTTCGACATCGGTGAGGACAGGAGGAAATTCTACGACATCTCGCTTAAGATGACGACTTTGAGAGGTACGTGCTGATCGACGGGCTCGAAGAGCGGAGAGTTCATCTTTATCGGGGAGACAAGCGTATACACACGCCGCAGCAACAAGACAAGTCGCAAGATTCCTCGCCATGATTCCCAAGAGTATCTCAACAATCGTAACGAGCCACTTCAGAGCACACAACAGAGAACTACATCATACTTATACTACCCCTCCAAAATCATGCTTGGCACATCTCGTGCGGGGGATTCACTTACACGCAGTCACGATAAGCTAGCGCTTACACCGCATCTCTGAAAGAGGAATGTCAGGTTCACGAGAGCATTGAATTTCCATTAGGTGCACGATAAGATGTTGCGTCATGCGACGAGGGATTGCTTGGCTTTGGTTGACCTTCCGTCTTGGGTCTTGATCACCGCGTAGCGTCGTATCATCATGATGCGGGGTTGAGGAACTTTTTTAATAGTCCGAGGATGCCGTGAGTTTAACGTGTTTAAGCTTGTTTTTTGAGGTGTTTATCGTGTGAGTTAGACCCGGTTTATGTTTGCTAGTCATCTGGGCTGTTTATTAGCCTATTCTTTAGCTTTACGGTGTTCCTCCAGCTTGTTCCACTGCTCCGTGTGTATGCAGTGTTCGTGTCTCAGTGGCCAATGGAGATGAAAAAAGTCATGATGTAACTGAAGCTTGTAAAGTCATTCAATGAAAGTGCTATCGCTATTTGTTCCTCTAATCAACGCCAGGCCATTGCCATAAAATATTGCACCAGTCTCGTCCTTTGCTTTTGTTCCTCCTGGTTATCCAATTTTGCCAACCTTTCCCGTACAATCCTGCTAAGTATCTCATGACTTAGTTCCTAGGCTCAACAATCATGGGCCCGACGCCAGAAGACTTCTCCTTACTCTCCCTCTCCTCCAAAGAACTGCCATCCTCCTCATCATCCGCCTTCTTGCTCTTCCTAAATAACCTCATGAACCTCGCCCAGCCCCTCGCCATCCAGTTATAAACCGCCACAAAAGGCGGCGCAAAGAAATACACAACCTTGGCAAACCACTCATCAGGGAAGATCCTAACCAGCACACCCCACGGCAGACTAAACGCAGCAATAAGAATAGAAATAGCCCACTGCACACCATTCAGACCATCGGTGTCAATGTCAAAGACACGGCCTCCAATGAAAACGATTCCGATCTGGAGACCGACCATAATGGCGTTGATGAGGATGAAGAACAGGTTGCGGTGGATGCCGACAAAGACGTTGAACTTGTTGTCGAGACGACGGCAGTTGAGCTCGTTGAAGATCTGCATCCAGACGAACATGTTGAAGATTATGGTGTCGAGCTGGAGCTTTTCGGCGGCGATGGAGGTGTTGTAACCGAGGATGGAGTCGCCGGCGAAGTAGAGAACCAGAACTACGACGACTTGGAAGATGGATTGGCCGATGATCATCTTCCACATCTGGAGTTGTTAGTGGTTGACGTGGAGGGGAGGGAAGAGTTGACTTACGTTCATGGTGATGAGGGGGGCGGACTTGGGTTGGGGAGGTCGGTCGAGGATGGAGTCCGTGGGAGGGTCGGTGGCCAAAGCGAGGGCAGCCATGGTGTCCATGATAAGATTGATCTACAGAGGTCAGTACCACCAAAGACATCTCAAGATGGAGTAACTTACCCAGAGAAGCTGAACGGCCTTGAGAATAGGCTCCATCTTATCGTCATACATGGATGTAACAAAGGAAAGCAGAACGGCGGTGATGTTGACGGTGATTTGGAACTTGACAAGTCAGTACGTATCAAACCTCAAACACATAAAACATACCTGTAAGAACTTCTGCACCGCATCGTTGACAGCACGTCCCCACTTCAGCGCAGTAATGATCGAAGCAAAGTTATCATCCATAAGGATAATCTCAGACGCCTCCTTCGCAACCTCTGTCCCAGAAATACCCATTGAGAATCCGATATCCGCTGCCTTGAGCGCAGGAGCATCATTAGTACCATCACCAGTCACAGCGACTGTTTCGCCCAAGACCTTGAGGCGCGTGACAAGAATCCGCTTGTCGTCGGGTGAAGAACGAGCTAGGACTTGAAGACGAGGAATGATCTTGTCAAGCTCTTCCTCGGACAGCTTGCGGAAGTCTGGACCTTCCATGACGATGCCGTCGGTGAAGATGCCGCACTCTGTGGCGATAGCTCGTGCTGTGACGAGGTTATCGCCCGTGACCATGCGTGTAACAACACCAGCGCGTCTGGCGTTCTGTACAGCTTGGGGGACACCTTCTCGAACAGGATCCTGAATACCAACAATACCAAGAAGAGTCAAGTCACCAAGATTCTCAAGATCAGGCATCTCCTCAAAGTCCTTGTATACCAACCCAATAGTGCGCAGCGATTTCCTCGCAAAAGCCATGATCGCATCATCAGCAGCCTTGCGATCCAACGGCTCAACAGCACCAGTGGATGGGTTAACCTCAGTAGAGCAGAAGCTAACCATGATCTCCGAAGCACCCTTGATGAGAACCCTGTACCCAGCCTGAACCTTGATCACAGCGAGCATGTACTTCTTGACAGAATTGAAGGGCTCGATGAGGACGATTTGTTCATTCGCTCGTGCTTCGGAGAGGGACTGCATGCCGAGATGGTCTTTTGCGAGTTGGAGCAGTGCGGTTTCGGTCTTGGAGCCGATGAATGCGGCGTCGCCTTCGTTGGTGCCTTCGAAGGCGGTGGAGTTTACGGCGACGGATTGGGTGATGAGTTTGCGGGTGTCGGGGGAGAGGTTGGAGGCCCAGGTGGGAATGTCGGAGGTGAAGCTGGAGGAACCGAAACGGCCGGCTGTAACTGTCATTTTATTCGTGGTCTAGGACGTTAGAAGACGTGTTGTGCTGGGAGAATGTGACACATACCAAAGTTCCCGTCTTATCGGAGCAGATGCAGGTCGCGTTACCCATAGTTTCACAGGCTCTAAGAACACGAACGAGGTTGTTCTCCTTCAAGAGGCGCGTTGTCGCAAAGGCAAGCGCAAGAGTGACAGCGAGCGGCAAACCCTCAGGTACAGCGACAGCAATGATGGCAATAGCCACGACGAGAAGATCAACAAAAGTCGAGGCCTTCTCCTCAGCTGGCCGGTCATCACCAGGAAGAGAAGCACAGAAGCGGAAGAGGAGAATGAAGAACATGAGAAGTGAAGCACCGCCACCAAGCTTAGCGATAGCAACGGCAAGACCTTCGAGCTTCTTCTGGAGAGGTGTAGACTCGATATCTGTTCGGACAGACATCATGATCTTACCGAAACTGCTGTTCACACCGACGGAGGTAACAACAAAGGTTCCCATGCCTTCGAGGACTCGAGATCCGGAGATGATGAACGGATCAGGTTCCTTAGTGCGCATAGGATCGTCGATGAAGCACTTCGCACCAGGAGTCTTCTTCAGTGCGTCAGACTCGCCAGTGACAGTCGACTCGTCGCACTTGACGTTATGGCCATCGATGAAGATACCATCAGCGGGGATCAAATCACCCGGCTCAAGGTTCAAAACATCGCCAACAACGACATCAGCGACATTGACAAGCATCGATTTGCCCGATCTGATAACCTTGACCTCGCGATCATCCTTCTTAGTGTTGAGCTTCACAAACGCCTTTTCTTTCTGCCAATCGTTATGCGAAGCAACAACCACAACGATGAGAACAGCGCCCAGAATCGCAACACCTTCAACCCAATCAACAGGCGTAGGATCACCCGGTTTATGCGACACACCAAAAGTCTCATATAAACCAAGCGCAAGAGAAATCGTCCCAGCAACAGTCAACATGATAAGCACCGCTTCCTGGAACGTAATCCACGCCAATCTCCAGATTGACTTTGGTTTCTTGGGGGGAAGTTGATTGCGACCAAAGACTTTGATCCGAGGACAGTTCTGGGTATTCAGCTCATCAACGCTAAGACCTGCTTTCAGATCGACGTTGAGACTGCGAGCCAAGCCCGGCAGCCCGCCGAGACCTTTGAGGACATCGAGGGATTTGGGGTCGAGTAATTGGTTCAAGACCTCAGGGCTGTGGTTGAAGGGGTTGTTGGGATCGTGGGGAAAGCGCTTCTCGTTGCCAGCATCGAGATATTGGGGAATTTCAGCGGTGTTGATACTAGGAACAACAGTGGTGTCTCCAGCTGAAGAGATGGTGCCTGCTTCGCTGATGGATCGCTGGCGAGGATCCAGCAGGGCTTTTGGGTCAAGATGGCCAGACATTGTACCTTAGTCTAGGCCCCTTGGCGAAAGAAGTGTAGTGGAAATGAGTGAGCTCCAAACCAGTGAGCTACGATGGGTGAGTCATGGTGGTTGAGTACGTGGGGTTTTTCACTTTATATCTAATGTCTATCACTCAGCTAACATCATTTTCCGCGTCTAAGTTTAAAAGCTTAGTTTGAGAGCTACAGGGGAGCTGTTGCCGGTACCAACAAAGGAGGTGTACAGTCCCACCAATGGATCAACTCTAGAAGATCTGATAAACGAAACAAGTGCTTATATCATCGGAGAGCGGAAGTCCGAGATCTCAATGGAGCTAAGATCTGCGGGGGTGCAGCAGGGGAGCTCTTGTCAACAGCCAATAAGACACCACAGTGAGTGAAAGGGTGAGTTATGTAATCGGAGACGGAAATGAAGATTGGAGCTCTGACCGTAGCTTGATCTTGTTTCTGCTGCATCTGCACAGCCTCCCTCGATGATACCGCCAAATCAAGCTTATTTAGTGACGGGTATGTGTTGTAGTTATCAGATCCCCCCCCCGCAATATGAGAACCTCGCTTGTTATTTAGCTTTACGTTAAGGAATTTGAGTGCTGATCCGATCGTACCCAGCTCCAAGGTTTACCTTGGGTTACAGCACTTCACACTACCCTATAGCTTGGGAGGCCTGTTTTGACAGATCGAGATTTGGGATCAAGATGAAACGTCGACTCGTTTGGACGCTTCAAGCCTATTCTGTCCTTTCCAACTACTTTTGCATTCTCAATTGAGAGACACGCGGAGTAAAAGTTCCCTCTCAGGCCTCAGCGGTAAATGCGCGAGACAATCATTAATGATTTGATCTTGATCCCTGTCTCGCTAACACTCTAATTCAGCAGATCCACGTGCCAACTGTACTGCACACTAGGTCTAGCACCAACACATTACATTTTCTGCCCCACGGAAACCCGCCACTCCGTCAATCTCTCCCCCGTCTCACTTCCGTCTCTCCGATTACACTGCATCCCCTCGCAATGCCTCCCCGACGAGCCTGCGACACATGCTATAAGCGAAAGGTAATAAAAACATGTTTTGTTTCCCATCCTCTACGTCATTTGGCATCAACAATTATAATAACCCTTGCTATAGATTCAATGCCTGATCAAAACACAAGGTGATCCATGTGACTGGTGCGACAGCCAGGGGCTCACATGCACCTTTGATAGAGTGATCCAGAAGGATCCAAACAAAAGGTAAGCTCATTAAGCTTGTTTGCCAAGGCTGAACCGTTCCATTGGGTGCTTCAGACTGACCCCTTTCAGAACTACTTCCGATGTCGTCCAGGAACTATCACGCCGCGTGGAAACCCTCGAGGAGGCGCTTCAGACAGCATTGACGAATAGCACAAACATGTCTGTTGGAGGCCCCTCGCCATGGTCTGAACCAACAAGTCTTCGCTTCGCTTCCTCCCCAATCACTCGTCAGCCGGTGATCAGTCCGATTGGAGTATCACCTACAACGCGCGCAAAGCCAGTTTACAAATTATGTCGCTGCCACATCGGCACAAACTGGTACTTCAAAGGAATTGGTATTCTTTCAAATCGCGGCTGGCAGTGGATTTCAGACGGTGCAGGGGAGCGCGTCTTTCTCGAGAATTTCGACATTTTCGGTAATCCTGCGCCGCCGCTTGGCTCTGTTTCATTTTCTGAAACACCGAGGGTTCTGCCGCCGAGGGCTATCTGCGCGCATGTCGTTGAGTTATTTTTCAAGTCTAAAACAGCTGTTATCTTTCCCTTTTTGGAGAGAGGCCTCTTTGAGGGAACGTTGAGCAGGGCGTTTGACGAGGGGGTTGTTGATTTGGGCAGGAGGGTGCCTGCCGAGGCTTGTCTTTGGGCTATGATTGCTCTTGTTGTGAGGACGACTGATGCTCAGCAGTTGGGGTTTTCTTTTGAGCCGAGGGATTGTGTGAATGAGGCCTCGAGGTTGTTGGGTGTTGTGAGTGGCATTACTAGCTTGGACAGTTTGCAGGGAACTCTTCTCCTGGTGAGTAGACTCAACCTTTCTGAGTATGGAGATCGAAACTTACAAAATTCAGTGGGCAAGTCAAAAGACAAGAGGACAATGCCGTGAAGCAGCAGTCAGCTTCGCAAGCGCCTGTCGCATGGTATGTGATCTAGGTGGCCATTTCGCTCTATCACGACCAGCAATATTCCCCCAACACATTCCAACATTCGACGATCAAACAAGGCTGCACATCCGGAGATTGTTCTGGATATGTTATTGTTATGACAAGGACATGTCTCTACGAACAGACAAGCCGCCACTGCTCACTTCAGATCACTGTGATATAAGTGATGCTGAAGATCAGACGCTATGGTACAGTCATCCACGAGATACAAACCTCGCGAGAATCAAGGAAAACGCAAGCAACATTCTATGTTCTCCAAGAGCGTTCAAGTACACGGAAGGCGAGCTTCTTGCTCATGTTCGACAGCTTGATGATGAGCTTGAGGAATGGCGCTTATCAGTCGATCCACGCTATCGGCCCAGACTATCAATCCTATCAGACTTGTCGTTCTCACTACCTGCAGCTATGAATTTGCAAGATCGGACGTACCTCATAAATCTGCAGCTCGATTACCTCTTCACTATTATCAACATCCATACACTGGTTCGAAAATGCGGGGACTTGGAGGAGAATCTTCCAGATGATCTCCACAGCGTAGTCCATTCCAGCGCTGATCTCTCCATCGAAGCAAGCCGTTCCATTTTTCGAATATTAGACACGATAGTGGATCTCTGGAAAGAAGACTCATTATGGATAGTCTCGCACTATGCGCCTATGGCTGCGATGCCACTCTTCATGAACATTCTCATCCACCCGCTTGGTTCTTCGGCAGATAACGATTTGCATATCTTATCGTCGATAAGCAAAATCACGCGAAAGGTGCCCTCTGACAGGCTTCCGATGGAAGAGATTGAGCATATTCAGGAGATTAGTGAGTTTGTTATGGAGCTTGTACGATTAAGTCATAGTGCGGCGTGGAAGGTCAAACGGGGCGAGAGAGAGCATGACCTTGATATTATTCATACATAGGAGTATAAATAGAGAATAAACAATTGAAATGGTTACTCGATTCTCAACTAATAGTTGGGATGCTCGTCTCATGAGCCAGGGTACATCCTTCACTGTACTACTGATACTAACATAAGTGAAAAGGGTTTGGTATGTAAGTCATATATATTCATGCGATGCTATCCATGACTATCCTTTGAACTAGTTTCTGCCAAGAGACCAATCTTACATAGGTGGAATCTGATGATCGACCGGATGCTTCCATCTTGACGTATAAAGAATGGGTCTAAGGCGAAGCTGTTAGATCTGAACGCCAACATCCGGGAATTACATGACTTACTCGATAGCATATTATCATTCTCAGCAAGCATTTACTCCTCGCCCATAAGGTGCGACAAGTCCCGAGGACACTTGCGTCCACTGCAAATCCACTCCCCAGCAACCTTCTTACAAGAACACTGCCTCTTCTCCAGCCCACTCTCCTCAGTTGGCAGACTTCTCGGACACGTGCGGCCACCACACAACCACTCATCTCCAACCTTGTGGCACGAGCACTGTCTCTTCTCAAGCTTGTTCTCCTCGGGAAGATCGCGGGGACACTTGGGCCCGCCGCAGAGCCACTCGTCGCCGACCTTGTGGCATGAGCACTGGCGAGGGACGAGGTCGCGCTTTACTTTGTCGTAGCACTTAGTGCCGGTGCAGATCCAGTCGTCGCCGACTTTCTTGCAGACGCATGAACGGGCTTGGATGTCGCTTGGGGAGGAGGGTGCAGCGACGGTGAGGGTTGCGAAGAGGGCGACTGCGAGGGGGAGGAACTTCATTTTGGCGGTTGATGAGTTGTTCAAAGAGAAGATATTCGTTATTGGTTTGTTTGATTGATTCTGAGTTGAAAGGAATTGATATTTGGCAGCGAGATTGTTGTTCTTTTATACTTGAATCTTCACGATCAACACCACGATATTCCAACCTCCACAGTCAACGCGATAGCCCGATCAAAAGATCCTAGAAAGATGTACCCAAAATAAGCTTCTTCACACATTTTCGGAAGTCGGTCCAGTGATAAGTCTGGCACTTTTGCTCTCCGTGTTCCTTTTGACTAGCGTCTAGACCGAAAATGGAAGGTGAAGCAACGTCAACCCGCCTCTGCATTCGCTGTTACCATAGCATTGGCTCTGCAGTTGTCCTTACCATGGTATTGGAGATGCTCAGCGTCGTATTTGATAAGTATCGACTGATCGAGACTAAGTTGGGGGCCGAAGTTGAGGTTATTCATAAGGTTCTTTGTGGTGGGTTGATTCTAGGCTGATGGGATTTATGTTGCCAAGGAATCCTTCGGCGGGAAGAGAATGGGGACTAAACGAAAACTACAGAAGTTCTTCTGCTGACCAAGACCTTTGTTTGAATCAATTGAGAAGGTAGTATTTGCATCTGACACAACTTGGGTTATCTGGATCTCCTTAGAGGAGGGCACGCTTCTAGGGCCACGCTAAAACACAAGACAGGCCTCATTGCCAATCGCCTAGCTAATATAAGTAAATATACTTGCTAACTGTCACGTCACTGTGACCCACAAGCATATCCTCCTCTAAGGAGATATCAGCTACGGGCGATCCGTTCGTCAGCGGCAAATAAGTTCGGGACATGAAATCAATGTCCTCAGGCCAAGTCAGTACCTAATCAGTGAAATCAGCTAACATGATGCTCGATACATGATTCGCAACGAACACGAGAATAACGTGGCTTATAAATCTCCAGACAAAGCTGCTGGCAGAGATGTGAGCCAACGTTGAATCATGCTTAAATAGCAAACAGTTACGGAGTAAAACAAGCTTGATCCGCATCTCTATCTACGCGCACGTTCCACATCGTAATGCAACCTGCCATGCCAAATTTGGAAAAGGGTCGATTCGGAAACGCACAACAGTTCCCGCTGACTGGCAGGGTTCATAGTGGCGATGGCTGTCGATTGGTTAACTAGCGAGACAGAACGGGCCCTCGGGGTAATACTGATGATTGTGCATATGAAGCGACAGGGTTTGTATCTATGATACGTTGTAGTCGGCCGCTGCTATACTGGGTTATGCCGATATCTACAGATCAGCTGACCCTCATGTAGTGTTGGAGGAGAACCAGTTACTCGCTCTTTCGAAAGTCAGAGCTCCACGGCTTCCTCTTCGTCATGGCAGATCGCGACGAAGTGGTGCGAGATAGCTTCACACCATCTAGCTCGGTCGAGGTAATAACAGATACCACAGGAGGGGGCATCTTGCTGCCACATTGGCAAGACTTGGTGGTGGAGATAGTGCCTCGAAGTTGCTGAATGACTTTTTCCTCCTCCTTCTTCTCCTCCTGAGCGCTCTTGGTTGCATTATCAAAGTCTCTAGAGAGCTCCTTGGTGGCAGCGTCAAGTGTATTGATCTTTGTGGCGAGAGGGTCGACGTCGTTTGACTTGGTCAAATTGCACTTGCCCTGGTTCTTTTCCACTCTATTCAAGTAAGCATTCATGCTTCCTTGTGTTTGAATTAGGCTTTTAATAAATTAGTTAAGCTCTTATATAGAAGGGAAATATATTCTTACCGTTGGAAGGATCCCTGCCACTGTTCCTTGAGCTCCTTATTATCATTAAGTGCTTTTTCCAGTTTCTTCCCCAGCTCATCAATTAGTTGCTTATGGGACTCTAGCTTTTCTGTTTAGCGACTGTTGTGCTTCCTTTAGCTGTTGTAGTACTTTCTGCAGAAGTCGTAGTGCTGCCCTCAGCAGCTGCTGCGGTAGTAGTAGTTCCATCAGTCGTCGTAGTGCTCTCTCTCAGTGAAGTTACGATAGTGGTACTGCTCTCTCCTGGTGAAGTTGTGATAGTAGTAGTGCTGTCACCAGAAGTTGTTGCGCTTAGTCCAGATGTTTTAGTCCTGCCTTCTGATGAAGCAGCCATGACAGTTGTGCTATCCTTGGTCGTCGTACTGCTGTCTTCGGACGAAGCCGTGGTAGACAGCGCAGCCCCACCAGTTTCTGTTGTTGTGCTAGCATCAGTCGTTTCAGTGCTGTATTCCGATGAAGTGGTCGTAGTTATAGCGCCGCTATCAGATGGAGTCACGGCAGTAGTCGTAGTATCCTGATTTGTGCTCGTGCTGTCTTCAGATTTTGTGGTAGTAATGATTACGGACGAAGTTGCAATGGTAGTGGTGCCGTCACCAGATGTTACAGTGCTACTTTTGACTAATGTAGCACCATCATCTGTTGCTGATGTTGTTGTAATGGGCTCAGAAGATGAGTTGGTACTGTCACTAGTCGTAGAGCTTCCCTTCGGCCGTTGTGCCGCCCACAGATACAGGCGTAGTGCTATCTTTGGTTGTAGTTGTTGCAATATCCTGGGATGCTGATGCCGTGCTCTCCTCGGTTGTAACTGTTGTGCTGTCTTGAGACACCGTTGCGATTTCGGTTGAGGTAGTAGTTGCACCAACTTCACTGGTAGTTTCGGTTCTGGTTGTTGTCTGTGCGATCGTTGCAGTATTGTCGATGGCAGTTGAAGTTTCAGTACCAGTCTCAGCCTCATTTATCTCGGTGGCAGTAGCACTTTCAGCAGCTGAGGAGACAGCAATAATCGTGGTGGTTGTGTCAACGGCCACAGAAGTACTGCCTTCAGCTTCAGACGAGGTCCCGGTGGCGATAGTAGTTGTTTCGATTATATTTGAAGTTTCAAAGTCTGTCCACGACTTTGTACTTGCAGCCGCTGTATCGATGGTAACCGAAGTTGCTGTACTGATCTCGTCTACATTTGTCACCGCGGTAGTGACCGCCTCGCTCTCGGTCGAAGTTGTCTCCAAAACAACAGTTTCAGAACCTGTAGAGGATGGTGCAGAGATAGCGATTGTGGACTCTGAAGCAGCAGCCTAAAAGCAGATACAAAAGGAGAAGAAAAAGAGAATCAAAGCAAAAAGTCTTCTCCACCATAGTATACCCTGAGCCGTAATTCTCAGGTCATATCTTTTTCACTTTAATGAGAATCAAGTTCAGAGCTAGCGGGCATAAGCTGTCAGAAGCGAGCAGGCAATCTTAAATCTAAGCGAGAGACAAGCTTAAAATTTAACAGCGTTGTCAAAGTTGTGGCTGATTCTGCACCGTACGAAGCATAAAATATCTTGAAGTCAGCTATTGAGAGAGACAAAACAACACCTCTACTTACTATTTAGAAAATTCATTATTATTCCTAAACTATTATAGCCCTCGAATTTTAATTTACCTTGTCTGTTTATATAATAGGAGTCAGGCAGTCATAATCTAGGTTTTTCATATATCAGCTTTATGCTGTAGCAATTAGTTAGGCATTTTGGTATAATATCTAATTTGTAAGCCAGATGTGTTATTTGCAGTTGAGACTTGTGGCTGAGAGCTTATATCACCACAGAGAACTTAGATAGGAGTCGGGCAAGACACGTCATGCGATACGCCCTCCCTACATATATAACCCTTGCCCTGTAAGTTTATTCTTTTGACTCTTACACCACTTTTACAAAAGATGACAGACTCGAAAAGCTCGGAATCTTCATTTTTGCGTCGCCGCACCCCATGGTCCCGTCGCCGCAATGCCAATGTCCCCGCCTTACAAGAAGATGAAGAGTTTCTTCTCACGAGATCAGAATTAAATCTTATCCAAGATACCACAAGCAGCATAGACAAGCTCACTTCCGATAAGACATCCCTCTCGGGTCAGTCACTAGATTCACAAGACGATATCGGTTCTCATGGTGGTACACTGCCATGTGGCGATGGTTCTGCTTCTATTCAGTATTGCAGATCCTGTCAGATAGCTAGAGCTGCTTCTGGATATGCTGAGCGCGTTGCTAAGTTGATGGATCGCTTATACTGTGCGGCGTGTAAATGCGAACACCCCGCAATATTCTTTTCTCTGTCATCTCGCCAGAATTTATCGTCATCCAGAGCCTGTATTGCGCATGAAGGACATTTGAGTGTTTGTCCCCATCTGAAACTCTCGTTGGAAGATATAAGGTCTTTGCGAACTAGGGGAGAATCAATAGATCTCGACTGCAAAGAAGGGATATGCCCATGCCCCGGCGCAAAGATCAAGTACTTCGTTTTCGACTACTCGCCGATGTATGACTTTGTATCGATTGGGTGGACCGCAGCACTAGATCATCCCACCTCTAGCAGCTCTTTTATGCACCAATGCATATCAAAAACCAGTCAACTATATGCACTATGTTCGTCATTATTTTGTCCAGCATTTCACACCACTCCGGACCGCCTATTTCAACCAGATCAATTCAGAGACTTTGCACTGCCGAAAGAGCCACCAAGGCTTCAATGTTTCTGCAATTGTGGATTTAATATTCACTACGATCAAGAAACGAACATGGTCAACGCAGAGTGCCTCTTGCACTTACCGCATAGTCGAGATAATCCCAGACCACTAGACTGGATTGAGATGCTAGACCCAAGCAGTTACGGCCATTTCGAGGATCCTGAGACTCAGAATATCACCTGGTGTAATGATCGTTGCTGTATAACAACACGCGAGTTGATTAAGTTCTATACTATTATTAAGTCTTTTCAAGGTGACTTCTCCCGCGAGAAGTTAGGAGAAACACTGGAATATTTAGACCACGAAGTTAAGGGAAAAGTCGAAAGACTTGAAACTTCTATGCATCTAATGCGATCATGCTGAATAGGGAAAGAAGATGAACTATATTACTTGTGTTCGCTAGGATAAACTGCCTTTTAGTAATTATATATAGGCGAAAGCAGATATATAGGCTAGTCATAGCCAGATAAGGGCTATATATCTATTAAGAGGAGATAAATAATAATATAATTATTTATATTAAAAAAAGAGTTATATTAAAACAAATGACCTTGATTTTAGTATTCACATCAGCTAAATGCTTCATTTGGTATTAGAGCGGCTTCGCTGATATTATAGTAAATGGAAAGGAGAAAAGGCTTCTGCATTATAAACTGAATCTTATTATTATTTTTTAACCTAATGATATGCCCCAATCCTTGCATCTTCCGTCCAAGTCACCTCTCTTAGTTAGTACCAACAAACTGCCCCACCATCTCATCCAAATCAACCGAGTAAAGCCAATCGATATCAAACGGCTTAGTTTCAACATCAGCCTGCTTAGGCATCCTCCTCTTATTGATCTCATTATTCAGCTCAATGATCTTGTCAACACGCTCCTGTCTTCCCTTCTGCCATCGTCCAAGAGCATCACTAAGACCCTCACTGTTCTTCTCCTTCAACTGACCCAAAACACCCGCGAATGTGTATACATCCTCAAAAGCCTGGTTCACGCCTTGGCCGGCGGTGGGAGGGATGGCATGTGCTGCGTCACCGAGAATAGCGACGCGGCCGTACTTATCGCTGGAAGCCCAGGTCTCAAGCTTGGGGAGAAGATAAAATGGCCAGAGGTTGACTCTTTCAGGCAAGATTTCTGAGGTTGAGTTTGCGACGATGGCGGGGAAGTCCTCGTTGCCTTCGCGTAGAAAGTCAACGCACCACGTCTTATCAGAGTTCATAGCCTTCCAAGCATCACGGCCTGGATCTTCACCAACAAAGACCTTCTGCTTTCCGATAAGAACTTCCGAGCCATCAGCCAACTGCGGTGCAATGACGAAAGCACCACGCTTGTCGTGCATGAAGGTAGCTGGTAGCTTGTACTCATTGTTGTCCAACTTGAGTTGCTTCGCGGGAACAGCAGCTGTGACGCCAATCATGTTGGTGAACTTTGGTTCCAGGTCTGGATGAAGATATTTCCTGACACGAGAGTGAATACCATCAGCCCCAACCAGAAGACTAGCGGTTTCTTCACTCCCATCTGCAAAGCGCCACGTAACGCTATCCTCCGTCTCCCTAACAATACTCTCAAACTTTCTCCCATACTCAACCTTGATATCCGCTTCTTTAACAAGATCAAGAAGAACATTAATGAGCTCAAACCGATAGACACGAATACCAGAGTAATCGTATTTCTCGTTATTGCCAAACTCAAAAACGTCAACGAGTTTATCGTCTTGGGAGTAAAAGTACAAGTCTTGGAATTTGTACGACTTGGGGAGCATGCGTTCAAAGACGCCTAGCTTGTCTAGGGCGCGGAGGGAGTTGGGGGATAGCATGATTGCGCCGCCGATGTCGAGGGGCGCGCTTTGTTGTTCGTAGGCGGTGGACTGTATGCCTTGTTGGTGCAGGGCGAGGGCTAGGGCGAGACCTGAGAGGCCTGCTCCGATGATGGCGACTTGTGGGGATGACATGATGATGTTGAATAAGGGAAGAGGTAGACTTAGAGTTGAAGATGTATATAGTGTAGTGTTGTTTTGGTGTTCTGAGAGTGGGTACAAATGAGATATGAAGGTTGGTGTGATCGATGAGTTTCTGTTGCTTCACCACCTCGCCCATGGCCTGCTATATATACACAACCCTCTCAACCACCCTCCACCCTAATCCTCTCACCATCCTCAAATCAAACTATCCTCATCCTGCGGTAATTTTCTCGGCGTCGGTCTTTTGCCAACAATCCCTTCATTCTCACACAATCGTGCCGCTCACATCCGTCTCAACCAATCATCTTGGCCAAAACCCCTCTTCTACCGGCCGAGTCGATCCATCCGGCCGATATCCATTCCTTCTCGGCCGGCTTACGGTCAGCACAGCCTCTAACACACTCTCTGGACTGTCTTCGATAGGCTAGATCGCTTATTCATGCGCCCGCTCTAATGCTCGGACTCGTTAGTGCTGATTTCTAAGCTGCGGCGCGGTTTTTTGCATAGCCATATCAACCGTCCGGCCGAAACGTCGGGACCGAATTACTCGGCCGGGTGGGGAGGGAGGATTGGAAGGGGGATTTACTATAAAGACTAAGGACGCGGAACTCTGAACGATATTCTACTCATCAATCCATTCGTACACAAACTTCTTCTTCAAACATCCCCAATACCTTAGACCTTGCCTTCAGTCTCATAACTTCCATCAACTCCTTACAACTATTCTCGCTTGGCATCTGTGATCTACGCAGATCTACCCCACTCAACGCCAACTACCGCTTCTCCACCAAAACCCCCTCCAAAATGCACTTCCTCTTCATTGGCGGAACAGGCCGCAACGGCTCTCTGGCTGTTCAAGAGGCTCTATCCCGCGGCCACACAATCACGGCCCTTGTCCGCAACACAAAATCCGCCAAACTCCCCACTCACTCCAACCTCACCCTCGTTCAGGGTACACCAACTTCAGAGTCCGACATCGTCAAGGCTCTTACAACACCTCAGCCTCCACAAGTAGTCATCTCAGCTCTTGCACAAGTCCGAGTCACAGAGTCGCCTTTCGCAGCTCTTCATCCTGATACTACACCTGATTTCATGGCTGTTAGCATGCGCGCTCTCCTCACTGCTATTTCCCAGGCCAACATCCACCCCAAGATTGTTGTGAACTCAGCTCAAGGCGCTGGCTCATCGTGGCGCTCTATGAATCTCCCTGGCAAGATGATCTTTAGTCACGGAAGCATGGGTATTGGACTTAAGGATCATAACGAGGTTGACCGTCTGGTGCGCGAGAGTGGTTTGACATTTGTTCTTTCTCGACCTGTTATGCTCGCCGAGGGTGAAGCCCAACCTGTCAAGGTCTGGCCTGAAGATGGAAAGGGTTGTGCTTGGATGCCCAAGATTACTAGGGGAACTGTTGGGAAATGGCTTATTGACGCAGCTGAAAGCAGCGAGTGGGATGGACAATCCCCTGTTCTCAGCAACTAAAGCATCCCAGATGAAAGCTCCAGGTACATTGGTTAGTTAGATATTATTTCTTAATTTCTGTTATAATTCCTAGTTAGATTCATAGACAGTTCTTGGCACAAATCCTGTATCTTTTCATTTTGGCCCTGAAGCTTCTGTAAGCTAGCAAATTCACATTACCAAAACTGTCGATACACAAGGATTTATTCTTCGTTTGCCCTGAAAAGCTGGCCTCGGTGCCAGCTGCTTGGTCTGACAAACCCAGCCGGCGTCTTCTCCACCAAACAAACCTCTTCACAGCCCTCACGCTCCTCTGCATCTATAAGCCTCATCCCCGCAAGTTCCTCATTCTTCAGCAGCATGGGCACTTCACCTAGATTCCCCTTCGCCCACTTCTCCAAGGTCCTGATCTCAAGCTTCTCGTCTGGAATCCATTCTGCACTGCTACTCCAAGATGCAGGCTGTCTCGAGTCTTTGTTCAGTATTCTCCACGGCCGTCCGGCAGCTAACATGTAGATCCATTTTTTCGCCGTCATGTACGTCTCGTGGTTCAAACGTATGAAGACGAGTGGCAACTTCCAACTACGACCTTGTAGCTCCCCCTTAACTACGCATTTGGTAGTGGGAAATGCCCAAGTCGTAGTCTGCCCTTTTCTTATATGACAGCGTAATAGTGTCGTGTAAATGTCCAGCTTGTAGGAGCTCGGCGGCGCCACGGATCCCAAGACGGTGATATCTGCATCAGCGGTATCTGGTAGCTCAACTACTAGCTGTAGAGCCGTGATGATCGATTTCCAGAGTGACCCCTGATCCTGCCGGTGTCTTTCTAGGCATGGTGTCTTGTTCTGTATGCCAACGCAAGGAACATGAAGACTCTGAAGGTTTGGCAGAGCAATGGGATGGAAGCAGTCATCCGAGTCCCAGGTGCCAAACATTGCATCACACAGAGAGCTCATATCGATGTGGACATTCTGCATACGGCACAGCAGGGGGCGCAAATCCTCGCAAAGATGAAGTTCAGGTCCATCGATATCAATCATATCCGACGTTCCCAAAGCAAGCTCCAGACTTGTGCAACTTGGCGGAATGCTTCTCAGAATGGCTGAAACAATTGGCTTTTTGATGAAACAGAACGGGACTCGGTGATGGCGCGCTAGAGAGAGGGACCTGAGATTGTTCATGCGCGGAATCACATCCGCCGCCAGTTGAAGGAATGAATGTTGAGTGTCGCTGTAAAACCCTCCCGGTGTTTCAGGTGGGCGATTTATGTAGACAGTCAAAGACCGTGTCAGAGAAGAAACGGCCCATCGATCATGACATGCTATGAAGAGATCCAATTGAGGGCCAAAAAAGAACACCAGGTCCTTGTAGAGCAAGCGAAGAGCAACATCATACCATTCTTTGCTAACGAACAGACAAGAATGGACGGTAGGTCTCTGATTGTCGCAAGGGCTAATGTTCTCAATCACTTTGGTGAGAAGTTCGGGCGGGAGAGTATTGGCCATTGGATGGAGGTTTATTGCCAATCAGCACAGTCAGAGAGGAAAATGGAGTTTTAAAAAGAAACAGAAAGAGAGAATGGATGCTTGGAGGGATTTGTCCTTGAGGCTATGCGGAGCATCCTGGCATCCTCCAAACGTGTCCGTCCTATTGGCAGGGTCGGATGATGGCCCAATCAATGAACGTGGCTGAGTCAGACCGACAGGACGGATTCTGAAAATTACAATAAGACAGGCTTTGATGCGTACTGTAGTGTATTACCAACTTGAGTACTATCCATGCTATTAAATATTAATCACATTATTATTAAATAATATATAAAAACTTCTTAAAATACCAAGTATATTACCTAAGGTTCTTATTTTAAAAAGATTTATTGAATAAATATATTAAAAGTATTATAATATAAGTATTTTTTAACATAAGCTAGGTATAATATTTTTTTACTTTTATAGTATTTTAATACTTATATTATTTTACATATTTCTTCTTACATTCAGGCTCTAATTTACACATTTAAACACGCTTGAGATTTTCCACTTCCCGTGAGGCGTAACCAGTTGGCGTGGCTATGTTATGTGCGTGGGTTGTACTCAGTTTATTAGGGAATCCCTGGATTGGGGCCTTCTTCGGCAACCTTGTCTTTTTTTCGGTCAAATAGTTGTGTCTGAAGATGTGGCGAATATCATTTCAACCGGAGTGGCCTGATAATGGAGGATTGGCTTGGAAGGCTTCCCTTTGGATTTCTCGCAAATACGCGGCGATCAGCGTGTGGCTGATCTCAATGGAAATTCTCGATGAATAATCTCCAAAAGGAATAAAATATCAAGACAATAGCATCTGGGTGTAACAAGAGCTGGGAGATATTTTGAAATCACAGTCTTTGCAAAAATTATAAGATGTAATGGAATACTGATATATATACCACTGTATTATACTCAGGAGAGTTATCCGGACTATTTGGCTTCAAGAATGATTCTCCTGTATGTAGCAAGAGGCTTCTCCGTCGCATCACGGAGAGCAAGAATAATATGCATGGTCTAAAAGCAAGTCAGCGTCTATATGTATTGTCACTAAAGACTTCACTTACATCATTCAGACTCTTAGCAGTCTCCAGCTTCACCACGCTGCCATCATTCTCAATGCTTGTAATGTTGACATTCGGGCTCTTAGGAGTCAAGATTGGCTTCATTTTCAGCGAAGGGTCAAAGCCCTCCAGACCTCGCCCGTATGCGCCGCCAGGTTCACGGTAGTGGAACCAATCGTACTGGAGCTCATCACCATCAGGATCCCAGCTTTTTGATGCATCGAGAACAACGCTGCTGCCAGGCTTGTACTTTAGCTTCAACGGGGCAGTACCACAAGAGCCGTTGACGATGACAACGGGCTGATGGTTGTTCTCGGAGTACTTGGAGTTGACAGTCCACTTCATACGAGCAGCGAAGTCGAACTGGTAATCCTGACGCCACCTCCAGATAGTTGCAAACTTGCTGGTGAAAGCCTTTCCGTTGGCGCCAACGACGTAGTCACTCGTATCAGCGTATACACGCGACTGGTTCGTATGGTCGAGGAGGGTATAACGACCTCCCCAGCTACCCCACTCAGGATGGTTCACGTCACCTAGACCGTTCTGCACAAGCGGCAAGAAAGCGGGTGTGTCACCCTCCATGATGAAAGACCAGTTGAGGTAGTGAGATCCCAGAGGACCAAGTCGGATATTCTTCTCGAGCCAGTCATTAGAGACAATACTGGAATCTGGGCCGCCATGGTCAAAGTTACGGTACTCTTCGCCTGAGATTCCGTTCCATGCTGCAACAGTGTATTCGCTGAAACCGTGCAGAGAAACAACGTAGAAGAGTTGGGGGTAACGAAGGCGGATCCAGATACCGGTGTCATCTTGATCAGAGATTGCATAAACGCGAAGCTTCTCGACAAAGGCATCAACAGCGTCTTCGCTTCGGGTGCGAGAAACGTGCTGAAGAGCCTCCGCCAAAATCGCAGATCCGCCCCAAACAGAAACTGTGAGAGGATCGTTGACGCTTGCCTTATCAGCAGCCTTGACAAGCGCTTTCGCACCGTCGCTCAGACTCATGTTGAGTGATTTTCGTCCATAAACAGGATGACCCTTATGAACTCGATCGAGCAGATATTTGTACGAAGGATAAGGCGCGTGAGATGGAACATTGGCGTTGAGGTTATTCACAACCTTCTTATAACCATCTAAAACACCAATGACAGACTCATAGTCGATCTTATCAGGCATCCACGTCGAAGTTGTCACAGAAATGCCCTGAATATCAATCTCATTGGCGTAAGTCAGCAACCGGACCAGACTCATCTGATCATCAGGCTCATTGCTGATATCCGTGAGCACAAATAATCTGCGCTTGTGCTCAGTGCGCGAAGTTGAGCATTGCTTGTCATGACTTGGTGCAGCTTGCGCAAAGGGGAGCGCAGTGAAGAGGGCGAAAGCGCCGACAAGTTGTGAGAACATGTTGGGCATGGTGTAGTTCAACGCTGCTGAAGCATTTAAGTCCATTGTGAGGAAAGGGTTGTCTTTATAGACTGCCGATCAGCAACTGGTGATAAATGCATGTTCTTCTCTAAGATTTCGGGTGGTTAGAATTGCTGAATGGGGTAACTTCGTTGAAACTGTGCGCTAAGAACGTGCTTGATTCTTCAACTTTAAAGCACTATCCTGGTCCATCCCCAGACTAAACGTCATGACATGGGTTGACCCCACCTTCAATGGACCGTTTGAAGAACCGCTAATTTGGGACAGTCGAGGGAATTCTTTTGAGAGAAAATGCGGGGGAGAGAACCGTTGACCGGTAGATGAAGTTGCAGGTGTGTTTAAAAATGCCTGTTCTGGCGAGGGTTCACCGATTGATCTTCGTCCTGTCCCGTACTTTGCTATGCTAATATTTCGGTACTGATGCCGAAAACATTGGTTTATTAGTGGACCTGAAGAAAGGATCTCTACATTCTTTGTCGGGCAGGTCACCCAAAAAAAAAAAAAAAAAAAAAACAGCCAAGCCGAAACAATATCTCCAACGGGACATGTTCCGAGGTTCCTTCAATGCCGCAATGAAGCATCCCCGGTCTACCGTGGTCATGATATAAACGGCCCGATAGAACGTGGGCGTGGACTGGATGGAGAAATCTGGGGTATTTCTCCACAGTCGGCCAACCTCAACCACGATGATCTTTTTATTTTAGTAATAAAAACATAGGCTTTCAAGACATAATTCTACTTTCAACCCCTTTTTAATTTATATTATAGTATACCTTGAACTATTTTACCTATCTAAAAATAACCTACTGTATTCTAATGGTTTATATTTATTTATTTTTGTATTTCGGTCTATTAGATTAAACTGGAGAGTTTAGTTCAAGCCTACCAGCAACAACTCTCTACGGCATCCAAGAAGGAGAACATAAAGGGACAGAATCAGCATTACCAGATTAAAGGGATTAAAAATTAATTATTATTACACTACACATCTAGTTCTGAATCCCTATGCACGACGTTGCAGCTCCATAGCTTCGATCCTACTACTCCTTCTGAGAAGACCCCATTTGTCAAACTCGAGATGCGGAAATCTGTCCCCAAAAGGAACATTTTTCCAACGTCGTCGGGGTGAGCAGAATTCATGGCGAATCACTACAACTTGCGGGAAAAGCTCAAGGGGAATGAACTTATATATAGAAATGACAAAATATAAGTCGGAGCAGACCATCGCTCAATGTAACCTTTCAGTCTACATTTTTCTCAAAAGTCTATTCATCATTTTCATTCTCAATATTCTTTGTCGCAGCCGCATATAATGCAGGCTCTGGCAGAACTCATCAACAAAAAGCCTTTCATCAACTTATGAGAAATGATCAGTCACTCCTTTCGAAAAGAACTGAAGCCTTTCCGTCATGCTCATTAACCAAATAGGAATAATGGACATTTATATCTGCTTACCATATCTAGAAATATACTTTTATTGCTAAGTTCTGTGTGGTGATATAAACTCTCGGCCACAGAACTAAGTTTTCTTGTATAAACATTATAATAGGCTTTTATAATCACTCAATCGGCAACTTTATTTATATCTAACTTTTATATTAAGTTTCTTCCTATTTTATGACTCATTCCGAAGACTATAAATGGAAGGATAGACACTGCACACCTTCCTCTCCAACCTTCATTCTAATTTCGTTTTTATCGGCAATTCTCATCAATTTCTACGATCAATCAATTAATTTCTACAATCTACCATCCACCGTCCATCATATCAACCGACATCGACATCGACGCTATGTCCAACCCTGACCACCCAGATAATAGCGATGCTGCAAACTCCCCAACCAAGCGCCTCACTGTCCCCGAAAGAAGTTCATCAATTCGTGTCCAAAAGCGCCTTCCTGGTGGCTCGATCCCCGAAAGAACAAGCAGCAAGCGGAGAGTGTCTCAGGCGTGGGACAACGAATTCTGCGAGCTCACCCCGGACGAATTGAATGGCAAGATCCAGAGTGTCGGAAAGCGACTGAGAAACTCTCGAAAGGCGCTCAAACGGCAAATATCGATGGATGAAGAGTATTGGGATAATTACCTGGAGATATCCCGGCTGCAAGCCACATCAGCACAGGTTTTGTCGCAGATGAGAAAGGATAAGCCTGACGAAACTCCTGATGAAGAATGGTACACCCTGGAGAAAGCCCAAGAGCTCAAAAGACAGCATGATAGCTGGACGCAGTGGGTGAGTATCATGACAAGACACAAGTCGAAGATCCAGGCTCGCCTCGCCTCGGGTCGCGAGTCGTTTGTAAAGCTGTTCGCAACATCGCCATCTGGCTTTAACTTACCTGGAGGCATGGGAGAAAGAGACAATTCCCTGCAGGGGGAGATGGCTGAACTTATGTACGACGTATACTGTCCTGATCGGCCAGCTCCCTCATACCGCTGGGATCCAGTTATTGGCGAATACTTCGACTCAAAGGCTGCGAGGGCCGCTCACTTGTTCCCGTGGAGACAAAGCGCCTACATGAATGACATCTTTAGCAAAGGGTCATATGACGAGCTCTTCCGTCCCGAGAACGGTCTCTTTCTGCATTGGCGTGTGGAGGACGCCCTTGATAAGGGCCGTATTGCTATTGTCCCAGATGTCGATCTGGACCCGGCTGACCCTCTGTTGCCTATGAATGACCAGCAAGAAAGACAAGATAGGGTTAAAGCCTGGGAGAACGAGAAGGTCAAGAACTACAAGGTCATCGTACTCAACAGGAATGACCCAGAAGTCACTAAAATAGTGGCTACCAAGAAGGACCTTGGTATCCAGGCCATTGAGGAACTGCATGGACGAAAGCTTAAGTTCCAGACCGACTTCCGTCCTCGCGCGCGCTATATCTGGTGGACATTCCTAAATGCCATCCTCCAAAATGCTTGGAGAGATTCTTCAAGAGGTGATAACATTCAGCATATAGAGGTACGAAAAGCCACGCGTTACTGGGGAACGCGCCGCAATTATGTCAAGAGAAACCAGCTGCTTGGTTTTGTAGAAGAAATCGGCCATGATGTCGAAAGCATCCTGACGGTGGGATCTGAAGCAGGAGCCGAAGACGGAGACCCTACAATCGAAGCAACCCAGGCTCTGGTGGCAGAAGCAATCGCCAACTCTGCAAAGAGTGTGTATGGGGATGAAGAAGAGTCTGACGATGAGTCTGACGATGAGTAAGAAAAGCGGCTATGAGGGGAATGTCTATCGCTATTACTGCAAGAGCCGGGTATCCTCGTCCAAAACACCAAACAAACTCCCTATCTCCTTTCCAACCATCCTCAACTCATCAGCAACCTGCCCCGTAACGAGTGCATACGCATACAACAACGCATAATCTTTCTCCTCGACGAGCAAATGACTTGAAACACTGCTCTCGCCCCCCTCACTGATCAATCTCCTAGGATGTTCCTTTCTGAACTCAAAGATCTTGCTCAACAAGTTCTCGCGTGCCGATACAATGCTTGGCGTAGCGTCTGCGAAGGGATACTCTAGCATTGTTGAGCTGGCGACTACCTGAAAGGCTTGGCAGATATGATCACATAAAATAGAACGCTCACGAGCTGTATACTCAAGTAATGCCTTTTCGCCTTCTGTGAGATGTCCCTTTCTACATGCCACGAGACTCATGTTGTAAAACCCGTCAAGAATACGCATGGTACTTTTCAGAACACGGCCATAGACCTCCATTGGGAAAGGGCCTCGTAGCTCAAACTCCGAGGCGGCGGCTAGTCTCAGACTATCCAGATTGGCAGCATACCTCTGCAGGGCAGCTTGTTCGCCGGACTTGAGGTAGCTCTGAGATCCTTCGCTGCGAAACAGAACGGTGAGAGGACCTCGCTTCCAGATCAGACCCATCTGCAGATGTAGAACAGACAGACTCTCCTTGAACTTGCGGCGGGCTGAGATGGGCCATATGACGCGGCAAACGACCAGACCCCAGATGATACCTGCTGTAACGGCGATCGCTCGACGCTTAGCGATCTCCGTAATATCAGGTTGACTAGATTGCCCATCTTCCGTCGCGTCATTCCCATCTGCTTTCCTCTTTACTCTATAGGCGTAGAGTGTAGAAACGTTATAAGCAAGAAGACTGATTCGCCCAAGGGAAGCTTTTCCATGCTGAATGACAAGGTAAAAGTTGATGAAACTAGTCAGCCAGCCAAGAGGAATCAGTGCCAGGGCGTAACCATGGCTTATCTTCCAGTTTATAACAGAGAACAATGCGCCAAATAGCGTACCGATGAAACGAGCTAGACTAACGGTGTTTGCAGCTCCAACTGTGAAACTACACACGATTATGAAGGACAGGAGACCCCATTCACCGCGCCATTCGGTGTATAGCTCTCTTGTCTCTTCAAGGAAAGCTAGCATCGCCCATAGAGCGGCTCCTATCCCAACTTTGAGGCCGAACTGGACTAGTTGAAGTCAGCGAGTGAACAAAGCAAAGGAAAGACCAAACTTACTATCGTCTCGCGCCATCTTCTTAAAAAGCGCAGAGAGGTTTCTCCAGAACCAAGCCAGTATCTTATTCAGGTCAGGCGCATTATACCACGTCCTCAAATCCACCGGCGCAGGAACAGCAGCTGAGCCATCAGGTACACTAACAGACCTCTGCCTCGTTCGCATCAGCGTATCAGCCTCCGCAGACTCAAACAGTCTGATCGCTTTATTGCGATCTTCCTCAGCACCAGTCTTCCACCAGAGCACCCATCTCCAACTTCGACTCTTGCGTATAATCACATACTCAAGATCATCCAAAACATCAAGGTACTGAAGAACGTCTTCGCCAAAAGATTGAAGACTGAAGGTGAAGTGACCGCAAGCTGCAGCGACTTCTTCAAGATTAGCGCGTGTTGATTCATGGGATGAAGCCATTTGTTCGATTCGATCGTAGAGTCCTTGCAGGGCATCTGATCTCGCTGTGTCGAATGTGCTCAACGAGTCCATCAAGTTGCGGCGTAGATCTTCGTCAACGTTGATTTCGTAGCTGGGAGGTTGTCCAAACTGAGGCTCATGAAGAATTCTGCAGAGGTTCTGTCGGACACCTGTCATAGACATGGTGATCGACTCGTTGAACTGCTCGAATAGCTGACGTGCGGTATTAGGCGAAGCTGTCCCCGATGCTTTTGGACTAAGTGGCTTTGGGTGCTTGAGCTGTTCAAGCTGAGTATTCGTCGCGTTTCTCAAGCCACCCAAAGCCTGTGCCAAGGTCTCCATAGATCTCGCAACAGTCCTCTCATGCTCGTAAATCTCTTCATGCCCAAGGAAGTAGTGCTCAAACTTGGCTTCCCTCATATCCTTCATCATCTGAGCATATGATTTTGCATAATGTGTCGATGCCGCCGTAAATCCATCCGACACAAGTCCCTCTTCAGATCCGCTAAGAAAACTGTTCGTTATCATGTATAGCATATCTCCCAGTGGTATCGAAACTCGATTCATCGTTTCTCGCAGTGAGGTGCGAGCGCTCGTTCGCCAGAGCAGCAGATTCACCGCCGTCGTAGTCGTGATACCCATAACGAGCATCTTGAATACCTGAAGTACCTTCTCATTGGAGAACACGTTCGACATGACGTGACTCTCTTTGGTCACAACACCGATTATCGCGAGTGCTGCGAGGGTACTGCCGACGTTGACGAGAGGGTTCAACATCCTCTGTTTCACCCAACCCATAAAGCCAAACCCCCCACCAATAAACACCACAACAACCAAGACATGCGATAGCGTCACCAAATGCATCGTCGATCCGAAAAACACAGAAGTGACCATCGACAACAGCGAAACCGTCTCCGCGTAAGCAACCGCAACAACAGCAATAAGAATAGCCTCAATCATCGACCCCACCGACCTCGCAGGGTGAAAATACACCGTAATAGTAGCAACAACATGTTTACCCTCCGGCTTCCCCAGAAAATTCGCCAAAAACGGTACAAAAGTCGCAAGGCTGGCGATGGTGTAGGCAACAGTGCACTTTAGCACGCCACGGCCGTTCGGCGTATTGAGCCAGAGCTGAGTGCGCGCCAACGAGTCGGAGATGCCATTTCGAATGGTCTCGCTTAGAGGTGGCATGGTGGGTTGAGACTATGGGTTTGTCATGGTGTTGATGTTGTTGATGATGATGATAAAAGTATGATGCCGTAGTTTCCGGGCTGGGTGGTTTGATGGGGTCATGTGATTGGTCAGATGGTGAGATTTGGGTGGTTGGTTGGTTCTGAAAACGTCAGATTCGTTTTAGCTTTGACATCCACTCACTCACGTTTAAGGACTCGGTCTTAAAATATTATTGAGCAAAATAATAAGAAGTTATTAAAATAAAATAAATCTCTATCTCAGTTTTTAATTACCAACTAACCCGCTCTAATTCGACTGCCTGGTCTGTAAGTTATGCATAAATTGCTTAGAATATTTATTCTTACTGCAAGCAAAAGCTTTAATACTCTTACGATAGCCTCCCTGCTAGAATAATAGCACCTGAAAATTGCAAAGGTATCTATAAATACTTTCTTTATTACTCTATTTTTCACGTATTCATAGAATAGCAACCGAGGGTGTTGAGTGAGAGGCCTCAATGAGTCGGCGTGATAAACTTGAAGAATAAGTAGCTTAATTTTATATATACCTTATTATAACAGCTATTATAGCAAAGATTCCTTTCTATTCTCAATATGTCGATGCACCGTCTATAAAAGCTTCCATTTTCTCTCGAAGCTACTCGCTGAGAAGTCCTATCAGATTTGGCTTCTTGAAAGTCAATTACATAAGGCTCTCACTCAAAACGAAGAGAATACATATTGGCTTTCATAGCTCTCACTGAGAAATCATAAGCTTTCATGATGAATTGATTAAATTTCCTACTTCCCAAACTCAAGATGAAGGGAGTATATATATACCAGCTGCGAGATCAGTTTTTGAACTTATCTACTTGCACACATGAAACCCATTTTATACTTGCCGCAGCATAGCATTCATAGAAATGGTCACTCAACAAGAAGCCGACTCGCAAGGTCGGGAAAAGAACCCCGACATCGACGTTGAGAGCGCTCTCCCGTATGTTACTATTTCTTTACAAGACGAGATTGGGGACTCCAATAGCTCTTCATCCGAGCTTTCTAAGCCAATCGTCAAAGACAACGAGTCATACTGGGGTGCATGGATCTGTGTCTTGGGCTCAGTACTCTTTCTGATTTCCTCCGCTGGTTCGTCTCACATCTTCCCAGCGGTGTCACGAAACGTCTGATTAAGCGGTCTCATATACTACAATAGCCATGGACTGTTTTACCAGACGCTATCTGACACCCTCTCCCCCTGGCAGAGTTAACTAACACCAAACCCAGGTTTCAACGCCTCCGTCGGCATAGTCCAGTCGTATTTCAGTCTTCATCGACTAAAAGACAATTCTGTCAGTGAAATCGGCTGGATTCCCGGTATTTATCTATTTCTCTCCATGGCCCCCAGTTTCCTCTACGGGTCTCTGCTCGATCGTTACGGGCCTCGAGTTTTAAGTGCAGTCGGTGGTATTTGCTCAGCCGCCACTTTTGCCTTGATGGCAGAGTGTAAGACGTACTGACAGTTCATGCTATGTCTCGGGGTCTTTGGCAGTATCGGCACTGGCATTAAGTGCACTGTTGCCGTAGGAGTAGTGGAAAAGTTGTTTGTTCGACGCAGAGGTTTGGCTACTGGCACTGCCGTTATGGGAGCTTCCCTTGGAGCTGTCATATTTCCGCTTGTTCTGCGCTCAACGTTTGAGAATCTTGGTTGGGCTTGGTCCATGAGGATTGTGGCCATAGTGGTTAGTTGCTTGACGAGTGTAGGATTCGTCTGTTTCCTACCCTTCAAACGACTTGCTTTCTTCAGCACCAACAAGCAGGATAAGGTTGAGAAGTCAGGGCCGTCATTTTATCTCTCGGCTTGGAAGAACCCCAGCTTCGCTTTTATGTCCTGCGGGATCTGCTTGATGGAGTTTGTGAACTGTGGCATAGGCAGTCTGCTCCCAGCTATATCAACTGGTGCGGGATTCACTGCCCAAGATGGCTATACTCTTTTTGCAATCATGGGCGGTTACTCATGCATTAGCCGCTTGTTCATGGGTCTTTTGAGCGATCGCCTCGGTGGAATCAACTCAATGGTCGGCACGCTAATTCTGATCATCATCTTGATGTCTGCCGTTCTCATCCCTTTCAGCACGACATGTGCCCTCCTGCTATACGTGTTCTCAGCACTTTGGGGCCTCCTGGCAGGATCTTTCTACGCGCTGTTGCCAGTCATCGTGGGCAATACATGCGAACCAAAGGACTATGCAAGATATTATGGGATGTGTCCCATCAGCAGCATCTGAAGATAAGACTAACAATTTCTCAGGCTCTACCAACTTTGGTGTAGGATTATCGGTGCTTATCGCCAACCCGGTGAGCGGTATCATGTTAGAGAAAGTGGGCGCGAAGCCTCTGGCGTTCTTCTATCTTGGCATTGTCGTTCTTGCGGGGGTGTCGATTACAGTTGCTCGTGGACTGCTTCTAAGCAGCTTTACCACTTTAAGGGCAAGGATTTAGAAGCTTTTTGTGGTAAATATGTATCATATAAGGTTCATAAAATGTAGTAGATGGGGCATCAAGGGCGATGCGCTTATACATGGGAAGTAGAGAATGGTTGCGATTGAGTAATATTTAGTAACAGAAATGGACAGAGATATACCTTCTCGCAACTCGATGCAATGCAGGCCTCATCAATGATCCGAAGTCAGTCGTCGGATCGACTTCACGCCAGCTCGTGGGTCGTCAATTCCGCCTTACAAGCTCAGAGTACCTCACTGCGCTTCCATTCAATTGTATGAGATGCTTCACAACAGTGCTCAAGCCGGGATGATGCTTCAATTAACTCACATCCTTGTTCATATAAAACCTAGCGGGCGCTTCTCAAAAACAACAACGGATGTTCGGCTGTCAAGGTTAATTGTGACCAGGTACAGAGTTTACTAGGCTAGTGCTCTAGGCCGGGATGCTCCGTTGGGCTGACTGCCGACCTTGATGGGGTCTGTGCTGTCAGCTGAGATGATACCGGGTCTTCCATGAAAATGAATATGTATATAAGCTGAGGCGCTACTGTCAATCGACATTTAGGATGTAGTGCTGGAGTCCAAGTAAGCATGGATAAGCAGCCTCAAAAGGTGGCTGTCATCGGCCTCGGTGGGTACTCCTGGTATCTCAATTGAAGATGGCACTGACACAACTCAGGCGTCGCCGGTCTTGTCGCTGTCAAAAATATGCTCGAAGTCGGTTTCGACGTAACTGGTTTTGAGCATAGTGAGTATGTCGGAGGTCTTTGGCATTACACCGAGCAAGACAAGACATCAGTCTTACCGAGTAAGCGCACACGTCCAGAACATGAGGCACTGCAGCTAACATATTCTAGGTACCATCATCAACATCTCCAAAGAAAGGGTACCAACTGAATCTGATTTACTTTACGTCCTGGCAGAAATGCTGACTATTATAGGCCGCATTTACAGACTTTCCATACCCAGACTCCACCCCCAGCCATTGCCCGTCCGCCAAAGTGGAAGAGTATATTGAGTCTTATGTAGACCACTTTAACTTTCGTGATAAGCTTCGACTGGGTGTATTTGTAGAGAAAGTACGGCGCGATGACGAGGGTAATCGCTGGGTGATAGACCTCCAAGGCTCTGAGCCCGAATATTTCGACAAGGTCATTATGGCGACGGGCGGAAACAGTCATCCTCATATCCCCAAGATCGAGGGCATGGAACAATTTGAGGGCGAGGTTCTACATTCACGGGCCTTCAAAAGGTATGTCACTATGGTCTCTGTTGGTTCGCAGGTTGACCGACGTTGGTGATAGACCAGAACTCTTCAAGGGCAAGCGAGTGGTAGTTGTAGGCGTCTCTAATACGGGCGCGGACACTGCAGCAGCCCTTTGTGGACATGCGGAAAAATTATGGCTATCTCGCAGTCATGGTGTTATAGTGGTGAGTTGCTCATGGTCAATTGACCGAGTCGCGATGCTCATTGTCGCAGATTCCACGAAAGCGCGATGGCATCCCGTTCGACCACACCATCACAGCGCGCACAATGGCCTTAATGGGGATGTTTGAGAATACATTTCCTCGTCTGTACGAAATCATCTTCAATGCGATCTGCAAGAAAATGCAGGACAACGCGTTCAAGCTGAGGCCCGAATGGGGTCTTTCTCCTGCGGATTCCGTCCTACACACTCTGCCCGTCGTGTCGGACAATCTCATCCCACTGCTTGAATCGGGCGATATCACCTCGGTCCCGAAGATAAAGCGCGTCACAGGGCCCAGAGAGATTGAGCTCACGGATGGAACGCGTCTCGATGTTGATACGATAATCTGGTGCACCGGATACAAGGGAGTTTTCAGTCTCGTAGACCCAAGCGTTGATCCCACGCGCAACACAACGCCAAAATGGGCAGAAGCAATCGGATCTCGTGGAAAACCCCTTCCGCGTCTCTATCAAAACGTGTTTTCGCTCGATTACCCAGACTCATTGGCCTTCATGGGCAATCTCCTCGTCGCAACAAGCGCATTCCCCATCAGCGATCTCTGCACTATGGCCATCGCACAAATCTGGAAAGGAAACTCTCTTCTCCCCTCAATCGCTGAGATGAACCGCGCCACGGACAAACAGCACGAGTTAATCTGTAAGCTCGCTAACGAAGGCAGCGTGTCGCCTGGGTGGTTGCGACAAGCTGACTGGCTTGCGTGGGCTGACAAGGCAGCTGGGACGCAAGTGTATGAACATCTCGGGTGGGGGTTGAAAGGGTGGAAGTTGTGGTGGAATGATCGCGCTTTGTATAGGATGTTGATGGATGGGATTTTTACGCCGTTTGTGTGGAGGGTTTTTGATGGGGAGGGCAAGAGGAAGAAGTGGGATGGGGCGAGGGAGGCGATTGAGAAGGTAAATGCTGAATTGGCGGCTGCAAAAGCAAGGAACAAGAATAAGAAGGTTCAGTAGAGAGAGCAGGAGAACAGTTACAGCATGATTAACGCGATTGTTGGGTCGAGTCTGTTCCTTTCTTGCAGTAGAAGCTTGATGAATACCGTGGAGCGAAGGCCAAGAGGCTAAGATCTGACGAGATAATTTAAGCATAATCATGGAGATCTTACAAGGTTCCTTAGCATTGGTTATGATCCGAACCGGGCGCTGAATGGTTCCGTTTCTGCTGCATTTGTCATGCCCACCTCTTTGTTACACCGTCTTGGCGAAAAGCTGTGGATATCCAATACGCAAACTGTCCGTCGGAGGTTGAAGACAATCGTCCTCGTTGAGCCGATTCTGGGTGTCATGGTCACATCTTACTCAGATATGGAACAAGGTTAAGCCGGAAAACGTTATGCCAACGTTATGCCCGATGTTATGGATGCAGATCATCATGCACGCCTTACTCTGCATGATGCGACTGAGGGTGAAGCTTGGGTATAAATGATAGAGTAAGCCACGATCAATTGAGCATCTCATTCACTCCAACTCTAGCGTACAACAAACATCAAACATTATCGAGGTCTCAGGATAATCCGCAATCATGTCTCAACTCAAGAATTACACTTACGAAGGCGTTGGGGAGTTTCTCAGCAACTTCCTCAACTACGCTCAAGCTGTCCGTGTTGGTGACCAACTCCAGCTTAGTGGTCAAGGCACACCACCACATTCCCCATTTCTCACCCACAAACTCTAACATTTAATTCCAGGCGGCTGTTTTATTAAAGATGGTGATCTCGTTTTCGCAGAGACTCAACTTGAGCAAATTGACTTGGCTTTTGAGAATGTTGACAAGGCGCTGAAGGCGGCTGGTGGAAAGGGCTGGGAGCAGGTCTTCAGAGTGAACTCGTACCACACCGAAATCACACCTGAAGTTGGACAGAGAATGGCTGAGAATTACAAGAAGTGGATGCCTAACCACAGGGTCATCTGGACGCAGATTGGTGTGAAGCAACTTGGTGTTCCGACTATGTTCTGTGAGATTGAAGTGTCAGCTTACGATCCGGAGGGGGCAAACAAGGCATGAGCTTCAAATACGGACAAACACAGACCAAGATACATAGACTACATGAGAAAACAAATTCATCGAGCTATACAATATTGATGGGCCACTAGGTCAAATTATGTTAATTACTGATCAACGGAATCACGCGCTTTCCTGCCGTCGCCGTATTTCATGTTTCTCTAGGGTAACACAAAAACCAGTGACACAGTATGCTGACTAACAACCTCCAGATCGCCTCTGCCTCTTTTAGGTTTAGTGCGGGTCAACCATTCACGAAAGAAGGATCATTTTTTCTTTTGCGACATCATCGCTTCATCCACCGCACAAAGAACATCTGCATTCACAAATATACAAGATGCCTCCGCGCAACAATAGGCCGCGCAACTCGCGTCCCGACTCGCGCCCAAGAAATGAACGTCCTCCCCGTCCCGATGCCGACAGCTATCGACCTGGCGACAGGTACGACTTGCCTCCTCGACCGCCCCGCGATAATTATGGCCAGTCCGATTCATATCGTCCGCGCGTGCCGCAGGGCGACTTTACCTTTCGTGTAGACAAACCGGCTGGCATGCCTGATTTTCCGACTGATTATCGTGGGCCGTCTGATAGAAGAGGGCCGCGTCGCGATGGTGGTCGTGGTGGCCGAGGTCGGGGCAGAGGAGGAAGAAAATGGCAACCTCCGCCTCATCCGTCTGAACGCGCTTTGGTATCTGGAGCGACTGCGAATATGCCCGAGGAGCGACTTGGAGAAGAAGGCGCTGCCAAATTTCGCGATGTTGATGAGTTATCAGACGACGATGAGCTCGAAATGGACATTTCTTCATCTTCCGAAACCGAAGGACCTTCCAAGAAACGTGCCAAAACCGGAGACGATGAATCTGGCGATGCTGCACCTAAGTGGTCAAATCCCGATCCCTACACTGCTCTCCCATGCCCCGATGAGAGCACCCGCAAGAAGCGGGACATGGTCAAGCTGATCCGAAAAGCGCGCGTGGAAGACCAGTCGGAGAAACTAGCTGCTTCAACCGAAGCCGAAGACTTTATCTCGTTTGACCTGACAGAAGATGAAGAGAGCAGCGAAGAAGAAGAGGAAGCACCGCCGCCTCCCCCACGTGAACCACCCCCGCCACCGCCTCCGAACGCGCCCTCTGGACCTAAAGCTGAGACTGCGCGTCTGCCTGAGAAGCCGCGGGCGCCTGCTAATGGGACTTTGGATGCGTCGCGAAGAAGTGATCCCCTTGGATCTCGTAAGCGAACTGCCGATGATGAGATCAAGCCTCCCGATTATGGACAATTGAAGAAGGCTACGACGAAGCCTTCCAAGGGCGCGCTTTTGCCTAGCTGGCAGCCGAAGGCAACGGAGGACCCATGTCCTTGGGATACTGTCGATCACTCTGCTACCATGAATATGCCATTCCGGTAAGTGCACCACCCTTTCTACCACCTCTCAGTCGTCATGGATCCACATTTTCGGCCAAGCTTTGTCCCCGTTCCTGTACTTAGACTGACACATACAGACTGCACAAGGAGATCATCGACTTTTACGAATACGTCCGACCCCGCGATTTCGAACAGCGAATCCGTGACAACCTCGTTGAGAACCTGCGAAAGGCCATGCGACGCGACGGCAGGAACTTTGCGAGCGCTTCGGTCCACCCCTTCGGTTCCTTCATGTCCGGTCTCTACCTCCCCACCGCAGACATGGATCTAGTCGTCTGCTCAGCAAGTTTCATGCGAGGCGGTCCTCCAACATACCTGTCGGCAAAGAGCTGGCTGTACAAGTTCCAGAAATTCCTCACCAGCCAACACGTAGCTGACCAACACTCCATCGAGGTTATTGCCCACGCTAGAGTTCCGTTGGTCAAATACGTTGACAAGCAGACTGGTCTCAAGGTCGATGTGTCGTTTGAGAACTTGGGTGGTGTCAACGCTGTCGACACTTTCCTTGAGTGGAAGGCCCAATATCCTGCCATGCCTATCCTGGTGACTGTGATCAAACATTTCCTGCTCATGCGTGGTCTGAACGAACCTGTAAATGGAGGGATTGGCGGCTTCACAGTGATTTGCTTGGTTGTCAGCATGTTGCAGCTTATGCCACAGGTACAAAGTCGAAACCTCATTCCCGAACATCATCTCGGCGAGATGCTTCTCGAGTTCTTTCACCTTTACGGGCGCGAATTCCGCCACGACACCAATGCCATCTCCCTGACCAGACCAATTGGGTACATCCGAAAGGTACGTCTTATCGGCCTTGTTTGCTGTTCCTTCCCTTGCTAACTGTACTAGTCCGAGGTCCGAAGCCTCACGTACAAGAACTACGATCGTCTCTCCATCATCGACCCCAACAACTCGGGCAACGACATCTCCGGCGGCTCATCCAACACCGTAGCGATCCTCGACCGTTTCAAAGGCGCATTCCACCTATTACGTGACAGAATGGACGAGATTGCTCGTGATCCCAACCAGGGCAACATTCTTGAAGTGATTCTCAGAGGCGACTACTCCTCTTTCAGAATGCAGCGAGATTTCCTTCGCCACGTACATGAGAAACATATCGGACCTTGTTCTTCCTGATCCTACTTTCCCTGAACGATCAAAGCCCATATTGATACCCCCATCGGTTGTGCATATTATTTGATGCTGGAGTTTTTTTGCCGCTTATGAAAAGCATGGAAATTTAGACGGGTGGTTCCTGGCATAAAAGACAACTGTCTTTTGTTTTCTCATTTTTATTTTTTACTCATGTGTATAGTAACGCCGTGATGAAGGGGGGCATTGAATGTTGTTTTTTGGGACTGGCGCAGATTACATTTCCACTGGAAGGCGCTCACGCATCGGCCTAGTGGCCTAGAATTGGACGACGATTTATTCACACGACTCGAACTTGATCTACTAACCGATGCAGTGACATGACACCACTACGCTGACGATACTCGCAGACTTGTTTTTGAAAGAGTGCGGAATGCATTCGACGTCCTTTCTTCGGTTTATAGCTGTTGAAAAACTCGTTGTTTTTTGGACAACACTTTTTCTCACTGCCTCTCTGCTATATGCAGGGCTGTGGAGAGGATTGAAGATGGCGATGGGGTTGAGGTTGAGATCTGGTGGACGTGAAGGTGTCGAAGGAGAAGGAGGTCCAGTATCGTCGCAGGGGGCCGAGGAGATTGCATTTTCGGGACATCGCAGATGGGTCTCAGCCCAAGACACAGCAAAGAGAAAGTAAGCATCCAACTGTAGATATGCCTGATTCATTTTACTATGTAGATAGATATCTTGAGTTTTCTTGCCCATAGAGCACAGTAGATATCAGGTGCAGACCCATGCTGTAATTTAATTAACCGCCATGAAACTATCGACAGTGGCGTCGTCCTAGCCTCAGACTATTGACTCTAGCTCAGGGCATCAATGTTCTTAAACCTGATAACCTCCCCTAAATTATTCCCGTCCTCTTTTCTCCTCCTTCAATTTTCTGGGGAACTCAAAATGCCTTCAACAAAGTCCATCGCCGTCGTCGCGACCCTCGCAGCAGGCGTCAGCGCAAGCAACTGCAAACCAACACAAAGACCTACCACCACCACTACCATCACCTCTGCTCCCACCACAACATCATCATGCCCCGCCTACACGCTCATCTCAGAACCAGCCGAAGACATAAACTGCAACGTACGCGGTGAAGCCAAGGAGGGGCAAAGTCAGGTTCTGGAAAGTTTATACCTGGATGATTGCGCGCAGAAGTGTAAAGAGTTTGATCTTTTCAACTGTGAGCTTATTAGCTTTGAGGAACCTGCTTCGCCGACGGAGCAAGGAAGCTGTACGCTGTATCCGGATACTGAGATTGTGGAGAGGCCGAGAGGTGGGGAGGTTGTTTATTATGATTCGAGGTGTTTTGCGTGTTATACGAGGGGAGGACGCGGGGGTGGGAGGAAGTTTAGGGGGAGGATTAGGAGGAGTTAAGATGTTTTTCGTGATGGATTTATGTTTTAGCGGTTGTTGTGGTTGAGAACTTGACAGGTTCCTGCGCGTTGTAGGCTTTTCGGGAGGTTCTTTTTCATGGGGGTCAGCTTATGGTCACATCTTGCCTGCGATCTCAACTTCTCACGAATTAGCTGAATCTCATTATAGTATAGTATGTATAATGTCCAATGTCTTGTTCATTCTCATGGATCTTATCAGATAAGCATCTCTAGATCTTGGCATTGTCTAAAAACAGTAAGCGACTCATCGGCTGTGAACCTTGATGGATCCTCCACTGGAAAAGAATTGGTCCAATAGAACCTGTGACATTATTAACTTAACGCCAACTTCCCCTACACATTTTGTATTTTCTCAATACCTTTGATACGCCGAAACGAGGTCGATTCGAGGAAACAAGTCAGTTTTGCTCACTTTGACAGGTGGTTTTCTTTGACTTATGTGTGCTTCCAGTGCTTGACTACCTCTGGGGTGATACGAGTAAAGAGGAGAAGAGGTTGATACGAAAACTTGGTATGTTACTCCAACCTTTCGACGAGAAATGACAACTAAAACTGAGCAGATTTCTTTATTCTTGTAAGAGAGCTGTTGTTTATTGAGACGAAATACTGATCGAAGAAGACCTTCTGTTGCTTCAGCTTCTTTTTCAATCATCTTGGTATGTCTCCTCATTGTAGCATCCATGACGCTCTTCTGACACTGAAGTCACAGACAGACAAGCCTTTGCCAACGCATACGTGAGTCCAGCCAAAGGAACTTGTGCAAAGACCTTGACTGACTGTGTGATAGGTAGCAGGTCTTAAAGAAGCCCTCGAGCTGAGCGGCAACCAATACAATGTCCTTCTCTCAATGGCCTCAGCAGGGTACGAACTCGCCCAAACCTCGGCCCAGGACCAACTGACAGATTTCGCAGCATGCTGGTCGGCCAAATACCCAGCAGTATAATCATTCACAAGATCCGCCCTCGAATATGGATGTCTTCCATGGTCGTCGTCTGGGCAGGCCTCACCATGGCCAGTGCAGCTTGCAAGACATATGCTCAACTCTGCGCCGTTCGCTTCCTGATGGGTCTCGCTGAGGCAAGTACATATGCTGGCTCGATTTACATCATGGGCTCATGGTAGTCAGTCTCAGAGCTCCCCATTACACTAGCAAAGCTGACGATCTGACAGCAAATCCAACGAAATCGCCAAACGCACCGCCATGTTCACTGTGGCTGGTCAAGTCGGAAAAATGTTCGCGGGAGCTATGATGGCTGCCATTCACGAGTCAATGGAAGGTCACGCTGGGCTTGCAGGATGGCAGTGGGTGTTTTTGATTGATGGAATCATCACCCTTCCTGTTGCTATCTTTGGCTTCTTCTTCTTTCCAGATGTACCTGAGTACACTGATGCTTCTTATCTGAGTGATAAGGAACGACAACTTGCGCTTGATCGACTACCGCCTAAGAAGGAAGACGGTCATGACATACAGGCTTGGAGTCTTGTGAAGAGGGTGATGGGACATCCTTTGCTGTGAGTAATCTTCACTCTTTTATCTAGCTTCGGTACTAATGGAGGTGGACAGTTATGTCTGCTGCGTCTTCTCAGTTCTCGGATCAGCGCTTCAGTCTTACGTCGTACAGGGTCTCATGCTTCTATACCTCAAGTTTCGCAAGGACATCGATGGCTTCACACAGTCCGAAGTCAACACCCTCCCGATTCCTACCCACGCAGTCGGCATCGTTGCTGAGCTTTCCGTCTCATTCTTCATGGATCGATACAACCGGAGGATGTCACTTGGCTTTCTGCTCTGTTCAATCCAAATCATCTGCAGCATTGTACTCCTGATTCCAGGAATGTCAGTAGCAGGAAACCTCACAGCATTGTACCTCTCAGCCTCAGCATATGGCATCAATCCCCTGTTGTATGGCTGGTCAAGCAACATCTTGGCCCGGACAGCTGATGATGCTGCTCGGAGCGTGACACTGGCTTCAATGGCGGCAAGTGATGGACTTCTGTGGACGTTTTGGGGCATCGTTATGTTCCCTGCTGATCACGCTCCTTACTGGCGGAATGGTTATATTGGCATGCTCTGTGTCAGTGCTGTCTTGGTTGGCTGGCTGTTTGTCGTTCGTTGGGTAAGTTCGTCCCCATTACTATGGTACCTGGTCTAATAACGTCTAGCTCGATCGTTATACTGCGGAAAAGTATCCTGCTGGTGATCATGGAAGTGACTCGTCTCTGGTAGTGTCGGAGGTGAACTATTCCACAATGGATCAAAATAAGGCAGTTTGAGGCTTCACAGAAGAAAGTGGTTGTCTCGAAAGAGTTTTGAAATAGTTTAGGGAGAGACTCAATCTAGCTAGGACACCATGAATACAACCCCATCTTGCCTCTTACCAACCTGGGCTACTACCTTGGTTTTTCGTATTCATGTCTCAAGATGGAGGAAGAAACGTAACTGCCCTCTTTCGATCCGTCCCTCAAGTTTCCATCATCTACACCGTTGTCTTCATGATCCATCATTCTTAAAACAGCGTGAGATTCTTCTCGAGTTCTTCAGCAATCTCCCAAGAGAGTCGGAAAGGAGTCTTGGATCCTTCTGGATTCAGAATTCCGATCTTGTTGCGCTTCTTCAACGGAGGACGGCGCCCCTTGCACGACTTGCAGGACCGCATTACAGCATTGTTCTTGGCCTTGCAGGCCTTGCAAACCCACGCGCGGAGGATCTCTTTAGTTTCAACATCAAGAATGGGAATGCCACCAACGTTACGCTCAGGCCGACCTTTGAGCTGAGCCAGCGATTGCAGATCAGAGAAGTTGCCAGAGATACTAGTTGGTCCCTCGTCGAGCGAGAAGAATGGATGACCAGCCTTGGCGTAAGTAGCGGCTGAAATGGGGCTCTTTGGGGGTTCCTGGCCCGTGACTCGCTTGAAGCTGGCACTGTTGAGGATCTGCACATTGACTGTGACTGTGGACGTCTTTTTGTATTCGCTCTTGGGTAGTTCCACGATGTTTTGACGGATGAGACCGCCGGCAGCGATGTTCATCTCTGGCTCCTCAGTCATTAAACTACCACCACGAAGACGAACATAAAGATAAAGAAGTGCTCCCTGAAGTTCAAAATTCAAGTTAGCATTTAAAAGACTAGTTCATCTGTTATGGCGGCGATTAAAACGTACGTTCTTAAGATTGTAGTCGCACAGTCTCATCTTGTCTGCGAGATAGTTAGCATACCGGGAGCCTGGCATTGATGAAGAGAATAGTTCATACTTTTAAGCTGTTGCGATGACGATACCAAGGTTTGATAGGAAACATCAACTCCAGCCTTTGCTTTGACGAGCACCTTCAGCGCTTCGACTCTGCTGAAACGCGAAAGAAAGTAGTTGGTTGTTTCGCCATTGAGATCTTTGACCATGATGTTGATGTTGTCGTTGGGAACAGAGAGGAGGGGATCGAGGCGAGTGATGTCAAACTGAATACCTGCGGTGGATTCTTCGCCGTTCATCTGGGCCTCGACGGAACAGTTGGTTGCAATCGGCATGGCCACAAACTGGCGAACTTGGCCGGGCTCAGTAGCGACGCCGTCTATCCACTTCTGGTCGGGAACAACAATGTAGTCCTGGATACTCTTCTCTTGCTTCAAGAGCTGTTGACGACGGAGTTCGGTCGCAAGAGTTGGAACTTTGGGCTCACCCGAGACGATGTTGACGTTACCGACGTGGATTCTGATGGCGTAGTTCTCTTTACTCTCAAAGTCGATCCATAAAGCCTCGCGTTCTGTTACATGAAATGTAAGTGTTGGTCAATGAGAAGAGGCTAGGTGTGCTTACGATACATGGGGATAAACATGCCGCCTTTCTGTGCCATTGACAGGGGAAGCTTTCTAGCATAGTCTTTAATCTTGAATAGTGGAAAGATGCCCTCATCCGGTGGGAGCCCGCTGGTGTTTTTGTTGTCAGGGACGCGGATTGTGCGCCTGAAGGTGATGGTCAAGTCATCGATTGTGACGCCCTCCGACACAGAAACTTTTGGACTCCATGGGGTCAGATCCTCCATCATGTCGCCTGCCTTGGAGGATGATGCAAGATGAGATTGTGATTGTGTTGGATAAAGGGTTGCTCAAGTGAGAAGAATGAGTTTTAGAAGTTGGTTCAGTGATGTGCTGAACCCCTGCTGTGATAGTGTTGTGTATTGAGCAGAGAGCAGCTCAGTAGCCGTGATGTGAAGATGAAAGGTGAAAGACTAGATAGAGTGAACAGTAATGAAAGAATCTCTCCCTTTTCAAGGTGATAACTCTGCAACTCCCAGGTAATGAGAGTAAAAGGACATGGCAAGGAGTTCACGAGGAGATGGAGCACTGATTCATCATGCTCCGGATTCTGAAATAATTTAATACTATTATGGTAGCCTTTTGTGATGCAGCAGTGATTCACTGATATGCCGCGAACTTGTTACTGTTGCATAATATTATGCTTGACTGACAACGACTGATTCCTAGCGGGGATGTCACGGTCAAATCATATCTTTCGTTACTTTAACAACTCTCTGTCTGTGACTTTCTTTAACAAATTGACAATAGTAACAAGTTCTACTGTGTCTTAAAGTTTTAGTGTCATGGTAATCATATCCTCGTCCAGCAAAGTTAGATTCAGCTATTGTTACCTTTACCATCTAGTGTCGCGGTGATGCCATGGCTAAAAGATTTCTAGCTAGTAATAGGGAATCCTAGAGTCATCAAATACACCGGCCGCGTGGCCTAATGGCTAAGGCGCTAGATTTCGGTCTCCATCATCTGAACTCTCTAGAGATTCCAGGTTCGACTCCTGGCGTGGTCGACTCGCGATCTTCGGATCTTTCCTTTTGCAAATTTTTGCACTTGAGTGGGTCGTTGGAGAACAGACTAAGCCGCCACATGAGGTCTCCTGGGTTTCTCTAATGTTTTATTAAGATCTATTTGAGAATGATGAGCCTGGAGTTATTTTTATTTAATTCACGTTATATCTATTAAAAGAGCTTTTTTAATAATATTGTATGACAGTTGTCGTTTAAATGCTGCTCACGACTGGCGTAGCAGTCTTGTCATCTCCAATAGAAGGCATAAGCTCATTCTCAATGCTGCTCGGCTTCTCGGGGACAGTCTTCTTGCGCAGTCCAACGCATGTCGTTAGTGGCGTAAACACACCGAGGCTGCCGTATCGCTCCATATAAGTCATAGAGCAGAAGCAGATGATAACGACAAGCCAATAAATGTTGTACGAGACAACAGATCCAATAGTCGCAGAGTTCTGCCATCCGAGAATGGCATTGAAGATACCCCAGCCACCACCGCCGTTGAGCTCAGCGTTGCAGCAGTTGACGTGCCAGACACTCTTGTGGATATCATATGAACCGGGGCCGGAGCCAACTTCAGCAGCATCACCACCGATGATGTTGTTCCAAGCATGGATTTCGAACGCCCAGACGGCTTTGCTGAAGAGGCCCGCGGCGACGAGATACAAGAAACCGGTCGAGATGATGAGGAAGATCTGGAGGGAAGTTGTGTTTCCTCCTCTGTTAAAGAAAAGAAAGTCAGTGATTGAGCCCTTTCGTGGAGAGTAGATAAGTCAACGAACCTGTAAATAATGTATCCAACGACGCAACCAGCTGCAAGACCGCAAATGACAGCCAAAGGAAACGAAGAAGCTGGAAGTCCCAAACTGACACCTCCAATATACACAACAGCCTCAAGACCCTCCCTTAGAACCGTAATGAAGGGCAGAATAAACATGACGTGCTTCTCGGACCAGAGCTTAAAACGACTCATGATACCAGAAGTAGCAATCGCATCTTTCTTATCCAGAGCCTGCATAAGCTTGACCCTCCACTTCTCCTGAAGTTTATTAACTCTCAAAAGCGCAGCGCCCATAATGGAGATAATGATTGCCGCAATAAGACTAAAACTTCCTTCCCAGATGTCTTCTGTTTTGCTAAAGACGTCTTTGCCGAGGGAGTAGAATGCTCCGATCATACCGGCGCCGATGCAGAGACAGATGGCGAGGCCAAGACCTACTCCGATCCACACCTGGTTTTGACGTTAACATCGAAGGGTGATGAATTTGGGGAGGATGAAAGTACCTGTTTGAGAAGGCGTTTGTAGGTTTCTTTATCCCCTTCGCCGCCGACGCTCTGCTTCAAGAATGCTAGAAGGACGGAGACGATGATGCTTGTTTCGAGACATTCTCGGAAACAGATGAAAAAGACTATTTGAATCATTGTTAGACATTCCGAGTCATGACTGGATAAGGCCTTTGAGCTAAGTGGTCACATACTGGGAACAGCAAAGACGTTGACTGTCATGATGATATTAGCTCGTTGGCGACAGACCAGGCAATCAGGTATAAGTTTGAAGATGTACGGATGAGAGTCATGAGACCTTGGGTATGAGGGGATATGCAATGGAACGAAACAATATATTGATGCGTCCAACTCGCTTTCACAAGACAGTGGATCCTCCGAATTGACTTTCATCCCTCCCACGCTACCAGCCCATTATGGAGTAGCGCCGCCAAAGATCCCAGCCCCAGTGCCGACTTTCCCGAGTCAAGTCATCTGCCTGTAAAAAAGATGGATAAGATAACTTCCGACACTGCGCTAATCACTTTAATCGCTTCTATACTTCACTGGCGCTTCACTTGCGAGTGCCGACTTTCCGAGATCTGGTGTGTCTGACGCCATCTGATTTGGCAAGATCGATAAGATAAATTAATCGCGCTCCCGATTATCCGATAGTTATCAATCTAGAAGTGACGCTATGGGCTGATCCTCGTATCTTACGCGTGCCGGTTATCCAGAGTTTGGTGCTAAAAGTAAGGTTACTTAACTCAATTGCAACTAATGCTGGGACTTTCGGTGCGATGTGACATGCTGAGGAATTGCCGCAGTCTTTATCTGATCGGTTCCCTGCATGGCTTAGAATGGCCAAATGCAACTCGAGCCTGTTACCAATTGATTCAGTTCATCTTTCTTCATCAGCTCCAAGACGAGTGAATGCAGAAACAAGACTGATGAACTAGTGACTGTCGCGATGTTTCTATCACTCATCGTCTCATCGCTGGCCATCCTCTTTGCCGGACCTTCAGCGGTCAGTGCAAAAGATGTGCATTTCGACTGGAACATCACATGGACCACTGCAAATCCCGATGGGTTAGCAGCGCGTCCTGTAATCGGCATCAACAACCAATGGCCTCTCCCAGTCATCAACATCACAAAAGGCGACAGAATCATCGCAAAGGTGACAAATCAATTGGGGAACCAGTCAACTACCATCCACTGGCATGGGATGTATCAAAATGGAACAAATTTTATGGATGGACCTGCTATGGTAACCCAATGCAACATCCCCACTGGCGCTTCCATCACATACAACTTCACGGTGAGTAGGGTTCATGAGCTGCGAAAGGAGCAAGTCTGATTCTTGACAGGCCGACCAAGTTGGGACCTACTGGTATCACTCTCACACAAGAGCTCAATACCCAGATGGTTTACGCCAAGCACTGATCATCCAAGATCCCAAGAATCCATATGCGGGTGAATACCACGAAGAGCGTGTCATCACGCTCTCAGATTGGTATCATGACGAAATGCCAGATCTCATGAAACAATTCGTTTCCTATAAGAACCCCACCGGCGCAGAGCCCGTTCCTAACTCAGCACTTATGAATGACACACAGAACATGACTCTTCCAGTCGAACCTGGAAAAACCTATCTCCTACGTTTGGTGAACGTGGGTGCTTTTGCGTCTCAGTACTTCTGGATTGAGGGGCATACTATGAAGATCGTTGAAGTCGATGGGGTTTGGACGAAGCCTGCTGAGACGGACATGATTTATATTGCTAGTGCTCAACGTTATGCTGTTTTGGTTACGATGAAGAACGAGACTGGGGCGAATTACCCGATGATGGCTAGTATGGATACGGTAAGTTGACCTTTCTGGACGCTGTATCATTATACAAGCTGATCATCTGTATTGGTAGAGTTTGTTCGACTCTGTTCCTGATGGTCTGAACTGGAATGTCACAGGCTGGCTTGAGTACGATTCCGACAAGAAGCTTCCTCCAGCTGCTGTCTTGAATGATTTTGAGCCCTACGATGATTTCAAGCTTGTGCCCACAGACGGCGAGAAGTTGTTAGAAAAGGCTGATCACACCATCACCTTGGATCTCACAATGAATAACCTTGGTGACGGCGCGAACTAGTAAGCCGCCCTCCATACCTTTGTCCGCTGACAAAGACTAGTACATTCATACTGACGACTTTTAGTGCCTTCTTCAACGACATTTCCTACGTTTCACCCAAGGTCCCAACATTATATACCGTTCTCTCTGCAGGCGAAAACGCAACTAACCCAACCGTTTATGGAACCGACACAAACTCCTTCATACTCAAACACGGCGAGATTGTGGAAATAGTTCTCAACAACGATGACTCTGGACGACATCCTTTTCATCTTCACGGTCAAACATTCCAGGTCGTGCACCGCAGTGAAGAAAACGCAGGTCACTATAACTCGTCCTTGACTAACATCACATACCCATCTGTCCCAATGCGAAGAGATACGTTCGTCGTGTACCCACAGGGAAACTTCGTCATTCGGTTCCCAGCTACGAACCCAGGTACGTCAGCATCAAAGACTATGAAATAGGCAAGGTCTAACTGGGATAGGTGTCTGGCTCTTCCACTGCCATATTGAATGGCACATGGACACTGGTCTAATCGCAACGATGATTTCGTCACCACTTGAAATGCAGAAGACTTTGACGATTCCAGAGGAGCATAAGCAGATTTGCGCGGATCAGGGGATCTCGACTGTTGGTAATGCAGCTGGCAATAGCAATGATTATCTGGATTTGACGGGCCAGAACATGATGGTGCCTCCTCTGCCGTCTGGGTTTACTACGAAAGGTTACGTCGCTATGGTGTTTAGCTGCGTGGCAGGCGTTCTTGGTCTTGCCTCGATTACTTTGTAAGCCCCCCTCTCCCTTTCTCTAATGTGAGAGTAATGCTAACGATTCTGCTTAGATATGGCTCTGCACCTATCGCCACCAAGTAAAGAGTAGTTTTTATGTATTATAGAGAAAAAGGCTTGAAATAATATTTGCAAGAACTGAGTCAACGGTATCTCTATTTGGAAGCTTCTTGCATGCTTGAGGCTTTACTCCTGAAATACCCAAGTGACATGCTCCCAACCCTCCCTCCTCTTCAACCTAAATCCAGGATCCATTCCTCCCCAGTCTGGCATCCTCGGCCCAACTCCAACACCAGGATCTATTGAACTTGGCAGACTCAACCCCTCGGCCTCAAAACTCAACGCCACAACACCAACAAATCCCAGCATCTCTGTAAACGCAAACTTGCGACCAGGGCAGAGATGCTTTCCACCTCCGAATGACAACTGTGATCCTCTTCTCTTCTTCTCGTCTTGCACCGATACATCTAGGAAGCGCTCGGGTTGGAAGGTATTCGCGTCTGGGCCCCAGATTTCGTCGATGAAGTGAGTTACTGATGGAGCCCACTGGATGTTGAATCCCTTTTTGAGCAGATAACTTCGGCCCTGTGCGTCTTGGACCTTGGTGTCTTCCATGACTCTCCTGTTGCCGATGGAATGAAGATAGTGACGAAGGGATTCTTGATAGCATGCGTGGAGAAAGGGACAGCATTTCTCTAGCTTTCTAACGTCAAATGTCGCTGTCTTCCCGTCGGGCCCGTTTGTGAGAACAGTAATCTTCTCAATCTCAGCTCGTACACGCCACAGGTACTCTGGATTCGTCAAGACGTGCACGAAAATCCAGAATAACGTGGGTGCAGTGTTGGTAACTCCAACCCACGGCAGTAGCATCTCCATATGAGCTAGATCATCATCTGTGAAACCAGTGCTACGGAGAAACTTGGCTCTGTCGCGTATGATGTCAGAAACACCGTCTTCAAGCTCGCCTCCAGATTCGTAGTAAGTCAGGAGCAGGTTGTTGATTTCACGTCTGGCGTCGATTGCCTTTTTGGTTATGAAGCTTGGGACGCCCAATGCCACAAACATGGATTGCTTATCAAATGTCCTGTCGATGGTTAGTGGCTAAAATGTAGTGAGGCCCAGAAAGACTCACCACATGAGATGCGCTTTATCCACTGTCAACGGATTCTTCACTCCGAAAAGAGCTGTCGCAGTTGCATCCGTCAAGATGTCTCGAAGCCAAATAAACACATCAGGTGCATCTAGTTCTTCTCCAGGTCGAATAGGATTAAGATACGTCATGAGTCTCGTCAAAGCACTGAGATTTAGTCTGTGCAATGGTTCGCCCAAAAGTGTAGACTGAATAATTGACAGTCCCGTCTTCAAATATTCCTTATCAGAGATGAGATCTCCTGCATTCTGGCTCAGGCCCCACATGGCTTTTGAGAACTCAACAAGAAAGGGATCGAAGGAAATGTCATTGTTTTTGAGAGCTGATTGGATAAGATCTGGAGAATTGATGATGTATACTTTGCCGTTGAGCATGGGGAGGGTGCAGATGGGCATTCTGCGTTCTTTACTGTGATCGGTTAGAATTGTATGCCGTTGCGTGTTCATTGGAGACTGGAGACTTACAATAGTCGAACATAGAATCCGCCGCCCTCGCTGAACATTGAGATGATGTGTCCTACCAGCGGAGCCCGAGGTTTCAGCAATGGCGGCTCGAGTGAATCGACAGAGGGCGATACATAGCGACCCAGTAAAAATAACAGCCCAGTTAGAACCACAATCACCCATGTATTCGGGAGAGGAAAATTATCCCAAAACATCGTGATTGAAGAGCTGTACAGAGAGGGAAAACATAAAATACAACAAGATACAGGTTGCCGTTCAGGTTGAGGGGAAGTGGCTGGACGCCTTACTTATTCCTCTATAGCGCGCCATTTCAGTGCTTGGTGGTTGGCTCGATATTTTGAGACAAAGATAGAGACACGGAATTCCGATGCTCTTGGACCCTGCTTTTGCTATATCTCATAGCTGACCAAATGCCTCATCTCATTGGTCGATGTTACAGTTGTGGAGATTGAACGCGCACTTAAATCTCACCGAATGGCGACTTAACTGACACAGACCCTAGGGAGCAAGAAGACTTCTGACGTTGAAACAGGGTGCTAAAATAAACTTGTCTAAAGGCTTGCTAAGAGATAGTAAACCTACCTAAGTCTTTTTGTCAAGTAGAAAAGAGGTCCCTCCCCTTCACAGACTAGCCCGGGTTCTCTTGAAGCTCAGAAACGATGTGATCAATGTAAACATGCATGATGTTGAGAAAGTTGTAAAGTTTAATGTCAATAGAAAGCTAACAAATAAAAAATAATTTTGACAAACTGATGACCCTATCTTGATCCCATTACACTTCATCCCCTCCCCCATCGTAACCATCCAAATGTCAGAACAGCAAGTAGCGATCCATAGAACCGTCTTATAGCCCATGCCGGTGCCAACAAGGGATCATTCCTCGGAATAGGTTGAACTGGTGGCTTGACTGTCGGCTCCGGCTCCTGGCTTCAGACGAGCGCTCGGAAATCCTCAACACGGTTAGCGAGCTCTTCCAAGTCTGCCTCACTGGTCTTTCCAGCATAGCACTTCTCCTGATACTCGTCCACCAGCTTGCTCCATCCATCGTTCCTGCTCTGAAATTTGCTCTCCCAATTCTTAATGCGAGTGTCAAAAGTCTTGGCTTCGCGATCTCTGTCTCGCACCTGCTTTTGCGCCGTGGCGAGCTCCTCTTTGTGCTTCGTGAGCTCTCCTGAGGTCTCTTCGAGCACAGCAAGCTTGGTATCGAGCAGTGCCTTGGTCTCATCGAGCTTTTTCTTGGTGCTTGTGCTGGTAGTGAGTGCATCGTCACGCTCCTTCTTGGTGCGTTCGTGGTCAGCCTCAGCGTTGGCGAGTTGGCTTTGAAGACCCTTGTTCGCGATCAGCGACTCTTGAAGCTTCTGGTCGAGTTCTCCGTTCTCATGGAGAAGACGAATGTTCTCCTTCTTCTGGACCTTGAGCGCATTCTCAAGCTCAAGAACCTGAGCAACAAGAGTAATGATCTCTCCCTGGAGAGTAAGGATGATCTCGTTAAGCTCCTCCTTCTCACACTGAGCCTTGCTCAACTCATCATTGAGAATCGCGATGTCTTGGAGAAGCTTGTTGAGGTCTTGCTGCAGCTTGTTAATGACCTTGTGGTCGAACCTGTCGTCCTGCTTGAGATGCTCGATTCTGTCGTTGAGTTGCTTAACCTTCTTTTGGTACTCCTCGCTAGCCTTAGCGAGCTGGTTCTTCAGCTCATTGATGGTTGCGTTGGCCTTGTTGCGTTGGCCTGTGAGGGAAGTAATCTCACTCTCAAGGTTCTTCTTGTCCTTCCTGAGGGTTTCGACGAGGACCGTCTGCTTGTGGAAATCGACATCTAGAGCAGCGAATTTCTGTGAATGATTAGCAAAGAAGAGTCAAATCGAAGGACTCGAAGCACATACGTTCTGGGCCTGGACAGTGAGGTATCCAGCTTGCTCAATGAAAGCGGCTCCCTGTGTAAGGGTCTCAAGAAGAGTCTTGGGGAACGGCATAGGGTCGAGCACTCGGGGAAGGGTAGTCTGAGGTTGAGGGAGGCGGAACTCAGTTTCCTTCTTGGTCGGGGGAACCAAGTCGTCAGAGTCAAATGAGCTACATTAATGGTTATCATCATTTTGCTTCTGAATATTCGAAGTATTACTTACTGAGCCTTTGGTTCGATCTTAGCCACGAGGTTCAATTCGCCGACTCTGGTCTGCTTTCCGTCCTTCTTGATCTCAAGGCCGAGCTTCTCAGTCTTGCGGTTCCACGAGCAGGTGAAGTCGTAGACATTGTTAAAGGCGAATTTGGAGATCTTGTCATCAGAACTGACGAACGTCATCGGGGTTCCCTTGAAAGCGGTCGTCTTAGCCTTGCCCGCAGTGTCCTTGGTCCACTGCCACGAGGAGATGACAGGCTTGCCATCCTTGTAGTCCTCAGGGAGGATAAAGATAGCTTGCTCATCGATAGCACTGTCGTGGATAGTAATGCTTCCAGCCCAGATACGAAGGGCAGCAGCGTGGTCAACCTTGCCTTGAGGTTTCCACACGCGGTCCAGAGCGATAGTCTTCTGACCACCGGGGCTCGACATGTCGACCTTGATCTTGGCGTAGTTCTGCTCAGTGGTGATAGCATAGCTGTACCAAGAGCCGGAGAGATTGAAGGAGACATCAGTGGTGTTGGAAAGCTGCTTCACGTCGGAGACAACGATGGTCTGGAAGAACTTGGACTTTCGGACTCGATGGGAGTCCTTTGTCCACTGGGTGAAGAGATAGACTGGGTCATTGGCACGAACGACACCGTTGGGAAAGATGATTGTGAAGGTCTCGTTGTCGGCATACTCAGGCCAGTCGAACTTTCCTTGGTAGATAAACATTGTGAAAAGTAGAATGTGGTTTCAGATTAAAAGAAAAGAAGGTATGAGATGTAGTGGAGAAAAGAAGTTGGTTGCGATGATGAGTTAGAACCTGCAGGAGATCAGCACGCCTTTATAGCTTCCAAGCATTGCTGTATAGTTCTGGTTCCATCGCGAAGTGCTGGGTACCATTTCAGCTCTCAATGCAGAAAGTATTGCATAGCCGACTAGCCCGAATACTGATCACATCCCCTCCATGCTTCCACATAGCATTCCGCATGGCGCTTGTGACACTGTAAACCAACCGCGTGGCAAGCTGAACTCCCTTGACCATTCCCCATCCCAAGCCAAATCACAACTCAACACCACGCAAACCCCTCGTGGCTAGCTGTGCGGCTTGAAACATTGATCCTCAGCAATAGTCCAGAAGTTCAGCCCTCGCTAATAGTCCCCAAATGCTCTCTCAAGGCTGAGACAGGCGTTGCTTAGTTCAAGCTGAGACGAGACCTTGAAGAGGGAGCCCAATGATAACTGTTCAATAGTGCGCGCCACGTGCAGTCCAGCTCGCCACGGGCCGTGATAAGCGGCTAGAACAGTTCCTCCGCATTGGGTCCAGACCTCGCCAATCGCACAGACTATCTACCAATAAATGGATCACAATGCAGGACTAGCCACAGAATGGTGATAGTTTGCGGTTATGTTGCCATTTTGGAGCTGGGGCGTAGACAGGCCGGGCTAGCACGCTGCGGCTGATGTGCGTGGGGAAACAGAATTGGGATGATGCATGCCAGTTGAGGTTTCAGAGGCCCGCTGAGCTGCAACGCTAGAATACAGAGGTCGGAAGACACGAATCGCGAGATTCAAGGGAGGAATTGGAAACTGTTGGAGCTTCGGGAAGTGATCACGTGTGCGGAGTAGAATTGTGCGATGCTGGAGAGAAAACCTTGAGAGTACCGGGTGCCCTACCAAGGTGGGTCCTACGAATAGCTTCAATCACCATGGTCAAGTCAACGAAACAAAGCCACGTGAAGGTACCAACAGTTCACAGAACTTTTGTATAATGAAATCATCGTGAGTAGCCCAGGGAAGTAGACGATTAATTACTTGCATTTTCCCACGAGGACAACGATCAAACACCTTTAATTTCTTTCAATCCCTCTCAGTCTCACACACAATATCCTCAAACCCGATGTCTCCGTGCCTGATTTCGTCTTCGCGTTCATCTCCTTCTGCATCTTCCTTTTTTTTTTGAGTCGATAGCGCGTCCACCAGTACTCGTCCCAAAGATCAGGCAGAACAACCTTCGAGGCTCCTTCTTGATCAGTTCTCCGGCATTCTTCTCGGGCTGGAAGAGTGCCTTCTCGTATTCATGCACGGGTCGAAAGCTCCGAGGGCTTCGTGTCACCCAACTACGGGTATCGTTCGATCGAGGAGGCTGACGAGAGGTGCTTGCCATACAAAAGACTGCTTATTTCCTGGGGAAGTAGTGTTGCCTTCCCCCACCTTACTCGGGTCTCGTTCTCGTGCCCGCGCTTGTGTGAGAGTTGGGACCGCTCTCATCTTGGTTGTTCAAAGTCGCTCGTGTCGGAGCCGTATCCCTTCCTTTCTCTTCGTCGTCACATTGTAGTTCTGGAGGAATCCTTTGGCCCAGCCATACTGTGAGCTCGACACTCAGGGTGTCGGCGCAGGTGATATTGTATGGGACTTCTTCCTTCCTTGTGAAAATAAGCATCACGCTCCTGCATCAGGTCATGTCTTGTCAAGAGCTTACATGTGGATACCTCTAGTCTTGATGTCGTGCCTTCTCCAGTGTCCAGCCTGGAACGTGTGCCAGAAGGTCAGGAGCTAAGCTCTGCGTTGACACTTGATGTAGAAGATCTCATTCAGATGCTGCTTGGTATGCGTTGGTTCTGTGATAAGGTTAAATGAGGCACTAGCCCCAACAAAATATTCTTTTTCTCATTATCTTGTACTGGGTGAGGCCTTGGAGGTAGGTGACATCTGTCTTTTGAGCAATGTTCGAGGTGCTCGCGCATAAGCGTGTTTCGCTGTCAGAGGCTCTTTCCTCCCTGACGCGGGTAGGTCGTTCGTTGCGGATGGTGCCGCCTGTCGATTTTACTTTTCAGAAACTTGCTCACTTTCCAAATTTGATCTTGCACTTGCCTCTCTGCTCTTCTTGCTTCTGTGAAGTCGCTCCGGCGTCAGGAGCGAGAGTGCTCCCAGATGATTATAAGAATCCTCTCCCCCCATCTTCTTCTTCTTTTTTCTTCTTCTCTTCATGGTCTCGAGGGCGGTGTTATTCTCGGAGACACTGTCATCAGCTGTCTTGTTGACCGACCATCAAGGTGTCGGCGCAAGTGCTGCGCTCTGGGGTACTTTTTGTGCTAACACCCCAATGTCGCAGTATGTTGGTAAGGCCGCGGCACAATTTTTGATTTATTATCACTGCTTGCAGTTTGCCTACTCTCGCCGTCTCTCTGGTCTCCAGATTGTCAGTTGATTCGGTTTGAAACTTCTTTTTCATTGCATTCACCGGCTTGCTGGTGGTGTGAAGAGACGAACGCAATGTATCGAAACAAATAAATGAATAAAAGAAATAGGAAAAGAACAGGAAAAAGCGGCAAGAGGGAAACGTCAGTAGGAATACAGATGAGGAACTGGAGAGGCGAGGGATGGGAGAAATGCTGTATTTATAGGAAGAGAAAAACAAGCTTTGTGGGATGGGGAGTTATCCTCTTGGTCAGACTTTGGGTTTGGGTTTGCTTGTGACTCATTGGTGCCACGATACTTTACTTGCAGGAGTTTGTCTACTCATCTGAGTGCTAAGGATGCGCCACGTCAGGGATTGCAGAAAAGGACGCTCACGATGTGGATGAAAGGATTAGGTGGAGGTGTAGATTTGCTTGTGATTTTAATGATTGGTCGACTCTGGATGCGTTACTTGCATTTGAGATCTGTGTCTGAGAGCTTAGAATCCATCACAGAACTTAGATCGATCGACGCGAGCAATTGACGGTTGACCAGAACAGGGGGTTGGCAACTGGCGACACCTGTCGGCAGTCGGAGGACCATGACAACAAACAACAGACGAGTCCCATCAGAAGCTCTTCAATTACAACCTCTCGCCGCCTGCAGCATCAACCTACCATCTACAGTATCCCCGGCGGTAACAAGCACCGAGCGTTTTAGTATTGTTACGACGCGTTGCGTCATCCTGCGGTCGAGCCCAAAGCCTCGTCCATGGACTACCGAACACACGACGACTTCTCGCTCGGTGAACAAAGTACAGACGATCGCTACCTACGCACCCGCATCGAACTCAAATTACCTGAAAATCGCCGAGAACCGAGTCAAGTGTTCAACGAAGATGCTAAGATATCTACGCTGCTTCCGCCTGCCCATTGTCGAGTCTCGGCGAAGTATGACCAACGCAAACCCGATCCGCCCGTATCACGCCGCTCCAATACAATACGAATCTTACGATATATCTTGCTCAACAAAAGAAGAATTATTGCCCGTATCCTTGCCCGTATCGCTCGCGGAGCTTCTGGTCAGGACAAGCGCGGACGTCGACCAGTCTCGAAAGGCAGTTGATCACGATTTTGAGCCCGAAGAGCCACAAACCGAGTATCAAGAAGTCACGATCTACGCTTGCAAGTCCATAGTGAAATATTAAATAGTAGATGATCAGTATCAGAAGCAAGAGATTCGCCGGCTCGAGCCCGGCATCATTCATTCTCGTTCAAGTCCCCAATTAACGGCGCTCTGGCAGCATGAGCAATCAGAACAACATTATCGACAGAGCCTCGCCGCCCCCTGTCCAAGAACCTATAGCGCAAGAGATAAAATACAGTCCAAAGAACAGAAGAGAGAACCAAATCTTCAACCCCTCTCCCTCAGTGTTCGACGCTCCAGTCTCAAAGTCGTTGCGGGCTGACAGGCTAACCACGATCAAGTATCCTTCCACCGAGAAGTTGTTGTCGACGCACATTTTTGGTCCGAAATGTCGTGTTAAGGACATTCCCAAGTCAGTTCAGGCCGAAGACGTGATCTTGATCGTGGACTGCCACATCGGCTCACGTCCCCAACATTCTATACAGCGACACACACCATAATCGGATACGGGGCGCGCTTTACATTGAACTAGTTTTCGCCGACTGTCGACTTAACCCAAACAAGATCTCCAGAACCTTTTGGGACGGTACTTACAGGAAATGACTCGAAATTGAAGACTCCGGCCGAGAATTCCAGCCGAGAATAATAGGTTCTCCGACGGAACCCGCTACTGTCAACCGTGGGATCGGAACCAGAGCACCGCTGCACCAAGTTGCCGTCCGCGGAAAAAACGGGCCTTTACCTCGAAAGACTCCTTGTTGGGTAAGATCAAATCTGAGAGCCAGCGGCTGTGTACGTGCTGCACTACAATACAAGTCTGACGCCCTAGCTGGTCGACATTATGCCTCCGCTGACATTCCACTTCGGAGGCGGAGAAATCCGGAATGACGACTGTTGTCACCACGGATTAGTATCTCAAATAACCGTGCATTGACTTGTATCTCTGGTGTTTTGTGTCTATACCTTCACATTACTAATCGCTTGCGTGTTGCTGCCGGGCCAGTGTGACATTGTCAGACCACCTATCACATTGATTAAGTTATCAGATACCATTACCCCGCCCTCTCAGCTTTATCAAGTACATCCGAGCTTGATAAACCATCCAAGTTCAATTAACAGCAAACTGTTACCACCATGGCATCTGCTACCCGATTCAGACTCGTCTTCAACGTGCCCACATTGTCACTGGCTCAATGTAAAGAGGCCATTTTTGCTGCTGGAGCAGGTCGCTACCCCGGCCCGGGTAACTATACCGAGTGTTGTTGGACCGTTATTGGGACTGGCCAGTTCCGCCCTGGCGATGCAGCCAAGCCCCATCTTGGCGAAGTCGGCAAGCTTGAGGAGGTTGAGGAGGCAAGGGTTGAAACCATTTGCGTGGGTGAAGACGTTGCCAGGAACGCCGTCAAAGCTCTTAAAAAGTTAGCAATTCATTCTATAACTCTACGCACTGCTAATGCTTCTTAGCGCCCATCCCTATGAAGAGCCCTCCTACTCTGTGTATCGACTAGAGGACTTTTAGGAGGAAGCGAGATGATTCATCATGTTGACAGACGGAGGGGCAAAGTCATGGTGGCAAGCCGTACTGAGAATATCGATAATTACAATGTAATAAGTATCTGCCGTAGCATGATTGCCATTGAAATGGCATACGCAGCAGAAGAAGAAATGGAACCCAAGATGAATAGCCTATATCAACACTTTCGTTGACCACAAGTCCAACCGCCGATCCAGGCTAAAATATACGTCAGCTGACAGTCCCAATCGAAGAACTAGTGTGACGCCCAATATCAGCACGGCTTATTATACCGAACGATCATCTCTTGGACTGTCACTTCTTTCAAATCGATTGAAAACTCAAGAATATGTCTCATAAAACCATCTCCAATGTTGTGATCGCTGGTGTAAGTTTGTCAAATTGTAGACAAAGCCTACGCTGACATCCAAAGGGCACCGGGCGTCTCGGTCCTTCAACGATCAAACACCTTCTCATGAATGGCTTCAAAGTCAGCGTGCTGACCCGTAATCCATCTTCCGTAAAACTCCCACCAGACGTCGATATCATCGGAGCAGATTACACATCAGCCGAGACTTTGACACCAAGCCTTGTAGGTCGCGGGTTTGATGCCATCGTTATCATCCTCAACCGCCTCGCCTACGATGCATCGGTAGTTACGATGGAAGCATCCATTAACGCTGGTATTTATCGAGCCATCCCGTCATTTTTCGGTGTCTCGTTAGATAATCCTGAGATAGCCAACATGCCATTCATGAAGACCAAGCTACCCGTTCTCAATGACTTTTTGGTAAAAGCTGAGAAAGGCGAGATTACATACACTGGCATCAATACTGGCATGTTTCTAGACTGGGTACTTGATGAAGATATCTTTGTTGGTCTATCAGACAAAGCACCGACTCGTGTTGCGGACGGTGGTGATATCCCGATGTCTGCTACGACGCTCGATGATATCGGCAAGGCCATTTCTGCTGTCCCCCTGAAGCCTGAAGAGACTGTCAACAAGTTGTACTATATACACACTGTGGTTATGACGCAGAACCAGGTATTGGGATATGCTCGTGAGGCTACTCCAGAAGCAGACTTTACGGTTGAGCAAGTTGATACGAAGGTACTCGTCGAAGCTGCGTGGAAGCGGTACAACGAAGGAATAAGAGACCGAGTTTCAGTGAGGGACTTTGTTATAAGAGCGAGTTATGGTATGGGAAATGGATTCTTTCCAAGGACTGATAACGACTTTATGGGCATTAAACAGTGGAGCGATGAGGAGTTGAAGGAAGAGATATTCAGGCGCGTGAAGGCCAATCCGCCTGATGGTGTCAAGGCTCCGGAAGAGTAACTTTATATTAGGCTCAGATCATCAAACCACACTTTTTGGGTCCCCAATCCCCACTGCTCTGATCTACCAAGCTAGTCTTTCTCTATCTCCTCTATCTCTTACAATTGCTCAAACAGTTCCACGCCACGTTTTCTGACACCTCGCTCAATTGTGACATACGCTTTCTCAGCTTTGAGTATCGATCAACCTCTGCTGGTTCCTCGTAGTCAACATCGTCAACCAGTACGGGAGGAAGTAAGCCTGAAAAGGGATTCTGGAAGGATGGGTTCTTTCGCTTTAGCTTACGATCGTAGAACGAAAGTAACAATAACGCCATATCATCCTGATTAAACCCCGGGAAACATTTTTCTGCAATGTTGAGTGCATATTGAACCTCCGCTTTTGTTGTTTTCCGTATTACCAGCCATGCCTGACGAAGAATCTTAACATAATTTGTCCATTCTTTCCTTACGGGGTCTATATGTTCTACGTCGTCAACGTTAAAAGCTAGGTACATGTCCCAAAGTCCAGCATTTGTCAGCCCTTGCACGGACATGGTGCAAGAGCGTCCTTCAATGTGAAGCTTTACCTGAGAAAGATACTCTCCATTATCATACTCCGTTCGGTTGAGTCGAAGGTTGCGAAAATTGGTCTCTTCATCTGACAACTTCACGTTGCTGAACCAATTGAGTAACCACTTGTCCCTTGCAAACTGGCCGCGTGGAAACTTGGATGTATCCACAGCAAATATATGAATTTCGCCTGGCTGGCCAAACCACGGGTTGCAGAATCTCCAATTTGCGTACTGGATCACAAATATGAGAGAACTACTCCACGAAACAAGGTTGTTAGTCTGCTGAGTGTTGGAGAGAACCTTGCCCAAATGGTGATGCAGCATTTCTGAGGCCTCTTGATGGTCCCTTGAGAAAATGCCAATCGTGCGACGATTCGCTTCGTCGTGTTGGCTAAGTACTGAAGCGACGACATCCTCGGTATTGCCACCCGTGCTGTTATCGTCCCATACTCTGAACAGGTATCGCGGCATGTGCTCGGGAGGCGTTTTAACGGAGTGATTGAGTGCAAAGTTGTCAGGAGGCTGGAATAGTGTCGGACCACCGCGGCAGTTGCAGACCGATCCGATCCAGAACTTGATCCAATCTTCATTTTTGTCGTCCTTCTCTAGCCATTTGCTATTGGCAAGGTACTCGTCGGGATTTAGCTCTCCATAAGGCCTCGTAGCTTGATGATAACATTCCTCAGCAACCTTCCACAGGATGTCCTCTTTTTGGGCTTCTCTCATAAGTCTCTGCGCTATATCCTCTACAGGCTTTTTAAAATGTTGAAGGAGGTCCTCTACACCGGCGTCTTATATCCTAAAGAAATAACTGCTCTCACAATAGCTTGAGTTGCAGAGTCGTTAAGCAATCGTCCAACTCGGCCAAGCTCAAGAGTCGTGATTTGTGCCAGGTAGATGGACTCGACATCGTTCTTGTTGGATACATCGTCAGCGAGAAGCAGCCTAAGTATGTTGGCTACGCGTTCTAATAAAGTAGCTGCTGCTTCGTTGAAACTGCTTAAGGCTTCTTGGAGAGACTTGCGACGTTGGCTCTCTCCCTTTTGGCCAGTAATGTTCAGAGCATAATCATGTTGGCAATATCTTTAGTCTCGGCCGTAGCCTGGTTTTCGTGATCGTTCTTTGTCAGGATAGTTGGTCAAACAGGACATCATCGGGATAATGAGGTCTGAGATGGGGAGTTTTTGTTTTGGTGCGGGTTCTTGAATATGGCTTCCGTCATGCAATACGCGCAGTTACACAGGAGCCAATTGGAAGACCATTTTCAATCTATTCATGCTGCCTGATGGAGCTTGAGTGCATCCGATTCGCTATATTGTTATGTACCATTGTCAATCCACGTGAATGATCAATCTAATGATAGAAAGCTAACAACATTCTCCTTTCGTCAAATGATAACGACCAAACTGGGATCTCACCCCACGAAAGTTCCCTTAATTAAAACCATGTACTGCAAATGGGCATCTTTCTTAGCTTCCTCCGACGACAGCTCACCCAGCCTCGAGTCGAATTTATCTTCAGTAAGCTTTAGTAGTGCCCTGAACCGACGTACTTCATCAGGTTCAGGAAATTGCCTCTCAGAAGCACCCCAACGATCGTCTGTATTATCATGTCAGATTCCCAGATCCTAGAGTAGTTACGACTCATATGGCTTACACAACCAAGATGGATGGTGCTTTCGAAAGGTCAAAAGCAGCAAGATGGCATCCCATACATCAATCCCCTTCATGAGGCTTCTTGCAATTTCGCAAGCTTGGCTGAACTCTTTTCCAGATGCCAGACACTCCTCTCTCCAGCTGGCCCGAAGCTCTAGCACTCGATTCTTCCATGAATCCTTCGCTAACTGGTCTGCAAACTCTGGATATAGTTCATATAGGCCGGATGATATGAGATCCTGTAGAGAGAAGACGGACGATCGACCGCCGTGATGAATCACTCCCTGGGAAAGATACTCCCCGTTGTCTTGTTCTGGACTTTTGAGGCGAAGCCAGTTTGATTTCGGGTGGGCGTATGACTGGAGTAACCACATGTCTCTTGCGAACTGCCCCTGAGGGAATTTCCTGGTGTCCACTGCACAGATATGAACATTGGAGGCCTGTGTATGGCCGACGTGCGACCTCCCTATAGCGTCCTGAATAGCATTCATCAAAGAGCTAGTCCATAAGACAAGGTTATCCCGTAATTTACCATCACCGAAGCTGCTACCACTGAAGCTGTTCTTTCTCTCTAGGTGGTTTTATGGGATGTTTGAAGCGCTTATAGCACCTAATGAAAGAAGATTGACCTTCGGTACCAGCGCTCGGTATGGGACAAAACTAAATTCTGATGCAAAGACGGTGTTAGAGTTGAGACCAGAGCTTTTTGAGTCGCAGACCCGGAACAGATACCGAGGAACATCCGCGAAAGATCGGTTTATGGTTGCTGAAGGGGAAACGCCCTGTTGATGGAACAGTGTTGGCCCTGAAAGACGGTTGTTCAAAGTTCGTATCCAGAAGTCATTCCATTCAATTCGTATCTCAGTCTCCCGCTCTTCATCAAGTTCGTCCTTCTGTTCACGTGTAGAATACTGCTTTCGTACCCTGGTACGGCTGTCCATATTACTGAACCCAGAGCGTTTCGAGCGGTAAGCCGATGAAGGGTCGTCCCTGGTAAGGTTAAGAGAATACTGTTCGGGATCCAGCGAGCCCGAAGGATCCATAGCTTGGCTGTAGCATTCCTCTAGAATTCTCCATTCACTCTCGAGGCGATCATCCACATTGTCAAGCTTCTTGCGCGCGATATCACCAATTTCGGCTTTGAAGTACTCCAGCAGTCCGTGAAGTGATAATTTCAGCCAGTGATCGATCAATAGCGCCAGTAACGCTTTGAGCCGGTTTCGTTATGCGATTGACGTTGGCATGTACTTTGAATAGTTCACCCTCGCTCGCTTTGTAGACGACGTTAGGGTCGTGATGCAAAATTATTGGGGTGGATTCCTCCCCTAGAGAAGCCGCTGACGACTAGCGCATATTTCGACACCTCCCGACGCCATTAACAACAGTAGAACGCTATCTTTCGAAAGTTGATAATAACAGTATTACTATGTTTATTATTCACTTAATTTGTTCTCAAACAAATATTTAAAGGGATAAAAAAAACATACAACACCGGGGATTCGCTGGTCGTCACCGACCCAACTACTAATCCGGCGCTTCGAAGCTTGACTCTGGGGGAGCGGACGGGACCCCGTATTCTCTTCGAGCTTTGGTCGTATGTGACAGTCTAGGCTACAAAATCGCCTCAAGAGCATGAAAGCTCATGAATGATAGCTACTTTCCGTCTCGGATTGGAGAAATACGAATATGGGTCCTCCTCTCTACAAGAACCGATATCTTGACAAACCCATCCTTATCCGCTTTCACTGTCTTATCGAGATAACTGTATGTCTGACCCGGAGCAAGACGAGAAATACCGAGGTCGAAGACGCCTGCATCAGCTGAGGGGTAGAGAACCAGTTCCAAATCTTCAGATGTATGAGACCTTGCTTTGGCGATAAGGACTCCAGGATATGGCACTTCTGAAAGAATGGGGCCTCTCAAAGCCGTTTCAGACGGACCCTATGAGTGTTGTTAGATGATATTACTTGGCCAATGATCATGATTGGATACATACCTTCTGAATCATCCGATGATATGCCCCAGGCCGGATGATAGCAGCCGTTAACGCCGCTTGATTCATCAAACACGACGCATTCTCAAGGTCAAGATACTGAGATCCTGTCGGTGCTGTCTTAACACCCCATGCTTTCTCAAATTTCTTCACACAAGCCTCTTTCAGCTCTTCATCACCGTATTCACCTGCAGCAATGGCAAGTTGAGTATACATAGCATAGTCATTCGAGCGATAATTCCCCGCATCAATCTTATCAGCACCCACAAGTCCCGTAAGCGAGACCTCTTTAGTCTTGGTATCAAACTGAACTGTCTCATTCCGAATGATAGCCCAAAGGCGTCTGGAGAAGTTTCTCAATGGACCGCATCCCATCATGATGGCGGCCAAGTCTCCAGCTGCACCGCATAGACCCGGAATAGTGAAGCCTGTCAACTCGGACCTTATAGTCAAGACACTACCGCTAGTTTCCGTGAAGTTGGTGTTCAGTGATTCTTCGAATATGGGTAACAGGAGTTCAGTGGACTTTGTGCCAAAGACTCGATCGTAGAGAACTGCTCCCGTCATACCTTGTAGATTGCACATGACGTAGATCCAATTTGGCTCACACGAGATGAGACAGTATGGACTAGCAGACCATTGTCGCACGAGTGTTTCTTGAAGGTCATGAAGACTGTATCTGTAGGAATGCTTTTCGTCAATGTTGAAGACCAGACTTCCAGGTTTAGTATATCTCATATCGCCTGTATTAGCGGTGTAAAGCATGACTCCCTGCAGGAGGAACCCCGTGACCATGATATTGTCTTTCTTAACTGGATCCCAGTCGAGTGAGAACTTGCCGGTCAAGCGTTCCCACTTCCAAAAGTTGAGAACTCTCTGATTCAAAGACCGCTCAATGACTCTTTGGAAGGCTTCTTTGACGTAACCGTGTGCGTTTGGGGCGTAGGTGGATTGGTAAAGACCAAGCACGAACATCATTTGGTAGATCTGATACCGGAGAGCCGCAGTTTGATACTGGTCGACAATAGTAAAGCCTGACCAGTCATCAAGACTCTGAAAAGCCTGATCAAACAGGAATTGCAGCTTCCTGAGACTCTCAATGCTCAGTTCTTCATCTTCCTCTCTATTGGAAGCTGCGGCGACAAGTCTGTCTGTCTCAGCAGCCTGGCGTAAGATGAACTCGTTTCTCGTCGTTCTCTTCTTATAGCCTCGATTCCTTTCAGCTCCTGATGAGCCATTGGCATACAGGAAGGCAGCGAAGAGAAAGCCAGGGGCCCAATAGCCCGAGTTCTCCCATAGGGTGTCTCCTGTAGTAAAGTAGGCGCCTAGGATAGACAAGCCCCAGACGAGGAGAGGGAATAAGATTGCACCGGCACCAAACCACTGTCACTTCATGTTATCAAAGTACTCTTGTTACTGGAGAAGTCCATCAATGGGCCTGGATTACCGCAAAGAGAGCGAGCGGGACGCTTGCCCAAGTCAGCGCGAACATTATGCCACCGAGTACATTGGCGCTCGCAAGATATCCGGCTCCAGGGAAGACCAGCCCAAGAGCTCCAGCTCTGTATCTCGGTCCGATATCAACATAGTTCTGGAAAAAGATGCTGAGGGCAACAAGAACTGAGGCTATCCAAACACCGAGAGTACGGGCCTGGACGTTCTTGCGATGAGGGCCAGAGCCAACGTTTGGCGGGATAAGATCTTTCACATATGGTCCTGGACGTGTCAGCAACTTCAGCTCTCTTTCACGCAGATTATCTAGTACCTACCTGACGTCCCATAGGCTTGTCCATGTTGGGCACTCGACTTCGATGGACCCATGATTGACGGTGATGGTAGGAGAGTGTCTTGTGCAAATAGAGAACGGAGTAAACCTGCAGTCTGGCGAAATTTGTCTGTTCAATATGCCTTTCGTATCCATTAATCCGGGGTAGTATCCGACTACCCCAGACTTTGCGGGGTTGTGATAGTTTGTGATCTGGTCATTTTTTTCTGACTATCCCCAAGCTAAATGGCAGTTTATATGTGGGGAGTTTGTCAGAATACCATGACAAGACAACCTAGCCAAGATATTTGGCCCAGCAAAGTCAAACTTCCTGGCGGGCTATCTGTTCCTCGAAATCCAACTTTTTGTTCGCTATTCCTACCTAGTTTCTTCGCACAATCATCGTCAAACGCCCCAATGTCCAAAGAAATCAGATCCCCACGGCCCCATACCTCCGAAGCAGAATGTCTGCAGTACCATTCCCAACTATTCACCACCTTCGCCAGCGGAAAGACCAAAAGCATCAAATGGCGAAAATGGCAACTCAAACAAATGTGGTGGATGCTCGTCGACAACGAGAAAGCCATCACCGAAGCACTAGCAGCTGATCTCGGACGCCATGAGTTTGAGGCCCTGACATCAGATATCCACGGCTTGAAAACAGATATCCTGGAACATCTCAACCATGTGGAGGAATGGACAGCTGATGAGCCAGTTGCTTCAGCTGGATTTCTTATGGGAACACTGGGGAAAGCGCGCATTCGAAAAGAGCCTCTCGGTGTTGTTTTGGTCATCGGGGCATGGAATTTTCCCTTTTTGCTTACGTTGCAGCCTGTGATTGCTGCTATAACAGCAGGTTGCTGTGTGGTCGTCAAACCGTCTGAGCTATCAGTTGCTTCTCAGAACCTCATGCAAGATCTTGTAGGTCGATACCTAGACCCCGAAGCCGTTAAGCTCGTTACAGGAGGACCACAGGAAACAACGAAACTTCTGGAACTCAAGTTTAATCACATATTCTTCACCGGTTCAACAAAGGTCGCAAAATTTGTTGCTGCAGCTGCAGCGAAACATCTCACCCCGACGGTTTTGGAGCTTGGTGGTCAGGGACCAGCGATAGTGACTACTAGAGCTGACGTCGATCTTGCGGCTAAGCGTATTGCATACGCCAAGTTTCTCAACGCCGGGCAAATTTGCCTGTCGGTGAATCACGTTTTTGTTGATCCAGAGGTTCATGATGCTTTTGTGCAAAGATTACAATACTGGACGCAGCAATTCTCAGGTGGAGGGTCTAGTCATATGTGCAAGATCGTCAACAAGCGTAACTTTGAGCGCTTGTCAGGCTTGTTGGAGAAGACTTCTGGGGAGGTGTTTCAAGCTTCTGGAAAGGAAGGGGACAATATGTTGAGCCCAACTGTTGTTGCTGATGTGAGCATGAATGGTAAGTGTCTTCTCCCTCCTGGTGCTCTTTCCGTTCTAATTTCCTGTAAGACTCGCTTATGAGTGAGGAGCTATTCGGTCCCATTTGCCCTGTTATCAGAGCGACGTATAAGGATGCAGTTCGCCAGACGAATAGGTAAATGAACAGTCATGACCAAGGCAATATTCACTGTCTCTAACATTTAACAGTGGTCCTCACCCTCTCGCAATCTACATCTTCAGTTCAGACAGCTCTGAAATTAATTACAGTAAAATTCCTTCACACTGCCGAATATAATCTGTACTGACGACTTCACACAGTTCTACAGAAAACCATCTCAGGCGGTGTCACCGTCAATGATGTTCTAATGCATTACGGCGTACCCGGCGCTCCATTCGGTGGTGTAGGTGATTCAGGCCAAGGCTATTACCACGGCAAATACGGCTTCATGGCATTTACGCACCATAGGACCATCTTGGAAATGCCAACTTGGATGGATAAGCTTATGGCATTTCGATATCCTCCTTTTGACATGAAAAACATGAGCAACTTTGTGGTTAAGAACAACTTGGGGTTCCGTCGAGGAGAGACGATGGAGGATCAGGTTGTTGGGGATAATCGATCTTGGGTTTGGGCAGGAATTGGGGTCTTGGTCGCTTCTGCGATTGGCATTGCTGTGGAGAACCGTCAGAGTATTCAAGGAGTACTTCTGTAAATTTAGAACAGAGAACATAGATGGTCAGGGTTTCATAGTAAGAACATAGTTATCATTTCCTCAGCCCATCACTAGAAGGATATCTTGTTCAGATAAAGCAGGCCAAGGCCGGGTTTCTTCGTCTAATTTTGAACATGGAACGCCTGTGCCTCAACGATAGTCTTCTCTACTACTCAATATTGCAATCCCTAACCCTGCTGTTAACGGTTTGGGTTAGTCATCATAACTGTTGTGTCAAACACGACTTGTGTCGGAGTTTACGAATTCCTTTCCTAATTTGACATTAGTGCCTTTCCGGATCCAACGCTAACACCCAGCCGAGGGTCTTATTGTAATTATGCCTCTCACAACCTGTCATTCTTTTCTGACTGCACCTTTATTTTCTGTGTCATGTATACATGACATTACCTGTTCTGGTGGCCGCTTATGCATAAACGGTCACTAGATCACCTGCCGAATTCTTCACGTGCCAATTACCAACAGTGTCACCGCAGCGCCGTTACTACTCAAGGATCGCCTCCGTTCTGTCAATCTGCCTCACTGATCACCATTTGCATTTTCGTTTATCTTGTCTATACTGTGTTTCGTTACCCAGAAGAAAACACTAGTTGAGGCACAATGCTACCTCCCAACGCTACCAATTATGTCTCATCTCTTCTCACAGAGGCTCATGAACTCTCACAGCCATTACTTGATGGACTGTCAACCTTTCCACTCACTATACCCGCTTCATTGGCGTCTGCACTAGGCCTCGGCTACTTGGCAAACAAGATTCTAGTCAGCAGGGCTCTGAACCACGGCACGAAAGCCTACTTCGACTGGAACAAGGAGATTGTGTTGGTAACTGGTGGGTCAGGCGGCATTGGAGGCGAGACTGTTCAGCAGTTGGCCAGCAAGGGCATTCGTGTGGTTGTTCTTGACGTACTTGCTTTGACTTACAAGGCCCGTGAGTTACCTCTCCTTCTGAAAAACTTGGCGGGCACTTACCATTGACAGCATCGAATGTTTACTACTATAAATGTGACCTTACGAATTACGAACAACTACAAGAGGTTGCTGGAAGAATTAGGCGGTAGGTCGTATCATATGTACACTTGTTTACGTTTGCTGAATTTGCCCATTAGTGAGGTCGGCGACCCTACAGTAGTTGTAGCGAATGCGGGTGTCTGTCGTGGAAAGCCTCTATTGAAGGCTACCAAACAGGATGTCGAGCTGTTAGTACACTATCATATCTCTCCTAAGATATGAAACTGACTTCATTTTCAGAACTATTGGAGTCAATACTCTGGGTCTCATCTGGACCATCAAGACCTTCCTTCCCGCAATAGTATCCTGCAACCATGGCCATCTTCTCATCGTCGCCTCGCAAACAGGATACTTGGCCACCGTGGGCATCACCGATTACGCAGCCAGCAAATCAGCAGCCATTGCTATTTACGAAGGGTTACATACCGAGATCAAGCACGTACACAAAGCTACCGCGGTCCGCCTTTCGTGTGTCTCACCGAGCCATGTACAAACCCAGATGTTTACGGGTGTCAAGTCTGTTCCCGGTATGTCGACTATGACGACTGAGTATCTGGCGGATAAGATCTGTGGTATTCTCATGGGTGGAAGGGGTCAGAACATTATTGTTCCGGCTGCGGCTGCAATGTCACCTTGGGTTCGTGTGTTTCCGGGTTGGGTCCGTGTTCTTCTGCAAGATGCGGCAGCTCCGGCGTTTACCGACTTGAAGCCTCATGATCCTTTTAAGGAAGCCAGGTAGACAGGTATTAAATTCTATAAATAGCTCATTCGTCAATAAGAACTTATATAAAATATACTCTTTGAAGTCAAGAACGTGTCGTGCTGCAATTTACAGCTTCCTCATCTCCGATACAATACCTTCCATAGCCATTAGATACTGCTTGATGCCACCAGGCTCACTGAAGGATAGAAAGGTTCGGTTCTATGTCACGTACATTACAGAAATTAGCTTCAACTTGGTGCAAGAGTGGCAGAAGTTCATTCCTATTGCTATCAAATCCTTCGCTGTGGTATGCCTTCCTCAGTACGTTCACCAAATCCCAGCCTGTTCCGGTCGAGTATTTCAACTAAGTCGTCTTTCATCAACCCTTGAGCTGTTCCAAAGCACTACAACACTGCTTAACCCCATTCCTATGCTAGACCAAACTCTGTGAGATATTTCAGTCACCAATGCTCATGATTGACGTGGATATAACTTACGGAGAAGGCGGCGGTATCCCACCAACACCAAGTACACAGGCTACAGATAAGATATTGTAAACAACAGCCCAACAATGGTTCTTCGTCACAATGCGTCTCATACGCCGTGCCAAGAGTATCATCATCGGAATGCGACTTAGTGGAGAAGTCTCGGATATCATCAGCTTGCCATCAGCACAATCACTATCAATGGACTGCATTTCTGAGCTTGCGACACAGATACTGAACGACGCTGATGCAAAGCACAAAATGTCGTTGTAGTTATCTCCAACGTAAATAGCCTGTCCGCGTTGAAGAAAGCGGGCTAAAATGCAAGACTTTTCCTCTGGAAGGGCATCGGCAAATATCATGTCCGAATCAATGCCTACTTCGCGAGCAACGGAGGTAGCTGAAGTTGCGTTATCGCCCGTGATCATTCCAACACTTAGGCCCAGGTCTTTGAGTTTTCGTATAACTTGATAAGCATCAGAGCGAACTGTGTCTTCAAGTACAATAATGCCAGCCTGCTTGTCATCAATGGCTATCACAACAGCCGTTATAATTCCATTTCTCATCTTCACGGGTGTTTGACAGAGATCGACGGAAATTCCTAGGCTCTCGACATACTTGCGGCTTCCAATAGCCAACTTCCAAGTGGTGGACTCAGACCCGGGCTGAGTGGCTGTCACAACCGCTTGAGCACCGCGACCAAGTTCGTGCTTAATTTCAGATACCAAAAAGGTAGGTAAATACTCATGCTTCTCTCCTAGCCTTGAGTGGCTCTCTTGGAGGAGAGCTCGGGCAACTGGGTGGGTGATCCCAGCTTCAACCTCCTGCACAGCCTTCCACAATATGTCTTGCTTCTGCGATGAATACCACTCTTTAGAGAAGCTGGCATGCGTTACTTTCAGGTCTCCACGTGTGAGGGTCCCTGTCTTGTCGAAGAGAATAGTTTGAGCAGATGCGGCGTTTCGTAGTCTTGCATGAGTAGTCACTAACCGGACTCCAAACCTTGATGCTCGCACTGATCAGAGTTCTGGTTCAGCTTCACTCCCTTCAAGTCTCTCAGAGTCACATACCTGTAGCCAGTAATTTACAAGTCGGAATGCTTAAGCTCAGTGAACATGGGCAAGCGGCTAGGAGCAACGCTGAAGCTCGACCCAACCCATCTGCCCAGCAGCTGCCCTTCGTGAACACAAGATAAAAGGTGAGTATGCTTGTTGCAAGCAGTACAACTACACTTGAGAACCATGAAGTGGCATGATGAACCTGGGGTTCTGAGTTGGCCAACTCCGCCGTGACGACGGAGGTCAGTAACTCTCCCAGGCGAGTAGAACGCCCACAAGCTGTGGCCCTGCAGACGATTGATCCTTGTTGTACCTGACCGCCCGCATATACAGCATCCCCATGTTCAACTACTCTAGGTTCCAAGGAGCCATTGATCCAAGTCTCCGTGACTAGAGCTGACTCTGTGCTCTCGACCACGGCATCACAGGGTATGTGCTCTCCCTGGTTTACAACAAGGCCGTCACCAGGAGACAACAAGTCGACAGGAACAGAAGCGTATTCAGCGGCTTTGTTGTATACCGTAGCCATGGTAGGCACAAGACTTGAGAGCGGAGGTGCGAATGTCCGGTTCCGCTGTGAGAGGATAGATTTTAGGAAGCGGCCACCAAGAATACTCGTAGACAGAATTGGAATTGCTTCCAGATATTTCAAGTCCATGCGATCAGATCCACTGTCAGCAGTCTGTAGAGGAATAGCAGCAACTTGTATCAGAGCCAGCACGATTCCCATAGACGCAAGAGTTGCCATATTTGGTCTTCGCCTGTTCCATGCAGAGCGGATAGCCTCAAGATGAAGTTGTGATCCAGCTACTAGGCTCATTATAATAGCGAGATATGAGATCGACCTTATGTAATAGCTCTCTGTACTCCATACATCGCTGACGCTGCGTAATGTGAAGGATACAGCTGAAGCGGTAGTTGCTACGAGAAAGTCTCGTTGACATGAGTTAACATGATGCTGTTGGGAGTTTGAGGGCTCTTGCATCATGGAAAATAGACTAGCCCAGCTCTGAGAGTCAGAGGAAGGTATCGAGTGAGTATCATAGCCAGCAGAGCGGATGGCCGCAATAATCTTCCCTTCTGTCACAACATCATTGTTAAATTCTACTTGAGCTCGAAGTAGTCCGAGTGAAACAGTGGCCTTCAAGACTCCAGGGATAGATCCGATGATGTCTTGAACATCGGATACACACGATGCGCAAGTAAGGCCATCTAGACTCAAGATGCTAACCTGGGCAACTTTGACTGGTTTTGGTCGTTGGGCAGGGGCACGCTCAACATGATTCTGGCGGGGATAAAGAGTACATAACTTCTCGTGTATGTTAATAAAACGAAAGACGATGTAGGCTCCAACAGCACAACAGGCCATGATTGTCGACTTTGGAAGATTGACTGGTAATACTTCCCGGAACCTCAATGCCCCATTAAGAATAAAGAACAATACGCCTATTACACACTATTCCGAGCCCATTCCCATTTAGTTTAGGCGTGGCTTGATGCGACCCATTAACTCTTGCTTGCATTAGGCTGACAAGGATCTTTCTGACAACGTCTTTTCTGACACGTTCTTTTCTGACTGGATCAAGCCACATCGCGTCACCAGCAGTAAACCGTCGCCGATGGCGCAAGATCTCGTTGTGTAACAGCTAAAGCAAGCCACGTGTCAGTACACAACCTGCAATCCCAGTGATCATCACTTACCTGTCGAGCAGTCCAACTTTGGATATTTTCGCGCAAAGTCTTTACTCAATTTCCACTCACAAAAGTCATCGAGCCCCAGAAACTTGGCTATGTCGTTCGCCTGACTCTCCTCCAGAGGGTTGTCATCTGGACTCGGCGCCACGGCGTTTATTTGACGATCTAGTTCTTGAAAGATAGCCTCTTCGACTATATCGTGCTCAGAAGAGTACCATTCACCGACCTCAGGGCCGATCTGGAATAGTGTCCATGATGGGTCTGTGAAATAACTTCTTGGAGGGGTTTTTTGGTTCTGACGTCTTCGAAGGACTTGGTTTTCGAAGATATCGAGAACATTGACTGCGACGCTGTGGTTAGCAGGTTCTATGACCGAGTGTAAGACAAGGTCTCTAAGCAGTTCGTCAAAGTCGGTGGATTCTGCATCGAGGACCAGCTGATCTCTGATTTCAGGCCAGTTGAACAAGTCGATTCCCCAGAAATGTGTGGGGTTTTTGGATTGAAGTGGTGTTGGGCGGAATGGCAGTGGAACAGAATTCCTTGAATCGATTCCGAGACGCCAACTAATGACTCTTTCGATGTATTTAGCCCCGTTCTGTTGTTCAAATTAGTTCTGGAATCATTGTTAGCGATTCAGTACTGCTCTTACCACTCCATAGGCATAAGACTCTAGCCCCACGCATCGCATGGAGAAGCGCACAGCAGTCTTGACTATCTTGTCGACCATATCGGCATGATTTCCAGAATCGCGCAGGTTATCCAGATGTCGACGACAAGCGCCAAGGAGTCTAGAGCCAAAGATAGACATTGACGTGATACTGAGCTGATTTGGGACAAACAAAAGCGATCTTGGTGATAGAGACGATATGGCATGATCTATGAAGGTATCCCCAGGCTGCATTGTGCTTGAGGTTAATGCTTCGTGTTCTTGGCCTGCCATGGATAGATCTAAAAGAAACGATGCATCCTTGAATATATCTGTCTGAGGGTTGGTCTGTTCCTGGATGTCCTGAAAAGTCTGATTGTTGATCGAGGGATTAAGAGCAGATGGTGTTTCGTGATTGGCTAATTCCGTGCTTGGTGCAGGCTGCTGTGCTTCCGGGTTTTCAGCGTCTCGCCTTCGAAATATAGAGTCGAAAACCTCATCATCTAATGCCCGTGTTAATAATACCCCTGCGAGGGACAGGTACAAAGTGATACTCACCCGCAGCGGCGTTGGCAGCTTGACTGAAACTGAGTAATTTCTTACGCAGCCTCAGCAAAGCATCTTCCAGCTTCCGGTTCTCAGCTATCAACTTAAGATGCGCCTCAAGAAGAACAGAGTAACGATCTTGAGAATCTGAGCCAGTAGCCACTTTTTGCAGCAGCTCAATCGTCTCCTCCAGGTTACGGATGTAGGTGATGTTTTTCTCGCGAAGACACTGTTGCGAAATACGATTTTGGGCTCTCTTGCGCTCTGACGGGTCAAGGGCGTTGGCAGCCTTTCTTTTGGTTGGAGGCATGGCTTGGGGTGACGGAATGAACTGGTGATAAATCCCTGATAAGGTTGTTTTGTGGGGGCGAGCTGGTCTTTATCGTTGCATCAAAACAAGGGTTACGGGCTTTCGGGGCACCAGGATCCCCGAGTTCCCCGGATTTCCCCTCAGTAGCCTCGAACTAACCTCAGATCTTCCCCACAAGCACACGACGCTTTTCTCCTCGGTTATTCTGAGTATTTTTTATCACAAGGATGATAAACTTCTTTACAAGTTAATATATCTCGTTTTTCTCTCCTTGGCCTTAGTAAGTCATAAAGTCGGTTTATTTTAAGTTTAAAATACTATAACTATTTACTGTCATTGATATAAAGACAAGTATAGGTAAAGCGCACGCTCACTTGAGCGTCTTTATAACCTCGTCCCGATGCTTTTCAACATAGTCCGAGAATTTGGTCAGCCGGATAGGATATCTCTCCAATTCCTTAAAGTCGACTTGATACCCAACTTCATTCGCCCACAATTCGGCATAGATCTTGGGGTTTCTCAACGCAAGGTCTTTCGCTTCCTCCTCACTGTTGAACTCAATCCCAATGTCTATTCCGCTAACTCGGCTCAGTTCCTGCACAATCTGAGCAGATGTGATAGACTCGACGCCCAAGTCTATTTCATGCTTGTTGAAAGCCAGAGGTTCAGTAATTGCAGCCGCCGCAAACTTGCCAACGTCGTTAGGATCGACCACCGTCATCGCAGTCTCGGGCTTGTATGCCGACAGGAAAACCCGCCTCTGACCCAATTCGGGAAACATGAAAGATGCCGTCGGCTGGTGATAGTTGTTCATGAGAAAGGCCGGTCGTAGAATCGTCCAGTACTTGACGCCAGATTCTCGCACCATTGACTCGATCTGGGCTTTGTTCAGCCAATACCAGGCCATGGGGTAGTCAGGTCCCCAGTTTGGAAACTCTTCATGCTTTCCAGTCATGGTGACGCTGGAATAGACTATGCTTGTGACAGTTCCAGATTCAATAGCAGCGTCGATGATATTCTTTGCGTGAGCCACCTCCAGGTTGGTGTCGGGAAACGCCGGCGATACGTTGAGAAACACGGCAGTAGCTCCTTTGACCGCAGCCTTGAGTGAGGATATGTCATCGAAATTGCCGGGGAACAATTCCGCTCCCAGACGCTGGAGCTCGATGGCGGACTTGGATGATGGGTCTCGAACAAATGCGCGAACTTTAACGCCAGCGCTTAGAAGTTCTCGAGCAGTGGCACCGCCCTGAGTACCAGTTGCGCCAGTGACAAATGCAATAGTCTGAGACATGGTCTTGAAGTGAAAGGTAAACGTATTTGGGGCCAAGGAAGTGGTGAAGCAATGAGTGAGCTAATTTTCAAGTGATAATTTTAGGATTTTCTCAAGAGGTATTCTGGAAGGAGGATTGGGATAGTTTAAGTAGTTGGCCTCAACAGACTTATACCACGAATTATGCCCGCTTAGCCGAAAGAAGAATACACCTCGATGATGTGGGTATTGGCCGGGGTCTCTGGGGGCGATTAGAAATATCACGGTATTCACGTATACATACGAATCATCTACTCCGTAATGGTCTGAATTGTAGGTAGAAATGACTATTTTTCTCAACTATCACGTTAGATGGCACGCTGTGGACTTGCGGATATGTTTGAGGCGGACTTGACTATTCCGTATTTAGTAACCAGCTCGACAGAATTTCGAGGCTAGTCCAGGTTTAGTATAGAGGATTACAAAGCAAGGGAGACTACGGATACAGAGTACGGGCATCACATAATTACGACGCTACCAAGACATCAATCCGAAATCATGCTGTTTTACAAATGGAGGCGTGAGCAACATGGTCTATTGCGGTAAGCCCAGCAGAGCGTGCTCGGAGTGCCGAATCAAGAGGAGAAAGGTATATCCTAGTCGTCCTATCCTAAGAGATCTTAGCGTGTTAACAGATTTGGGGCTAAGTGCGACTTGTCGAGACCTGCATGTCGTCAATGCCGCAGGGCCGGTTCCAGATGTGATGGATATCGAGGGGAGGAGTCCGTTACCTTCCGAGATCAAACTACTGAAACTTTGGGCAAGATGTCATTCTTTCCTAACGCAAATTCACCTCCTATCTCGCCCAATGGCAACCAGGATGTCTTGGTAAGACCTGAATTATACCAACAGGCCGCATTCCGCCCATCTCAAGATCCGCCCAGCCATTACCCTTGGTTCAGACTTGCGGTTACACCGAAAGACCAAGCCTTACATTTCTTCTTCCACCATTATGTTGTCCACGAGTCTGGGCGGAGCCCCACTCATCCCGACTGTCACGGCATAATCTACAAACGAGCAACAGAACCCGGATACTTGGCCGACCTCATCAATGCTGTAGGACTAACTGGTCTAGCGTATATGAGAAATGCGCCCGCGCTCATCTCTGTAGCGAGCCAGGCGTTTTCTCGCGCGCTTCACGGTATATGTGCCGCACTCATGGACCCCAGTGAAGCATCATCCGACCAGATGTTAGTCGCTGTAATGCTTCTAGCGTTATACGAAGTAAGTCTTCTATCCCACGTCGGATAGCTTTAGCATTATAATAATCCAAAACAGACCGTCAATTCTAGTTCTAATGGGGACTTGAGTTCATGGAGTAGACATGTAGATGGTGCCTTGGCATTGATACAGCTCCGAGGAGCAGGTCAGCTACGCAACAGGATCGGTCGGAGCATTTTTCTCCACTTACGCACTGAAATCGTGGAAGGCCCTCAGAAGTCCCATATTAGTTAATTTTCTGACTTTCCAATAGCTTATCGACTGCCTTCAGCGAGGGCTGCGGGTACCATCCATCCTGATAAACCTTATGGCCGAGGCTCGAAGTAATGAAACAGCACAAGAAGCGCCTGCTGCTCGGTTAGCAGACATTATTGTCAACGTCTGCGCCGTTGTAGCCTTAGCCAAGGAAGACATTACGGACGAGATGAATTTGTCTTCGTATGTTTCAGCGCTCTTGTCGATTGATACAGATTTGAAGCATTGGGGACAAACACTCCCAGCTGAATATGAGTACAAGACTCGAATCCATCCAAGCGCTCGGGAAGAAGCAGAAGTTTTTATGGGACAATATCATATATATTCCAGCGTGGAGATCGCCAACACATGGAATTTACAGCGCTGTGCGCGTATTATCCTCCGCCAGGCACTCGTTGAAGCAATATCGACTTGTTTGCCCATCTCGTCTTCTCTGTCGATCCTACCGTCTTTACCTGTATCATACAGCGACCTGCTCCTCACTTCTGACGCCGTCATAAAGGAGATATCCAGCGATATATGCTACAGCGTCTCATTAATCTTGCATAATGTTGACGAGGCAGGCAAATCGAGCGACCTGCGAGCTGCTTATGCTGTGCATTTATTGTGGCCACTTTATATCGCAGGAACAACGCATACTGCCAGCGATCCTTTGCAGGAGTGGATTATATCCACGATGGAGATTATTGATAATGCTACTGGGATTCAGAAAGCAAGCCGTATAGCCTTGATTCTACAGCTCCGATGCTCGGATAGACTGACGGCTACGGACACGAATTGAGAATTCAAGGCAACACGGTGCACCAAGCGATGTCTAAGTTGGATTATAGAACGGGTTTTGGCAAGAGTGGCATATTAACCCTAGATCCCGGTAGAGCGCCTAGGACTTGTAAAATTCAGGGTCAGGATTGAAGTAAAATACCTTTGCCTTGTAACATCAAGAAATAGACTAAGATCCTAATTAAGACCCCGAGGTCCCCAGGTTTCCCCTTTGTAGCCACAAACCGACCCCAGATCTTCTCCATAGCTACACTTCTTCCGCCTCGGTTATTTTACGTATTTTCGACCTAGAATCGCTCTTCAATATATGGATTGTAATCTGATAAGTTTGCTGTAGTTCAAACGAGGAAGAGAGGTAGCATTCTGATATTACATTACAGGAAGCTCGATACATCGATGAATCTATTCAGTTGCTTATATCACAAAGTGCTTATCATAGCACTTGTTTACACTACTTTCACTTTCAATTAATAAGCACACAATGACTGAATGCGATTGCATTTACGTGGAAAACCCTTCAGATAGTGACCACTCTTGCTAGATTCGACATCCGTTAACAGCTCCGTAGATAGAACTGATTCCATGACTCTCAGATCGCTCGATTGTGGTATTCTCCTACTCTCTTAGAGTTCCACTTGGAATAGTCATACCAACAGTCTTTGAAGCTTCTATTCTTGAAAGCCTCCCGATGAAATATTCCCAGTTACTGAAATCGGCTTCGCTCCACAGCTTATGACAGATATCGACCGAATAGAATAAACCGTTGGTGTACACCTCCGTTCCAACCCAACCCTTGGGGACAAAGCCAGCGTGACGCCAGGAGCTGACGCCTACCAAGCCCTCCTCATTGACCGTGAAGGCAAGCGGATTGACATTGTTGAGTGCAAACACGAGCTCAGAGCGGTCAAGCGGAATTTCTCCACAGGGTTCGCGAAGATTCTCAGGATCATGGACGCTTGTATAATCCATGGTTTGTTTGAATAGATACTGATCAACCAGGAGACCACCGTCAACGCCAGTGATAGCGCTACCAGACCATTTGGATAACTCCACGCAGGCGACAGTAATCTGGTTTGTCCATCGCAACATGGTCGCGTAATCTTTGTTCTCAGGCTAGGCGTGTACGACATTTCGTCCGGAGGGCATAGCGCTGTATACCAGGTAATAATGATCACCGTGGACTCCGTGGTAGTAGACCTTGGGGACTTGGAATGAAAGATCCTTTCCGGCCAGCCATTCGAGAGTGGCGTGTTCAGGAGTTCCGACATTGTCATGAATTGACAGATAGGCGTGACCAACCTCAAATATGCCCATTAGTGAAGTGACGCGTCTACTAGGCATTTCGACGATGGGACAAGAGTCCAAGAGGGACCGGGTCGAGGGCTTTGGGTTCGGGGCCTCGGATATGGCAAATAAGGCGCCTTTGCCATCATCCCACATGCTTAGAAGCATGGTGAGGGATGATCACCTGGCCAGTTGCCCAGGAGTTGTCATCAATCTCCTCGAGAGGGAAGCTTTTCTTGTAGATCATTTCAGCCATGGTGGAATAGGTGGTGAAATGGGTTATAAAAGAATAAAAGTAAGAATAGGCTGTTATTTTGAGGTTGTAAGGTAGAGTAGATGTGTATGTTAGCGATGTAGAGCTTGGGTTTGATACAGAAGAATTCATTTTGTAGCTGGAGGAACTCAGAGTATTTATACCAAAATTCCGACAGACATCTCGACGACTTTGCTTTGCTGTTCTCTCACACTGCCAACAGTCATGATTGAGATTGGCTATTCACGGCCAAGCTGTTCCTATTGTCATGCATCGCACAACATGCATTTACCAGAACAGGACCAACACAAATCATGTAAGGGAGCATAATTCAAGCAAACACGGCATTTCTTTGTTAAGACATTGCCCGATGGTGTGAATGGTCGACCCGCGGACCCAGTCATCATTGGAATCTTGAATAATACAAAGACTGTCAATCCACAGATAGGGGAGGTTCAGTTTCTGGGTCGCCCAAAATGCATCCTGAAAAGTTCTTGGAAAAGCTTCGATTGATATTCCGCTATACAGCTGCTGAGCTGTACTGGTGTTCAGTGTAAGAGGCTGGACCGACCCCCAGCAATGACTGAGAGCAGCGTAGTTTGTATTTACAGGTACAGAGGTGCAAAGGGTGACTATTTTTGTCGTTTCGTCGTATTTTAGCAACCTTGTTGGTAATAGATTGGACACGTGTTGATGTCCATGGTGGGATGTACATTCTAACAACCATTGTTGCATAAATTCGAGGCCATCTTTTGATTTTGGTGTAGATGGGATCTTGCGTCTCTTAAGGACGCCCGATAGAGGACTTTCTGTGATCTTTCGTCAGTCAGTGAAGACGTAAATGCCAGGTCACTGATCATGCTCACCTTGATCAACAGCAAAGCCAATCGCTCCAAGGAGTGCATGTATAGTAAACTCTTCCTCTCTATAAGCCACAACTTGCACCCCTTGCCCATTTTTCTGGCCAGATAATGCAAGCTTGGCAGATTGCATAGGGCGTGGTGCTGAGCGTTGTCGAAGTGTTACATCTCTTGATAGTAGATTTAGTATATATGAGGGTTGGATTAATATAAAGAAGTTTTATTAATAGCTAGTAAGCTAAGTTTTATCTAGTATAAAATAAATATGTATATATATATATATTAGGGTGTTTACTGCGTTAAGAGTGAGCTTTGGTTACTGATTCTGCGACGACTGGTGAAACTCGAGGCGATATGGATGAGTTTCGCGAGGATATGATTTGGAAAAAGATGAAGTTGCAGCTTAAGTAATATGTATGTATCTGCATAACAGCGATAACTATATCTATAGTAAGAATAATTATTATTTTATCTAGCAATTAGAATGCGATTAGTAAGTGGGGATTATACTGACCTGAATATAAGTGATACACCTGAAACTAATGCATGCACGACTGTTTTGGGTAACGTGCGGCTCTGAAACTCCTCTTGGCGAAATGACCAAAGTCCCGGTAAGAAACAATCCTACGTTTCGTTTCACCAGCCTCATTCTATACGATAAGGCCGTGCTAGGCAGCATTAAATCTATTAGCCTATTATGCGCTCGGGGGCTATTATTCAATCGCTGCCAACCGCGGCCTGTGAACTGAGCCTCGCGGCGGATCTCGAGCCAGCCTTAGTCTGGTTTCGTATCTGAGGCCGCGACACGTGTTGCATGATCTTCATCCTGGCACGTGCACGCAATGTTGCCGAGGATAACTATTGGCTCTGGCTTTGGGAGACCACTTATTCTGTATAACTAAAGGCCCCATTTACTATTTAGGTCATATGTGCGAAGGTCCCTGAGGAGGGGACCTGGGGAGGGGATTATAAATATACCTCACTGACTAGATTACCTCGGAACTTGCTTTTTATTCTCTAGTATTCGTTAACTTCAATTCTTCCAAGTAGCGAAAATGGCTGACGTAAAGATCGAGTTCAAGGTATGTATGCTTGCATCATGTCTTGGATAACCTCCTCTAACACCAACAGACTTTCCAAAATGTCATCAACAACGAATTGACTCCCACAGCCGAGACCCGCCGTGCAATCTGTTCAAGCACAGAAGAGCCTCTCTGGGAGTCGCCCGTCTCAACCCAGGAAGATGTCGACCGTGCTGTGAGCGCTGCCAAGGCCGCCTATCCTGCCTGGCGCAAGCTGTCACAGGATGAGCGTGCTGCTTATCTCACCAAGTTTGCCGATGCTGTCGAGGCGCATCAGAAGGAGTTCACCGAGCTCCTCTGTCGTGAAGCGGGAAAGCCACCTCAGGCTGCTGGGGTCGAGATGTTTTTTGTGATGCAGAATCTTAGAACGATTCCTACCATGAGGCTGAAGGAGGAGAAGCCCGAGGATAACGATGACCGAACTGCTATTGTGCGATATGTCCCTCTTGGCGTCGGTGTTGGTATCGTTCCATGGAACTTCCCTATGGTTCTTGGCATTGGCAAGGCTGTCCCTGCTATGATGGCCGGTAACACATTCATCTGGAAGCCCTCCCCATACTCGCCCTATACAGCACTGAAGCTTGCTGAGATTGGAGCCAAGGTCCTCCCTCCGGGTGTTTTCCAGGCTCTCAGTGGCGGTGATGACCTTGGACCTATGCTGACTGCCCATCCTCACGTAGCCAAGGTCAGCTTCACTGGCTCTACTGAGGTTGGCAAGAAGATCATGGCTTCTTGCGCTGCTACTTTGAAGCGTGTTACGCTGGAGCTTGGTGGCAACGATGCTGCTATTGTCTTGGAAGATGTTGATATTCCCACAGTGGCTGCTAAGGTATGATTGTTTTTTTTTATGAGATTGCTATTATTGCTGACATATTCGTGTTTTAGGTTGCAACGTATGCCTACCTCCACGCAGGACAGATCTGCATGGCAATCAAGCGTATCTATGTGCATGAGAGCATCTATGACGAGTTCCTTGCCGCCGTCACTGGCTTCCTAGATGCCGTCAAGATCGGCGACTACACTGACGCCGAGGCATTCTTCGGACCTGTCCAAAACAAGATGCAGTTCGAGAAACTACAGAAGCTGTACGAGGAAGTCGACAAGCAAGGATGGAAGCGTGCCTACGGCAGTGCACCCGAAAAGCGAGAGAAGGGTTACTTCATCCACCCCGTCCTCATCGACAACCCGCCCGAGGACTCTCAGATCGTCCAGACCGAGCCTTTCGGACCTATTGTTCCTATTATGAAGTGGTCGTCTGAGGAGGAGGTTATCGGGCGTGCTAACGGCACAGATCTGGGTCTTGGTGCTTCTGTTTGGGGCAAGGATGTTGCTCGTGCTCAGCGAATTGCTGAGGAGCTGGAGGCTGGAAGCATCTGGGTTAACACGCATTTCGAACTTGGGGCTAATGTGCCTTTTGGTGGACATAAGCAGAGTGGTCTTGGAATGGACTGGGGTGAGGTTGGACTTAAGGGTTGGTGTAATCCTCAGGCTTACTGGGTGAAGCACTCTTGAGCGTAAAGATAAATATTATGAGTTGAGTTATACCTAGCTAAGAAGTTATATGAGTAGAAATATTCTCATTTATTCCTCATCAATTATCTTCACCACGACTTTTCCTTTGGCTCGGCCACTTTCAGCCTTATCCCATGCTTCTTCAAAGACATCTAAACTGGTCACACTGTCAATGTTTGGCTTAAGCTTTCCAGACTCCAGGAGCTTGGTAATAATATTTAGATCCTTACCAACCAGATCGATGATAAAGAGAAAAGCGTTGGCCTGCTTCTTTACATCATTAGGACGAATATCCTCAGGCGCAAAACTAATAGCGATAAGAGTCCCTCCTTCTCGAACAGCATACCAAGTTTGAGCGACATCAGGCTTTCCGATATAATCCAAGACAAGATCATATTGTCGAAATTCCGGATACTCAGCAACCCATTCCCCAATGGTTTGCTTCTTGTAGTCGATCACCTCCGTCTCCCCGAGTTGCTGAATGAAGTCAATACTTTGAGTCCCCACGATAGCCGCGATACTCTCGATGCCAGCAAGACGGGCTATCTGGACAGTCCAGCTACCAACACCGCCTGCTGCACCGTTGATAAGGAGCCGGACCCTGGAGTTCTTCATTCGGGCAGTATCATTACTATCAAATGCCTTAGGATCCAGAAGTCCTTTGGTAAATAGGCTCTGTTATGCAGCGAGTACACTGGTCGGACAAGCCGCCGTCGCAGCCCAACTTAGGCTCTTAGGTCTACTAGCAAGCTCAGATACGCGCGGGAGAACATATTCGGCGGCAGCACCGGGGCGATTTGCTTCGATGCGGGCATAGATCTCAGCGCCAGGTTTGAAACCGCAGTTATCCGGGGCCAAGACGACTGTCCCTGCGAGATCCTGTCCTGGAATGGCACTATAGAAATCATCACTGAAAATAAATTAGTCAAGCTCACCTTTGCAAGTTGAAGTGGCATGGACCCTGACAAGAACGTCTTCTGGATGGCTTAGTATTCAGCAGGTCCCTCGAAGCTAGCATAGTATTTGTCCATCTATAAGATATTGGACAGATCAAGGCTGGAACAAAGTTGACAAAGCATTTTTGGGAAGAACTGAGACAACGTTCGAATCGACTGGTGGGTGTTTCTAGGAAGATATGTTCTAAGTAGTAATGCCTGCTTTTGTCTTGTGAAGGTATCGTCAGGCCAGGGTCAATTGAGTGGTTTAATCAGAATCACGTGCTAGGACTCTGGAATTATTGCTGGCGAATGACAGTCTTCTACTTCTGGATGAATGCATCTAAGGATAACATCCGAGTATTTCCATTGAAGTTACAAATTGGCAGCCCAAACTAAATCCTTTAATCTAGTCAAGATGCTACAGCCCAGGAGGCGCCAACTAAATCAGCCTCGTAGGGCTGACTTCACTGGTGGGGGGGGGGGGGGGGTTAGGCAACCTCGAACGTGGAAATAATCTTCCACAAACCACGCATTTCGTAACAACCTCGATTGTATCCATGCAGGCCTCTGTATTCAACTTGGCCCTCTCTTCCAAACACAACCATGTCTAGCTCAAAGAAATCAAGTCGAGGAACCTCCGTAGCGATCGATTTCAACCAAGCCCTCCAAGAAACCCCCGCATTTGAACCAATGCGATACACAGCAAACTATGTAAGGATGGCACAGGTAACTCCATCTTTTTCCAAGAACAAAAATCATCTTCTCACAATTTATCAGCTCGAACTCAGTGCCTCTGAGTTTCAGGATCTCATGGCAGGGCTCAAGGAGGCAGAGAGACTCTTGCCTGAGAATTTTGATCCAAACAAGGAACCTTGGCCACCAGAGGCAGAAGAGGTTAATCAAAGGATGGAGGAAATGTTGAGAAATTATGGAAATCTTGCTGGATGCTTTAAACAGTTTGTGCAAAGTGCACAGGCTGCGAGTGCGGGTATGGGTATCAAGCGCCAGCAGTGATGGTGTAAGAAATATGGGCGGGTTACTGACGTTAACAAATGAACATGGTTATCAGGTTTTCTTGAAATCATATTATTAAATATCTGATTTGAGTCATGGAGTTGCAACAACTCGTTTCCAATAACGGACCCCAGAACTTTCGTCTGGACTCTTATAACGCCCTCTCTGTTTTCTCTAGGATACTGACAAAGCCACTGGGAATGAAGTCTTGCATCTCCAGCAAGAATAGGCATCCTGCAAAGATTGTCCTCATCGCCACGTGCCCACGACTGAATGTTATATGAACACCATGACCGCAACGGTCCCGTTAGTGGAGAGCTGCAATACTTCTTTTAGTGGGGATTAATTATCAGAACGAATCCAAGAGGTCAAGCATCATGACAAAAGTAACCTGGAAATAATTTGATCAATATTATCGATTAAAGTAATTACTAAACGCTATTTACTGAAAAGGGTCCAGTACGTGTCCCCTTGACCTCTTCAATTTCTCAAGAGAGCTGAAGCCTGGAGGTCAGCCATTGGCGCAAATGTGGCTTGCCCCTGCACAGCCACATAAAACCACCGACGTCGAGGCACCAGCCTCATCCAAGCTCCCACCTCCAAACTGTCCTCAAGACCGCCTCTACCAAAAACTCCCTACAACCACCTCACTCTCAAACCCCCCTCCCTCCCCAACACCATCACAATGTCAAACTACTACTCAGCGCAACAACCGCAATACCCCGCCGCCGGCGGCCCCAACGCCGCGCAGAACCTGCAGTTCTTCCCCTCCCAGTACACGAACCCTGGATCCTCAACACCCCAGCAAGCAGCAGCCGCTGGCTACGGATACGGCAACCAGGGCGGCTATGGCGTCGGCGCTCCATCGCAGAACTTTGCGACTCCCGCATTTGGTGCGCAGGGCGTCAGTGGCAGGATGGGCGAGCAGGGCGGGTTGAGGACCGGTTGGGTTGCGGCTTTCTCGTCGGAAGGGTATGATGGTGAACCGCCTTTGCTGGAGGAGCTGGGCGTTAACTTTGGACATATTCAGGCAAAGGTATGTTTTTTGTCCGAATTAATTGGGTGATGACGCTGATTTGTTCTAGACGCTCGCCGTGTTGAATCCCTTCCGACGTATCGACTCGCACATCATGGACGACTCCGACCTCGCGGGTCCCCTCATCTTCTTCCTCCTCTTCGGCTTCATCCTCCTCTTCTCAGGCCAAGTCCACTTCGGCTACATCTACGGCCTCGCCGCCCTAGGCTCCATATCCCTCCATCTCATCCTCTCCCTCATGTCGCCTTCCGACGCCAGCGAACCCCAAGTCAACAGCTACCCCCAATACAGCAGCGATCCATCCACGCCTCAGCAACAGCACGATGGCCAGCAGGGCGGCCACTTCTCCGCGACGCTGACGTACCCTCGCAGCGCGAGCGTGCTGGGATATTGCCTGCTACCGCTCGTGGCGACAAGCTTGTTCGGCATCATCATGAGGATGGATACACCCGTTGGCATCGTCGCGACCACGGCGGCTATTCTCTGGTGTACCTATAGCGCGAGCGGGATGTTTTGCGCGGTGGGACAGATGAAGCGCATGCGAGGACTTGTTGCATATCCCCTTGCGCTGTTCTATGTTGGATTCGGCATCATGGGTATTTTCAGCAGCCGAGGAAGTGGAACGTTCTCCAATGCTGCTGCTAAGCTCAACGCATAAAAATGGGTAACGACGCGTTGCATAAATGGTTCTGACACGATGGGAGTTTTCTGCGCGTGGAAACTCGATGCTGTACATGATAAGATACGATGGAGGGGCGGTAGGCGTTCAGATGGGGAGACGCAAGTTACACAAACTGGGACATGCTCCCTTGTACTAGACTAATTATTTTTGTATGTCACGAATAAAAAGAAGCAGAGACAGAAGGTTCAGGTTAGCGTTGAGGCTCTTAAAAAAGCAAGTTTCAGATATGCAAAGACATCGTGACCATCTATATACCACAAACCAGCATGCAAAGGCATCAGAACAAAATGCATCCTCCTTGATCATGAAAAACGTTGTCTTTTTAAACCCGCACTCAGAATCCGCCCATCCGATTCATCATGCATCCGCCGACGTTAAAGTACAAATATTGGAAAGCCGCCCTCAGCAGCGTAATTAAAATAGGGCTGATATGGAAAATCCCAGATTCCTCCGTCAATTCATTCCTCGTGTCAAGGTCTAAGCGCCGTTGGTCTGGACGCCGTTTGTGGGAGCATCGTCAGCGATGCCGAAGAGCACAGAGTATTGACCGCCTGCGCCTGCACCAATGATCTTCTTGCCGCGGATAGCGGTGTTGTCAATCAAGGTGGGAGTGTGGATGTCGTCGATTGTGCCTTGGCCGGTTTGGTAGTTGCTGGAGAAGCCCCAGGAGTAGACCTTGCCGTCGGAGGCGATGGCGAAGTTGTTGTCGGTGCCGGCGGCGACGGCGACGATGTCCTTGGCATCTGTAAATGTTGGTTAGCAGGTGAAATAAGTGAGGGATTATGCGTGACTTACCAGGCTGGACAGTAGGCTTGAAGAGAATACGAGCGTTGCCTCGCTCATCGTAGATGGTGTTGTCCTCGGACAGCTTGTCAAACTCGAAGCCGACTTGGTAACCATCGACACGACCCCAGGTCAAGAGATCGCCCTTGTCGGAGCAAGCAAGTGAGTGGTGCTCACCGCCATCGATTTCGGTAATGTTATAGTCATCGAGGTATGTAAGCTTAGCAGGTCGAAGGATAACAGCATCGTCCTCGCCAGCATTCGACTCAACACCGATCTCGCCAAAGTTGTTAAGACCCCAACCATAGACCTGACCACTCTTGTCAATGGCAAAGCTGTGATAAGAACCGCAAGCAATCTTGGCAATCTTGCCTCGAGGCAGACCAACGCCCTGGGGAATGAGGGAGGACATCTTGTTGCGCTCGATGATACGGCGACCGAGCTGGTTCTGTTGACCGCAGCCCCAGGCGACGACGTTGCCCTTGTGGTCGAGGGCGAGAATGTGGTTGGAACCGGCAGCGAGGGCCTTGATGTTCTTGAGATCGCGGATCATGAGGGGAGTGGACTGGACCTTGACTGTCTCTGAGAAGCCGAGGATGCCATCGCTGGATCGGAAGGTTCCCCAGCCGTAGACTCGGCCATCTTCTGTAAGGGCGAAACTGGCGCTGTCACTCGCGACAACCTGGACGAACTTGGTGCCAGGAGCGAAATACTCGTCGGAAACAGCTGTTGGTGTGCTCTCCATGGGGTTAATACCAGTATCATCCTCATCCTCCGAGTCAGAGTCCTCTGACTTGTCCATGTCGCGAAGACCTCCGTCCCAGTTTGTATCTCTTCCAAGCGCGCCTTGATCATTAACACCCCATGTCAAGATCTTGTTATCGTGCGTCAACGCGACAGCGTGCATGCCACCGCAAGAGATCTGGACAACGCCGACTTTGGCGGCGGAGAGGTTATCGTTGAGTCGGGGACGCTTGACGTCGATGGGCTTCTTGTTGTTGACACGCTTGCTTCCGAGACCAAGCTCACCAGAGGAACCCTCGCCAAAGACGTAGACATCGAGGATCTGAGTGGGCGCGTCGTTGAGCTTCTTTCCGATCGCAGGAAACTCGGACTTCTTCTTGGGCTCGGCCTTTGTTCCAGCAGGACGACCAGGTTTCTTAGCAGCAGGCTTCTTCTCCTCCGCCTCTTCGGTCTTTGCTCGTGTCGTTGTTTTGGCCTTTGGAGCAGCGGCTTTAGTCTTTGGGACGGGCTTGACAGCGGGCTTTACGACGCGTTCTGTGGTCTTGGACTTCTTTGTCTTGCGATCTTCCTCCTGCTCAGGCTCAGACTCTTCCTCGATAGCCTTGCGCTTCTTCGTGGCGCCATTCGTGGCAGCAGGCTCAGCCTTCTTGGCAGCAGCTTTTGTGGTCTTGGTCTCCTTCTTAGCAGCGGCTGCTGTGGTGGCCTTCTTGGGCGCTGCGGTCTTGGTAGCAGCTGCTGCTTTGGCTCGTGGCGCCATCGCGTAGGATTTGTGACGTGATGATTTGTTGTGTGTGTGTGTATGTGTGACGCGCGACAGTTGTGTTTTGTTCGAAAAAGCAGCTCGATTGACGAGATAAAAATTGTCAAACTTGATGAAGTGATGGTGTTGATGATAAGATCAGGCTTGGGAAGAGCGCGACAATAAAGAAAGTGGGTGGATTTTTTTACCCTTTGAACAATAGGGAAAAAAAAGCTGATCTGACCGCGCTGGGGGCAGTGATCATTTGCGGGCTGAACAGGGGGGTGATGCCTGGATTGGGTGTCACCGCCCGAGAGCTGTCAGCCAGTTCCAATTGCGCTAGTGGTTTTTCTGCCGGACAAATCTCCCAGTTACGAGCCAGAACAGCAGAGCTTTCAAAGGCGGTGAATGGAGAGCTTTCAACTCTTCATCTTATCTGCAGATACGCGATTCACTGTTGGCGTATTGATGAAATGAACGTTCCATCGTTTGAGCACAGACGCTGCAATAGTTGTTCGACTATACGTTGCAACCTTGTTGTCGTCTGATGTTGGAGATGGCACAATTAACATGTGATCTGACAAAGAACCTTGGTTTGGACTGCGCGTTCTCAGAATGAACAATTGAACATCACCTTGACGCGTTTGCTTAGCAGTCAAAACATCCCGTTTCGTCTGGCTCGCGAACGTATTGTAGTACAGACCCTCACAAGTTCCGTTTGTCTCACACAATTGCACGTTTCTGTTCGTAGGTTGAATATCGTGAATATTGTTCATTTCTGTATCCGTGTCTCAGGTATCTATCGCCTCGCCACCCAACCAGTACCGTAACCGTTCCCCAACGCCATTCAAATGCAATATTTTATTTTCTCCCCATCAAACCATATTCATCGTCACTGTTGTAATAAATTTATTTCTTGGTAGTGAAGTCGATCTCGTTGGCAGGGTTAAAGCCACCATCAGCAGCCTTCTCGCAAGTGCAGCCACCTGAAACCCCACAATTAGCAAGCAGTCGTCACAGGAACACAAACGCCACATACCAGCAGGGCGAGATCCGCAAGCGCAAGTTGAACCAGTAGGTGTAACGTTCTCGGTAGCAGCGCGGTCGCATGTGCATTCACCGGCGGGACGAGCGCGGCATGAGCATCGAGGACCGTTGACGGTGTTCTCGGATGCGGCTTTCGAGCATGTGCATTGGAGAGCGGACTTTTGACCGCATGAGCATGTGGCCTTTTGAGCTATGATGTTGTTAGAAGGGTTGTGAATGGGGAGGAGGGGATGATGTCACGTACCACAGGCGCACTCAACGTTGTCGCCGGAGCGGCAGCAGGTAGCAGGAGTGTTGACGACCATTTTGACGGTTTGAAGTGTTGTTGAGTTATTGGTGAGAGTGGTAGAAGGTGTGATTATGTGGAAAAAAGTGATTGGATTGTGAGATACTTGCTTGAGATATTGAATCTTAGAAGCGGCTCTTGGTCTTATTTGTACTTGATGGCTTTCAAAGAACTTGACCCACTTCAACTAAAGCTTCACAGCTTCGGACCTGAAAGCTGGTAATCGCATTCACTATGATTGGTTGACAGCAGCTGACTCAGGAAAAAGGACCAATGAACGATTGCTTATTCTTTTTTTGCTCAATTGTCGCCTCCCAGAAACATGCCATGCTGATACAGACCATGTCATGCGTCTGTCAGCTAACGGGCTAGATCGACTCAACGAGCCTCAGCATTTTTGCTATGGCCGTCATTGGTTCTTCACCTCAGTCTTGCATTGTCAGCAACGTTGCTGTACACAGCAACATTTCTCAATTGCAGAGTTATCTCTAGATGAATGCAATTGCCGATCTTAGGATAACCTCTTAATAATGAATAATTACCTCAGTACTGCTAATCATCGACTTAAATCATGTTTATAAAAAAAACTACCCATGACTGAAACATCTATCAGTCATGATCGTTCACCGATCAAGACCAGGTCCATCATCGTCACACCGCGCCACTTCCGTACTTGATCCAGCTTCGCTCCGCGTCGGCTGTCTCCGGTCAGTTATTGATTGAGGTCCCCTGCCAGCCACTTTTGCCAAAACAGATAACTAATGAAAGAAAATAAACGCTTACTATGTACTCTGCAAGAAAAGCAATATGATCTGTAAGATGGCTTGCAGCCAACGAAACTCCGACAAGCTTTAGACACCCCGGTGTTGATGGGAGATTTCTTAATAAGCATTTCAACAACAATTCTCATCTTGATACTCAAGTTACGCTCGGCCAATGCTGAACCACTTCACCAGGCAATGAAGCCATAAGTATTAACAAAATTAGATTAAATATCTTACTATTAATATTAGTTAAACGTCAAGGTTATATAAAGAATATTGCGTTATTGTAAAAGTCCAATTTATGTAATATCTATAGGGTATATCGCCTTGACGTTACGCCAATCTCTGTCATTGTGTGCCAGTAATAAAGCTCAATTTTCAGCGATTAGTCATCGATCAACGGTCCTATAGTTTAGTGGTAATGACGTCGGATTTTGATACTCTCAAAAGCCTTCCGAAGACCCCGGTTCGAACCCGGGTAGGACCTCACTTTTTGCCCTACCCACGTCTGGGTATATATATACCATCACTTCCTAGTTTTTAACGTACTGAATGCTGGAATTTTCCATTTTTGGATCTGTAATTATTCTGTCTTTACGCCACTTGTCGTATGGAAAATAACAGTTATCCAATCCACGAACCCCGTAGCCGATGTCGGCCGGCCAATTGACTGATAACTACCGTTCTTATGACGCCGCACGAAAACGACAGAGATGTCTGGGTCACTTCAATGATGATACAAATTGACGCACGTTGCAGTGCGACACTACATTTGCTGTCATTTGTGTCTACATCGAATGTCTTTGTCTTGAGCTCAACTTACTTGTCTCGACATTTGGGGGTATTTTTGTGGAGACACCTGATGTTAGCCAACTTCGCAACCTCTTTCTCATCCATCAACTCACTAAGCTGTTCCTCCGTCTCTTTACACCTTCACACCTGGACAAAATGTCGGCTCCCAGACCATCTGATATAAGCGAGTCCACGATTGTGGTCATTGGGTATGTGTTCACTATTAAATTCTCCATGAATCCCCTGCCAACTAAAACGTCCCAGTGCTGGCATCATCGGTCTTACCAGCGCCCTAAAGATCCAACAACTAACCGCCGACTCACCATCAATACCAGTCCTCCTCGTCGCAAACGAATGGCCAACTTCAATCCCCGGCGCACCAACAACTCACTCTGCAGACTATGCTTCCATGTGGGCTGGCGCTCACATCCGACCCATCCCCGCTTCAACGCCACAGCTGCATCGTGAAGCCAAATGGGTGAAACACACTGTCGCTGAGCTTGAGAGACATCAGCAGAGTGAACCTTGGGCTGGAATCAGGCGTCTTCCGGGTATTGAATATCTAGAGGACCCGTCACCCGAATACTTGAAGCAAGATGCTCATAGTTTCGCGAACGAGACTGGACTGCCCGGATATCGGAAATATGAAGCATATGAGCTACCTGAAGGTGTAAAGTTGGGATTTGAGTATGAGACGTATTGCATTCATGCGTCGTTGTACACCGCTAGTTTGCTGCGCAAGTTTATTGTTCAAGGTGGAAAGACACTGCAGAGGGAATTGAAGAGTGAATGGGAGGCTTTCATCCTGGCACCTAGTGTCAAACTAGTCGTTAATGCGAGTGGAATGGGTTTTGGAGACAAGAAGTGCTTCCCCATCAGAGGTACGACAAGAATCCATTACCGTAAACGATAACAACTGACAAGAACCAGGTCAGACAGTGCTAACCAACCTCACCGCCGCAGACAAAACAATCACAACTCAAAAGAAAGACGGAACATGGAGTTTTATAATTCCTCGCTCTTTCAATGGAGGAACAGTCATTGGCGGTACCAAAGAAGTGGGAAACTGGCAGCTCGAACCATCACAAGAAACACGCAGTCAGCTACTGAAAGCTGCTCAGTCAATCATCCCACAGGCATGCGACAAGAAACAGACACCTGAAACGATAAAAGTTATCAAAGATGTTGTTGGAAGAAGACCAGCTCGCGAGGGTGGCATGAGAGTCGAGACTGAAGCTAAAGATACTACATGGGGGGTCAAACATGTGGTTCATGCTTATGGGGCCGGAGGACGAGGATTCGAATTGTCTTGGGGCGTGGCGAGTGAAGTGGCTGAACTTGCGAGGGAGATTTTGGAATCAAAGTCTAGCGCTAGACCTAAGCTATAAACTCTCAGTGGCTTTGTGGAAGTTTGTATGATTCGGGATAGTGATGGGAATGATTCGGCTTCTTATGCCGAGCTTCGGCCAATGTTACTGACTTACCGATCGTGGATTATGATAGTCTTAGCATTACCTCAAAAAACCGGGGGAATTACTTGGCAGATCGCTTCTAAAATCAACATGTCAAGTACGCCCTTAAGCAGGCGGGGGACACGATCCTTCGCCATGCAATAAATATCTCTCATCACTCAGCAAACACCCTTCCAAGTTCCCCTCTACAATACATCCAGTTACCACCACATCATCACACTAAATTAACAAAGATGAGCGTCCCCACTGATGAAAACTGGCAACCCAAAGCCATTGTCTTTGATCTTCTCACCGGCCTCTTAAACTCCTGGGATCTATGGGACGCATCAACCCCATCAAAAACCCACCAAGACGGCGGCCGCTGGCGTCAACGTTATCTCGAAATAACCTTTGGCACTGGCTCCTACAAGCCCTACGAAGACCTCGTCAGACAAGCTGCCGCTGAAGTCGGTCTCCCGTCATCAGCGCCTGAAGCGCTCCTCAAGAACTGGTCGAGCATCAAAGCATGGGATGAAGTCCCCTCTGTTCTTCAGGGTCTAAAAGCGCAGGGCTATAAAGTTGGTGTTATTACCAACTGTTCCAAGCACTCGGGATATATCGCTATTCGTGGTGTTGAGGAGCAGGCTAGTGCTGCTTTTGAAAGGCCGTTTACTTTTGATGCTGCTATTACGGCTGAGGAGAGTGGGTTTTATAAACCTGTTAAGGAAGCATATCACGCTATCCTGCCCAAGTTAGGGGTGGGAGCTGAGGATATTCTTTTCGTTGCTGGAAGTGCAGGGGATGTTGAAGGTGCGACGAATGCTGGGATGAAGGTTGTTTGGCACAATAAGATTGGGTTGACGAAGAAGGGTAACGCAGTTCCGTTGAGGGAGAGTAGGACGTTGGATGATGCTCTGAAGGGGTATTTGAAGGAGGGCGGGTAGTCCTACATATATTCAACCATTCTCACACGGAGTTGGTAAACAACCGCCGTCTTCTGGCCTAGAGCTACACGGGCTGTAATTTATGAGTCTTTTGTGTTAAGCATTTCTTTGTTATTATATATGTTAGTAGCCTAAAGCTTAACCTTATAGCCAGCAATCAGCTATGTAGTTGAACCTCCAAAATTTATACCACTCCGCGGAGCTGGTTGAATTGAAACAGTCGGCTGAGCGGGCATCTTTCCCATGTACGCATGGGCAGGTGAGTACCAGTCCAAGGACTTAATGACGTGAAGTTCCCTCCGTAGGTTAGAGCAGGGCTTTGGTTACCACAGTATTTGCCCGAGCTCGAAGCAGACTGGTTACTTTGAGTTAGAAGTCTTTCGATACATGGTTGAATCTTTACTCGATGGAACTATTCAGTAATAAGCTGTTTTTTAGGGTAGAATTCTAAATATATCTATCACTTTGATCAAAACATTTCACAAGTAAACTAATAAACTCTAAGGATGATTTTATCGCATTTATATTACAGTCTATGTATCTTTCCTTACACTAAGGCCATCGATTTACAGATTAATTATTCAGAGAACCCCAGATTCTTTTATCGCTCGCGAGATTAAGTGGCGCCCGTGGATACTGTTTCTAAAACCCCGATTGGCTGAGCAACAAAATCAAGATCTGAAATGCCTCGGTGTCTTGGACCCACAATCCTTCTCTCCCATATGTTGGTCCGGCACGCATATAAATACTGACTTCACTTCACTTCAATACACGCGCCAAGCTACCCCTCCTAATCTGCCAACCTCCAACTCTATCTTTCATTCTTTCTCATCATCTCATGATTTGCCTTGATTTACCACAGAGCCGCCATGCCGCAAGACGAGCTACCCAAAAACACCGCTCAGCAGAACAATCCTGAACCTAAAAATGAACGCGCCGTCTCACTGGTCGATCGCTTCACATGGGGCAACTTCACCTGCACCCAGTCAACAGGCGGCGTGGCCCTCATGCTATCAAAGAGCCCGTATTCATTTCGCGGTTTACATACCATTGGGGTCGTGGTGTTCATTTTCAACCTCGTTCTGTTTATTCTCTTTTGCTCAGCCATGATATGTCGGTTTGTTCGGAGACCGGCTAGCTTACTCAAATCCGTGACGAAACCGCCTGAAGCGTACTTTACTGGATCACTATGGCTTTCGATGGCGACGATTATAATGGGGATACAGAGTTTTGGTGTTGCTCACGCTGGGTCCTGGCTTGTCGATACCGTTCGGGTTCTCTTCTGGATCTATGGTGCTATTTCGCTGACGTACAACATTGTTATTTTTGTGGTCATGTTTTCCATCGCGCCTTTTGCGCCGGGTAGCATGAGCTCTCCAATGTTTCTGATGATTTACAACGCTATGCTCACTGGAACTGTCGCGTCGGTAATTGCAGCTGACCAACCTCCCTCGGAGCGAATACCCGTCATTGTTGCTGGTATTGCTTTTGAGGGTCTCGGCTGGATTCTGTGTCTCCTCTTTCTTCCCCATTTTGTTGGCAACCTCCTTGTCAACGGTCTCGGTCCAGTCAATCTCAGACCAGGCCTCTTTATCTCCGTGGGTTCTGCAGGCTATACCATTATAGCTCTCATCGGCTGCGCCAAAGCGATCCCAGATGGGTACGGCTACTTCGCGAAGCATCCCACTGCGGCAGAGACGCTGAACATCATGGCGTTGTGGGTAGGAATATTTCTGTGGCTGTTTACCTTTTGGCTTTTTGCAATTGCCGCGGTTGCGCACGTGCCCATTTTGGTTTCAAAACTCCGCGGGGATAAGTCTCGGCAGCAGATGAGTTTTACGCTTCCTTGGTGGGCGATTGTCTTCCCGAATGTTGGGTTCACGATTGCTACGGTGTATATTGGGGAAGAACTAGAATCCAGCGCCATATCCTGGGTTGCCACTATTATGACTATCTTGGTGTTTGCAGCGTGGTTGATGGACATGTATTTGCACATGAAGTCGATATTTCAGAAGCGCATTATGTAGATAATTGTAGAAAATAGAGGGTGGAACGTAAGTCAAGCGCGCGACTGGCCTTTCCCATTCGACTCGGCCACACTGTTTGTAGCGAGGTCTGAGATTTTCTATGGAAGTGTTACTGGACAGGTATAAGGTTAAATTTTAGGTATCTTCTGTCCACAAAGATACCCCATGCAGTTTTTTCTACCTGAGATGGATACGTTGATTGTTAAATATGACAAGGGAAAAAGGACTAGGTTTTGCCCCGCTACCTTAGAGACCTCGGTGTAATAGATCAGTCAACATCCATCTCAGAGTGAAAGGATTGTCATTACTATATTGAAACTAGTAAAAAGGAACGACTATACATGTTTCAATTTACCAAAGAGAATGACTGAGTGTGACATCTGTGCAGAAGACATTAAACAATTCCTGTTTGACAGTTCTCTCTTTGTTGAAAAGTGAGAAACCATCGTGTATCCACCCACCCTTCAATGCACCCAGCTCCATCAGGACATGGTCCATCTAGCCCTTAAGCTCAGCGGGGATATCAACACACTTGGGGTGCAGCTCAATGTTGCGCTGGCTCCACCACGGGTTCTTCGCAGCGATCGAGATCAAATCTCGTCCCTCCACATCCGAGTGAATACCCAGGTAATACGCCACGTAAACAGTGAAAAAGTGGCCGTAGAAGAACTTCCTGAAGAAGTTGTCCTGGTTGAGATCAATGTTGATGAACTCAATGTTCTTGTTCTGCGGAACCTCCTTGCTGCCAAACAGACCCTCGAGAGTCTTGACCTTGTCCTTGGTGTATTGATCCGCGTTGGAGTCAAGGAAGGTGATAATAGCTTGCTTCTCTGAGGGGTTCGAATAAGCCGCGACTTCAGTGTGTGAGAACTCATGCAAGAGGTTTCGGTGTGTAGGAACCATGGCGATCTCATTGAAGAACATAGTCGTCTGCTTCAGAAGCGTGACGTACCAATCAGCGGTACTAAGCAGCGCAACACGACTGTTCTTCAATCTCTCAGCAATAGCCTGAGCCTTCTTGAGTGTAGCCTCATTGAACTCAGTCTTCAAGAAGTCGACCGAATCCTGGAGCTCTTTGTGGTAAGAAGAGGGCGTGAGCTTCAGCTTGTGGAACAGATCCAAGAAGATGGAGAAGAACTGCTGGACGTGATACAGAGGATACTCGCGATCTGCGTGGCGGAGCTTGTACAAGATGATAGAGGTATTGTGCTCCTCACATAGATGAGCAATCTTGCCACCGCCCGAAAGAACAATCAAGTTTTTGTTTCCGGTCATCTCACGCATAGTATCAAAGAACAAACAAGGCTCAACAGACCAACCACTGTAGCAGACAATGATAGCAAGCGTAGTGGGATCCTTCATGACATTGCGGTCAACGAACCAGTCAAGATCGTAGTCGTTGATGACCTGAACGTGGAGGGGGATCTTCTCGTTGAGGAAGAAGCCCTTGACGATGTCGGAGACAACGGAGGAGCAGCCCATGCCGTAAAAGACAAGACGCTTGAATTGGCCGGACTCGATCCTCTGGCGGAGATCGGTGTTGAGTCTGGAGAGGTCGTATTCATGGCCCCAGAGGATGCTCTCGAAGAGAGGGTTGCCGAGCATGGGCTGGAGACGTTCAAGACGGGGCTGCATTTTGGTGGTTTGGTTCTGTGAGTTTGTTAGAAGGAGATTCAAGGTAAGCTTTTGTGTGAAGCTTAACGTACTGATTTTGATATAGTAATGGGGTTGAAAGATTGCACCTTGTATGGTGAGAAGAGTAGTCAAGTGATATTGGATACGATGATGGAATTGTTTTTGATGATGAGGAGTAGTTAATCTGGGTTCTGGAGCTCTTTATATACACATTTACACTCCTCATACAATCTCATGGACGCATAGAAGGCATTTCCTGATCTGTTTGCCGAAGTCTATCTCGACTTGTTCCGCCATTACCGCAGTGAAATTGATGCTATACCAGTGGATCCCATACCACCATCATCATCATGATTATCAATATTCTCAACTTCGTCAACAACATGAGGAACTTCCATTGACTGGAGGATGTTGATCCTTGGAACGCAATGCATCCCAACGGCGTCGTACATACAATAGTCTCCACAAGTGCAAGAATCCTAATGCTCGAATAGGTGCGCATCTCCGCCTGAGCCGTGTCGCAAGCTTCTACTCCTTTGGGATCATGAAGCGCCTCGTGATAGTTGTTGTCGTAAAATTCGCATCAATCACCCCCTTTGCTCCGACCCCTGAAGTTCTCCCCACGCTCTTGTTGAGGGGTACAGGAGTCGTGATGGTTACTATCAGGAAAACTCTATTCAACTACCGCGCGGGTATGGCCCGATTAGTTACCATAATGGGATTGTGGAGGGTCTTGTGATGGTTGTTGCGGGTAAAAGGAATATCATCTACCGCTCGAGCCGTGTTTTGAGCCGCAACCTTGATACCATCAAGGCTGCTTCCACGATGATACATGTCGGCAAGAATCAGATCATATTCCGCTTCAACTTTCCTTTGAACTATGATCCTTATGGTATCATTGAGGGCATCGTAATGGTTGTTGTCGGAAAGAGTCAGATCATTGCGTTTCCGCGTTCCAGGTTTTAAAAATGTTTCAGATTATTCATCACTTACAGTGGCATTATGAGTCTATGCAACTGCTGGCAGTTATTAGCTCATGCTATTTCCCAGTATCAGTTATTTCCTCAAACTGTCAAGGAATCACTTTTAGTGAACACTCAAGTTAATTACAGATTATCAGTACCTAAGCCGTCGTTTAAGATTATCGTCATGGAGAACAGTAGACCCCCCTCACTTGCTGCCATTATACGAACCATTGTGAATAACATAGGATTGCAAACCTTGATATTCTGACATATTCTAATACATACTCTTATCTCTCAGCCAACTTCATGACTCAGAATATGATAGGTAACATACTAACACGACGTCATGCATACGGACCTACCTATAGTAGTAAGCCAAGATATCAACACCTCATAAAGATCGACAATTAGTTTTCCCCAGTTTCCCCGGATTCCCCAGCCCAAGTTAAAGAAATAAAAAGACAGGGCCAGTTTCAACTCGGCCTAGGCGGAGATAGGCTAGTCTCGGCTCACACTAATGCGCAGAATGGGGGGCCGAGCGAGCCGTCCCGCCCCCTGTTAGACGAAATGGCCGCGCAATCTTTTCCCCACCTGCTCTTGGCTAAGACCTATTCTCCGCCGATTATGCAGGTGTTAGCTGTCTAAACTCTATTCTCTCGGATCGAAATCCTTCTGGCTGCAGCTATTTCTTGATATAGACGTGATGTGATGTGTGTTGGCGCGGAGTTCGGAGCCGAGGTATTTGGCCCGCGCTGTTCGCCCGTGACAGAGAATGACGGGCAGCTGCACTGTGGACAGGACTAAACGCGGACATCGCCTTCCTAGCTGTATACGGCATATGTCCTGCGCCTCTTACATAGTCAGCTTCACTATGATGCCTTGTAAGATAGGCACAAACTATATAATATCTTGCCTGTTTTGGCTCAGGCTGTCCTAATATCACAATTTGCATAACAGCACTCATCTTACATAATTCTATCTGAAATTGAAGTCACGTCGAAATGAGAATCCAAGCCACCGCGGGAACCAACTCACACAATGCGAGGAACTGGGTTCCTCTGCTAGATGAGCCCGCATACAAGCCCCGAAACATACGCATTGTTTGTGTCGGGGCCGGCTTTTCAGGCCTCATGTTAGCTTACGAAGCCAAGTACAACGAATCACTCCAAGGGTTCATTGATCTGACTATCTATGACAAGAACCACGATGTTGGTGGAACGTGGCTTGTTAATCGATATCCTGGTGTGGCAGTGCGTTTCTCCCATGAATAGACCCAGCATACATAGTTGACTGACGTTCTTCTCAGTGTGATGTCCCGGCGCACATTTACACTTTTCCGTTTGAGCCAAACCCTGAGTGGTCCAGTTTCTATGCTTCCGGGCCAGAAATCTGGGCTTATATCAAGAGAACGTCTGATAAGTATGGTTTGGCTGAGAATGTCAGATTTCAATCGAAAGTGACAGAGGCCATCTGGAATGAGGCTGCAGGTAAATGGAATCTTAAGATCTCTCAAGATGGTGAAGAAAAGGAGGATGAATGTGATATATTAATCGACGGGTCGGGGTTCCTCAAGTATGTTTACAGAGAGTTCAATCAAGATATCGCGAACTGACGGCGTTAGTAACTGGTATTGGCCTGATATTCCTGGTCTTCATGACTTCAAAGGACAAATCGTCCATACTGCAGATTGGTAAGTCTCCCTACTCACCTTGACGTCCTCTCTCTAACACCAGGCTTCCAGGAACCCTTCTATCGATGTGGCAGGTAAGAAGGTCGCGGTCATCGGGAACGGGTCATCTGGTGTCCAAGTCCTTCCACATCTGCAAAAGAATGCTGCTCAACTGACAACCTACGTTCGCACGCCTACATGGATATTCGCCAACTACGCCTCAGAGCTTACAAGAGACGGAACGAACTTCGCTTTTACTGAAGAGGAAAAGAAGAAATTTCGAGAAAACCCCGCCTCGCTCTGGAAGTTTCGTAAGGAGATTGAGAACAGGTTTGTAGCGGCACTGATATCAAGGATCTTACTGAGTCGCATACAGCCAAGACAACTTCTGGAACGTCTTCTTCAAAGACACAGCCGCTCAAAAAGCCGCACTCGAGAATGCATACAGCCGTATGCAAGAACGTCTCGGCAACGACAAAGAGCTCTGCGAGAAGCTAATTCCAGATTACGAATACGGATGTCGACGCCCAACACCAGGTGATGGCTACCTCGAAGCTCTCCGCCAGGAGAACACGCGCGTCACTTTTGATCCAATCGTTCAAATCACCGAGTCAGGGATTCAAACTACACAAGACCACACTGACTTTGACATTATTGTGTGTGCGACCGGGTTTGATGCCAGTTTCCGCCGCTCGTGGACCGTGCAGGGGCGGAATGGTTATCAGCTCCATGAAGCGTGGAGGGAGTCGCCCGAAGCGTACTTTGGGGTTGCAGCGGCAAATATGCCGAATTACTTCATCTTCATTGGACCGAATAGTCCAGGTCAGTGAATTTTAAAACAGTAGGGTCACATTACTGACAGTCGGCAGTGGGTCATGGATCGCTTCTAGACAGCGTGTTTTGTGTCGCCAAATGGATATTGAGGTGGTGTAGGAAGATTGCAACCGAAGATATCAAGTAAAGCCCATTATAGGCCTCTGCATGATATGATCGAATACGCTGACGTTACAATAGGTCAGTCTGTGTGAAGCAGCAGGCGCTGGATGATTACAACGTCTACCTGCAAGAACTCCTCAAACGGATGGTGTGGACTGGATCATGTAGAAGCTGGTACAAGAACCGCAAGAAAGACGGACATGTCACCGCAGTATACGGTGGAAGCCGCCATCATTTTAGAGGTATAGTTTACTCAACTCCCATTTCCTGTCAGCATTTAGGTTCACGTTTACTAATCTTAGACCACTTCCGTTAGAAATCCTCGAAAGTTTTAGAACAGAGGACTTTGATATTGAGTATAGATCAGTCAACAGATTCCGTTTCATGGGTAGCGGGAGGACTTTGCGGGAGTCAAGAGGAGAGTACTACGTGCTAAAGTAAGGGGCTTAGTTGGTCTAATGGTCAGTGTAGATAGTCTAAGGAACTTCTAAGTGTGGAGACGGAACTCGGGTTACACGAGCCATCCATCTTTGGTAATTCGTAATTACCGGCAGTAGCTTACGTGACATATCATATTATGACCCAAATGACGTGACATGCAGCATGCATGATATTCAAAACATCGCCTAGACACGCACACCATCCTTCTCGGCCTTTCGGTCCTACAGATTATGATATGTCGCTCCTGGAGGTGGAGGACGGTGATATCGGTAGTTGAACGGACGAAGGGACAGAGAGAAGGGATCGACGGGGGATATATACGCTGCATTATATCACTTTTGATATCACACCACCTCCCAGAAACAACGAGAAACTACCCAGCGCCAACTAAGCATCGACAACTATACTATGAATTCCATCAATAATGCTTCAGCTATACCCGCCATCAGGCTGAACGATGGAAACGAGATCCCAATGGTAAGTCATAGCCTCGCAAAGTTTGTACAATTCGATTTAACCCCTAATAGATAGCGTACGGTCTAGGAACTGCAAACTTCAAGAAGGGAGGAAGGACAGATTACGACGAGAACGCGTTTAACTGCACACTGACTGCCATAAAGAGTGGTTTTCATCACCTTGATGGAGCTTCAAGTATGTTTTTCTAATGCCTCACACACTCGTCCCTCTTCTCACAGGTATCTAGCGTACGGGAACGAGGAAGAACTCGGTGCAGCTATCAGAGCATCTGGCGTTCCGCGAGAAAAGCTCTATGTTGTCACCAAGCTCAACGGCTGGAAGAGGCAAAACGTCCAGGTCGCTTTTGATACCTCGTTGAAGAAACTTGGGCTTGATTATGTGGACTTGTACCTCATCCATGCGCCGTTCTTCGCGGAGAAGCCTGAAGATTTACATGAAGCTTGGGCCACCCTTGAAGCCATCAAAGGGTCTGGACGTGCTAAATCCATTGGTGTGTCTAACTTCATACAAGAGCACCTTGAGACCATCCTCGCCACAGCTAAAATCCCACCAGCCATTAACCAAATTGAATACCACCCTTATCTACAGCACGGTAACCTTATAGAGTACCATCGCAAGAACAACATAGCTTTATCGGCCTATGCGCCGTTAACAGCTATTATACGCGCAAGACCAGGTCCTGTAGATGCTCTTTACGCGAATCTGGTGAAGAAATATGGTGTCACTGAAGGGGATATTGCGTTGCGCTGGTGTATTGATCAGAATATCGTGGCTATTACGACGAGTTCGAGTGAAGAGAGGTTGAGGAGTTATATGAAGAATGTGTGGAGTTTTAAGCTGACTCCCGAGGAGATTGAGGGCATTGCAATGATGGGGAAGCAGAAGCACTTTAGGGCATATCAGAATCAGTGGATTGCAGAGGGGGACTGGCGATAGATTGCTGAGAATCGTTCCTAGCTTTGACTTTGGATGAGAGAAGAGTATAGTAGTCACAAATACACTGTCTTCCCCAATCCAGCGCCACTACTTGAAGACTATTCCATACTATATAGTACTATCCCGATTGGCTACGATGGGAGGCTTCAGTGGCGTTTATATAGGAGTAAGTCACGCAGGATACCACGTGAGAGCTTACGAATATATGGAGAGGTTTCCTAGTGAATAAAGATATTGTAAGATGCCGTATGCATGAGCCACGATAGGATACCCAATTTGGTGGCTGTTGAACCCTCGCTTTAACTGAGATTCTTAACACCCGGTTCAATCGTACTTTTGAAGCTGGCTCGGCTGGGGCTAACAGTATCGCATAGAACTTAGCAACACAGGGCCATGAATTAATCCTTGTACTTCGTCATATACTTCATACTCCTCTTCCGTCCATAGTCATTCTCATTAGTCTCCAGAACAGCCAATTTATCCATTTCCTGTTGTTCCTCCTCATCCAATTCATGAGCCATCTCCTTTTTTGGTTCCCTCAGCTTGAGAGGGTCTTTGGGCTTTGCAGCCGCCGCTTTGCTGCCCTGAGCCATCTCTTCAGCAACATCATCATCGTCCCCACCGCAGCTGATACTGCGCAATGATTTAGCAGTCTTGGTAACATTGAGAACACAGTTTAGATAGCCTGCCCCTTCTCTGCTTCGATTCCAGGCCTCAAATCCCAGAATGTAAAGGAAGTTGTCCACAATGCGGTCTTCCCACTGGATAGGGTCGAAGCCAGCTTTGGAAGAGAATGCTTGACCTGCAACCAAAGCCTTGATGCATTGAGATATCTCTTTCTGTATTGCCTCGGCCGTGCTTGGTATCTTGCCGTCATGGGCTTCGATATATGGCTGGAATCGCGAGAGATAATTGCGGAATGCTATGGGTACCCAGTACTTATAACCATCTTCAGAGACAAAGTCTTCAGGGAAGGACTCCATAGATCCGAGAAACCACATGATCGAAAGGATAGCATCGATGACATCCTGCCAGTCTCTGTTCAGGTGTTTCCACCGCGAAGAATCTATCTCACGCTCTTTCGACGGATGTGTCTGTGGCAAAGTTGCCAAGCGTAGCAGCACATCGATCTCTCCACATGCGATAAGTCCTTTGATACCCGTGATCCGCTCAGTGCCGCTGAATTCATATCCATTTGTAGAAGTCCATCGCGTGATCTGCATCGCAACCGGTCGCAACTGTTCCCTCCCTTTCACAGCTATACTGAGAGGCTCGGTATGAATCGCATCGAGAACTCTGTCCGAGAAAAGCTTAGAGTCTGAAGTATTAACTCTTGGTTGAGAAGTCTGGCCCTCGCCTGCTGCTATCACTTTAGCAGCCAGCGTTCTCGCGAAACGGCGGACGTGGGGAACCCATTCTTCCCGGGATTCGCGTGGTACAAGAATAAGTGGTTCACGGTTGCCATGTTCTGCTACAAACGATTGATAGGATCGCTTGTACCATTGGTCTTGACGCTGAGAATGGGTGGTAACAACTTGGAAATGCTGCGATAAAAGAGCCTTTAGCTCGTCGCTGATGCCTCCGTAGCCCTCCATAGGGCCTATCTTCGATAGTTTCTTTTTCTGCGATGATTTATTGTTCAATTGTGCAAGTTCCATTCTGCTTACGGGTGATTCCACTCCATTTAATAGCGTGTTGGTCATAGCTGCTCAGCCACGCCGTTTGACTCACCTGACTGAAAGCTCGTGTCAAAGCTTTAAATAGATCAGCTAGCGCCAACCATTTTAGCGTTCTTAGCGTTAGCCAGTATAAACGGGAATTGCTACGTGCACCGACCCCGGTGCACCTAGACTTTCTATCATGGCCGCACCGGGGACGGTGCACATAGACTTCTTATGTAAGCCGGCTCTGTGTGCATATCACGAAGACCTCTCTTTGATCTTTAATAGCAAATACCATAAATTAATTAAACTACCTTAACTAATATTAGGTATATCCCTTCGAGTTATCAAAGTATATCTGCTGTGCTTCACTATCACGGATTGCTTCATTGATAGCATCTTATATACTATTTCGACCTTGATAATGATTATTAAGGAATTGCTGCTCTATAGCATTATTAATACGTTGATCTTCAGCTGCATTAAAGTCGAGATATATATTAATCTCCTCCTAAGTCCAATCCCTTCTCTACTAATAATTCCTATTAAGCATTGTAATCCTATTCGCCCGCATTTAAGAGTATATTTAATATCCCTTTTAGAGTATTTTGCCGGCAGATCTTTTGCTTTTCTATATGCCTTATTATTTCCTGCTTAATCAGGTTTTAAGGCATACTAAGCTTCTCATGCAGCAATGTAACGCTCGTAGATAGGTTAGGGTTCATTATATTAATAGCTTAGAGTTATTGTTAATAGAGGAGATAGATAGGTTAAAGGCAGAAGGGAAGGAGGAATAGCTGAGGCTACTAAATATATAGTTAAGTATGTTACTGTAGTAGTTATTGTAGTAGTTATAATAACTAGAGCTTGAGAAGGAAGCTTAAGTAAAAGGGCTTAAGGAGGAGGCTTAAATATAAAAGCTAGAGCAAGAGCTAGTCTTAGATCTTTATAACGAAGTGAGCATATCTTGGAATTCCTCCTGTGACCCTCCTTACCACATGCTATGCACTTTAGAGGTTTTCTCTGCTTAACCTGCTTCTTAATATACTTAAATATATAAGGATCTCTCTATATACTTAATTGTGGCACCACTGAATTAGCTGCTTAGTGATCGAATATCTTGCGAGGCTGGATAATAACCTTAGGGCTTCCTGGTCTTAGATAATGCTAATATGAGTAGATATATAATAGCTGCAGTAGTTTAAACCTCTCCTATAGAAGTAGGATAGTATAAGTATAAGGCAGACTAGTAGTTTTTATAAATATACTTATATACTTAGGGAGCTGACTAAGGAGTAGCTTTCGCTGCTGTTTGATCTTTAGAAGAGCCTTATGTAATATAAAACCATAGATATTATTAAATAATACTAATAATAACTAGATATTTAGTATAGTTATATGCTTTTTTGCTTAATATAATTATAGTTTAAATAACTAGGTAGTTATAATACGGCTAATAATCCTCTAGGCTTTAAAGAGGTTAGCCTATAAGCTATTTATATTAGACTTAACTAGATAATAAATACCTTTAACGTCGGATACCCAGAAACCGGCCACCCCCAGAAACCGGCCACCTTTGCCAAAACACCAAAAACAGCATATTATGATCTTTCAATTAAATGTCTCAACACCACATTTTTTATATTAAGAGAAATTTATACTAGTGAATATTTAGATGAAACTGAGTACATAAATCCTCAAGTTTTAATTTTTTAATACGGTTTGCTGTTCTTTCTGGCTGTAATACTTTTCGCATCTGTTCACGAGCCTTCAAAATCGCTGGAACCTTTGCGAATTCAGCATTTGGGTTATACATGACTTTCCTTCGTTTTTTCGGCATATATTCCTCCTTTTCTAATTGTAATATCGTAATATCTCGTCTTTGGCGTTCAATTTCGAAGTTATGAACGTCTAATTGACTTCCAATCTTGCGGAAAAGCAGCCTGACTGTCGGGTCTTGCGAGACAACGCCCGGGACAGTTTGGAGGACCTGACGAAGCTGTATGGATGAACGGGGAGTCATTAGGAGACTGGAATTCTTCTCTTTTGCCGGGGAAATAGCTGCAACAGCGGGAGCTGGTGTCTCAGGAGTCTGAGTGACCATTGGGTTCATCAGGACCTTCGCCATATTGACTGGCCACAGTCCGGTTGCTTTGAAGCCGGCCAGGGCGTTCGATTTCGTGATAGCTTCCTTCCGGGCTTTGTCGTAATTGTGTAGGAATGTGATCTTGCCGATATGACTGGAATCTGCGATGGATGCGAGGTCTGCGATGAATTTCCTGTATGCCCTTTTCAACGGTCCAAATACAGCTACATCTAACGGCTGAAGGACATGAGAAGAGTGTGCTGGAAGGAAAAGGACAAATATATTGTGTAAATAACACTCAAACAGGAAGTCATCTGTCATATGACTTCCATGACCGTCAAGAATAAGAAGACGGGGTTCTTTTGGATTCTCGGGCTTTGTCGACGGAATAAACACTTTTCTTAGCCAAATTAATGCAATCTGGTTATTTGTCCAGCCTTTATCGCTACAGGCGAATTCCCAGTCTTCCAGGAAGTCCAATTTCTCAGGGAAATGTTGTTGTTGGACTGTTTTCCCTTTGAAGATGACCAAAGGTCTTAGGACTTTCCCGGTGGCCGAGATACACTCGAGAATTGAAATCCAAGACCTTGAACCAGGCTGCCGAATAATTACTGACTTCTTGTCCTTCGAGCCAAGGAATAGACCGTTCAGTCCTATCCCTTCCATCATTCCAACTTCGTCGACGTTGTATCTGTTCTTCTGCTTGACAATCTGGACGGCTGGTATCATCAATAACATAAAGAACGCCTTGATAATCTCAGTAGAAGCTCCATTATATCGATCAGAATCCATACGTTTGCCTGGAAGAGTTTTTATGTCTTCGTTTCTGTCCATAAACGATTCTAGCCAGTGTTTTCCGACGCCTTCTGGGAAGCCATTGCGGATGGCAATCTTGTTTGCAAACTGTCGGACTTGCTGGTGCGATACAGGACATCCTAGGTCGGCTTGTACCAAGATCCAATCCCGTAATTTCCTTTCCTGTATCGCAGAAAGCTTTTGTTCATGTTCATGAGCTTTCCTTGGTGTTGTGGCGCCTTTAATTCTATCCTGAAGGGTTGAACGGTTGATGCCACAGGCTTGGGCGGCTTTGTTCACAGAAACTCCTTCCGCAACCATCTGAAGAGCGGCGCTCATGTCTTTTTCAGTGAATTTAGTCATTCTGAATTGATTGATATAGTTTATAAGTTCATACGGTTTAAATTGATTAAGCTGTGGCGGTTTTAATAATATGTTAATTAGGAGGCTGGGTAAAAAGTGGGTGGCCGGTTTCTGGGGGTGGCCGGTTTCTGGGGGTGGCCGGTTTCTGGGTATCCGACGTTATAGCATAAAGTAGTATACTGCTTAAAGTAAAGGTAATAATTAGTCTAAGCCCTAATAAACTTCTCTTTATAAGGATTAAGCCATATTATAATAATATACCTGACTTCTGAAAGGTGATTATCCTGATATCTCTCTCTGAACTATCGAAGTCTCTTATTAAAGATCTCCCTGGTCTTTAAGAATATGATCTCTTTCTATAATTGATAGAACTCCTGCCACTCTTGTATCCTTCCTTATTATCTCTGCCCTTTATAAATACCGGCATATAGTTAGTAAGGATTATATTATTAATATGCTAAATGTATAGCATTAAGATTAATAAAGGGAAGTAAGTATAAAGGGAAAGTGTATTTATAAGAGATAGTTAATAATCTATAAGAATTACAGATAGAAGATATATATTATATTTATAGAATGATAACTATAATTAAGTTAGAACCTAGGTAAAGTTATTAACTTCCTCTTTACTAAGGAAGGCAAATGCCATATAGAAGGTCTTTTTATAAGCATTAATACTAATTATATTAAGGAGAGGTATCTTATACTTATTAGTTTTATAAATATAATCTATAATTAACATATCTAGGTATACTTTAAGGTATCTAATAGACTTAGGATATGCAAAAATAACAGCTATAACAGTGCTACTATTATTAATATATATATAACTCCAGAAGCCTTAAGTATTAAGCTTATCAGCAAGGGCATGAATATTGCTTCGACCTCTAGCAAGAGCTCTCTTGCCTTCTGCAATGCAGTTAAAGATATCCTTCTTTATAGCAAGTGGATCAGAATTAGCTTGCAGATAGGCCTTAATCTTCATTGGCTTGATGCCGGCATTGGCAAGACCGAGGACCGTCTGCTGATCCTCTCGTAAAAGTTGACGATGGGAGGGATATGCCGTAGGATGTAGACTTGGTTCGTGATTGTGGCTGTGGAATTAAGTCCCTTCACGATGCTTGAGGGCCTAATTGCCGGTGATGAGGTCTTCCTTTGCTAGGACAGAGAACAAGCAGCCTATGCGACGGATTGAAGTATCCCGGTTCTTTGAAAGGGTAGGCATACGTCCTGCTCCCCGGTCACAGCTGAAGATAACCTCTCTTTTACCATTGGGAGCTTTCCGAGACCTACTGATAGAGAAAGCATAGCCCCGTGGCTTTGCCTAGTTGTTAATAGCCTTACGGACCTGCTCTCTGGAGCCGTACAGACCTTCAGGGGGGAGAATGTCATCAGGGAAGGTAGAATGGACTTCAATTGAGCTTATTGCAGCTAGGAATGGATAAAATAAGTGGAATTGATGATCTATAGCGCATCAAATGATGAATTAAATGTGAAAAGGCGGTCAGATTGATCAGGCCACATATGCAGCTTACATAAGAAGTCTATGTGCACCGTCCCCGGTGCGGCCATGATAGAAAGTCTAGGTGCACCGGGGTCGGTGCACGTAGCAATTCCCAGTATAAACACGCGTTTTAGATAAGACCAACAGCTAAACATTAAATTGGGCAGAGGATGTAAATGCATTGCGTTGCTTCTGTCCCGACTGTGAAATAGAGATCCTCTCTACCTTCCAATTTACATTCACGACCCTTGGACTATTTCACTTTAATCCCTCGATTGCATCTGGTTTCTTGGCATAGATTCCCACCCAATTTCAGTGCATGTAGTAGCTCTTGTTACGCAAGTTTCAAATAACGAGGATGTAACCAGCTGTGCAGCATATAATGTCTATCTGACTCCATCTCGTTGTAGAGAATATCCTCTGTTCAATTCATTTTCAAAGTGCTACTCACAAAGATGTCGTTTGGATATGGTGTCGGCGATGTTATCGCCGTGTTTGGCCACTTCGAGCGAATTTCCATCGAGCTGCGCAATTACAAGGACGTCCCAGTGCAATTCCAACAACTCCTTGCCGAAATAGATCTCCTGCGAGGTACCTTGAAACGCGTCTTGTCTCTGGAACCGGAGTGTGATGCGGAGCGCGAAACTCTGGAGCAGATCAGAGCCATCGTCATCTATTGTGCTCAACCGTTACAGTCCATGGCTGACAAGATGAGAACCAAAGAAAACAGTCTGGGCCATTTCAAAACCACGAGGAGCCTTAGCAGCATCGGAACAAGACTTCACTGGTCTATGGTCGGTCTAAGTGATGTTGAAGAGCTAAGAAAGACTGTCATCTCTCAGATGGCTGCTATCAATGTCCTGCTGAATGTGCAGCAACAATTAGCTTCTCACCAACCTGAAAGGAGATCCCAGACGACTGAATCATGTATAGGACCAGCATCAGACGTTTTGCATTGCAGTCCCACGCAGCCGGGGCTACTCAGTCACTGATGATCGAGAAACACGCAAATACTATGGCCGGCCACGCATCCAACATCTTGAGTATTACATCCAGAACCCAAATTGCAATCAATTCTTTGGCGGTGAGTACAAGTATGCAGTAAAAAATCCATTCAAAGCAAGCGAACGAGATCAACCAAAACTTGACCTCCATCGAGCAAAGTACGCGTCATATGAAGCTCAAGACTGAGCGTGGTACAGCTGTTGTCCGTCGCCAAGCTGCCTTCATCACTCGACACGCCGAGCTCTTATTCAACCTTATGCAGGACATGAAAAAGCTATTCGTCTTGTGCATTTGCCCCTAAAAGAACAACGCTCACCAGCTAACATGTTGGTAGCCTTGCGAAGTGCTCAAGGGAAATGCTTAAGGCAATCAGCAAAAACACGTGGAGTATCCCTGGCTGAACTAGCACGTCAGGTCACTAATGAAATCCAGGCGAATGCTGCTAGATATTCGTGTGCAGCTAAAACAAATCATAAGCGCCATTGAAGCCATACCGCTTCATCTCACACTCGACATCGTCCGGCTTGACGATGTACACGGGGAGAGCTGGGCTCTGCCACTACAGGCTTGTAGGACCTGGGAAGTAAGTTTATCTCGCTTCCACTACTGAGAAATAGTGACTAAGAGTCACAGTCGTTTAGAGAGATTCCCCAGTTCGTTGTGTATGCCAACGAGAGCTCCGGAGCAAAATACATCACACATAATCTCTTTTCGGTGGCGCAAGGAAAGACTGGCAAGGAAGTGGACCAAGAGACATGGGAGACCATGATTAAACCAGGCTTCCATCTCGAGCAGGCGGTTGTTCTAAAAGTGGATCACTGGTCTAGTAGATGTTTGGATCCAAAGTGTACCGGAACGCTTCTGGATCAGGCCCTCGAGTTTGAAACCCGACAGGTTTGGTGAGTTAGATATCTAACAACACATCAATAGTTCTTCGGTTAAGCACATGTTTTAGACAGCAATATCTGTTCCCGAAGTACCAAGGCAACTTTTGTAACAACACGTCTAATCAACTTATACAACGAGGCGTCTTACTCGCACCACCCAGTCAAGCGATTCGCAAGTCATACCAGAATTAAGAGGAACTTTAGCACCGAGTTGCCACCGATAGCGATGGATGAGAAAATAGAAGCGTTTCCCAGGGTGAATCTTTTGGAACCATTACATCCTTTATCAGATGAGTATGGTCTCTTGCGCAAGTATCCCGACCTTGCCATGGCAAGTGCAGATATGGGCCTTGTAAAGCTTCTTTATTCGGAGGTATTCTCTTCCGGGAATCCAGTTCAAGAAGCGAGGGACCTTCTCGAGAGTTCCGTCCAATTAGGTACCAAGACCGATCATATCTCTTCATATCTCTTCTTAACTGAGTTTCTGAGAGCTTATAGACAGATCGATCCCCGAGAACTGGTACCTGCTTAGTCGAGCATGTATAAGAACAGAAGACTACGAAAGAGCCAACGACAGCCTACAAACCGCGATAAGTCTCGAGCCCCGCTGCCCTTCGTTCTGGATCACACTTGGAATTCTATACTTCAATATCGGTCAAATTCTAGATTGCCTCGACACCCTGACCAAAGCTGTAGAGCCGAATGCTCATATCTGGGAGCCTTGGTATAACCGCGGCGTGTTGGTGCGTTCTTCGCTCTCTTGAGCTAATGATGTGTCTTCTAACACTGGCTGTAGCATGATAGCTGCAATGGCCAGCATTCAGACGCTGCTGATGCTTTTCATAAATATCTTGAGCGTAAGCCAGAGTTGTCTAACGTCCGCGCACGGCTTGAGGCTCAGCAATCTTACGCCGAGGATATGAACGATGAGCCTTTGGGTGAAACTTTGATTCACGAAATGGTTGATTCTCCACTGGACAGCGAACATGGATGGTAGAGGAAACTCACGGCGAAGATTTCACATTTAATCCGGTGCATGCGAGTTAAGAGCAACACTTTGAGGATGAAACAGGCGAAGAGAACCTTGAGGAAAATGATAAAAGTTCTTCGGAGACGCAGTATACTTAGCATTTACTTTTGCGGTTATATATCGTTTTGTCTTGATTCGTACATCTTATACAAGAGGAATTGATAGCTTTGGCTTTGATGTAGAAATGAGCAGGTTGCAAAAGTGGCTTCAGCTAAGGCACAAAACAGGTGGTGGCTGAGTGTTGGAAGAACGCCTTCCCGCTGTTATACCCAATCATACCCCAGATGCAAGCGCGATGATGGTGGCTGCCGCAGCCTGCACGTGAGGCCTCTGATCAGGCTGTGAAGTGAGATCTCCTACCTCCCCATTGCTCTTCCCTCATCAACAGAACATCAAATGCCTCGCACACAACATTGAAACCATGGAGCTTTCCCGGCCTGCGGACCCGCAAATAGTCGCCGCTTCTCGACCTCGCGCTGGGCACGATGTTTCAGCCGCACCTGCCAGGGAGCTAGAGAGAACTATCGCTGGGTTCCAAGCCATCTTGAATGATGAAGACCGCAAAAAGTTGCAGCAGCTCAAAATGACGTCGCACGACTCGCAAAGCATCATCACTTTCACAGCCGAGTTAGATCTTCTTGACAAGAATAGGCGAGGGAAGAGTGTCGCCTCGAGACTGGCTTCTTTCTTGCAGACAATTGGGCAGTTTACGCCCATAGTCGACACTTACATCCAATCGAATCCCGATATCTCGGCGCTTATCTGGGGTTCTATCAAACTAACCTTTTTGGTACGTGATGCCAGTGCAAGTCGGACGCCTGTCGCGCACTTCGTGACGACAACGCTGTCTCAACCCCAGGCCCTCTACTGACCATCCACTTTCGGAAGTTCCTCGCCAACTTCGCATCTTACTTCCAGTCGTTTGTTGAGCTTCTGCACGGATTCGGTTCACTTTGCACTCGATTCGCCGAGTACCAGGTAGTTTTCAATGAATCCTCGCGTCTCAAAAGTTCAGTCTGCCAGTTTCATACTTCAGTTGTTACTTGCTGCCAGCAGATTGTCTTGGCGATTCGGCGACCATGTGAGTATGGCGAAGGAGCTGGTGAAAAGGTGCACTAATTCTGTTTATAGTGAAAAATCAGCTTCTGAAGGCAATTACGCAATCCTTTCAATCGGAAATTCGAAACTACGTGGACGACATCAGAGCTAAAGCAGAGGAGGTCCAAGGGGATATCCAATTAGTCAAGGCTCAGTGTGACCGTGAGGAACAGCAATTACAGATGACAGAGCGACAAGAGGCTACTGACCATCGGAAACGCTTCATGGCTTGGGCTGCCGAAATGGAAGTCTTCCAAGCGCAGCGAAGACGAAATGCATTAGGTTGGGCATGAGTAATCTTTGACGACACCTAAACTAATTCGCAGTTGTAGAACAGAAACGCCGCCGTCTCCTTGAGGAGCTATCGTCATTCAACTTCACATCGGCCTTCAATAGCACACGAAACAGACGCCATATTGGTACGGCCAAGTGGGTTTTCGACAATCCGGAATTCCAAGAATGGGTCGAAATCGATGGGCCTCCCGTTCTTCATGTCACTGGCAAAAGTGAGTCGTCTGCTACGCAAAGGAACGAATGACTGGAGCTGACTACAGTCTCAAGTTGGGTCTGGTAAAACAGTCTTGTCGTAAGTAATTGTACTCCAGGTACTCAAACGCACAGGCCACTTACTAGCATCAACTCTAGGTCCTCGATTGTTGAGAAACTTTCGCAGATCCGGCCGCCTCAACAGTTCGTGTCGTTCTTCTTTGTACGGTTTGATGATCCGCTTAGCCTTAATGCTGAGACAATCATACGTTCCTGCGTTCAACAGTTAGTATCAGCCATCGCTATGGACAGTCTTGACCAAAAGGTCGCTTCTGAACTTGACCAATACCTTTCTCAGGCTAAGTTGGCTCTGTTCTCTGTCGAACTGCTTTCAGATCTCTATTTGTCTGCGGCCAAGGCTATCAAACACTGGTTCATAGTCATTGATGGGTTGGATGAGTGCAGCACTGATCAACAGTCAAAGTTACTAAAGTTCTTCCATGGGATTGTTTCGGGGAATGATACAACCCGCAACATAAGCGTTCTCTTCTCATCTCGAGAAACATGTACCAACGCAATCAGACGCACTTTCCCTGGATCCCGGCGACTGGTTACAGGCCTGCAGAGTACTAGTGCAGACATTGGTTCATATGTTGACGACATCATTATTGACAAACTATCGACTGGCGAACTCGTTGTCAACGATCCCAACCTGTTGAATGAGATTCTGAAAACAATCGCTTCTAAAGAGCAGGGAATGTCAGTAACTTCGTGCCTACTCAAATATCACAAGGCTAGTCACGCTATCTTGTTATTAGGTTTCTATGGGCGTTTCTTGCTATTGAGGATATATGTTCTGGAAAGTCTGACAAGGAGATTCGGCAAGCACTCCAAGACATCCCGAGTGACCTTCCTGCGACTTTTGACCGTGCCCTGAAGCGCATCGTCCAAAGGCGCAATCAACATATTGCTAAAAAGGCCTTCATGTGGACGAAAGCAGCATCACAACCATTGACCTTGGTTCAGCTTCGGGAAGCAATATCTATCGAAATTGGTCAACACACTCTGCGCCAGGAAGATCTCATCAGCGGGATAGAACGATTACCGGTGTGGTGCGAAAACCTTCTGTATGTGGAGGAAACAGACAACACAGTTCGTTTCAGCCATCATTCCATTCAAGAGTTTCTTTTGGTGCCAGATTCAGGTGAACATGGGGCTCTTCACATTGACCCCGACCAGTGCGATAAGCTTGCCGACGAGGTCTGCATTAATTATCTCAATCTTGACAACTTCCAAACGGCGCTAGCAGAGAGGAAAAGGGAGCCTCTGACTCCATCCGCTATAAAGATCGACCCAAGTGGAATAGCCGAGCAGACGATACATTCCGCCATCCAAGGTGGCGTTGGAACACGCGTTGGTCGCCTAGCTCGCCAATTTGTCAAGACGTCAAACCCGAATAAGACATCAACACGGCGTGAGTTTTCCTTGAGTTCTCCAATTGCAATTACTAGTGCAGCCCAAGGGAACGCAGGTTACCCCTTTCTCGAATATGCTTCGAAGAACTGGTTCAAGCATACCAAATACATCAATAAAAAGGAGAAGGAGCTTTGGAGGCTTTTCGGTCAATTGGTCCAAAAGCCCCTTCGGCACTCACAAGGCGAGCCTTGGCATAGTACGGAATGGAAAAACGAGGCCATGGCGGGGTTTCCAAATCATGACGATCCAAGATCAGGATCCTTCTGCGGTGTGATACGCACTACGAGCAGTGGAGTGATAAATGATATCGAAATGACTTCCTCAGACGACGGGCCAGAATTCCCTCAGCTCTGTCTTGCTTTCGTGTACGCTGATTTGAACCGCTACTACGCGCTCGCGTGTCGATCCTTCCAGTTATTGATGGAATTTCCTTGGATGGTATCTGGGTTTGAAGAACTTCTTTGCATTCTAGCAGCCAACAAGAATTACGAAGCCTGTCTAAATGATTGTGCAAGTCTGATACCGACACGTCTGAATCATCGCCAACTCATCGCAGAGCTCAGGAAAGTGATCGCCCATGGGATTTCATCCTTCCCAGCACTGCCAGATTACAAGTCACATCCTCTATGTGACTGTGCAGACCAACCTCCTCATGAGCTGAAGTTGGATATTTGCCAGGTGTTAAATACTGGCTACCACCGAACGATTCAACCGCACTTGCAGGCTTTCGCTATTGTAACAGAAGCACTTGAGCATGAGAGACATGGCGATATCCCCGGCATCTTGGACTTGAGTATCACAGGTAACGAAGAGGGTTATACTTTGTTTGAAGCCAAGAACATTCACAGGATGCTTTTGATTGATGTGCTCATCCAAGGACTTCTATCAACTGAAACGTTGTACAAGGGAATCGTCTCAACTTCCACCGCCAGGTTTGTGGAATTCGGGCATACACCGACCTTCCCTTACAATTTCGATAGATTAAAGCCACCAGTCTCAATACCGGAACACCGTTCGATAGCTTATACTATCTGCTTTTTGGGTCTTCTGGATGCACAGATGCCTCCGGGACCGGCAGATGAAAATGTCCTTGATGAATATCGTAGCTCTGGAAAACTCATGGACTTGCACGAAGAAACTATCGCAGCAATATTTCGAAAACTGGTCATCCCCACCCTCTGGCCGACTTACATGGCATCCTATATCGCCCAGACTCTATTTGGGGAGTCTCTAAAGCCCGATCTTCAGCACATTGTCAATGCCCATGAGGACTTTTTCAGGGAAGCTGTGTGGAATAATAATTGGGATATTGCGGCAGCTTTGCTGGAGATCCAGCCGAATACTGTGTATGGCTTTACTGGCCGTGTTTATTTCACCTCTATCAGGCAGGCTGTTCGCTGTCAGAACTGCTGGCGATGCACACAAAATGTGGTGAGGAAGTTGACTTCTAGTGATATGCATCGGTACTCTTTTAAGTTATGTGCCAACCATATCACCATGTTCAATAAGATTGATGGTTCGCTTGGGGGTATTTACAATGCTGAGAAGGGATTTTTACTGTGCTCGGGACACAGCACCGATGCATTGCCTGAACGAGAGGGCAAGTCGAAGCGGCCATGATTTTAATTTGTTACATTAAATAATCGAATTTCCATTGCCTCTTGACTAGTATAAATTCTTGGCCAGCACTGGAATAATTATCCTCATATATCCCCCCTCACATCCTTAACCTGCTTCGTCCTCTCAGAATCCGTTTGATCTCCCGTATTAACAGTCCCTTCCTTTTCCACCATCATAATGACAGCATTCTCCGCCACAGGCTTATGCGTGACTCCCTTTGGCACGACATACATATCCCCCTCCTTCATAACAACAGGCTCTTCGCCTTGAATCTCCATCGTTAATTTTCCAGAGAGTAGATAGAAGAGCTCTTCAGAATCGGGATGAGCGTGCCAGATGAACGAACCGTCGATCTTGGCGACTTTGACATGATGGTCGTTGACTGATGCGATGAGACGTGGGGACCATTTTTCGGTGAATGAAGACAGGATTTCGGGGACGGAGGTTGTTTGAGACATGGTTTGAGAGTGTGGGATGTGAATGGTTTGAGTTTGGGTGAGATGAAAGTGTATTTGGTGATTGGGGTTTTATATAAGGCTGAGCTTATGGTGGAGGGTCTCCACTATGTCGTTTACAAGGGCGCAAGGGCGTGAGATTTGTGGATGGGAAGAGGGTCTGGCTAATTTTGGCTTACATTCTGTGCTTTGCTATTGGTCCATGCTTTGGTTGAGACTCATCAGCGACATGGTTGCCTTCCATTTTTCTCAGTGATTTTCTGTTAATGCCGATTAAGCTCACAATGGTGATCTTAAATTCTGAGCTTATTATTACAAGCCTACCAACTCTCATCTCGCCAAAGGCTTCGTAACTCTCCGCTCAAGACCACAGATATGTCTGATTAATATATCTTGGCTGTTCTCATAGACTTTCATAAGCATAAAGTTAATAAATTAAAATTATAGATATAATAGTCGCCGTCTCGGATTTCCAAACCCATTCTGCTCCTTCATACATATCTAGCCAGTATGGTGCGCTACCAGCAACTCGAGCGCGATCCAGTGACGCGAGATCTCTTCAAGAACAGAATCACGACACTGAAAGGGTTTCGACAAGTTCTCGAAAACTCATATTTTCTCGCTCTTGACACGGAACATGTTGCAATCACGAGCGAGAGAGACCGTGTTCTCCACCATGTTGGACTGGCGTTCACCAAGACACTAAAGTCTAGACATCCTCCATGCCCGGCGTGGGAACATGGAATGACAAGACCAAAGCGACGCCTTCGTCATTTTTATTTTTTGAAGATAACAACATGGAAGGCCTCACTTTGAATATCAACACGAGTAAGGAGCTGGGAGATGAAGGTCTTCGCGTCGGTGGTTTCAGAGGCATGCCTATTCGTCGCCCCCATCGCTTTGGCGAGGAAGAGTCTCTCGACATTGAGGATTTGGAGGCTTCCGTCGTGGAGTTCCTCCAGGATCTACCTAAGGACAAGAAGCTGGTACTCAGCGGGTTCGGAATGGGAGCAGAGTGGATTTGCCTATCGACAAACTTCCCAGCTGCCATACCCTTCTTCTCAGCCTGGATAGATCTTCGCGACATCGTGATGGATATCACCTCCTCACCGCGTCCATATCTTCCAAATTTGCAATTTTTAATACAGACCTTTGGCTAATGGCGGAAAGATGTCAAGCCCAGGAGGGGATGCCACAGCGATGGCAACGTTGACAATGCTGGCGACGATGTCGTGACAACTTTTGCTTTAGCACATGCCCTTCTTGACGAGAGGAACCATAAAACGCTCCTATTCGAACATGCATGTTTCAGAATAGCAAGTACGGCCAGGGTCAGGCCTTTTTATGATCCAGCTAAAGGCTTTATTGCAACCATCAGAACCGAAGGACAACTCCCGATCAAATTTTCCTCAAGTATCAGGCTTGCGCGGCGATTCTTCGACTTCCACCCGGTAGGCACTGGGCTGATGTCCAGTGAGGTGGGATTCGCCACTTTTCGGAGCCAAGAAGAGCTTGATTATTTCATCAGCTGTGTGGATGGGATGGTGTTATACACAGGCGAGACCCTCTCTGCACAACGCTATATCCATGTCAGCCCAAAGACGCCAGAGGACGACAAGTTGAAAGAAGAGAAGCGGATGGTCAGAAGGATAAAGAGGGAAGCAGATGATGAGGAAATCGTGGAGTTGGGGGGTCTTTTTTTCCGAATATTCTGTCGTGTTCTACTTGACTAGTTGCTGCCTATAAGGTCAAACTTTAGGCTGCCAACAAAATCACGGAATCCAGTAAGAAACAAGCATACAGTCGGGTGCGGGTTCAGCGTCAGTAAACTATCATTAGAATTTTACCAGAACTGCCGAAAAGTAGACTAGGCGTAGCGCGTGCACAGTGTGCCACTAGTGTTAAAATAATCCCTGCCCTTTCCAAGCACGAACAGTCTCCAAGCACCTGAATATTTAAGTAATGATAGCCTGTGGATGACTAGCTGGTCACTTGTTGTACCGTATCTCTACGTACCTTTGGTGTTGTTGTTTTATGTTTATAATAATCTAGTGTTTATTTATTTCTGGTTGAAAGCTAAAATCATTTCACGAGGTCGCGTCTATATTGCATTGCATGGAGAAAAAAGCGAAATGCGCATTGATTACCGGACTAGCTAAGCTAGCTTGATATTTACTATGAAAGACACGGGCCCTTAGGTGGACGTGGACGTCGATTGAGATCTCTAGTCATGTAGGGTGTCGATCTATGCAATCGTCCGGTCTTTCCATAAACAGCCTTCTGTAGTGGTTTCTGTTGCAGCTTTAACTCTTCTAATGCCCCGACATTCGATAAGGTAGGACGTAAACATTGTGAAGGCCGCCGCAAGATTTGATGACGTGCTCACTGACACAACATTATGAAGGTTAATCATAAAATAAAAGAATAGATTACGCTAAGAAACGACTTTAGCAGATGCGTCATCCGGGGCGAGATGACTAGCCTGCCATGACTGCAGCGTTGCGACCGATGACTGAGTGTATGGATGGGTATGGCCCAACTTCTTTTGACGCATACAAACGCAGTCTTGCATCAAAATAAGAGAATCCTCAAGTCGGCCTTGACTGCGCCAAGTGAATGCTAGGTTGGCCATACTGGTTAACGTATCGGGATGATCAGGCCCGAGCTTCTCTTTACAAGTCTCCATTACTTCCACCTCCAGCTTCTCTGCCTCCTCCCACCGGCCCTGGTTCCTATATATCGATGCTAGGTTGGCTATACTGGTTAACGTCGAAGGATGATCAGGCCCGAGCTTCTCTTTGCGAGTCTCCATTACTTCCACCTCTAGCTTCTCTGCCTCCTCCCACCGGCCCTGGTTCCAAAATGTTGATGCTAGGTTAGCCATACTGGTTAACGTGTCGGGATGATCAAGCCCGAGCTTCTCTTTGCGAGTCTCCATCACTTCTACCTCTAGCCTCTTTGCCTCCTCCCACCGGCCCTGATTCCAAAATGTCGATGCTAGGTTGCCCATACTGGTCAGCGTCGAGGGATGATCAGGCCCGAGCTTCTCTTTGCTCATCTCCATCACTTCCACCTCCAGCTTCTCTGCCTCCTCCCACCGGCCCTGGTTCCTGTATGTCGATGCCAAGTTGGCCATACTGGTTAAAGTATCAGGGTGATCAGGCCCGAGCTTCTCTTTGCAAGTCTCCATCACTTCCACATCCAGCTTCTCTGCCTCCTCCCACCGGCCCTGGTTCCAAAATGTCGATGCTAAGTTGCCCATACTGGTCAGCGTCGAGGGATGATCGAGTCCCAGGATACGCCTTCTTGCCTGAACAGCCGCGTCTACTAGTATCTCTGCCCGTGAATAATCGCCAGCCATCAACATGTACCAAGATACATTAGTCAGCACTTCAGCCCAATTCGCGACAGCAGTCTCCTCTCTTGGTTTTCTCCCTAGCCAGGGTTCAATATGAGGAAGAAGATTTTGACAGATAGCCCACGTCTCAAACGCGCCGGAGGGGAAATGGTCTGCTGCTAGCTTCATGAACAGCCGACTCCATCTTGCTGGGTCCCCAAATTCTGAGATCCATGAGCGAGTGCAGAACTGAACCAGTGAATGCATCTCAAAGAGCCCCATTATCGAAATATTGACAAGAGAGTAGCCTCGCAGTACATCTATATCGTTTTCAAAGTCTATTCGTCTGCTTTCATAGTCACCTTCGCTTCCAATGTCAATGACATCTGCATCATTTTCCTTGTCCTGCGTGTTGTCGTCGTCATTATAGCTATGAAGCATCATCTCAGGTATGTTCTGAGCCTGGAATTGGCTCATCAGCGATAGAAGATTGGCAGCCCGCGGTTGCTCCCGTCTGATCTGCTCGAACGTTACCTGCCATGTCACCACAACAGAATTAGAGGCACCATCTTGCCGGCCGAGATCTCCTTTATCGCTGCGAAGAAGGCTGTCTTTTCGTTTTTCATTGCGGTGAAACTCATCTAGATACGACTCAATCGTCACTCGGGGACCGCGTCGATTGATGTATGCTGCTGCCTGATTAACTGCTAGGGGGATGCAGTCAAGAGTGCGAACAAGATCCTTTGCGGCAGCTTCCTCTGTCTTGTTATCTAGCCTCTGCTGTAGAAGTTCCAAAGCTTGCTCCTCTTCCATAACGGGGATTTGCAGCATTGCTCGGCTACTACCAACCAGCTTCTCTGCTATATTATGGCTACGCGATGTAACGAGAATCTTGCCCTTGTTTGATTTAGGCAGATATGAGGCAAGCCGATCTTCCAAGACGTCATTATGTTCCATATTATGAAAGAATAGATTGATGTTATCGGCATTGTCGACGATCATCAGCCACGGATGGATATCATCCCTCTGCAGCCAGTTTCGCACGAGTACAAGCACGTTGACCTCTGGTTCGTGCCGACGAGGCAAGGCGAGAACATCTGCAAGAGCGCGGTACGATTCTTCAAATGTCGCCATGCTGCTGCCATGCACCCAGTATACGCTAGTTCCGGGCTCGTCCGCATAGACATGGTGTGCAAATTGGATGGCCAGCTGGGATTTCCTGTTACTCTGTTAATATTAGCCTGAAGACGCGGAACAGGCATGGTACCCAAAGCCACCCATGCCGACCAGAGCCATTCGCCGGCTGGGTTGTCTGTATTGGTCTTGCATCCATTTCTCGATCGTAAGGCGATGGACAAAGTCCGGGTCCGGGGCGAACGGCACCATGAGGTGGGGCTTGCGGGAAATTGAGGCGTCCTCGGTCGGCTGGAGCGCCAATTGTTTGATGCCTTGCTGGATATTGACGAGTATGGCCCCAGTAGCATGTCAGTCTCGACAGTGACGGTGGGGTCTATCTATGCGCGTACGTCTGATCAACCTGGAGTCCGAGTAAGATTGTTTTCTCGTGATGTTCAAGATTCGTCAGAAGTTGGTCGACCTCTTTGCTGTTAAATGGCCATTTGAGTGCTCTGAAGCCATAACGCCGCATGGTAGTACGTAAGGGATTTAGATCAAGCTTTTTCTCCACTTGCTTAAGATCAGCCGTACAGGTGCGGAATGAACCGATAAGATCCTGGGATGTCGATAGCTCTAAGCCTTTGTTCCCTTCTACTAGACGCTGCGTAGCTTGCAGAGCAGTCGCCAGGTTTTGGACCTGTTTGCGGAGACGCTCGATATCCGCTCGGGCACTGGAGACTTCTTTGGAATACTGGAAGCATAGCGTCGCGACCTTAGTGGAGAGGTCAACGACAGCGATAATATTGGCAACGACTCCGAGTCCTTCCATGGCCGCTTCGAGCCGCATATGATCATCAATACAGTGGAATGACGTGGGAAATTCGAAATACCCCTCGTCTCTGTGAGGCCGCCATCTGCACAGAGGAGGCGGCGAGGCTGAGCCTTCGTCGATTATGATTGGCAGGTGATGATAGTGAAGACGACTGGCTAGCCCTCCAACCGCAAGACGACCATAACGCAGGTTTCCTTAAGGACAAAAGCGTTCAGCAAAGAATTGTCTGGCGTCATTATTGACACACTGGCCGGTCAACTTTATGATATTTGCAGGAAGTTTGTGTTCTTTTATACATAACCTCAGGCTAGACCGCATAAGGGTCACATCAATCGGGAGTTTTACGTGGGATGTGTATGTGTAATTGTTGAGGAAACGTTGAAAGTTCTTAATTGATCAGAATAGTGCAGGACCAGCTTTCGTGGGGTAAATATGCCATGGGTCATAAATTATGTTATTCTCTATTCTTCATTCCACAACATTTAGAAGGATGCAACTATTATTTCTCAGCATTTATATCGTTACATCGTGCTCATCTTCACTTTTAGTGGGGATATGCACTAAGCTTCAGTGCCCCTGTAGTAGCGTCAAGAGACAATTAGGCCGCTGTTCGCCAACGAGCTTGTTGTACCCTATAGCATCGAATTTGTCTTGACATCCATACCTGACGTCTATAGCAGTTGACATTTAATTAAGACGGGTCTGCGTTGATTCATCTGCCAATTTTTAAACTCTTTTAGTTATTAATGACGAAAGCCCAGTACAGTTTTCTTTTTCCAGCTGAGAACATTGAGTTAAAATCGACATCATGAAGCAATATTGAAACCTCGTCACTGCGGGTTGAGCCTTAACAATCTCACTTTCTCTCTGTCCAAACATTTGGGAAATAATTTCACCCCAACCACGTCACAATTGCTGGTGTCTATTGGAGTTCCAAGCCGCGTTATTACAGACGTGTTTGTTGTTGGTTGCTCATTGCATTGGCAGGAGATTTCAGGTAAGAAAACGCCTTGATGGTCAGGACTAGCCAACTACAGTAAGGCCTCTTTATTTTCGCGATAAGAAAAAGAAAACCCCAGCCGCAGAGCGTCGCTTAATGGGAGAATCTTATCGCGTCTCAGGAACATAACGGACCGTCGCACCCAAGCATCGTTAGTCAGGACATGTTTGACGTCAAGACACGACGGGGTAGCGGAAGTCTCTGATCCGATAACTATCCCCATGAGGCTATTGGGCATTTTCAACCTTAGCTGAGCTCATGAACGCCACTTAATTTCTCAACCAAGGTAAACTCAGGGGAAACGGCGCCTAACGGAGGGCGGTGTTGGGGCTGGCCCGCAAAAGAAACGAGCCAAAAATCGATAGTGTCTTCCTAGCTCTATGCGCTTGGAAATATCCATCATAGCTGCCGATCCTTTATTATTGCGATGCGCAATGTTTATAAACCCAAACGCGCTGTATTTTGTGATGTATTCTGTTTCTTCTTCAGTCATCCTTTAGACCAGTCACTCTTTTAACAAGATATCTTCGATATCACCACGTTCGCTACAATGATGCTCCCCAACTTCGCTGCCGGCCTTGTTGCCGCTCTTTCTATCTCCGGTGTCAACGCTGGTCTTTGCCGTCCTAGCTCGCAGACCAGCGCGGTGGTTTCGTCTGGTAGCACTACAGCTAAGACTGCATCTGAGACTTCAGCCACCGAGACTGTCGTTGGTACCACTACCACCAGTGTCAAGACCGGTTCTGAGACCACCACCGGTGTTGAGTCTGGCTCCGAGACTACTACTGCCGAGACCGGATCTGAGACTACGACCGTTGCGATTGTCTCTGACACCACCACCGCTGAGACATCTTTCGCCACTACAACTGTCCTCACTACCTCTGGTGTCGATATTACTACCGACGTGACCACCTTCATCACCCTGACCGCCACCGACACAACCACTTCTGAACTCGCTACTACTTCTGCTTTCGTTCCTGCCGACCTCTTTCCCTGCGTCACCAGCGACGACTGCGCTGCCTTCATTCAGCTCTGCGATGCCTTCCGCTGCGGCTGCATCAACCGCAACTGCGAGCGTCTCACAGACACCACCACCACTGCTGAGCCTACAACCACCGCAGCTGTCGACGAGGAAACCACTGCTGCTGCTGAGGCTACCACTACTGCTGCCGCTGAGGAGAACACCACTACCGCTGCACCTGAAGAGGCTGCCACCACCACTCAAGCTGACGAGGAGGCCGTCACTACTCAACCTCCTGCTCGTCGTCGTGCTCTTGCCAGCCCTGTTCCCGAGGGCGCGCACTACTGCGATGTTAACCAGGACTGTGACGAGAAGACCGACATTGATGGATACAGCTGCGAGACTTTTGAGTGTACCTGTCTTGAGAACTCTTGCGTTGCTGAGATGCCCAACCTCTAATGAAAGAGCGGACCTAGCTCAGTGTACTTTATTTAATTATTGACAATATACGTCAGGGATTTACTCCGTTTCTTACCCCCGTGGTTGAACGCGTTGTGAGGTGCTGGAATACGAAGACATTGTTTCCCATTATTGCCATCGAATACTTTCAATTTCTAGCGTGTTGACGAATATTGATACGGGACCTTGATCGTTTGATCAGTTTGGTTCGCCTGCTTTCAATGTGTCCACTGAGAGTGTTTCTAACTTCATATTCCGGCTTGACTGTATATGTTAACTGGCTATAGAAACAATGGCAACTTGATGTTCTGCGCCTTCATGATATCATGACACTCCCTTGCCAATCCCCTTCCCTCAGAAGATAGAAGGTGCTCATCAAAACTGACCTCCAAAAACGACTTCTTCCAATGTTGCCAATGCTCAAACATGGTGACTGAAACGTCATAATACTTACCAGGCCGACCTCTAACCTCTCTCTCAAAGAACTTGATCTTGTTCGAATCTAATGTTTCTGCCAGTTTCGGTCCTGCAGTCTGCAACCAAGCGTGAATCTCATGGATGACGAACTTGAGGTCTTCGTTCTGTACACAAATAAGGTTGATCGTTTTGTATCCCATAAACTCCGTTATTCCTGGAATCCCGCGGAGATACATCTTTGCTTCTGCCGTTCCTGCTCTTCTGTAGTACTTCTTGTCTACAGAGAAACTTTCATCTTCACCCTCGTGACATTGACATCGAAGCGATTCATAGCAGGATTGCCAGACATTATGAAATGAAGGCAGTTCACACAAGGAGTCGCTGGGCTGTGGATCCGTCACCCACCAGGGCGTACTATTCATTGATGGCAGCGTTTGAATGGCGACGAGTAGATCAACTATCATGTCGCAATCGTCTTCAAAGCGCAGGAGAGTAGATGCAAGAAGCTCCCAAAGTTCATTACGCCGCCTCGAACCCCCATACGCAACTCCTTCTGGATATCTGTCCAAGAAACCGGCAGTGATGGCTCTAGCGGCCGACTCGGCGCTCATCGTCTTGTTGAGATAGTTGCAGAGAGCTAGACTTTCATCGAGATGGTGGGTGCTCCTCCAGTATCTTTGGCAACTATATGTGTAGCAGTGAACCGGCATGAAGTGCCTTTTTTGAGAACGTTATTTTGAGTTAAAGGACCTGAGAGCTGATGCTTGCATGGCGCACCTTGCCTCGCCCTCCCTGTCAATGTTAGGGGCGACTCTTGAAAGAATCCATCCATCTCGAAAAGACACACCCAGCCCAAGTGGCAACATTTTCGGGTTCGCTGAGAGATTTAGGTGAGATTATGGCTGAAGGGCAGGCGTTTCGTGCGAAACGACTTATCACACTCGATAATGAATGTTGGTGGCCAGATATTTCTCTTGCGCCTCCAGTCTGCGGAGAGGCCAGCTAATCACATCACGTGATGAAATAAAACTCATGACATCGTTACATAATGTCCAAGAAACGACTTGAATAACAGCTCTATTTACATCGATGAAAGCTCCTTCACGCTCCTACGACTTTTAATGCCATAATACGATCTGTTACGCGAACCTTCAAGGATTGGCAGTCAGTCTCACGACACTGCCATCGACCCCGCAAGCCAGCCCTACCGGTATTTCACCAAGTCTCCCTTGCGAGGTTGGGGGCCATGCAACATTGCTGAAATGTCTCGCGTGAGAAAGTGGTGTAACACCACTGAAACATTTATTCGCTGCAAGAAGCCTATTACATCAGAGCTCTCGACAGTTGGCTATCAATATGCGTTCAGCCGCATCAACTCAGGATCCGAAGGCCTTTTCCCGCAGTGTGCGCATCTTGTGTGGCTTCCTTGGGGGCTATGTCAATGGCCCTTTGGCCTCGGATTAAGCTCAGACTTGGGGAGGGTTTGAATGGTTCTAAAAATACTACCGTATCTGGCAGCTACTCACCATAAATTAATGAATTCTCTTTTCATAATTGACCTTCTGAACTATCAATATTCGCTCAGCCGCAGAGCCTACCTTAGCTGACAAACCATTCTGAAAGCCTCATCACTCCGTCACAAAGACCTTGGGTATGAAGTAACACGAGCTGCCGATAAGCTGTACCACCAGCTCCCGTCGTGCTCCGCCACCTCAGCTATTCGCCATAAAGCTTACGAGTTCATAAATCCCCCAATGCTGCCCTTATCTCGCTCCCCGTATGTCTCAGTTAATCTACAGTCCCTACCATGTCTCTCAACACTCCCGCTGCAGGGCAATCTGCCCCGGTGAACAACCCGGAGGCTGTTGCGTATCGCGAGCGTGATGCGCTATACAACTACTCAACTGGTGTTGTTGATGTTCCGCAGGGCTACAAGTATCGTCAGTATCGTATTTTCGGGTTCCCGTTGTCTTGGTATGCGTCGCCGAAGATCCAGTTGGGTATGGTTGCTTTTGTATGCTTCATGTGTCCTGGTATGTTTAATGCGCTTAATGGGATGGGCGGAGGGGGGCTGAAGGATACGAAGCTTGTGAATGACATGGTGAGTAGCCATCACTGACCGGCAACATTGTTTACTAAGTAAATGTCGCAGAATACCGCCTTATACAGTACCTTTGCCGTCGTCGGCTTCTTTGGAGGCACTTTCGTCAACAGGCTCGGGGTAAAACTGACACTAGCTTTTGGTGGTATTGGTTATGGCATCTACACCATTAGCATTCTGCTCTATACGCACTACGAAAACGACGTCCAAGCTTTCAACATCGTTGCAGGCGTACTTCTTGGTGTATGCGCAGCAATGCTTTGGACCGCTCAAGGAACCATCATGATCTCGTACCCTCATGAACATCAGAAGGGTCATTACTTTGCTTGGTTCTGGGGAATCTTCAACATGGGAGCTGTCATCGGAAGTCTTGTAAGTTCTTTCCCTGCCTCATTTCCTCTCGTCTATTCGCTCTCTAAAGAAGTGCCACTTCATCTTCCATCGAAGCTAACAAACCTTGCAGATTCCCTTGGGTGGCAACATCAACACTGAAAACAATGAAGATGTGGGCGATGGCACTTACATCGGGTTCATCGTCCTGATGTTCTTCGGAGCCGCATTGGCCCTTCTTCTCTGCAACGCAAATGATATCATTCGAAAGGACGGCTCATATGTGATTCTGATGAAGAATCCAACTTGGCAAAGCGAGTTCTACGGCTTGTATGAAACTATTCGCTATGAACCCTTTGTAATTTTCTTATTTCCTATGTTCTTCTCGTCCAACTGGTTTTATGTGTATCAACAAAATGTCGTCAACGGCGTATACTTCTCAACGAGGACCAAGGCGTTGAATAGCCTCTTGTACTGGCTCGCACAGATTGCAGCTGCCGCGATATGGGGGTACCTGCTGGACTTGGAATATCTTCGTCGGTCTGTCCGAGCGAAAATTGCACTTATTGTTCTTTTTGTTATGACCTTTGTTGTTTGGGGAGGAGGCTATGTTCATCAGAGAACATATACAAGAGAGATGTCAAAGGCTGAGGACTTTGACACGGATTGGAGGGACGACGGGTATGTTGGGCCCATGTTCCTTTATATCTTCTATGGCTTTTATGATGCAGCTTGGCAAGCCACTGTCTATTGGTAAGTCCGCTATTGCTCTTCCTCTTATGGTGACTAATAGGCCAAGATTCATGGGCGCCCTCTCAAACTCACGCCGTCGCTGCGCAAACTACATTGGCTTCTACAAAGGCATTCAATCAGCCGGTGCAGCCATCTCCAATAACCTTGACGCCAGGAAAGTGTCATTTGAGGCGCAATTCATCAGCAACTGGGTGCTCTTAGCTGCGTCGTTGATCATCGCGTCACCTGTTATTTTTCTCAAGATCCGGGATCATGTCGGTTTGGAGCAGGATCTTGAAGGAACAGATGAAACTATGGCAGATGTTGCACCGCACGTTGTTGCAAACACGGGTCACGCTGGGGATAACTTTGAAAGTAAGGAATCAAGGCGACGAGTTCCTAGATTTACTGCAGTCTAACTGTCATTTGTAGTGGACCTAGATGAGTTTGATGTATCTACGAAACTATTACGTCGGTGGTGATACGGAGCGAGACGTCACCGGGATATGATTGCTTTGATACCCTTTTGAGATTTAGTTCTTCAAGGTAGATGGCGGTAAGGCTGTATAAGAAATGATGAGATGAAGACGAAATACGAAATCTAGTGCATTGGGCCACTTGGTGCTAATGTCTTGCTGCATAAGATGTATCTCGTTTCTACCATCTAACGTCATCGTACTGGACGGCCACTCTCCCGACAGCCTCAAACACGAGCCCATGCCCGCCACACTTTATTTCTTGATACCAGCATATTCCAAATCTTGTGCGACAAACAAATCTCGCCAGAATCTCGATTCCTTCCATTACGTCTCCTTTCATGCATCATCTCTCGCCAAGACCACCTTATCTAACAAACCACTTCATATTATTTCAAATACGAATAAAACTGCCCGAAGAAAGTCGGCTCCCGAATCTTAATAATCTTATCTCACAGGTAATATTATGCAAGAGTCTGTTGCGGATCATGCCTAATGTGGTACCTCTGCTTACGCCGCGTCTTCCTATTCGCTCTCGCTGCCTCGCTTTTCGCTGCGCGACAACTCGCGAGATGATGATCTTTAGTGCTGATGATCCTGCAGAATTTGAAAATTCTGTGTTATTTGGAAAAAGGTCTTCCAAAAGAAGAAGGCAGGTTCATGGATATAGACAAGATTGGCGATGTTGAGGCCGCGTCATGGGAAGTGCCAAGACTGGGAGGAGAGATATATAATGCCCGATAGGAAGACGTCTTGAGATTATTATCCCAATCATCTCAAGCCTTTGAAAAACCTTTTCGGGTGATACTGTCGTAGTCAAGATGAAAGTCTCAAATTTCTTGTTCTCCCTCCTCCCCCTGGCAGCAGCTGCAACGAGCATACCCCAGCCTCGCTCGGTTTCTGCTCCTGAGCCAGCTACATCCGCTGAATGCTGCCCCTTCACCTATAAACCAACAGGTACCAAGAATCTAGAACGGGTGTTTCACATCAAACTCTTCTACAACCGAAAGGAAGGCATCACGCCCGAGCAATTCAACGCGTACTGGGCCAACAACCATACCAAGACTGCTGGAGACTTTCACTTGCGTTTTGGGGTTTACAAGTACTCACAGGTGAGCAACCCATCGCTTCAGCTAGTTACATAAGCTAACTTGTTCCGTAGTACCATTCTACTCCTGAACTTCGAGACCTTCTTCGCGTCCCCGGTGCAGCTCCAGTGCTCGAATTCGATGGCGCTGCGGAATTTTGGGTCCCGACTATGGAGACCTTTCAAGCAATGGGATCCGACCCATTCTATAGAGACGTGATTACGCCTGATGAGAACAACTTCATTGATCATTCTTCGATGAGGATGATTGTTGGTGTGGATTATATCATGGTGGATAATCAGAACGCTGTTACGGAGCATGGTCGAACCTTTCAATAAGACCGCGACCTAGGGACGATAATATTCATGGATGAAGATGCTAGACGAAGGACGAGACATCGGACTTGGTTGATACCCTGTTTCAATAGACCGAAGACGAATATGCATACTCGTACGGATAGACAAGCATCTATAGTCTTATCTGGTTCTATACATATATACAATATGATATCTCATTCAAACATGTCTACTGCAAATTCGTCCGAACTTTCTACTCGAGCTTAATCTCAAACTTTCCAGAAGCTTCGGGCTTCGAGAGCGCCCACTTGATTCCATCCTCCATCACCTTATCCCATCTCTTGCTCTCAGTCAACTGATCGCCAAAGCGACGGAAACCGTGAGGTAGACCATTAAAAACATGGACATCGGTGGGCACTCTACCATTCATGTCAGAATTGCTATCAGGATCTTGCTTATTTCACGACTTACCCTGCTTCAACAAGCTTCTGTCCATAAAGAAGAGCTTCATCTCTCAAAGGATCCAAGCCACAAATACCCAATGTCGAAGGTGGCATATTCTTAAGCTGTTCCACAGTCGCAAGGCCAATATTCAAGCGAACGTCCTTGGGATCCGGGTTTTGAACCTTCAATAGCCCACTGAACTTATCAAGCGCTGCCTTGTTGATCATCGGAGCATCCGCGTTCTGCACGTATGACGACAAAGACGGTTCCTTCATCTGCTCCATGATAGGCGCGTAGCAGTCCGGGTGGATCAGAGCAGGAATCATCAAAACCTGACCAGCCAGCTTCGGTCGTGAAAGAGCATCAGGAGCGATGTTTTGTCGAAGCGTCAAAGAGGCTGCTAGTTGTGCACCAGCTGAAATCCCGCCAACTACGACTTGGCTAGGAACTCCGAGAAGTTCGTCAATATGGTCATGAACCCAGTGAAATGCGTCGACGGTGTCTTCCCAGGCTGTGGGATAAGCATAGTCTGGGGCATGGCGATAGTTGAGGTTGACGACTGTGGCGTTTGTCATGACTGCGATGCGAGTGCAGATAGCATCTTCGGAGGGAATGTTTCCAAAGACATAGGCGCCGCCGTGGAGATGAATGTAGATAGGAAGACGAGCGCCTTCTTGAGCGGAAGCTGGTCTGTACGTTCGAACCTCTAGAGGAAAGCCATCTCTTGAAGTAACGGTGTAATCTTTCATTAGAATAGGGTAGTCTTTAAGTTTCTCCATCTCGCTCTGGGCCAGTTGTTCTCGATACATGTTCGTGAGACGTTGCATCTCTTTAAGGTCCAGATGACCTGGAATAGGCGGCCTGCTGTCTGTGACAGCGAGCCATTCTGCTGTTGCATGTCCGTATTGGGTGAAGTCAGCCATGGTGAGTATCTTCTGGTCGAAGTGATCAAATTAGGGGTATTGTAACGAATCTTGCCACAATTGCAAGGGCGACATTAACAGGTTTGGGGTTTTGAAGCTATCGTGGGAAATGCCGAGGAAGATATCGTCGCATGATGCCCGCGGGTCCAAAGTTGTCGCCGAACCCCTCAACTTCGCCGAACTCGGTATAAGTGAGTGCCGAAGCATCCACATAAATCGGCGAGAAGTCCGAATGCTTATAATTTCATGACATTTTTGAGATCGTGATATTTACTTGCCGTCAATCAACATCTTAACCTCAGTTTATCTATGTTCGAGAAGTCGAATGCCGTTGTAAATATGTGGCCTGGGCACCCGGCAGTCAGATTCATAGCCGAGAAAAGCTCAACGTTATTAAGCGCGCCAATCACGATAGCTTCACACAAAGTCAACCAAGAATCGAGCGAACTACGTCACGATATTCATAGTTTACAAAAGGCCCGACAACGTCTCAACGTTACATAGAAATCAGGGTCGAGTGCAACTTTCCCCCGCATTTTAAGCCAATACTGAACAAGATCTGCATAAGCTTCCGGGCCCGTCGGAGATGAGTATAAACTTTAAAGCTTCCTCGGTTGCCATAGATAAAATGAGATTTTCCTCCTTTTCTATCTTGATTTGGTCAAAAGTAGTGCCACGATGAAATTCCTCAGCGCTGTAACTGGCGTGCTAGCCATTTTGCACGGCGCTGACGCAGCGTCCTGGAAGGATTACAAGCCGCAGAGTCGCACACCAAGTTCTTGTCCTGATTATGTCGACTATTCGCAAAAACCGCACAAGCCGCTTTCTTCTGGCAAGTTGAAGCTGCCGTTTATGAGACCGAGTGAAGAATGCAGGACTTTCAAGAGCCCTGCCGTTGAGGTGCGTTGACGAGTGTCTTGATACGGGGTCGTTCATGGCTGACTTGATGATAGAAAGTCATTGGCGACATCAAGAAGCGCGTCAAGAATCCTGATCTGGCGCGTCTCTTCGAGAACACATTTCCATCGACACTCGACACGACGGTCAAGTATTTCGATGCCAAGAAGAATCTAGCTTTCATTGTGACTGGTGTAAGTCTCTGTACTTTTATGAAGAGAATATTGGCTAATGAAATACATAGGACATCACGTACGCAAAAGTCTTCGTTTTACATATATTATCTAACAAAAAATGCAAGTGCTCAATGGCTACGCGACACGGGCAACCAGTTTGCCCATCTGTACAAGCTACTTCCACAGGACAAGAACTTGAAGGCCCTCGTCAAGGCTATCATCAACACCGAGGCGAGATACATCTCCGAATACCCTTATTGTGGTATGTGCCATTCTATTCGACCATTGAGTGACCGTAATGTAACTAAAGGTGCCAAGGTTCCTTCCAGCCTCCACCTGAGAGTGGTTTGAGCCCTTCAGTCAATGTATGAACCCCGCGGAGATGTTATATCATGACTGATCTGGCAATACCTTGTGTATCAATTGCTGCTAACGCGATTAATAGGACTACGCTACACTTGTGACCGTCAATCCGTGTGTTCTACCCAAGACCCCATGTTCTTCATATACCCAGACTAACACCAGCGGTTCTTAGACCAGTCGATAACCAAACAGTATTCGAGTGCAAGGTATGTCACCGCCTTGCCATGTCACTATACCATTTTCTCACCACTTTCAGTACGAACTTGACTCTCTGGCCGGCTTCCTCAAGATCGTGCGATCATACTATGATAATACCAAAGATGCTTCTTTCATCAACGACAATTGTGAGCTGATAGACTCCTAGTGTTCTCACATTGATACTAATAATCGACAGTCAAATCTGCCATGAAGCAAATTCTTCGAGTCATCGATGAGCAATCTCAAAGCACCTGGGCCGAAGATTGGTCTTACATCAGCTACTACAACTGGACCGGCCAAGCAGGTTCACTCTCACCACCAGTACCAAACAGCGGAAATGGTGAACCTAAGCTCGCTAATGGTCTAGTCGCATGTAGCCATCGACCGTCAGACGACTTGTCGGTCTTCAACTACATCACCTCCGACAACGCCATGATGTCAGTCGAGCTCGATAATGTTGCCGACGTATTGGATAAAGTGGGTGGTCAAAAGAGCCTTTCTGGAACCCTACGTGGCCATGCCAAGACGATTCGACAAGCCGTCTGGAAGCATACTCTCACTTCGAATGGCATTTTCGCTTATGAGACCAATGGATATGGCGGTCAGTACATAATGGATGATGCCAACGTTCCTAGCCTTGTATCTCTGCCGTACCTAGGCTTTCTCAAGCGCGACGATCCTACATATAAGAAAACCAAGTCTGCTCTGTTCTCACGAGCGAATCCATACTACGCTGTTGGAAAGACATTCAGTGGAATTGGTGGACCGCACGCGAACGCTACTAACCCATGGCCTATGGCGCATGTCTCGGCTATCTATGGAACGGACGATGACAATGAGATCACCGAGCGACTCAATATGATTTTGGAGAATACTGCTGGTCTGGGGTTGATCCATGAGAGTGTTAATATCTACAACTCTTCTGTGTTTACACGACCATGGTTTGCTTGGGCAAATAGTTATTTTGCGGAGATGGTGCTTGACTTGGCGGAGAGAAAGCCTGGGTTGATCTTCAAGGACAACAAGCCATATATCATTTAGGACGCATTGCCTATAAGAATGACAGAGAAGTGTTAATTTGTGTGTAAGACAAAGTACTTTTGTGGCACGCACAGCAGAGGGTCACATAAGAGAGGGTTAAAAGAGCCTTGATTCTATGCTAGAAGGGGGTCGGCAGTGATCCTTATATACCAATGGAGCGTTGATCCATAGGTGGCCAAGCGAACCAATCGGGCCAAACCCACCTTTTGACAACTTTTCATGACATTCCTCCTGTAGATCTCGTGTTGTTCTGGTGTCTAGTGTAAAGAGAGAGACCGGGAAAGAGTGCAATGAGGCGAGGTGGTACTATGTTCTCAAGATTTCCTGGCAAATTTAAGCATAAGCAAATAACCTTAATCAGGAACTCCTTCAGGTAACAATAAAGGTCCACAATAATAGTCAGTGGATAACCATTGAAGACCAATATTGAAGTATGAGTGAGGCTCAGCAGTGGCCATACGCAAGATAACCCAACGCACAACATTACTAAAAGCTTACACGACCTTTGATTGGGGTCCATTCGCAAGGATGGCTGCTTTGTCAGAGTGGACCTGTATCACTGACGAATGAGAGGCTGAATGCAGGAGGTAAATGAGACCAATGGGGAGTGATCATTCGTGAGGCGGCCGACTGAATGGTAAGAGCGGCCAAAGAGATATTCCAGCTGGCATCGCTTAAGCTATTCTGGAGCAGTCGATGAGGATAAATGACAATGCATCTTTCTCAAAAAGGATGGTGCGGAAGGAATGCACCGTCGGATATGCACGAACAAGAAGCGAAAACTCGTATTGGCGGAAAGGATATCAAATTCCTTCGCCGGCAGCCCGACTTTACATGAGTCCTCAACTATAAAACCGTTTGGGCGTACCATCACTGAATCGCAACTCAAGCTTCTCAACATTCAAATCCACAACAGCCTCCTATCGACCCCTTCACAATGCAGCTCATCAACCTCTACGCCCTCAGCGTCTTCGCCGCCTCAGCCCTAGCAGCAGACTGCTTCGGCAACGGTAACAAGGACGTCGGAAAGTTCATCACAGCTTATTGGGATGCTCGTGAGAGGATGTGCAGTAACTCCGGCTGTACTTACCAGGAAGCTTGCACCACCTCCGGATCTTATACTGTCAAAGGCCTTGGTGTAGACACTATCTTGAATGTTGAGATCAAGCGCAAGAACACTGGTGGCAAGAAAGGATTCAAGGATTGCTGGGTATGTATTCCAGCTTTGACTGATGAGCTATGCTAATCAATATTGTGACCAGGACGCTACTGAGTATGTGACCCGATATTACATTTGACTTATCTAATTCTTCTAGGGACATTATCAACCAGTGCCCCAAGGGTGGCTCGAAGCAATTGAGCGGATCGTGGGAGGCAAATGGTCAGCTGTATCAGGTCAATGGATATTTCTCGTTCAACTGAGAGTTGGTACTTGCGCGAGGCTTGAAATACATCTCGAGACCAGCTTGACTCACATCATGACGCAGCTGGAGGAAGGTACATCATAGGAGAAGTTGGTCATATTTGAACTGGAACTTTGCAAAGAGTGTTGTCCCAATGGACGAAGGTTGCAGCCAAGGCTCCATTCTGATAAATCCCCTATCGGAGATGATTGAATTTTATACCCCAGGTGAAACCCTCCGAGAAACTCCATTATTTAAGCTTCACACTCTTAAATCTATTTTTAGCTGCATTCTTGTACATACGTCGCTTATCAACGGAGTTTTGTTATCCATGCCTGAGCATACGGAGGAATACTAAGCGTAAAGCCAAGACAGACGGCGCGCACGGCCCCTGCAGTAGATATCGATAAGAGAGTTCAGGTCCGCAAATTGCTCTTTTCATCTTCATGTCGGTCCCTGTTTGTTTGTTGCATATCGCAATCTGGCTTCCGTTGCGTTTCCCCTCACCAGTACCAAAAGACTCATCTTAGCATTCTCACTCACGAGTGGTATTACTATGCCCGACTGATCAAATAAAAATTTCGTACGCGCGGACCGACCCAAGTTTGCCCGAGTACCTCAAGACAGATCATATGCGATGATCAGGCCATCCTCGTCTGGCGGTTCTCCCTTTACGGCTCGTCACGCATGCGAGATTTGCAGGCAAGTCAAGTCGAGCCAAGCCACCTGTGCATCGATATGCACTGTGTGCCGTTTCCGACAGCTGAACTGACGACTCAATTCGACGAAGCAGAGAGCGAAAAGTCCGGTGTGACAGGGCTTTGCCAAAATGCAGGTTTGTTCCGTCCATCCCATACCATACCATACGAGCCCAGACCAGTGCAGTCCATCAGTGTATCTCGTCCACTGGAATAGTTAGGTGAACGCACGTACGTGGCTATCGAAATGTGGAGCTGACGCTTTGGCTTATGTCCCGCAAAGACGATGCGACCGGCTCAATCAACCTTGCGGGTACAGCCCGATTTCTCAGCGTCGTACCCGCGATGAACAGTTGCAGGAGCTCCAGGAGCGGTTGGCAAAGACCGAAGCTCAGCTCGCTCTTGAGACCCCGCGACCAAGGACAGGTTCTATGACCTCATATTTACAGCCACCGTCGACCACTACTGCACCCGTCTTGCCATCACGTTGGACTGATGCCCTTGGCTCTATTACACCAGACACAAACACCCAGTACCATCTCGCGACTACGGCACCATCACGTGTCTCCAGTGTACCCGGATCTGCAGGTCCGTCAACTGGCCGTAACCCCATGGAGCTAGAAAGCCACCGAAACATGGGCACGGCCATCGATCTGCCGACTAACAGCTCACCCATGCTAGATATTGATCTGTTCAATCCAGGGGCCGACTCCAACATGGCTTTCGACTGGTGCAATCAGCTTACGGCCCTGGAACCACTGGATAACATACTCCTCACTCGCCTATCGCCCCGATCTTTGGCTCATAGCGGCACCGAAGAGGAAATCTCGCACGCAGAACTAAATGCATTGCACAAGTACTACTTTGAATCTATTTACTTCTCCTTTCCCTTCTTGAACCAAGATCGCTTTGCGGCAGAATCGATGGGAGGCGGTCTTGCTATAAGCGCCCTCATTTACGCAGTTGCACTCGCTGGATGCGCTCACTCATCCACTTCCCAGAACAAAGAGTCTGCTTGCTATATATTAGCAAGGAACTATGCAGAGAAGTGCGAAAGAGATGGCCAGTTGAACGATCTCAATTTGTTACAGGCCCTACTCTTTATCGGGAGATATGAGGCTATGGCTGGGAAGCTCGAGAGGAGCTGGATGACACTGGGACGTGCTGTGATGCTATCCAGGCTGCTTGGACTGCCCTGCATGGATAAAAGAAATGAAGGCGATGGATTTCAAGACTCTCAAAGTCACGATGGCTCTGGCCTGAGCCTGCCTGAAACGACTGATCAGGTTCTTCTAGAGGAACGAAGAAGGACCTTCTGGGCTTTGTACATATTGCTCAGTTACGTCAAAACACGTACCGGATGGCAATGCATGCTGGGCGATATAAAGGTAAGATAACCTCATCAACTTTCTCAGAGCCCTTCGACGCTAAACTCAAACCATCCAGAAGTTTCATATCAACCTCCCTTCGCCTGGGCTACTGAGATCCGATCTTGTACCACTCAAGATGCCCTACCTGTCAGATATAGGCTTCGAGCCTAGCACCGAGATCTCATCCTATGCAGGGTGCGTCCTGATGGTAGAGCTAGCCCTGCGCTGTTTTGACCACGGACAAAAGCGGACTTCGGAGAGCTTCTGGGATGGCTACTGCGATCTTGTGAAGAAGACAGACGTGCTTTTCGGTATGCTGAAACGACATCTCAATGCTACGTCTATCCGAGAGGACCCTGTTGCCTTCAGTCTGTATTTGAACCTGCGCGCAACAGAAATCTTTTCTCACGAGTCAGCTATTGCTCGGAGCGAAGAGCAAGGCCTGCCACCACTGATGACAGCTGAGAGTCAACGTCGTGCCACGGCAGCTGCTTTTCAGATATCCACTGCAGTGCGTCTGAACCTCCCCTCACCGTGGAAGGCCGACAGCGACATTATTATGCTACAAGCCATATTTATCGCGTGGCCGCTGACTATGGCTCTGAAGGCCTTTCATCGCGAGCTGGTACATGGCGGTAGTCGCGACAGTATCAACGGCGTTGTTGCATCGTCAAGGTTACTGTTTGCCGCTCTGGGCCATATTGAGGAGTCGGGAGGACATTGGCATCGAAGTGTTGCACAGGTCGAGAGGAAGCTTCAGGAATGGGAAGAGAAGAATAGTTTCAACTCGCTTACGTTATGATGAACGAAGTTCTGGTCTCGGATGATTTCTGGTTTGGAGCGCATTAATGCTTTTATAGGGATATCATACTTAGGCCTCGTCTGTTAAGCTTAGAATTTATAGAATTACATATAATGTGTTTACTTTTGGTCTCTCGTAGCCAGAAATCACTGCCAACAGTTGAACTGGGACATTCCGCTTAGCTATGATACATGAGTGATTACGACAGTCTAGGCGGAAAGTTGAGGAACACTATCAATAACATGTCGGACAGACGGTTGTTACCTCCTTTGACTTTGCCCTGAATAGTATTAGTTATTGCAAAAGGCCAAACTGTATGTGGTATTGTTAATAATGGTGCTACGGAAAGAATTGAGGAAAATGTTTGTTGTCTAAATTCGTATACTTATCATCTCTATAGTTCTATGTCTCTATCGCACAGCTTGCCCTCAATCCTTTAGAGTATACTCTGGCTGCCCAGGTATGCTGTTAATGCTGCTCTCCCTCGAGACTATAACATGTTCTGTGAGTGTTGTCCCATTTATGTTGTTCAGCTCCGTCTCGCTGCCAGCTGGACTTTCCGGACCCATGGGCTCGGCATGCCTATGATGGTTCTTTCCCGTCCCCTGCCAGTAGACCCCCGATCCTCCGGTAAAGCCTCCGAGTTTCCGGGAACGATTTAATGGTATTTCTGGGACACCCGATCGGTCTTCACTCGTCAGTAATGTTGTAGATTTCAGGTTGGTGAGCTTTCGAAGAAGAGGTCGGACCGCCGTGAGAGCAACGACTATGACAGAGATACAGATCTCAGCAGTTGCCCAGATGTCTGAGAGTATGTTAGAGACAGAACTGAGGTGAGGTTGAGATGACTCACATATGGATATGGCGTTATCGACATAGACCATGGTTACAAATCTACCAACGCTGACAGCGATTGTAATAACACCCAGTCCGAAAACAACAGCTAGTCCAATCTTTTTACGCGTTGAAGTCATCTTGAGGGTTGCCAGTAGTGGGATCGGATATGCAACGTCTAATTTAGGGTCAGAAATCAGAGTTTGAAGCTCAGCTAGGTCACGGAAGTCGAGACTTACTCAGCACCTCGGATATAAAGTTCATAGACCACAGAAGCCGCATCAGAGTCATGGATGTGAAAGATGTACATTCTTGCTCTCCTTTTGCCCTAGATATCGCGTTAGTGGTATACTAGCAGTTTCCAAACTGTGACTGACCAGTTGACAGAAGGATCAGGCCCGCACCAGAACCAGTCACAGAAGAAAGTGATTACTGCGAAAGAGGTGGTGAGACAAGCTAGACAATAGAGCGCAGTTCGCATTTTTGGCTGTGTAATTGGCACGAGGTTGAAATAGAAGGCGATGATGCTGAATTTCGGAAAGTATATGCCTGTGTCGAAGAAATGATTTGTTGCGAATCGGATCTGAGCGAGATGGGATCAGTATACACGATAGCTGGTACTCTGAAGAGCGAAGAAATGTCAAGACTATTAATGCTTACCTTTCTAATAGCTACATTATCTATTGTGAAATCATCCATCGCATCCATGGAGTAGGTAATGGTGTCGCAGATCAGCAAACCCTGACAAGATAACAAGCCAAGAACGAGCCAATAGTCGGCTGAAAACAATCGTGCTTTTCTCATGACCACGCGGACATAAATGCGGCAGGCGACTGTGATGTACGCGAGGGTCATGAAGGACCACTCAAAGCCCTGAAAGTTTTCCAAAAAGAAATCAGTATTCTACTATTATAAAACTAGGTTATTAACACGTACCATAACAGCTCTACTGGATATCATACTGACGATATCCCGTAGGAGGGAATCTACTCCTTGAATAGGAAGTAATTCAAGAGATACAGTCACATCACGTATTGGAGAATTGAAAAGACAGGAACAGCTTCCTGACAAGCCAGTGAGGGTCACCCATTGAACGCTTATTATACTGACCATTATCAGCGCCTAACATCTGGTGCTAAGGTAAGCTAGCATATCAGGGCGCACGCACGCACGCCACCGTAAGCAGGAATAGAGTTACCCGGCCCCAATCATGGAATGCCCAAACCGGATGCGAGCGAATATTCCCCACTATAGCCGCGGACCAAGATTACGCCAAGCAACGAGTGTCAAAGCGTAGACACCATCAAAGACAATGGCTTTCTTGGTTTGAACAACATGGCGCTTTCGACGACTTCAGTGCCATTACTTGCAGGTGGCAAGCATGCTTTGGCTGGTGACTAGGATGAGGCATCGGAGATCGGGCCATATCAAATACCGACATTGCAGCATTCATCTATGATGCATGCATCTGCGGGCGAAATTCAGGCACCAGTAAAGTCAAAGCAGAGCCTGAGTTACGATGATGCGACCTCCTTGAACCCGGCGGTCCACTAGTCGCTCGGGAGAATGCCACACACTCAGACGGCTTGTCGATCGCACGAGTCAAGAAAAGTCAAGTAAGGTGCAGTAAGTATACCGCTTGTGGATGCCAAGCTCCTCTATTGGACCAGGCGCAAGCCACAGCGATGTGATTGACCCAGGTCATCCGAGTCCAGGGACTTGGAATTTGGAGTGGCTTATTTAGTGATGTATAAGAATGATTCTGAAAGAAGTAGTAATATCGTCTCTCATTTACTTGAAGAAATTCCTTCTTTGCAATATTCTTAAGGTTGTCTATGTCTATCCCATCATCTATGCCTACATTATCTCCTCCTTTATTCAGCATCGATAAAGATACCTTGAGAAATACAAATAAGCTCAGCGAACTTGGGAATTGTCAAAGATGGGCTCAGAAGTTGCTGGAAAGCAATATCCAGCCCCAACTCCTTAAAGATCCAATTCCGTAGCTCGGCACCAATCATACTATCAATACCGTAACTCGCGATTGACCGTCCGGAGCTTTCATCACTGAACTCTTCTGTGTCAAGAAGAAGCACTCTGGCCAGCTTGGAGATGAAATGGTCGCGCACCAGGGAAACGGCTTGCGCTGGTGAGTCGGCAGCCTTAACCCGTGATAGAATCGAGCCTGCTTCTCCATCGCCTTGATTCGCGCCGTCGAGTTGATTCATACTGTCAAGGAGGATAGAGAAGCGCTGGTCCGCGGCCCAGAAAGCATCAACATCACCCTCAGCCTGTTTGCTTGCCCTGTGGAGCTCTGCAGGGTCAAGGCCGACGACTAGATGATCAAAGCTGGCGCCGTCATCTTGCTGATGCTGTTGCTCCAAGATTGAGACCTCAAAAGCATCCAGTAGAGCCTCCTCGTCAATACCATACATACCCTTGCGAGTGAGCGAGTTCTCGAGGTCCAGGTTCTCAGCAACGACTCCCACTCCGAGAACCATGGGGAGAATGACTGCACACGCAGGTTTGCCTTGAGAGCGGCGCTGGCGAGCAAGTGCATCCATGTAGGAGTTTGCAGCTGCATAGTTACCCTGAGCTGGGGTTCCGAGGATTCCAGACACAGAACTAGTCATGAGGAAGAAGTCCATGGGCAAATTGGCTGTTGCTTCGTGAAGGTTCTTACTACCGAGGACCTTTGGCTGAATGGACCTTGTCCAGCTTTCGTAACTCATATTCTGGAAAAGACCGTCCTGAAACAAGTGTTAGTTGAATCGCTGAACATGTGAAAGTAATCACAACTTACTCGCAAGACCATGGCAGCATTCACGATACCCCGGAGAGGCGTATCGGATGGTATCGAGGCTACGGCTCTTTCGACATCTTCTTTGATAGCCGCATCGCCTCTGAAGACCTGCACTCGGGCACCTCGGGCTTCCAGGTCCCGGACACAAAGGGCAGCCTGCTCAGAATCCGTTCCCGAACGAGACAGAAATGCAAAGTTCCGCGCTCCTCGCTTCATCATCCACGTGGTGAGGCTACGCCCCAGGCCACCTAGACATCCCACGAGGAGGTAAGTGGCATCTGAGTGCAACTCAAGACGTGGAGGGGTTCGGGTAACGTCTACAGTGCTACCCTCTGTATGAGTGATGATGGTTTCGCTGCTGTTCAGAGCAGAGGCAAGGACGAGTGAGCTGTTGATGTCCGAAATACTGCTAACTGTCAGAGGCGGGACAGGGAGTAAACCGTCCCTGTAGAGTGTCATTATACGCTCAAGGAGACGGCCAAGAACCTGGGGCCGCTTGAAGAGGCCAATGAGGTTGACTGATAGGTAGCTTGCTCCGCGGGATGCAGACGCAGAGTCCAAGGACGAGCCTACAGGCATCTTGCCACAGCTCACAAATCGTGACAAGGACGGCATATTTCTCCACGACTCTTGTGATACTGCTGGCTCGGCTGAATTGCCCGAGAACACCACATCGATTTCGTATTCGTGGAGGAGCTCAGGAGCATAGTCAACCAAAGTCTGGTCTCTAGAAAGGCCAAAAGAACTTTGCACCGCTTCAGCCTCGCTATCGTTCCCGACTGCGACGTAAACTCGACCGCCAAGCGCTTGTGTGACTCTGATAGCGGCTCCTCCAAGGATTCCTGAGCCGGGAAGTACAAGAACAGACTCCTTGGGCTCGAGCTTTGCAAGTGTCTCGAGACCATAGAGAGCAGGACCATAGTACATTGGGAGACTTGCAGTAGCCTCGTGGTCCTCAGAATCGTGGAGCTTTTGTACAAGATACTCTGAGACGCGCTGAAAGCTTGACAGCCTGCCTGCACTAAAGGTCACCATATGGTCGCCCGGCAATACCCTTGTAACGGCATTCCCGATCCGTGTCACGATGCCAGAGGCCTCATGGCTGAAGTCAGGGCCGGGAGAGGAGCCTGATATGACAGCTTTGTCTTCATCGGTAAGACCTGTTGCTACGACTCGGAACTCGACCTCGGTAGGTTGCAATGCCGCCCCATCGGTGTTGCAGTGAGAGAATACTACCTTTCCAGAGTCAATCGTACCGTCCAGTCTGGCTTCTGGGTCAAAAGGCTGGGACTGGGTCTCGTCGTCAGTGAGAGCGTATCTCTCGTTGATCCTGTCGAATGGAACAAGTCGGTTGATGAGGAGCTGGCCGTCCTTGGAAATGTACTCCGTCTCCAGTTCTTGCTCACCAGTGAAGAATGCCGATGCGAGACCTGATGTACTTGTGCCAAATGCATCAGAAGCAAGGTCATCAATGGAAAAGTCCACAAGTGTTGCCTTAAGAGAAGCTCGTTCAGAACGAAGGGATCGTAGGAGCCCTGCCGTCATCGCATACTCGGGGCGAGTCGTGTCCTTCGATGCATCGCTGCAAGACATCCATAACACTTTGGAAGCCTCACTCAAGATCTTCTGGATGTGGCAAAACTCGACTTCCGACATCCTGGCCATAAGAGGGCCCTCAAGATCAACCAAGACGATCACATTGGCTCCAGCTGGGCAGGTCTCGCCTAGCCTCAAGCGCTCAGTCTTGAAACCTCCCTTTTTAAGCTCAAGCTCCAAGCCAGACACGCAGCTTGGGAGAGCGGTGTGATATAGGAGCCGAATAGGTACTGCTGGAGCGTTGCTAGTCTTCTCGATACGAGTAACGAATAAGGAATCTCCCAAGAATGATTCAACACCGGAGAATCCGGCGTCTCTCAGACCTTGTTCTGTCAGAGCAGACATATCCCCTCCTAGTACGGCACAACCGTCTTCTGAGAGAAGTTCGGAGATATTCCGAAGCTCATTGAGAGACGTGCTAGGAGAAGCGATGATGTCAAAAGAGCACTTGAGCTTCTCCTGAGACTGTGCCGTCAAATTAGCCGTCAGCACCAAGGGTTCCACAGATATGGTTGTGAAACTGCTTAGCTCAGCAGTGACATCAGAGGTATGAGTAGCATCTGTGGCTACTGTAAGGCAAAACTCAGGAAGTATTGCCAGGAGAGCTGTAGCAGTTGCCGGGTCCGAAACCAACACCTTCAAGGCCGGCTTTTTGAACCGAGCGAGTTCAATAAAGTCGGCAAGTGATAGGTGGCTCTGGCTACCTGTGAGAAGTGAGAAGTCTGGCTTCGAGACAATCTGGCTATAAGGCTGTGGGCGAGTGACGTCTTCTAAGCTCTGCGGTATGGCAGCCTCGTAAGCAGTGCACTGCATGCTCTCAATCTCCATCAGGACTTGCCCGTCGCCTGCTAACAGCTGATTGTGGGCATTAAAAAGCCTCTGGCCACGGGGGTCGATCCAGGAGAAGGCCTTCGCATTGGAACTCCCATCTAGCTGAGCTTGCGTTGGCTTCCAAACAACGATCTCTTCGGCAGTGACGGGAACAGCTCCGAACTTCATCGCGCTGGCTCGGCCAGCCCAGATGGCGACGATCATGAGCTGGAGGCAGGAGTCGAGAATGGCTGGATGAAGTACGTAGCGAGACTCATCCTTCATGACAGACGTCTTGATGTTGGTCGTGGCCTGAGCACAGTATGAGATGCCATCAAACGTGATGTTGTCCATATCTTGGAACGTAGGACCGTAGTTGAAGCCAACCTTTTTCAAGGCTTGATTCCAGAGCTTTCCCGAGGCGCGCTGAGGGAGATTGGGTACAGTTCTAGCGAGGGCTCGACGCTTGTTCGTGTTTATGCGGATCCTGCCAGTCATATGGTTCTTGACATGCCCTTCGGTAGATACCGATGAGGTGTTGAAATCCCACCACCGCATGGTCTCGTCTGTGCTGAGCCTCGAGGGCCTCATGTTAAACAGTGTCTCGATACCGTCGTCGTCATCTGGAGTCACGAGGGCTTGCTGGATACTGATATCCCTGAAGATGTACGAGTCGATCTCTAGCGGAGCTTCTGACATTTCATTGAGCTGCGTGATGGCTTCCATAGCCATAGAGAGATAACCGGCAGCTGGGAAGACTGCTTCTCCGCCCAGAGAATGGTCGCGGAGCCAGGGGAGGTCCTTGAGACGCAGCACATTCCTCCATGTTGGCTCTTTCAAGGAGCCGCCGATAGTAAGCTGGCCAAGGATGTCATGCCGCGGGAAGCGCGGTGAGCGATGCTCCTTACTCTCACGAGATTCAGCCCAGAACTTCTTGGCTTTGTCCCATTGATAAGGGGGCAGATCCACAATGAGATGACCTCGTCGCGAGGTGATCTTTCCAGACGGAGACAGTTCCTCAATCGCTGTAATACGTTGCAGGTCAATGGGATAATCGCGAAGGAACAGTTCACCGCCGAACTTTAGGACCTGCTCGGCGCACCGGGCGCCGCGGATGAGAGTTGGTAGATATTTGACTTTGTCAGCGCTCAGATGTGCCTTGATTTGCCGTATAGGTCCCGATAGAGCAGAGTGAGGTCCGATCTCAACCAATGTGTCGATCGCTATATCCTTACTCTTGAGAGCAGTCTGCACGGCTTGGTTGAAGAGCACGGGGCTGGTGAGGTTGGCACTCCAGTACTTTTCGTCAAGTACGGTATTCTCCTTGAGGAACGCGTTTGTCACAGACGAGACCATCTTAGTCTTGTCAAACATGAGTCTAGGAAGGCCGCTTTCCCTAGATTTTTGTAGGAGTCCTTCGTATCTGTCCACTGCTGAGAGCATGTGGTGCGAGTGGTAGGCCTTTCCGTTGGTATGCAGGATGCGGGCAAAGGTTCCCTCGGCTTTGAGATCCGCCTCTAGTACCTTGAGCACCTCAACGTCCCCACTCAGAGTGACACCTTCAGGCGAGTTGTGGCATGCAATGACCACCCTGGGCTGGTGAGCTTCAAGGTATGGTGCAATGGCTTCAGCACCAAGACCAACAGCCATCATGGCACCTGCTGAGTCGATGCATTTGACAGCTTGTCCACGGTAGTAGGCTGCTAGGATGGCTTCAGCTTCCGAGATGTATCCAGCTGTGAATGCAGCGGCAATCTCGCCTGAAGAGTGGCCTATAGTCACTGATGGGTGAATACCCCAGACTTTGAGCAGCTGTACCAGAGCGACCTGAACAGCGGTGCAAAGAGGCTGCGAGAACTCGGCTTCTCCGACACGAGAGGTAGCTTGGTTCTCCAGCAGACACTCCTCTAGTGTCCAGGAGGGGGCGTCTTCCAGATCCTCGAGTATCAAGTCCATACGACGAATTGCCTTAAGGAATATTGGGTAGAGCGTCATAAGCTGCGCACCCATGCCTGCCCATTGCGCTCCTTGGCCGGTAAAAATAAAACCAAGGGTACGTGCTGTCTCATTCTTCTTACCGACTATGAAGCCAGGCATATCGTCGGTAAAGGTGCTATGCAAGGTGCTGGGTGTCGTAATTACCATGCCTTTGCTTTGGAATCGCGTACGGTGGTTGGCAAGAGTGAAAGACAGGTCTAGCAGACTGTACTTGGCGGCAACCTTGCCATGGGCTATGGCATTGCGCTTCAGAGCTCCAGCGTCGTGGGCTGAAAACACCAGCAGGTATGGTCGGCTTCGATTGACTGCTCCTCGTGCCAACTTGGTCTTCGTGCTCTGGCCGGGCATCGAATACTTGTAGTTTTGGGGCATACTGAGCAGAGACTTGGGGCTTTCGACGATGGTGTGGGCGTTTGTACCGCCGTACCTATAATGGTCAGTAGTGGCTATAGCAGCATTGAAGTTTGTACGTACCCGAAAGAGTTGACACTCACTCGCATGACTGGCAAGTGTCGAGGCATAGGAGTTGCCTCTGTAGGCACATGAACCTTCCATCCTTTCCAGTTAATCTTGGGGTTCAACTCAGTGACACCATGAGTCGGCGGTATGATGCCTCTCTCCACCATCAAGATGGCCTTGATGACTGCAGACAGCCCACTGGCCGCTTCAGAATGCCCAATGTTCGTTTTGACGGCGCCAATGTTCAGTGGCCCATCCGCATCTGTCCTTGTAATGTTCATAATGTCAGATACTGCGTGGACTTCGAGTGGATCGCCTATGGCTGTCCCGGTTCCGTGGCACTCGAAATACCCAGTGAGCATGGGGTCCAGCCCGCTGCGCTGATAGGCGTGTCTCATGACGTTTCTCTGTCCATCAAAGCCAGGATATGTAATTCCTACACCTGCTGCCTTTCCGTTATTGTTAGTCGCACTTGACCGTATGACTCCGCGAATGGGGTCACCATCCCTCACAGCATCGCTCAGACGCTTGAGGTAGATGGCACCGACACCCTCAGCACGCCCGTAGCCGTTGGCGTAGCTATTGAAAGTGTGACAAGTCGATGTTGGCGACAGCACGCCCAATTTGGCTGTGTTCATGTGCTGGTCCACGGTCAAGATGAGGTTACTGCCACCAACGACTGCGGCGGAGCACTCGTGGGTTCGGAGCGCGTTGCATGCGTTGTGCAGAGCGTAGACAGAAGAGGAACACGCCGTGTTGACAACGATACTGGGGCCTCGGAGGTTGAAGACGTGGCTAACTCGGTTGCTGAGAAGACCGGGGTCGACGCCAGTAGCTGCCAAGCTATGGCGGAAAGAAGGCTCCTTGAAAGACATCTGCTGGAAGTCGGCAGTGAAGGTGGCCATGAAGCAGGCCGTATCAGATCCAGAGATCTGGTCGAGAGTCAAGCCGGCTGACTCGAAGGCTTCGTAGACGACTTCGAGGAGCTTGCGCTGCTGCGGATCTACAACTGTTTTTAGCAAACACATTGGATGAACATTCACAAAAGAGAGCAACTTACCCATCCATGTAGCTTCAACCGGTGTGATACCGAAGAACCCTGGATCGAATTCTTGCAATGTCTCGTTGAGAAAGTAACCGCCAAGAACGCCAAAGCTACCAGGACGATCATTATTCGGATGGAAGTGTGCATCAATATTGAATCTGGACGCGGGAACCTTGGGCGTCTGGCCGCTCCTCTTCTCCATCATCAACTTCCAGAAGTCAGATGGAGAGCTGACATCGCCCGGGAGACGGCATCCTGTGATCAAGCGGTCAGCAACACAGGCGCCTATCGAGGAAGCGATAGAACTTGCCCATTCCTACAACTGCGATAGGCTCAAGCTGCTCGCTCAATGGCGGCTCGTCTGGTGAAAGAGCTGCATATTCATCGTCGCTCACGATGCGCTGATTGGAATTATGTGGATCAATATCGATACCCGTGGTCGATGAGCTTGAAGATGACTCCCGGAAGTGAGGCATTGTCGTTATACTGAGCGGATATGAGATGCAATGTCTGTTTCCAGATGTAAGCGAGTGAACAACGGGTTTGAAGTAAACAAAGAAGGATCTCTGACGAACTATAGATATAGATGCACAATTCTTTGCTTGTTAGCTGATACTGAAAGGCTAATTATGATGTGGTTTCTGTTGTACAGCCGAATATCTTTTTCACATTTATATTCGCAAATGTGATATTCAGCCCCCATGTTTGTTCTCACAACACTCTCGGCATTGAGCATTGGTACGTAGCCCAAGGCCCGATCGAGTTACATTCGTCGGAAAGGACCTCATCGAGCAGAATTGAATATTTCTGAGCCGAATTCGGTTGCTCCGATGGCGGCCGTTTGAGAACCGCTGCACCGCGGCCGATTCGGACAAATCCCTTCGGCCGTCCGTAGGGTAGATCCGGAGCGGACCCGGAGCGGGCCGGGCCGCCGGAATCAGAGCCGAGAGATAAGCAGGCGGAGTCTTGTATGAACAATGCCTACTAAAGACAACTTATCATTTCTTCCGCCTGGGACCAAGTTCAAGGGTTTGTAGTAAAAATCGAATTGCATTCTCGACTTGAACAGCATGACGATGAACCAAACCATGGAGATGTTTGATGTTATTGTGGTTGGTGCAGGTAAGGCGTTGACTCAATGCAAGTTTTTAATCCGACTAACAGGATGTAATAGGATGGTATGGTTTGATGGCTGCCCGAAGTTTCCTCGAGCTTGCTCCTGAGACGAACCTCCTCATCCTTGACGACGGCAAGACAGTCGGCGGAGTATGGTCCAAGGAGCGTATCTACCCCAGCCTTTTCGCTCAGATCAGCCACCCTTTGTTCGAGTATTCCTTTTATCCCATGCCGGAGGAGGATGTATCACCCGATGGGTTTGTATCTGGGAAGACAATCCAGAAATACCTCGAGAGTTTTGCCAAAGACCATAACCTGATGCCTCGGCTGCGTCTCAACACCCGCGTTGAAAGGGTGAAGAGAGGCCCCGAATCGGATGGCTGGGTACTCGACATCAAGGAAAAGGAGCCCTTGGCGTGTCGAAAGCTCATATACGCCACGGGTGCCAATTCGAGCCCCATCATCCCTCAATGGCCACGAGAAGACTTTCAAAAACCTGTTATCCACTCCCTCGAACTTGGAAAGTACCAGGATTATATAAACGACAACGTACGGAAGACTGTCGTCGTCGGCCGTTCAAAGTCTTCATACGATGCGGTCTATCATCTGCTACGCGCCGGGAAGAAGGTGGACTGGGTGATGCGTGACGGAGAATCTGGTCCATTTAGCATCTATGCGCCAACGTTTATGGGGCTTTGGAATATTGCTGACCACATCTCAACTCGATTTGCCTCGAGCTTCAGTCCCTGTATCATGTCTACCTCTGGAATGTGCTACAACTTCTTCCAGCGTAATGCCTTGGGACGTCTTTTGACCAACGTGTATTGGCGAACTGCGAACTATATCTCAGTATCTCACGCAGACTACTGGAGAACACCGAATGCCGAAAAGCTGCGACCTAGGCCCTATAGCGATGGGTAAGACATTAGACTCCCAAGATATTACTGTTGTAGTTGTTTGACTGACATTCCTTCACTGCAGAGTATTTTGGGGGAGTGGTGGTATTGGCATCGCTACCGCCCCTGACTTTTGGGAGACGTTCCATAACGGCGACGTTACTATTCATTCGACCGAGATCGATACTCTTTCCCACAAGGATGTCGTGAACCTGAAGAACGGATACTCCATCGCGAGCGATATCGTGATTCACTGCACGGGTTTCGACAAGGGGTACGATGCATTCGAACCTAGTCTCAGACGTGAGCTCGGTCTGGAGTATGACTCCAAAGAATTCTCCCGATGGACGATGCTTGATGAGAAAGCCGAAAGGACTGTGGACGAGCTTCTGCCATACCTTCGCGATGCGCCAAGCCAATACGGCGACTCCAAAGTAAGTAAGAGAACTGGGCACGGCCCCAACAGACATTACCGCCGTCTAGTAGTACCTGAGCTGGCAGCACGGGGTGATCGATCGATTTTGTTTCCCGGGCACATCCATTCCGCATTCACGCCACTTGCAGCTGAGCTCCAAGCGCTTTGGGGCGTGACATGGATGCTCGGATGGCGAGACCTGCCACCAAGAGAAGAGATGGAGGCTGAGGCTGCAAACTTCAATGCCTGGACGAGAAAGAGATACCTTGAGCAAGGCAAGAAACATTCGTATTTCATATACGACTACATTCCAGTAAGAGAACTTCGGGTGCATGTGCGTGTCACTTCATTTTACTGACGGCGAGTAGTACATCGACACACTGATGAAGGACCTGGGGCTCAACCCGTTCCGTAAGAGCAACGTTTTTGAAGAATGGTTTGTGAGATATAAGCCAAGTGACTACAAGACTATTCTGGACGAGTACATGAGTCTTCGACGTCATCAACACGAGATTGAGGGAACAAAGGCGGAGAACGGAAAGGCTACGTAGACAATATGCTGTGAAACACGATGGAACGTATCCAAATTGAGTCTGGGTACTAGTTACTCTGAGTTTAGACACGATACAATTGTATTTCTTCGCTCGAACAGGCAAGGAATTGGTTTCCGAACATGCTTAGCCGTCGCGATCAGAAGATTCAGAACAATGGTGTGCAATGTAGCTCCCATTGGGCTCTTTGAACTGCTCCTCTTTCAAGCCTCCCAACTTTCAGTAGTTCGTCAGATACATGCCAGCCATATCTTGAACTCATCACTGGCAGTCAGTGCATTATCGTGTCGCTAGGCGTGCCGCTTGAATGTGACCAATCGGTGGTCTTCCTCGGTGTCGAGCGGACTAGCGCATCAAGCGGAGTCGGTATTGACCAATCGCAGGTCTTGTGGTGCTCGGTCAAGACGGCCCCACTATGTCCGCGTCCGCCCCGTCTCCGTCCCTGCTCTCGTATAATCTCGCTGCAAGTCTTCTACTTGACAAAAATGCTCCCTTTTCGTGCGGAAAACCAAAAGCTACCTTATCATTCTTCACTGTCAAGGTTCCAAGATCCCACCTGAATCCACACAACCATGAGTGATCAAAGTACCGAGAAGCCTGCAGATGCAGCACCCAGAAGCCCGCATACTCTCGGCGACCTCGCTGGGAGTAGCGACGCATCTCTCAATGAAACCGGACAGCGTAGCATTCAGGGATGGAGAGTGAGTGCTTCTGGAAATCTTGGCCTTTCAAGCTATCTTGCTAACATTGGATGACTTTGTTTAGTGGGCCGTTGCCTATGCAGCAATGCTGTCTACAACGCTCCTCTTCGCTATCGACAATACCATCGTTGCAAACATCCAGCCTAGTATCATCAACGACTTCGGCCATCTCGAGCTCATGTCATGGATAGGTACGGGTTTCGCTCTCGGCACCATGTTTATTCTCCTTTGGGGCAAAGTATATGGCGTCTTTAACATCAAATGGGTCTACATCTTCAACATCTTTCTCTTCGAGGCCGGGAGTGCTGTATGCGGCGCTGCACCTGATATTCAAGCGCTCATCATCGGCCGTGTCATCGCTGGTATCGGTGGTTCTGGAATGTATTCTGGCACTTTGACATATGTCTCGGTCCTTACCAACCAGCAAGAGAAGCCAGCTTACCTTGCTGGGAGTACTGTTGTGTGGGGCATCGGCAGTGTTCTTGGTCCTGTTGTAAGCTCTACCTCCCAACCTGCCGTTGACTCTATGTGGACTGATCATCCTCGATAGGTTGGTGGCGCATTCGCGGCAAGCAGCGCGACCTGGAGATGGGTATGTATCTTTCGTTCTTTCTCTCATTCAACACTTGCTGACTCGATGCCCAGGGATTTTACATCAATCTTCCCATCGGCGCTGTTTTTGCCCCTGCGTACTTCCTTCTATTTCCCAGTACCGACCCCAACCCTACTAAAACTCTCGCGGAGAAGCTCCGCCTTGTCGATTGGATTAACGCAGTCATCTTCCTGGCGGGATCTGCTTGCTTGACCGTTGCGCTGACCTTCGGCGGTGTCGTCTATTCATTTCACTCAGGGACCATCATTGCACTCTGGACTGTCACAGGCGTCCTCCTGGTGGCCTTTATAGTCCTACTTAAACTACATCCTCTAGTCTCCAAGGAAAACCGCTTGTATCCCTTGCACTTCTTCAAGAAGTGGATTCTGATCAACATGCAGCTCCAAGTCTTTCTATCTTCAGGCATCATCTTAGTAAGTCAATGAGTATCGAAAGGAATACTTTGACTAACCAAGTCCAGGCCATGACTTACTTCGTCCCTCTGTACTTTCAATTCATCAAGGTAGGAGTTCCGACTGCATTATGAAACATTCTCACTGACATCTTCAGGGTGACGGAGCACTCGAGGCTGGCGTTCGTTTACTTCCTTTGATCATGTTTCTGGTTGCTGTCTCAATGCTGAATGGCTTTCTGATGCCAAAATACGGACTGGTTCCTGTTTGGTACATCGGAGGTAGTGCCCTTGCGCTCATCGGTAGTGCTCTAATGTGTAAGTTGCTCATCATTCTGATAGTCTGTTCTAACACCCTCCAGACACCATTGATGACACCACATCTAACGGCAAGGTATACGGCTACAACATACTTGTTGGAGCCGGAGCGGGATGCTACATCGTCGCTGGGTTCGCCATCATGCAGTCACTGGTTCCCACCCATGAAATTGCCAATGCGGTGGGTGCCATGACGATTTGCAAGTCTCCTCTGGCAAACTATTCGGCGTTTTCTCCAGCTAACCTTGACTATAGCCCAGGATCTCGGAATGGTACTCTTTCTCGCTATCAGTGGCAGCCTGTTCCACAACGTCGCCGTTGACAAAGTTGGCAACGCCTTGCCAACAGCCTCCGACACTGACATTGGCAACTTGATTGCGGGCACCAGCAGCGCCGTGTTCAAATCTCTCTCTGAAGACGAAAAGTCCGTGGTTATCCCAGAGATCGCTAGTGCTATGAAGAGCATCTGGGCCTTTTTCATGGCGGCCGCTGCGCTCAGTTTCGTGTGCGCTTGCCCATTAGTGGTAGGTGTCTCATTTCATACACATGTTGACTGATACTAACCCGCATCAGAAAGCTAAGCTTGGGGGAAAGAAGATCGAACCAACTGCGATAGCCTAAAGGGTGGTGAGACCTATTGGGGTATTATAGATGAAGAAGATCGCCTTGAACATCCATTATGTCGGCTTGTCTAGGATCTTTGTTGCTTGGAAGATAGTTGGTATTCTCTTCTACTTTGACTAGAAAATTGTAACAACAGTCACACAGTAAAATAAACATCGGTTGTAATAAGAGATGATGTATAATCTTGAGTCAACCCGCATTACTTGCCCAGATTTGACTGCTCCCCAAAGACGCTGCCGAGTAAGCGAGTCTATCTGTAATACTTGTGGATTTTGAATAGAATACCGTCACAAGGTCCTGAAAGTGCATTTATTCAACCTCCTGTATGGAAACCTCTTGATCCCACACATTTATGGCTGATCAGTCGGTAGTAATGCCTCTAGGGGTAGTGAATAGTTATGCATCAACTTAGATTCGATTACTAGTTCAAATTCGAGACAAAGAAACGGAGCTCAGTAAGGCTTCCTTCAGCTCGTGTTGAAGACTTCAACAAAGCTTGGGGTCTCCCTCCCAAAGCCAGGCACATGGTCCTCAGAAGCGATGAGATGAAATAACCACAAGGCCAACCACAGAATCACCAAGACTCCCGATATATGCGGGAAAATAGCTTCAAATCCGCCGTTCCAATTACTCCAAGACATTACTGTTTTCTCCTTCTTCTTCGCCACCTTGCCCTTCATTGCATGCTCCTTCTCCGTCTCCATCGTGTCTTGCCAGCCAAGGATCCCTCTCCTCTCTTCAAACTCGACATAGTTCAGTTTAGGCGCTGTAACGCATAGACCTGCAATCTTCTGGGCCAATGTATCGAGTCCTACGATGGGTGTCAACCATCGCTGGGTGATGTATGCCTTCCATCCGTCGTAAGCTTGCTGTCTCGTCAAGACACCTCCGGCTTTGACTATGGCGCGAGCACGGTCTACTCGCGTGTCTTGATACTCCTGGCGCATGGCATCTTGTAGCTCTACATCACTGGGCTTTTTGTTTGGGTGCCTCGCCAATAGAGCATGGAGCGTGTTCGCGATTACGACGGCATCTTCCATCGCTGTGTTGCCTCCAAGGGCCGAGTTGGGGGTGACCTAGATAATTCAGACGTGTCAAGATACTAATAGAGTATCGTTCATGGGAACGCGCACCTTGTGAACAGCGTCTCCAGCCAGAACAATTCGGCCGGAGGTCCAATGCTCCAGAACTCCTTCTTCAAGTGATATCATTTGTGCTTTCAGACGTCGCTTCCACAATTCCCCAAAGACGACAGTATCTGTGACAGGACGCTCGGATATCTTACTCACGAGCGCCTCCATATCTGCCTCAGTATAGCGTCGGCGCGTGGGCCACGTACACTGCTGGTCTTCAGGGAGCTTGCTGTGCACAATGATGGATATCCAGTCTGGCTGGCAGAGGAGGAGAAAGGAGTACTTTTCATTGGAAGTGATTTCCATGTCGTGAGCACCAATACCTGGGACTGGCGAACTTGCCATTACAATGGCATTGTATTGAGTGACCATAGCTTGAGGCTGTGAGCAACTGAGAACGTCTGCCTTAAGGTGATATATACTTACATCTCTTCTCATCAACTGTGATCATACCAGGACACCGAGCGTTGGCTTTGTCCCACATGATTTCGCGGACTTTGGAATGGACGCCATCAGAACCAACTACTGTATCGCCAACGAATTCACGACCATCAGCTAGAATGACGCGGACTACCGAGTTCTCTTCGATAATATGCTCAACACGGGCCTTTTCGTAAACTTGAGACTTATCGGGCAGCAGTTCGTAGAGCTGACGCAGGAATACTTGGCGGTCGAGTGTCCTAGTATCATAACCCGCGCTTCATATGATTAGTGAGTGAGCCCTAGCTAATATGCGATTGTACTTACAACTTTCGTACAACACCAAAGAAGTCGTTAGAGGCAAAGCTCTTGCCGGTGGGATCACGGCAATGTGCGCCGCCCATGGTATCGCACTTCGCAAGCACTGCGTCCAGGCAGCCTAACTGGTGTAGAATTCGACATCCATGCGGCTGAAGCGTGATAGTGGTTCCAAAGCTCGGCGCCACCACGCCCTTGTCCAAGAGGACGAAGTCGATGCCTGCTTTGGCTAGGCAGTGAGCAAGCGTAAGGCCTGTGACGCCGGCACCAACGATGATGACTTTGAACTGCGAGTTTCCCTGCATGGCGACAAGTACTGTTGGAGACTGTAAAATGTTAGGACTTTCTCATGGGAAATTTCCTTTAAGAATCAGAGTTGTCGTCACTATGAGACGTCCAAAGCCATTTCGATGATAAGTTGAAGACGGGCCCGACCGGAGGACCGGAGCTTCGGTCCCGAGCGCCGTGGGTGGAGCGCCGTAGCCAATAAAGCGGGAGCGGCCGTTGGATGCCGTCCCGATAGCGCCGATCCGCTAAAGGAAATACGTACCGAGTGCAACATCACATCTCGTACTATCCACTAAGTTTAACAGAAGAACGCATACATACTTAGTTAGACATCTGACCGTCCTTCCCAGCAAGAATTATATCGTCAACTCCTCTTTATCAAACCCAGATTCACACCATGCTTCAGACTTCAAGAAATCAGCTCCTCTACCTCAGTGCCTTGGGTGTATGGGGTCTCTGGGGTTATGCCTCATTCAACGGCATGTTCCACCGCCTCGACACACTCACAAAGACACTCCATTTCCCAGACGGTAGACCCCTCCGCTCCTCGTACACAGGCCTTGCACCACTAGATGCTCAGCTCACTCTTGTCACGGCGTTCTACGACGTCCTCACAAACTCCCTCAGCTCTGGCCCACGCTTGTTGTTCTTTGACATCAACTATGTCGTCGCATGCGCAAACTTATGGACACTCATTGAATCTCGCCGTCGTGGCGTGCGTTCCTGGTTCCTGAGGTATCCAGCGTGGGCAATGGTTCTCTGTAACCTCAACGGCGCTGCTATTGTGTTACCGCTGTACATGTATCTGCTCTCCCGTAGCAAGGCACGCTTACGCGACTCTAGCGTACCGTTGCATGACGCGGTAGCGATGCCGGTGACAGCTATGTTGATGCTGCTTCAGCCGCTACTCATTTTTGCACCGGCATGGTTGGGGTGTGATGGGAGTGAAGCCCATCATGGGTTGATTGCCCTCTTTCAAGTGGCTCCTATAATTGTTCTCGGGTTCTATCTTGGCCTTCTATCAATTCTCCCTCAAGGGTCAATCACACCAACATCGTCTAAAGAAGCCAAAAGGTGGATCGTTGCGTCTCTTATACTTGCTGGCACCGTCGCTTCGGCCGTGCATATCTACACTGTGATTGGTGCACTACGAACTCATGATAGCGATTCATCCCTTACAAGACTTTTTGTTCCTGCTTGGGGCTTTACCGATCCAGACACGATCCTCAAGGCTGCTGAGGGAAGACCCCGAGGGTATGCCGCGCTGCTGGAAAACCTTCACCTATTTTCCCAATGGGATTGGATCGTTGTTTGTCTGGCAACCATCGCCTCTGTCCACTTGTTTCTTTCTCGTCGGGATGGACTCAAGGTAGACAAGTCTACATCGCCACACGACGTGCAAGAACTGGTCTATCTTGCAGTAGCTATAGCAGTTCTCGGGCCTGGAGGTGCTGGTTCATTTGCACTTGCCATCCGAGAAGCTAGGATCTGATTTGACGAGTACTCTGAGACCATGCCTCTTACCGGATACTCAGAAGTTCTCCTCAAGAGAAATGAAAATAGTCAGGATAGTTGTAAACGAGGATTTTATTTCTATCCTGGCTCTTATATATGATATATATAAGACGATGATTATCTAGTCGAAATCACCTCACTGAATCTTGTCATCTCCAACAGTCAACCGAGTGGCAAAATTAAACAAGTCAGTCCTGTCAAGATACTAATAAAGTATTATTCATGTTATTACTAGGAGCGATCTAATTTCTGTTCGGAAAGACTATTGGATTCCTTTAATATTTGTATCAGGATCTAGCATACGCTTTGAGCATATACACCGAGCAATTTATTTTAACTGATGACTGCCTTCTGATATCAATCACAACCTCAGAGTTTATGATTCGTACTTCTTCCTAGAGAATGTTTGGACCTTGATAGCACAAACGGGGCCTGGGCGCTCCTCCACAAGTTTCAATGTAAACTCCTTATCCGACGACCTCGTTTTCCCAGATACAGTGACAGATAATGACCCTCCACTAGGCAAGAAACGCCTGGAAGTTGAAGTCTGATCCTTCTGTGGCAGTGGCTGCAACTCGTACTCGTATGAGGTCACCCCACCAACTTTGCCAGTCGGCTCATGCAGCTTCGTCTGGAAAATGTCATCTGGACCACTGTAGGAACATTTTCCATCTTTGGCATCAGGGGCGGTGCTGAAAGACTCGTTGCTGAACAGGCACACGGTGTCTGAGCCAGTGGTGAAGCCAAACTTAATAGAGAGAATTTCGGTGTCGGATGTAGGTTTCTCAGCATTAGGCGTAGAGATGAACTCAATACTCGAACTCTTGGTGTTCTTCCCGGTGATTTTGAAAGAGAAATCTACATCCTTGGGTATCTCGGTTGGTGTGATGGTATACTCGAGCGTAGTCGAAGGAGGATCATCGATCTTTCTGAGCCAGCCATTGTCTCCTCTCATACTATCGACGAACTTCTCCCCCGGCGTCTTCTCTGGTTCCGGTCTGCCATACACCATGTAGAAAATCGAAACAACCAAGCCAATCACCATAAGTACTTGTCCAATGACAGGGATCAGGGCGCAAGTAGAGAACAGGCCAATGATTCCAACAATAACAGCCGCCGTCTCAATAGCAATTTGTGCGATCGCCAATCCTTTGCCAGTGCCGGAGAGATGATCCCATTGGTTGCACAGCTCCCAGATCAGGAACGCGACAACGACTACACTTATAGCGATGCCAAGCCAGCGTATGACCCTTGATGAAAGTGAGAGCCTTCTTCTCATTCTTCCAAACCACGTCGTCTCTCTTGATGCTTTTGCCTTTCCCACGTTGGCAACATCCTCGAGATCAGCGTAATAAACGTCGAATTCAAGCTCCGTACTGTTGCCCTTTCCAAGGGCATACGCGGGCAGCTTCCTGCCGCTTGTCTGGTTTATCACCTGGCACTGAGCCACCAGTTCCCTTGCATTCTTAGCTTCTGGTCGGAGGAGGAAAGGTGTGAGGATGTCGAAAACTCCCTTTGTTACGTCCGTCGTGACTCGTCCTATTTGCGCTGCGCTCATATCTTTGCCTCCCATGACAATATTATAGATACTGAATCCGAGGAGACTCATCTAAGTGCGAATTCGTTAGTCGCTAGTCCCACTCGGTAGTCTCCGGGAAATTGCAAGTTGACGTACCTTGAACGCTAACCCAAGGCCTTTCCATCCAGACTTTAAATTTACCTCCAAGAGGCTCTGCCCCTTCAGGTGGTCCCAGTTTCCAAACTTCACACGCCTCCACGAGCCCATTCCTATAATCATGGCTGATTTCAATCCCAAATCTGCCGAAACGAGGATGTGGACCATGTCAGCGTAGTTCTTGGCTACGAATTCTTTCCCGTTCTTTTCAAAAATGTCGCGATGTGCAGCCATGAAGGTGTCCAGCTCCTTTCTCAGCAGATCTCTCACTTCTTTGTCGATTCCTTCGTAATTCTCGTTCAGAATGGCGTCAATGAAGCTTTTGGTGATGTGCGGCAGCCAGTCCATCACTGCATCCTTGTTAACTCGCTGAGTCATGGCGAAACCGAGGAACCTGGCATATATCGCGTCTCGGAAACGCTCATGATAGTTTCCATCAGGATACAACACCCAAAGGATTGTGGTATATCTGTCTAGGATCCGGGGATTGCCTTCCATATCCTCCACGATATCGTCCATCTTGACGTTGAGAATTTGATCTAAATATGCTTGCGCCCACTTCTCCCCGCCATCATTGATGAATTTTTGCAGGACGGGGAAAAGTTGTTTCAAGGCTTCGAGGAGGCACAGACGGTTAAGCATCGAATTCTCTGGGCATCTAGCAAGACATTTTGGGCCTTGACCTTGCCAAAAGTACAGAATCTTCTTCTTCTCATCGTCTGTAAAGTTGGACCGCCATTCGCGAGTTTGCAGACTCTGGGCAATTTGAAGGCAGGTGTAGGCTGGGCCGAAGGTCTCCTTTATCCACTTGGATAGATTTGATGGGAGATTGTTGCCGAGATGGTCTGGCAACTGTCGAGTGTCCTTGTCCTTAGAAGAGAGCAATGAGGCGTGGCTCTGATCCATATGATAGAACATGATGTTCTGGAATATTTGATCGCTTCTTGTTTTTACCTATCATCGAAAGCAACTCATATTAGTATTCTGATCAGCACGCCACGCTTAAATACGCCCCTACGGAATTGCTTACCGTATCATCGTTGTATTTTGCGAAGATGGCATGAAGGTTCTGCAGTGCCAAATCGCTTTTGCCGACTGGGGGCTGGAATATAGGCTGCTTCTGTGGAGTTGTCTGACCACCAGTTGGCCCTCCAGTAGGTATTTCTCCTACGATCTGGCCTTGGCCTATTCTAATCGGCACTCTCTGTGAAGCAGAGCCCAGACGTGACATGATCAGGTGTCTGTTACATCAGTCAGTACCTAGGTCTTCATACGCAGCTGGACAATGCATACTTACCTTACGCCTTCAGCGCCCTCTCTTGAAGGATCTTGATTATACTCCCACAATGTTCCAGACACAATTTCACTCTTGTCGTCTGAAAAGTTCAACTCCAGCCTGGCAAACAGCAAAGGCAGTTTAGCTTCTTCTCCGAGCTCGTCTTTGAACGTTAGAGTTTTCGAAGGATCCTCGGCGTCCTTTGTGTCTTCCAAACTCTTCAAGTTCTCCAAGGTTGTTGGTGGAATGGTGACGGTGGCCTTTAGTCGCCCATTGTGCATCACGGTCGCCGTTTCATACAGTCGTGAGATCTTCAACGTCTCGTCGCTCTGCTTGCGGTTCCATAAATCTAAAATGTTGTCCAAGCTAGGGATCGCCATATCAGTGAACAAGATTCCCGGAGTTCCATCTGAGATCACTCGCTGGGTCGTCAGTTGTATAGGACCGAAGTCCATTTGTCTTTGAATTTGTACTTGGTCCTTTTGGAGGGGTGCTTCGTCGTAGACAACGTCATACTCCCGCGGCTTAACTTCGAATCGAATATCCACCGCGGGGGCAGAGGTTCTGGTGACTATCTCGGCGCACACTTCTGATACCTTGATCTCGTCGACTGTTGCTGTCTTTTCTTCTTCCATATCAAAAGACTTGAACATCGTCTCACCGTCTGAAACTTCTATGGGCCCGTCTATGTTATCTTCAAGGGGCTCAAAAGATGCTGCTTTGAAAAGCAGCTCCTGTTTTGTAACACCTACACTCAGAGGGTCCATCTCGAGCTCGCATTCAGAACCATAAGTCAGATACTGAAACACTGGAAGGTCCAACAAATCATCTCCGTCGTAGTCTGTACTGTAGCAAATCTGTCCAATGCCCGAATGATAACGTGGGTCTTGTATCGATAAGACTCCATGTTCAACCACATCCTGGCTGATAAAGCGAGACCATCTCACTTCGCTATTGGCGTTATCCACACGGCCATACTCGCATATGACTCCATTCACTAAAACAACTCCGTCGAACAAAGTTACAACAGGGAGTGCGTGCGGAAGCTGAGAATAGTCCACGGTAGATATCTCTTCTGGATTGAAGCATACCGAAGCATGCGCAAGACCAGCCAGCTTGTTTTCGGTGACATTGTACTTGCGCGCGGTCAAATTATTCTTTGCTGCGACGACTTCGCGTTGAACCATCTCGGATACGGTTGCTATTCCGAATCGTTCGAAGAGAGGATTCAGTTCTTTCAATGACTGTATAAGGCGTACTTGGTCATCCGGTGAAAATGTCGCAAGCGTGGAACAAATTCGTTTGAGTGTAATCTCTGGGTAGTTGACCATGACAAGGTAGTCATTGGCGTGGTAACTTCGCCGACCCTCGCGAAGATGGACCCCGTAGACCTCGGTGACCTCCGGCATCTGACACCAATTAATGTCCAGAATGGGAACTTGGTCGTACGTCCTCCCATCTTTTGCCAGGCGATATAGAACATGACCCGCTGAGAGTCGACCGACCTCTGCCCAGGGGTTTTCCTTCATGGCGAGCTCTGCATCGAGAGCTCGGAGGCCAGTAGTCGTGTGAAAGACGTGACCGGCGGTGAAGAACGGAGCTTCATCATCTATGCTGCATCAGTACCGTGCCATTGATTGAATGACGTAGACTCACTGAATCCGTATATGATAGGTGAGTCTACTGGGATGACAACTCTTTCGTCAGACACAAGACCCCACTCGTCGTTTGCTCCATTAGTCAATACCCAGTCGTTCTCTTCAAGGCTCTCGATAGGCTTGTTTCCAGATTTTGTAATGATCTTAGTTCCAGCGATAAAACATGTGCCTGATCCATTATTTGAAGGGGGTTGATGTTTGTACTGGGTCAATGGCCCCGGCCTCTGCACAATAAAATCGGCGGATGCGCCTGCGAAATGTCAGCCTCCAGCGGCATCTGACTTAATACAACTACTACTCACAATTCTTCAAGTAGTGGATGATAGGCATTGCCTGTACGCTCAACGGTAGAAAGTGTAGCAAGGGGTCTACCGCCAGATCTTGCCAAGTTATCATGCTTTGTGGGACTGTGTCGACACTGCGAGCAAGGTTCTCTGCTTCTTCTGAAACAATCTGTTGCTGTTTCGCCCAGAGAACTGTGAGGTCATGGGTATGGGATTGCCATCCCTCTGCGCCACCAAGATCCTGGATCTGCCTGAGGATTTCTTCCGCTTTCGTACCAGACTCGGGGTGAAAAGGCATATTTTGTAAGAGACCTAATACCTCTTCGCCCACAGGTGGTCGAAACGCTTCATTGTCGAAAATGCCATATGACACAGGAAGAGCTCTCAAAGCACCAAGTGCGACGCGGCCTGCCAAGGGTGATCCACTAGCTTGTTGAATGCATTTCAAGGCAATATCGCCCACGGGGCTTTTCCATATGTCGCTGCTTGATAGGATTTGTGGTCGTTCCGGTTGGTTGAAATACTGTACAAGGAACAAAGATGCTTCTATCCAGGTGGCTTCACCAAGACCCATGTGCTCGGTCATATCTTCGATTGAGTCTTCACTGGAAAGGGATTCAATAAAAGCCTCGGGAAAGCCGTCGTAGCGGACAAGACTACGAAGCGGTGGCATTTTGCATTTCTCCAGATGCTCACTGACGTGATCGGCATATAAAAGGAAAGTCACCCGTGTCAGAGCATCTCGCCGGTATTTTTCAGCCTCGCCCTTTAAGACGTTAGCATAACGAAGAAAGATTATAGCCTCCTTTGGTAAGCGATGATCAACTGACCAGAGAAACACACTGTCTGATACCATTTGGATCATATCGAATTTCGGCAATGCCGATGGCCCTAGTGGCGTCTACCAGAGATTGTACAGCTTGGATGCCTGTCAAAGTCTCCAGATTGCTTGTTTTGGAACCAAGAAGGGCTGATGAAGCTTTGGATGATCTATCAATATTAAAAGAGAATCGATCAGGCTGGTCGGTGATTCGTAAGAAGGCCTTGTTTGTATCAAAGAGCGTAAGAGTTCGGAGCGCCGTGTCCAGACCTTTGACGGTTACATCAGGTAGGCCATCATGCCGAAACGGCTTGGTGGACAACGAAGAACTCATCGTAACGTGCGGTAGAGCGATGAATAGACAAAATCGTCAAGATCATGTAGTAAATTTCTCTGAATTAAAAAAAGCCTCGCGATGTACAGACCGAGGCATATGTGCTACCGGTTCAAGACCTTTCTAATTATCACCAGCCTGTTAGCGTGCGCTGATAAGCGCCGAGGCCTAGCCAGAGGAGGTCTAGACATTTGTAAAGTTGGGACTATGCATAGCAGAAAAAGATCACTTTGGGATAATTTGGGTTAGATTGCGGGGATCCTGCAGGATCTAGATTACTCTCTACATATTGAAAAGGATTGTGACTGGTAGCTGGAAGTCAGAGTTCAAACTATTGCCAATAGAGCTGAAAACATACCTGGCCTAGTTAGGATCTGGTCTTGACAAGTCCAACAGACTAACTATTTCTATATAAATGCCATATCGACAGAACCATATGAGTTGTGGCTTTTGGCTGCGGCGTTTTTGGTAAAGCCGGCTTAGGGCCAGATTCCCGTATACAAATACTTCGATGAGAAACCATACTTTCTACCAGATGCTTAGAAGTACTCCTACTAAATCAGCATGAAAAATTAGACCTCTCATAAACTCGAGCTAGATTGAAAAGCAGCTTTGTTCATAAACTTCCTAGATTATTTTCGAGGTCATTGGCACCTTTGCAGCCACAGCTAGGAATTCTTTAACAATCAGCACCTGTGAATCCTTGATCCTTAATTATGTTTTTGAGAGTCATATCTTGGGTTGAGAGACCTGGCATCCGGTGCTTGCACCGCGCATCTTATCTTGAGAATCCTTTATAGTTGGAGTATCCACTTCTATCAATATCCTCAGTGACTCTTGCAACTACCTTTGTAGTTGATTGCTGGCCTGAGGGTTAAACTTTAAGCTCACTGACTCTTGTCATCTCCAACAATCCTACCTCCATCGACGACGACAATCGACCCAGTAGCAAAAGTACACTTCATCAAATAAACATAAGCCTCAGCTAACTCGTCTGCAGTCCCAAGCCTGCCTACAACCGAATCCTTCTCCATAGCAGGAAAGATAACATCCCTAACGTCTTGCGGAAACCCATCAAAAAGAGCCGTATGCACAAACCCCGGCGTGACACAATTAACGCGAACCGGCTTAAGATCAATACACAAAGCACGCGTCATCGGCTCAATTCCACCAGCTGCTGCTTTGAGAAGAGACCAACCCGCTCCAGCAGGACGAGAGTCGGTAGTTGTTCCCGTGATGGTGAATGAGCTGCGGTTCGTTTGGTTGATATAACTCGAGAGATGCTTTGCGACAAAAAGAGCGCCCATAACGCGGACCATGCCGATTTTAGAGATGACACTGACAGTCGCTGAGTCTAGGCTTGGCGAAGGATTGAAGTCTCCAGCCGTGAAGACGACATGGTTGAGTTTTCCGTCTTGAGAAGCAGACTCGAGTAGCTCTTTGACGTTGGCCTCGATTGTTTCCGGTTTGGCGAGGTTGCAGACTTTGCCAGAGATCTTCCTAACTGGAAGGTGAGTGTTTTGTATGTGACTTTCGAGACGTTCGATAGCAGCATCGATTTTGGATTGGTTAGAGCTGCTGATAACGACATTTGCGCCGTGTTCGAGGGCTGCTTCGGCAACGGCGAAGCCAATGCCGGTTGAGCCACCGATCACCAGGACACGTTGGTTATCGAGCTTTTTGGCGTATTTGGCAGACATATTGAAAGGATTTGAGTGGTTTGATTTACTGGTTGTTCCTTGACATCATCAGAGCACGTCTACGCGGGTCTTTTATAGGGATCTCGAGTTTATGTTCCCATCATCATCAAAAGTCCGCTTCTCCGTAGGATGCAACGCCTTGTCTAGCTTTTAGACTCCTTTTCCTTCAAGAGACGCGAAAATGATGTGTTTGAATACGTGAATTCTCAGATGTTCAGGGTATGCGAGATGGGAGGTTGCGCTCGTCGCGAAATGATTCGTCGGGCCAAGTCCGCTGTTCGGCCTTCGGTCTCCGCAATACCCCGAGTTTTGAATCTTGACGCGTTTTGACGCGTTAAATGCCAGAAGACGATGGCAGTCCTTACACTGAACATTTCAATAAGGGCAACCTGAAAGATAAGATATCGTGCCTTCAAGAATTCTAGGGTCTGTATCGGAATCTGGAAGAGTCTTTGCCCAGAAGCCAATTCATGTGAACAGGAGCACCAAGGTTTGTCAAGTGTTGTCAGAGGCAAATGTCGACCTACGAATAACAAATACTGAATGATTGACATAACAGCACCAGACTTCATCACAATGGCCTGAACTTTAGTCTGATGAAGTCTTGATGACTCCACGTTTGTGGTGTTTATTCTGCACTTGAAGCAATAATTATTAACTTCAGGGTAACTAGATAAATTTATGCTTAAATTGCTACCTGCACTACGAGGTTTCTACCATTACACAACGGATGATTTATGCAACCAGCAATCACTACGGTGATTTGAACGGCGTCATTATGCTTTACTAAGGTTGATAAGCGCATCTAGCTGTTTAGATACGGGCTGCAGACCAAGCCCTGTGAATACCACTCATAGCAAGTTTCATTTTGATCAATAGTCTATTCCTCATAGATCAAGCCCGATGAGACGACGGCGATGACAGTTTTACTGTGGCTGTTATTGAGTAATAAGCAAACGGTAGATCACGATAACCAGGCTGACTGTTTATCATTGTAGATCCCAGCTCCGCTTACCAGCTATGGATGGGTCTGATGACATAAAGCCAAATGACGATCACCATATTATTTTCTTCTTCCATGCATGTCTGACATGTACGACACTCCCCATCACATCGATCGTTTACATGAAACGGACGCTAATCTAAACTCTATCGAATATGCCAACTGTCACCTCCCTCGCCCCCATCTCGCCCAAGCAGCATGAGATTCCACATACGGCAGCTCAGGCTCATACTTGATCTCAACAGTTTCCCAGGGCTTCACAGTCTTTCCTTCTTGATAATCACCACCAGCAGGTCTCCACATCTGTCTAAATGTCATTGGACCTAATTCCTCTTTGACTTTATGCCATTCTTCACCAGGGTTCTCTTTCGTAGGCTGTATGGTGTTGACGTTGACGACTGTGAAGCCATGCTTCTCATAAACAGGTACGCCCTGCTCTGTCGCATCAAGCCACAGCTCAACACCCATCTCATCAGCCTTCTGCTTACTCCAGTTCATAATAACATTCGCCACGCCTTGGCGACGATGGTCTGGATGTGTAAAGACGATATTGACGTCTAAATCGGTGTTTAGTCTCATTCCTCGCAATTCTCTGAATAAGAAACTTACAGATTTGAGGTCTAGCCCCCATCCGCGCTCTAGGTGCATTGAATTGTTTCAGAGCTTGTGTGATAAACTCTCGTCTCTCACCTTCCGGCTGCCAATAAGCGTAGGAATGATCCTCATCTGTATCGAACGGATTCTCGTAACAAATCTTCCATAAACAACCGCCTACGATTTTGCCATCATCGTTGACGACTTTTGCCCAGTAGCTTGCTGGGTCTTCATTGTGCCATTTGAGCTGAAGCGCTACTGACTCTTTGAGGGACTCTGCGTGCGTTGAAGCGTTGAGAGGACAAAACATGCGAAAGAATGGTTGGAGGGGATTTTCGTAAGATGCCCATTGACATGCGATGAGCTCTTCGAAATCGGTGGCAGTGTCTACCTCGATGAGTTTGAAGGTCATCTTGACGTTGTATTGGGTATGTGCCACGACGTTTGGGATGGTAGCACAGAAGGATAAATCAACTGAATGAAGTCGCATTCAGTGGCAGAGGGGCCATAGCTCAGTGGCAGAGAGGCCATAGCTCAGTGGCAGAGAGGCCATAGCTCAGTGGCAGAGAGGCCATAGCTCAGTGGCAGAGTGGCCATAGCTCAGTGGCAGAGTGACCATAGCTCAGTGGCAGAGTGGCCATAGCGCAGTGGCAGAGTGGCCATAGCTCAGTGGCAGAGAGGCCATAGCTCAGTGGCAGAGTGGCCATAGCTCAGTGGCAGAGTGACCATAGCTCAGTGGCAGAGTGGCCATAGCGCAGTGGCAGAGTGGCCATAGCTCAGTGGCAGAGAGGCTATAGCCCAGTGGCAGAGAGGCCATAGCAAACAACCAACCCAATCTAATCAGAGCATCCATTTACCGGGTGTGGAGCCTACAGTGGAAATAAGCAATACCAGTCAACCCATCAAAACTCGCAATCCAAATCCCTCCTCTCTACTCGTACCATCAAAAAACGAGCAGTGGGAAGCTCGATGTCTTTTTCGGTTGACAATAAAACCACTCAGCGGAGAGTGCTTGCATTTCCGAGGCACCCACGGGAAAACGCTTGGTCAAAAAGCTCAGATACCCCATGCCCACAGCGATCTTTTCCTCTTTAGCAGCAAGACACTGTAGCAAGTTCACCATGCAGGCGGAAATCTCTGACGAGCAGTGCATTATTCCATTAAGCGAATTCGAACCAGAATCCTTTTTTCTCTTCTTCCTCCGGATGATCCGCCCGAAAAAAAGGTCTAAACAAAGTTTGGAAGGTCGTTTTGCTAATTGTAACCCGCGGATCGATCTCCGTTCGGATAGTAGACCCATTGGGCTTAACGCGCGGACCCAGATTTAGGGGTTTAGAAGCACGGACTGGTTTGGTGACCATAAAGAGAGCTCCTCTTCACATGAAGACCTAGACTAACAGGGGGGTGTAACGTAGCTCTAGTCTGAGGCTCCCTACCAATCGATGTAAAGAACCTCAGCCGTGTTGATGATTTGTGCCACGATTGCACAGTATTTCAAGTATTACGACCTGCAATATTCTGCAAAATTATGTGCAGATAAACTCCAACCGGTGGAATTTCACTGGGAGGCCGGCTGTTTCGGATTGGTCATTCTTGCTGAGCCGCTCAACTGCATAATTCTCCTCTACGCGATATCAAGCATCATTGGCGCCTTTTCATATCAATAGGACCATGGCATCATAGCGTAGAATACAGGGGGAAGGGCCCCATGTTGAAGAATTGCTTTTTTTTGCAGACATGGCCTCACTGGTAGTTCCAGGCTCGTCTCAAGAGGCTGGAGATTCCTACGTAATTGTGACAGAGATTCATTCCTACCATTTATTGGTCTTCATGTCCCGTTTCACGGAAAAGGTTCCAAACTGCTTTGGGGTGTCAATAACCGTTATAATCACCGTTTACGGGATATGCCCAATACCAGTTTCCTGCCGCGCCTGTACCTGTACCTGTACCTGTACCTGTACCTGTACCTGTACCTGTACCTGTGAGATTTCTTCGCGCCATGATTCTGAAGTACCATAACCGTGCCTTAGCTGACGTTTCCCTTCCCTTAATCTACGCTCCACTGTCAGCCGTGTCTTAGATTTAACAGTGATGCCCTTTTTGGTCTCTGAATTCATCGTTGTTTGACTTTTTATACCGTGATCTCTCTTTTTGTTTTGTAATATCTTTCCGGTCGTTTTTGCGCAGCAATTGCTGCATTCATCGGCCAACATGAGTTCGAACCAACGAATCATCACCGACAATAACAAGTCGCCGCTTATTCAGGTCTTGTCGTTGATGTTTCTCGTCATTGCGATATTATCATGTCTTGTTAGGACTGGCACCAAGCTTTACATGATCAAGAGATTGATGGCCGACGACATTCTCATCATTGTCGCAACTGTAAGACACATCTCATCCCATCTCATCTAATCTTATATATTTATGCTTATGCGCATAGGTTCTTGCGGCATCTCAGACTGCGATTGTCTTTAATGCGTGCGAGCATGGACTTGGCCAACATTTCGAGGTTCTCAGCTCCAGCGACCGAGACACCTTCTTCAAGGTAACACCCGACAGACATCCCCGCGACAACAAGCAAACAAACAACTAATACACCCTCGTACAGAGCCAATATGCGACAAACACGATGCTCATCGCCTCACTTCTTTGCTGCAAGTTATCGGGTACAATGAGTCTACGAATCATGGCGCAGAAGAGCCAAAAATGGATCATCATCGCTTGCGAAGCTGTCGTCGGCGTCTGGGGTATCACGGCGCTCTTCGTCAATTTCTTCCAATGTCAACCACCGACACCGTGGATGTACGGCGATAACGATAAATGCATCAATCTCAAAGCATTTTGGACATATTACTCTACCGCCAACATCATCACCGACATCATCATCGTCATCATTATGGTAGAGAACGTGGTCAAGATCCAAACATCGTGGTCAAAAAAGATCCTCGTCATGAGCGTTTTCGGCAGCAGAATGTTGTACGTGCTGCCTGGTTTTGTTTAATTTTGTTATCCGCGCCGTGGCTAATAACCTCTTAATAGTGTAACGCCGGCAATCGCAGCGCAAATCCACTACTCCAACAAGGCATTCGACTCTGCCGATCACTCGTTTAGCATCTGGCCCGCCTCCATCGCCATCCAGCTAGTGCAGTGCCTCGCCATCCTTACCGTATGCCTGCCCAACTTCAAGCCCTTCCTCGACAGCCTTGAGTCCGGGCAGATCCGGGTCGACGATCTTCGACGACAGGGCAAGTCGAGCAGCAGCGGGTACCCTACAAACAGGCCCGGCTACGCGGGGTACAAGTCAAAGTCAGGGCAGAGCAGCAGATCGCGGGCTCTGGATCATGCGTCCAAGACACAGCACAGTGAAATTCACGAGATGGAGGACTTTGCTAAGAAGCCGAAACATGACCACGAGAGGAGCTGGGATGGGCAGAGTCGCTCGAGCCACTCAAGCCAAAAGATCTTGATCCATCAGACGTGGCAGGTAGACATAGAGACCACGCATGATGCACCAGCCTGACAAACATGAGGCAAGGTAATTTCTTTTTCTCGGTCATATTTGTTTTCTCGGTTATTCATCCCTCCGAGGTTTTGGTTACAGCGCAGCAACGTTTTATGCAAGTGTACCAATTTAGAGTAAAAATCATTCGCTGTTTTAAATACAGAACGTTTTGTATCAGGAGCTGCAAGCACTCTGAGAAAAAGTAAGATGAAATGTTTGTCAGGCGTGCATGAATTTCCTCTGACCAACAGCATAAAAAATAACGTAGGACCAATACTGTGCCAAAAAAAAGAAAGGGTGAAGAGAAAACATTTTTCTGACATACAGGGGCTCAGTGGTTCGCTCGGTTGCATATGATTATGATACATCACCATGACGAATAGAGCAGGTCAGCCATACAGCACGTAACAGTATGGACCCTTGCACCCAGGCACCTGGAAAGAGGAAAATAAGCCGGACCTGATCTATCAGATCTGGTGGCTCGAGAGTTTGAGCACGCCCGGACCCCTTTCCGCTGTCGAGAACTCATATCGTCGTATGTGGCGTTTATTCAGGTCTGCCCGTGCGCTTATAACGAGCTACTAATCAATAGAACTCAAGCCAATAAACCTCACCGTTCGGAACGTCTGTAGTCTGAAAATGGTCAAACGGAGGGGCGACGATCTTATTTGCGGGGAGACACGGAAAAAAAGAAATGTTCAATTTATGCTGACAGTTTGTGTCGCAAATTACTCCCCGTCAGACGACTGTCCATTTGGCTCGTTGATTGCTGTCCCCTGTAATGCCGCTAAATTACTGAAGAGACATGGGGTCCCTGGCCCTACAAAAAGTCCGGTGGGAGGGGACCCTTGTTAGTGGGCTTTCCGGGGGCATCGGTGCATTCTGCCGGATCAGCAACAGGAGGGGCGAGGATGTCCGGTATGGTACGGTACGGTACGGGACAGATAGCGGAGCAACGCAAAGCAACGCCGCTGTGGAGGTAGACTCATACTAAGGCGATTAAGTTAATCTGTTACATATCATACCCAGTCTTATTCCCAGCCTCGGTTGGTGGCGGCCGTCCCCAATGCGACTCTACCGCAGTCGTGACCTTTCCCAGGGGTGCAACCAACATTCATGTACCTTTTTCCCCTTCCTTCTCTTCCTGCAGTCCCTTTTAACTTTTTGTTCTTCTCTCCTCAATCCTTCTCTTCTCGAATTTTCTCCCGTAGTTATTCCCGATTCATTTTGTACAACATCATGGAGAGCGTTAACAAACCCAGCTTTGAGATGGGCAACAATGCCACCGTCAAGGCAGCAGGCGATGTCAATGTCTCGGCAAAGGCTGAGCCAGATTCTGGACGCAGCTCGACGAGCAATTATCATGATAAGTATCAGTTGGAGCGGATGGGAAAGAAGCAGGTGCTTCGGGTACGTTACATCGTCCCTCACTGAGGTAAATTCACTAATAGTGTTGTCTTTCACAGCGCACCTTTGGGTCCATGACGATTCTGGGATTTAGCTGTACCATTCTCATCACCTGGGAAGCTATCACTGTTCTCTTCGCCCAGGGTCTCAACAATGGTGGTACAGCCGGTGTCATCTACAGCTTCCTTGTCGTTTGGGTCGGTAACTTTAGTGTCTTTGCTACCCTGTGCGAGCTGGTCTCGATGGCACCTACATCCGGAGGACAATATCACTGGCAAGTCACATCATCTCCATCTCTCAGACTCCAACTAATCTTGTGTCCAGGGTCGCTATGATGGCGCCGCGGTCGTGTTCCAAATTCCTCAGTCACCTTACAGGCATGCTCACGGTCGGCGGATGGCAAGGCTCTGTATCATCCAGCGCCCTGCTCACGGGAAACATGATCTTGGGAATGGCGACTCTGAATTATCCCGACTTCCAGCCCGAGCTTTGGCAGGGGACATTGCTGTTCTGGGCCATCTTTGGGTTTGCCGTCTTCATCAACACGCTCGTCAGTTCGGTGCTGCCCAAGTTTGAGGGATTGATCTTGATCCTTCACATTCTGGGTTTCTTTGCCATTCTGATCCCGCTTGTTACCCTTGGACCTCATGCTTCTGCGTCGGAAGTCTTTGGCACCTTTGTTAACAACGGTGGATGGTCGACGAATGGCATCTCGTTCATGGTTGGTATGATGGGTAATGCGTTTTCCTTCGTCGGCACTGACGCTGCTTTCCACGTACGTCTTGACTTATCACCTTCATGAACTTTCACTGACAGCTTCTAGATGTCCGAAGAAACCGTCAACCCCTCCGTCGTCGTCCCCACCTCCATCCTTCTCAGTCTCTGCATCAACGGCGCTTGCGGTTTCGCCATGGTCATTGCCATGGTGTTCTGCATGGGCAACCTCGACGATGCGATGGCTTCAGGCCCTGGAATGCTCGGCTTCCCCTACATGTACATCTTCAAGCAAGCGACAAACTCAAGAGCCGGCGCGACCGTTATGTCCGCCATTATTGTTCTTCTTGCTGCTTGCGCCACTGTCGGTATGCTTGCATCGACCTCTCGTGTTTTCTGGTCTTTTGCCCGTGACCGAGGTCTTCCTGGCTGGCGCACTCTGTCAAAGGTCAGCGACCGAACCACTGTCCCCTTTTACTCAGTCTTATGCACTGCCGTCATTTCAATCCTCCTGTCACTCATCAACATTGGATCGCCTGTTGCGTTCCAAAACGTCACTTCTCTTTCTATTTCTTGCCTCTATTCTTCATATCTTATCGCCGCGGGTCTTCTTCTCTACCGTCGCCTCACCAAAGGCTTCGCGCTGCCCGGCACTTCAGATCTCCCAGCTCTGGCCAACACCACCGGCGCTGAGCTTGTCTGGGGTCCTTTCCATCTCAAGGGTGCCTTTGGAATTGCCAACAACATCTTCGCCATGTGCTACCTCATTGTTGTTGGCTTCTTCAGCTTCTGGCCTCCCATGGTGGATCCTACCGTGGATATGATGAACTACAGTGTCGTGGTCACTGGGGGCCTCGTCATTTTCAGTGTCATTTACTACTTCGCCTGGGCGCGAAAGGAGTATAACGGACCTGTTGTCGAGAACTAGATTGATGGTTTTGTGATCAATGGCGCGGCATAAAAATTTGTTTCAGTTGGCGATGCATAATAAAATGTTTTTCTTTTTCAAGAGATTGTATAGACTCTTTATATATCCCACTTGGATATTGAGATAGGATATGACAATAATATAGCTATCTCAAAACTCTGTAGCTTTCGCTGTGTCATTCATTCTGTCATAAGTGGATGGACTTGATCGAAACCTCAAATAACTTGATGCTGCCTGTTGATCATGCGGTCTTCTTGGCATTCTTTCGTCGCGATTGCCACGTCGCATACACATCTTCAGGCGTGTATTTCCGTTGAACCGGCTGTAACCCCAAAGTCCATCCAGCCCACGAAGCAACAAGTAGAATGAGGTGCGAGACCACTATATCGATGTTCTGGAACAGGCTCCTCAATCTATTATCTGATACTCGCGAAAGGTTGGGCGCGTTCAGGAATACAGGAATATTGTCCAAGGACCGAAAAATAATGAACAGGTTCAGAGGAATCCAAATATCAAAGAACAGCCCTTGCAACCTTGATGGCATCCTGGATATCACCGAGGTCTCATCACTCAACATGTTGGGGCTATTGAGAATTACGCCATTGAGATTCCAAAAGAAGATGGCTTTATCGTTATCATCCGGATCTGTCCTCTCAATCACGACGACCTCTTCGCCCTCTGGTGCGGCTCGTTGCCATTCATGCCACGCGTAGCGCGGCACTTTGATCTCAAGCTGATTCCCATCGGTTGCGCTGATGATTTGTCGCGAATCTCCCAGACGGACTCGAATTTTTCCTTTCACCACCTTCAAGTACTCGTCGTGAGTTTCATGCCAATGAATACCGCTTGACCAGGTTGAAGATTTGGGAAGCGTAATGCGCACTTGTCCGACGGTTGACATGTCATAGATGACGCCGTTGGGAAGCGGGCGCTCAATAGCGCTGGGGATCTTCTGATCGCTCATCTCGACGTCCCGGGCGATAAGATTCTCACAAACAACTCAAGTTCCAAATGTTCAAAATCTTATTAATGCTGCCCCTCATTTGAGATAGCAACTGAATGACATAAGCTGCCGCCGGAGTGGGCAGGTCACAAGCGTAAGCAGTCAGAATCCTTCATGTTGGAGGGAGAGACAATTGACTTATTTGACCTCTCGACGATGCAATGAGATAACATAAAAATAGCTTTCCCGATATTTAATTGAGCACAGAGCCCTCAGTCAACGGGTTGCCAATCTTGAGACGGAACCTTGCCAACGTCTTCAGTGAAAGTAACTGGCTCCCTTCGAGTACGGTTCACCTTCAGATCGAAAACATCTAAGCGCTGATATCCTCCAACAACATCATGATACTGCTTTCCCTCAATACAGTCCTCAATATCAATATCAGCATAAAGAATCCCTTCATCATGCTGCAGAAAGTCGGTGGCTACAGCCTCCCCGGTCTGATCGTCGATAGTGAATCCCTTCAAAGGAGCCCCAGTTGGATCAAGAAACCGTGTCGCACCACGCTGAGACTGCTGCAGCACCTGAGTTAAGTCGGATGAACCCCCAGAGACTGCTTGAATGGCATCTTCTCCCAGGACACCCGAACACAGGACACCGAAACACTTGGCTTCGAAGCAATGAGCAGCCGCTCTTGTTCTGTTTGCGGTAACGTTATCGTAGTTGGGCTTGTCTGGGGTCCCCTCAGAAGATCCCGAAGCTTCACCTTGGGGAGCAACTCGGGTTGGCCAGATCGGCGGCCAAGTTGAAATGTGAATGTTCTCCCCTTGAGCCATAAGGCTATACCGAGCCAAAGGATTGGTATTCTCTCCACAGATCAAGTTTCCAATCTTTCCGTACGGTGTATCTGCAACGCGCAGCCCGTTTCCATCACCAGGTGCCCAAGTAAGCTTCTCGAAGAACGTAGGCATTAATTTTCGATGGTGAATCAGAACCTCTCCCGAATTTGAGATGAAGATATTGGAGTTGTATAAAGCCGCGCTGCTGAAGCGAGCTTTTTCAGAAAAGCCTAGGCTAACCATGATATTTGCCTCTTTTGCAGTGTTTCGAATGGCGTGTATCTCATCGCCATCGGCAAAGATCGACTCATGCGCCATTTGCTTGAAAAGGTCATGGTTCTCGGTGGGAGCCCGTATTGAACTCCATGTTGGAAACGCTGAGATGTATGCTTCTGGGAACACGACTAAGTTGGCCTTGTTCTGTGCAGCCTGTTTGATTAAACCAATTGCTTTTGAAGTTGTGCCCTTGGCGGAGAGGAAGACAGGAGAAACATGGCATGCGGCAACTCGGATGATAGCCATTGCTCGTATCAGAAGTCTGTGTTAGCGAATTACGGAAATTAATTCTGTTGATTTATGTCAAAAGTCTTCAATGTTCAACTAACAATTGATGAACTCTGTGTAGTCACTGAGAACACTCCAGATGCTTTAAAGGCGGAGGAGCGGCAATATCGGGTATCACGGGATCATGCAATCAATCAGTTTCGGGACTTCTTTTACGCGCCGTTAATCGTCATGTTTCCTCTTGCCTCGACCTATTTACTTGATAACAGAACCAGGACGTAACTCGACTGTTTTAAATCATCTTCGGTTAGTACAATAAATGTACCGACGAAGCACGGTAGGCCTGCCTACCTGGCCTCGTAGAGGGCTCACGCTTATTTAACCGCCTTTACTTTCTTGACCTTGATGCAAACAGGCACCAAGGCATATTTCGAGTCTAAGCCACAGCTCAATCCCGAGCTTGCGATCAACGCGCATTCGACTGTTAATGCATGATACGATGGCTGATACGGTGGCATATTCCTTTCTACTTTTGGCCGCGCGCTCATTACGTTGGGCTTTCTTTGAACAGTTTGTATGCCTAATCGTCAACCCAATGGATTACTTATGTTCGTTGATGCACCAATGAGAAGACTTCCTTTGTGAGCCGTTTTCAACCTATTGACCAATGACGGTTTACAATGATGTTGTTGGTCCAGCTGCGCCATCCGCCTGATATCGAGGCTAGGCTGTATATAACGGAAACCTATCTGACCTTAGAGCCTTGTCGTAATAATAAACTTTTGATATACTCACAAATCCTCATACTTGGCCACAAATAAACACTTCTTCCAACTCGCTTTGACTACTTTTAATCGTCCATTCTTACTCTCTCCGTCATCGGGACTCTTCAACATGCCGCAGCTGTTCGAGCCTAAAGCTGGTCAAGAGACAAAATTCGCGTTTCATAAGACTCCAACCTATCTTTTCCGTCTCTACGATACGAAATCATCCGGCTTCACAAACACCGACTATGTTAAATCTCCAGCTGCCTCCAAAGGTTCGAGAGAAGAGCTTGAACTGGATCCTTCTTGCGGTACCGACCTCCTACAACTCCCCCCCAGAGAGGCCGGTATCAGACTAGGCTACCATTTGTGGAAATGCAAAGATCGGGAACATAACCCGTGCAATCTAATGTCTTGGTCAAGCTCTCTCCTTTTTCTCCTCCAGTACGGCTTATATCGCAACACTCCAAGATCCAAAATAAATTCAGAGCTGTCAGCGATCAGCTTAATCATGATTGACACTCGAGACTTCCCAGACCAGACCTTTCTTCGGGATATCGATGCTATAGACTGTTTTTATCCGTACAGTCGGCATCTAAGACAATTGAGGATTTGGCGAACGGACGACCTTTACTTTGGAGAATACCTCAGTCAGGGAAGCCTTGATACTCGAGGCAAGTGCGTGCAAATGACAATGCAGCAGCTTATTGATGGGGGACTGTTCACGGTGATATGTCCTGCATTGGACAAGCCCAATAATAATTGGGCATCCTGGGCCCGGACTGTTTGCAATCTCCGGGACGGTATCAGGAATAGCCAAGTCGTTGATCAAAAGCAAATTAGATCTGCGATCTTCATGGCTAAGGATTGCGTAGGGGATCGATTTCTTGTACCCTTTGCATTGATGTTACTAGGACTGCGAAGCCAACAGACGGATGATGAGAAGATCGCAAATGCGTTCCGAGCCATGTTTACCAGTGAGTTCATTAATCATGTTCCAGATCTTAACTTATATGTCGCGCAGATGAGGAGCTCACCTTGGGGGAAGTTAATTATGACTCGGAGGCAAAACGGATTGTAGATGGGTCAGCATGTATGGAAGAACTGAAGCGATTTCAAGAATTGATGGAAATTATAAGTATTCCATCGAAAGAAACCATGAAGGAATCAAGGCCAGGGGATCCTATTGCAACAATCTCGGAGCCCTTGCGGAGACTTTCGACCAACGAGTCGAGAAATGCGACTTTCAGCACTCACCGCAGGGTTGCCAAGAAGTCATAGCAAGTTCGATACCAGATTTATGCAGTTTAAGTCTTTCATTCTGCTACTGGGAATTCCCCCAACCAAAGTTTGAGCCTTCCTATCCTCATGCGAGTAATATATATATATATATTTACACCACATTGCACCTCTAAAAGAGAAATCTTCATTCTGCCAGCTATGCCGCCGGTGCTTCAGTCGCAGTAGTAGTGGCAGCAATAGTGGAGCTCGTGTCTATCTTCCTGTGGTGAGGGACGATGAAGGCCATGCCGGCTTCACAGGTATATACGGGGCTGAAAGTTGAGGTAAAACGTCAACTTAAATCATATATGATACCGCAACTAGCATAGTCTTCCATGCAGCACCTTTATGAGACATGTTAAGTGTCTATTAGCTTCATCTGATGAGTGGCGATAGCAGATTACATGATATTGATATACCTATTTTGGAGTTGTTAGTGAGGCACAGATTTGAGGGCGTTTCTTGGCGTTTCTTAATCCAAATATTTATGCATTAAATGCGAGCCTTACAGACCGAGGTAGCCAATGGAAGTAGTGGGATAATAATACACAGCCTGGATAGCTTACAGGCTATGATTTAGGTCTGTCGATCACTTTTCAATTGGTCGCGAATACTAGCGCTTACTCTTGTTTCAGCCTATCCTCATACTTTATAATGTTTCTTTCCCTTCGTAGGACCATTATTTCGTTTCCATTCACTCTTTTCTCTATGTCTAGAGAGTGTCGAGCCCTTGGGAGTTGCCTTCCATTGTGAACATCGTGCGGACATCTGAGCTGCGTTATGGCTACCTTTCTGCTTCTAGCGGCCGCCTTGCTTGTCATAGGATGGTTTGGATGGCAAGGAAATACGAAAAACAACAGCTTTTACCAAGCGTTACCATGCGTTGGTGTTCGAAAGGGTGAATGGCTTGCATGGACCAGAGCACAACTGCGCAGCTTTTCAAAAACAGAAGAATGGATGAAGGAAGGATATGAGAAGGTAAGTAACGCATTATATGGAGACATGGACCAACTGACCTCTGCCCAAGTACTCACGACACAATCAACCCTTCATCATTCCTTCATTCCGAAAAGGCAAAGTCCTTATTCTTCCTCCTGCCCAACTGAAAGCCATCTACAACAAACGCGAAGATGAGCTGCTAGCCCACGATCCAGCCTCAGAAGCTTTATCGTTTGAATGGACGATCCGCGATCGAGAGGTTTACCCGAGCAATTATACCGTCGATGTGATTCGAAAATGGATCACCAAGAGATTCGACGAGTTTGCAGCTGATTTGCACGAGGAACTATGCCTTGCAGTGGATGAGCAGTTCGGCATGAGCCAAGAGTGGAGAGAGGTAAAGCTCTGGCCAGCTGTCCAGAGGATATTCACTCGGGGCTTGAACAGAGTTCTTGTGGGCTTTCCATTATGTGAGATATCCTTCAACGTCGAAAGACCAGCTACTGACGTTAAGAAACCCAGGTAGAGACGAAGCGTTCCTCGAGACTATGCGGCGGTTTGCTATCGACATGCCATTCCAAGGTTTATTCATCACATTGGTTCCGAAAGTCCTCAAGCCAGTCTTTGCTCCGTTGATATCATGGAATGCTAGACGGGACACTGAGGCGGGCATCAGGATCTGTACTCCGATTATACAAGATTATCTGAACGCTAATCGGAATCCTACACAAGAGAAGCCGGTATGTTCCTCGTTTTCGGACTTGGACTGCAGCTTAAATTCATCTAGGTAAACATCCTCCAATGGATCATAGAAGCCAGCGCCACTACTGGCGATCCGTCTCAACTAGATGCTCGCCGCATAGGCCATCGAATGATGATCCTCAACTTCAACCTTGTGCAAGGCGGTTCAATTCCGTTCAGTACCGTTCTCAGCGATATTTGCAACGGCAAACACGCTGCCTCGACCTTTTCGCAACTCCGCGACGAAGCCACATCGGTTCTGGCTTCTACTAAGACCTGGGATCGCACCACTATCTCCAAGCTCGTTCTCGCCGACTCAGCAATTCGCGAGTCAATGCGCTGGTCCGATTTCGGCCTCTTTGCCCTCCCACGCCGCGTCAATTCTCCCGGTATTACTCTCGATAATGGTATTCATGTTCCGCCCGGTGTTCACATTGAAGTCCCGATGCATAGTATACACATGGACGATAGCTTTTACGTAGATGCAGGTACTTTCAAGCCGTTTCGTTTTGCGGATGGAACTTCTGCGACTCGTTCTGCTGTAAGTCTTGACGAGAGCTTTCTTGGCTTCGGTTATGGGAAGAACGCATGTCCGGGGCGTTTCTTTGGCTCGCATGTCATGAAGGTCGTTCTAGCGTATCTGGTTATGAACTATGATGTGGAGTTTGGAGCTGAGGAGCCTCCGATGAAGACGATGTGGGAGTATAGAATCCCAAGGGAGAGCACCGCCATCAGGATTCGCAGGAGGGTACAGGCGCGTCGCTAGACTCGAGCCCTAGAAGGGCAAGGTGGAGAATCAACCCCAAGTCCTTGACTTCTGGCCGTCACGTTAGCGTTTCCTCGGCAGTCATCGGGTTGGTAGTTGGAGTAAAGCGTGGGAAAATAAGGCAAACCGATATGGTCCAAGGAAGGCCGTGTTCAATAAACTTCATTTTTTCCGACCAGCGTAGTCCATGCCCGCCTACGCATTCTCAAACTCTACAAGTGTTTAGTCACACAGATCTCATATTTGGTTCATTTGTTAGACTACACTTGTTGTTCTCTGATACTAGAGAACACTTGTTCGTTCGCTGAGACTCAATGTGTATGATACATTTGAGTGTCTGCTATCTCTTTGTTCCAATCTTCCAGGTCGCTCCACTATCCACCGCCAAGCCGAGAACAAGGATAGGAGAGACTTGGGAATTAATATCTGTAACTCGCAAGGAAGCCACCAAGTCCCACCGTATCCGCTCAGAACCATGTTTTACTAGACAGAAATCCATCTTCATCATCAGTATGAACAACAACCAATCCAACTTTCTCATGTAATGTAGTCGCAGAGTTGTTTTTTGTCTGGATTGAATCTCGATCTTCTTCTGTATGAGCTGATTGTTAGTTCGCCGCCACTTGGTAGGAGCTGGTGAGAGAAAGGGCTTACTAGATGCAGCTGCAGTTATTGTCTGTCCAAGTACATGTATTGTAGGAGCATGTATTGTAGGTCGAATCAGGTTTCAGTGTCAGGAACTCCGACAGAGCCAGCAGTCAGATGGCAACCTTGTTGGCCCGGCGTCTGACACTTGCTCTTCGACAGAAGATCATCCGATTCAGGATAGACGATATCCAACTTCCATCCAAATTTCTGCCGGAGTCGTCTGGCCATAGGGAGTCTAATCGCAGCAGGATTATTATACACTCTAGCGACCTCGCAATACTCAGCGTCAACATCCCGTTCCTCCGCATCCTCTTCCCAAGAATCAAACATTGTATCCCTGAAGAAGCACTGGGCAAAGTCAACGAGGAAAACCTGGTGTGAGGTTTGGTCGACAACCACGTTGCGAGGAGCGCTGTCGTCGAGAACTATACCTCGCTTATTGATATCTCGTGTGCTGAGTCGACTGCACGCTGTACGGTAGATAACCATTCTTTTTTGGTCACAGGGGCACAAGGTGCGGCAATGAGATCACTTAGAGAGTGACCTGCAATGGTTCGAGTAAGATGCCGTGAATATCAAGGTATTCATCCTCCCGCGAGTCTTCCTTGACTGTGACGACGCGCAAAACAGCGTAAAGCTTTGGGATAAGCACGCCCTGATGATACCGCATACGCATGTATGCCTCAGTCTGAGTCTTGAAATGCTTATTAGCAGATCTCCAAAGCGCAGCTTCGAACCGGGCAACTTCATCAGGCTCATCTCGAATGTCGCTCGCGGTGCGAGGGATCACATCGGGTGTCGACTGCTCGTCGTACAGCTCTTCAAGGAAAGGCCCCATGGCGCCTCGTTGCAGGAATGAGTGATAGGCGGCTTTGGCTTGATCACAGTAGGGGATGTTTTCGTCATAGCACTCGCGGAATTGAGTACCAAACCGACGATCGCAGAGCTTGAGGATAGCGCAGCCAGTGTTGAAATTGACGCGCACGACGGTAGCCATGGTATTGGTCATGAGCTGGCTGATTTTGACGGAGTCTTTATCGGACTTGGGTAAGAGGCCGGTATTGGTTTGGAGTATGTGCAACTCTAGGACGTCACCAACGTCATATCCGGCTATTGTGATTATGCTGGTCAGCGGTCTGGAGCAAGAAGGCGGGAAATACGGAGAGAGAAACGCACGAGGACCTTCGGCAGAGGTGTTCATGACTGAAAGGAAAAGAACGCAAGGGAGAGAAGGGCAGATGGTGTTGATGTGTTGATTTGTTGAGGCTTTGGAGAAATACAGTAGTTATGCTGTGCGGCTCTGTGTTAGGGCGTGGCTCGGCGCCCTCCTTTCTGCACTAGGGCTTCCTGCGAGACCTCACTATGCCTCGGAAGGGTTTATAGGTGGCAGGCAGCACTGGTGGGCAGCACTGGTGGGCAGCACTAACCGGTGAGCTTGCATTATAAAAGTCCCCTTCATTCGTTGACTGATCCATCCTTGAGGCGCTCCGTTCTCTCTTCCTTCAGGTCACACTGTCTCATGTTCCCGCCTACAAGAAGCGACAGTCGTTGAAACCGATCCCCTTCGCCCAACAAAGAGCCTTGTTGTACCTGTTGAATATGTATGTCAAACATGTACTACGCTCGCTTCAAACTGACCATATGAATCTGTTCCTCTGCCTGGAACAGGGAACATACGCAAACATGTACCTTGCCAGGCCCAGAACGAAGGCGAACTCATTGTGACACAGACAACGCCTACGCTTATTCTACGATACATAGAACTACACAAAGTTTCGTTCAGGCAAGCTGATTTATCCAACCTGACAAAATTAGAAGCTCCTCGCAAATTCAGCGGTTCAACCCAGACTTTTCAAGCGTCACCTACTGGTCCCCCAACCACAAGTCGATCTTTTGAGTTTACCGAGCGCATTCACTCATCTCCAGCTATCGTTAATGCACCCCTTGTGAGTTCTATCGGTATCATGCTTTGGTTCAGGTGCCGCTTGCTGACAAACGCTCGTCTACTGAGCGAGTTTGATACGGGATTGATGGTATGTTTTCCAGGACCAGAACCTCTTTGCTAGTCTGTCATTTGACAGCTTCCGCCCTCTTATCCATCGATTATATAAAGTGGCCATCTGGAATACCTCCGGCACAAGCTATCAACATGATCGATCAGTCCTCTACTCACAGTTCATCAATCTCCCTGCGTCTTGGAACAAAATCTACGAACTGTCAGCATGACGGACAGGATGCTCGTCATTAACAAAAGCCGCGAGAGAAATCTTATCAGATACTTGGAAAAGGCCAAGCGAGAGTGCATCGACTACTATAAATGGGCCGTCCCCTGGCAGTACGCTCACCGAAAGGACGTGCTCCTACCACCACCAGCAACAAATTTCCAAACTATATCACCTACCAGCGAACGATCGATGACGAACACCGTACCCACCTTACCGTCAGGATTGGCAGCGATAACTATTTCCTTACCACGGACAAAGACAAGAGTAACATCAGCACCAAGAAGTGTTGGGGCACAAAGGAGCCGTTGATGAAGGATGTCATCAGGGCCTACAAGATACAGTGGGGAATCTTGGTCAAGAAAGCTCAGTCTGAGGAAGAGGATGAGGAGTTTGTTGAGCTTAGCTTGCGGTGGATGGCAAGAAAGGCCAGGCGGAATAACCTTGAGGCAGGTTAAGCGAAAGCACAAGATACTGTCCAATCTCCTCTCATTACGGTGCCCGACAGCTCGTAGTATGTCATCGGTTCAAAGTCTTGAATGCAGGGTTTGTTTTGGCGGACAGAGACAATACACATGTTGGAGGGGGAAGGGATACACAGCATTTAAGCCAGGCCCTCCGTCAAGTCTTAAAAGCACGCTGGAAGACACGAATAAAAAGATAGCTATATTTATGTTTAGTGTCCGACGCTGGAATTCGAGGCATAGAGAATCTATGGGTCTACAGAACGGACAATAACATCAAATTGACCCAAGTAACCGCCATCAGAGAACCCGTAACCTTCCCAGCGCTGTTGCCGACCGTTTCAGTCGCCGTAGCCGCGGCAGCTCTGGTTGTAGCTATAGGAGTTACTGTTGCAGCCGGTTTGGTAGCCTGAACCTCGATGCCCGAGACTACACTCGTCGCTGCGCGCACATAAGAGGTTGATGAGAAGGAGCATTGCGACATGATCTTATCGATATCTGTTTCATGAAACGTTAGTCACTAGATCAACGTATCACTGTATCTCGAGCTCTTACCTTCTGTGTCTTTACTGTTCTGTGCCATGCAGCTTGCGCAAAGGCCCATCACGCCAGCGACGTCGAAGCTTTTGTTTGTGCAGATACAAGCCGCCTCGATGGGCTCATCGTCGTCTTCATGGTCAAGGATGACAAGGTCCCTTCGTCTGTCGCTGTGTTTCTCAGGACCCTTGGGGTCAATGTCGCATGCGTTGGTGAGGTTGACGATGGGCTGGCAGATTGTCTTGCAAGCAGTAGGTACATCATCTGCATTGAGTTCCTCGGAAAAGGCAGCAGGAACGAAGGCGACCAGAGCGGCGAGAAGAATTGTAGGATGCATTGTGAAATGAGTTTGTTCAATTAGCTGGTTGATAGCTGAGGTTGTTGAAAGATCTGAGTTGGAATGAATGGAAGCTGATCTGGAGAGGAGGAGCCTTATTTATGCTGGATATAGATCTATCTATAGAACCTGAAGATCAGCAAGAGTCCGAAGAGTCTGTAGACCTTGGACATGATCAGCCTTATTAGTGAGGTTTCAGTCGTTTCACAAGTTGAGACAAGCATCATGGCCAAAAATAACTGGAGCTCGAGGGCATGGGCCATGGAGCTTAGTAAAGTAAGTTGATAAGAATATTCTTAAAACTATGAAACTCCCGCCATTAATTGCTGTTGTTTCAGTAGACCGTTTCAACATATCCCGATTCGAAATGACTGGTAAAGTGCCGGTGTTATTTTTAGGCGTCCTTCCTTGCTACAAACAGCAACTTGTCACACGATCTCTGAAAGGGGACTGGACGAAACATGCAGGGTCATATTCCCATGTTTCCAAACAAAGATTGAGTCTCGGAACATTGCACTACTGCAAAAGGCTGAGAATCTTTTTAGATCCGATATTCATGCTTAAATCTAGGACAGTTCTGAAGGGTAAAAATAGAAGCACGAATGCAGTCTCGTGAGAGGATTGAAAACCGGTATTGGTTGGTCGGAATGATTGATTCTCCGACTTACGCGGCTTCCCCGCAATTTGAGCAACCAGGCATCAGCTAACAAGACCATCTGACCTCGAAACACCAAGAGAAACAAATTCCCTCTTGTTTCTATTCTCGCGATTTCTCAGACGCAAAGGGCTGTTGCGCCGTTGATAACATGAAACTCCAGACGGTGCTCCAGGCGCTGTTGATCGCTGGAGTCTCCGGGGAACCCTTGACTAGTGCGCTATGCCCCACTGTACCGAGACCGTTGAACGCTAACAATAGCAACAGATTCGACCCACGATGTCAGCGATGCCTCGAGCGGAGACGATGACCCGGGCATACTGAAGAACCGTGGAGGTTGGGTCAACCCAGAGGACTTGGCACCAATGCCACAGTGTATCGCGCAACAGGATCAGTCCGCTTGGTTGGATGTCATGACAAAGTGCACTCGCCGTCGCTGCACTTCGTACTTTATCTTCTGTACGCACTATCAGTGGCTTACTGAACTAAGCTGTCTGAGCGCTGAGTTCTCGCCCAGCATTGTCAAGCGCTACAGCAAATACTGTAGCAGATCTATCCTCGCCAAGGCGCAACTTCATCACTGGATTCAGACGACAACCGGCAGAAACTGGCTCGTTGATGTTGGAGATACGAATAGCTTGCAAATCCTGTCGCCCAAAAGTCTGACCAATGGATACGCATCCATAGATATCGCCAATAAAGCGCCAGCATGCCTGAGAGAGTCACCTTCCGGTGGAACTAAAGAGACGTTCGACCATGTCATCGGTTCCTGCAGCTTCACAGCCACGACACAACATACTGGCAATGCAGCTCGTCCATGGGAATACAACAGCCGGCGAAATTCCATGACACCTCTTAGTTTCGATACCGCAGGCTACGACCTGACTAGCAGTCACGTTCCTGGGGGAGAGTATTTCGACAAGGCCTGTTTTTGCAACACTTTTGCTATGCCCCAGCACGAAGAACCATGCTCGACATCGAGCCCGAAGGATCTGGAGACACAGCGGCGATGGATGAACGAAACTTGCGGATATACGTGGCATGAGCCGGCGCGACTTGAACCCCGTGACATGATCCCTTGGCGATGGAGGATCTACCCCAGATCCTTAGAAGACGATGCGAAATGCCCTTCTAATGAATGGAAGTTGATGAGTATCGGCTTGATCAACTTGGTAACATTCTTTGCTATACTACACGCCAACAATGCACGACAGAGTGACAGCACCAATTCCCGTCCGCTGTTCTACGATCCTGTAAGATGGATCTCGGGAGGGATTATTCTCGGGTGCATTCACCTGCTCGCCAATTTGGCCAACGCAACTATCGTCCAGGCCACCCCTGGCTACGAGGATGTTCCTGCCATACAGCTCATGTTGCTTTGGTGTTCACTCCCTCGCCTCAGTTGGCTTCCTATCTCGTCCCACAGCACCAAGATCTCGGGATTCCAGGATATGACCTCCTCAATGTCTGCAATGTTTGCGGAAGCGATCCTTCAAGCCTTCTCATTCTACCACATGTGTTTAACAGTGAACTATGGTCGCATTCACGACTTTTACTTCGGAGCTTTATCAAGGGCGACAAGATCACCATTTGCTGCACTCATGTTTGGCGGTGCACTTGTATGGCTGTTCGTTGTGGCCATGATGGCTGTCCCAGTCATCCGGACGATACGAACTCGCGGCAAGCTTGGCGAGAAAGAAGATGGTGTATCGGCCGCGGATGCAAAGGAGTGGACGAGGCCAAAGGAGGAGGAATGTCTGTTACCAAAGTCGCACACGCGATCTGAAGGTCACAGCTACGGTACCCTTCCAGCCGAAGTCGAGTCTCTTGAATCGTCTATGAGACGTCATTCACGACTTCACATGGCCATGGCCATGGGAGTACCTCTCCTTTGGCTTGCGCAATGGCTATTCTGGATCGGATTTGTCGGACTGAGCTCACATGATTTCTGCCTTCCATCTCTAGGGACTCTGACGGGTGTTTGGCTAGCCTCCTCTTTGGGAAGCGTCATTATTAGATCTTATCTGTAATTCCGTAGATAGCAAGCGTAGCAGGAGAAGTTCCTCGTCAAAACACTAAGAGAAATAAATTCCCTTGGTCTCTCTGATATAAATCGTTGTGCCGTCGACAAGCTAAAACTACAAGCACTGCTTAGGCGCTAATGATAGCTCTTCGTCTCTGGGGAGCCGTTGAAGGTAGATATGAAGTTTGTTGAGGTGATTGGCGAGTGACTCTACAGGAGGGAAGCTAATGGATAAGTCAGCTGTCAAACGAGGTGATTGGAATGCTGGGCATTCTTCAAGATATGCCACCCACGAGCCGAGGGCCTGCCTATAATTGACTATTAAGAAACAACTGTCTTTTCTGCGCCTCCAGCAACAGTCACCGCAGCGATAACAAGACATGTCGTGCCGGCCTTAGTATAGAGCCTTTGCTGTACCATTGAATCTCCAGGCATCTAACACTGGGTCCTAAATTGATCATTGGCGGGGTGATGTGCGCTAACCTCTGTATTATCTCCGTTGAATCCCCATCAAGACAGCACAATATGATATTAATCCCTCTTCTAACTACTTTTATTAATAAGGTTTCAGAGGAACTTCAACGGCTGAACGGCTCTTAAAGCTACCGAATCTGACGTAGTGAGTTTCTAACAAGTCTAAACCAGATACTACTGAAGGTTAGATAATGCTAATGCAAGGACAATTTGATTGTTCCCTTGCATATCTTGCAATCCACATGAACGGTCCCTGATCCAGTTTAATTGCCAGATCGGATTGTTGTGCCGACTACAGATAAACTGCATTCCATACAATCATCAATACAAACTTGAAATGAGGGGTTTAAGTGCTCTTAGTTAGATGGAGAAGAAATTATGTGCATATATAAAATTTCTTACAGCACTGACCTGCATGCCAATCACTACCGGAAATCACCTTTGGATAGGCAACGTGTTTAGACACAGCACTTTAAGGTCAGGAGTATTTACATCTATCATCATCCGCAGCTTCTCTCCTAACTCTCCATCACGTTCACTTTCACACTCGTTTTTTTATTCATTTCTAGTCACTCCTTGATCATGCGTCTTTCCTCCGGCCTCCTCTTGGTCTGTGCCTCGAGTGTATTCGGCCAGGTCCAGCAGCTCCATTTCAAGAGGTTCACTAACTCTAGCACCTCTGCTATTGAGACACCTACTTCTTCCATCGAGGTTACCTCCTCCATCGAGGCCACCACTACGAGCGCTGCTGCATCAAGCTCTGCGTCCGTTAAGCTCAGTCTCCGTGACTTCACACTGGGTCAGGGTTCTTCTTTCTACCCACCACCTGATGGCGATAGTATGTGAGTATCACCTGCAATCCGCCATGGTAGGAACCCCTCTAACATGTTTGAATATAGCCTCATGTCTCCCGTGCCCACGGATGGCTCTTCTCTTGACCGTCGCCAAGTCCCTAACCCCGCTCCCTTTACACCACCAAACATCGCTATTAACTTTGTCCGCTTCGATATCCCTAGATTCCCTGTATTTACCGGTCCGATTTTTCTCATTGTCAATATCACGGGCTCCTGTATTGGCTGCGGCAAAAAGGTGAAGCGGGACGTGCCTTGCGTTTTTCAAGTTCTTGTCGATGACGAGGTTGTCCATGAGGAACCGATAACCCCAAAATCAGGCGATATTAACCTATCTACTAATCCTTTTCCTAAGAAATCTGATTACAAGTTCACATTCCAACAGGCTTGTGGTAACCAGATTGTCCCCGTCATCCTTCAGGGCGTTACCGTTAAGGATGGCCCAGGCGCTGTTTCAACTCCTATCTCTTCGGTAGTTATTGGAACCGGTAGTGCTGTTGAGACTGGTACTGCCACAACTGAGACTGGTACTGCCACAACTGAGACTGCTACCGATACCAACACAGTTGGCATCACGACCAATTCTGAGGGTGAGACCGTCACTCTTACGGAAAGCACTGGCACTGCTTCTGCTGCTTCTGGATTCACCACCAATTCTGAGGGCGAGACAGTTTCCCTTGCTGAGACTACTGACGCCGCCTCTTCTTCTGTTCCTAGCTTCACCACAAACTCCGAGGGTGAGACAGTCTTCCCTAAAACTACCACCAGCGCCGTCTCTTCTTCTGCTGCCACCTCGGTTCCTGGCTTCCCCGCCAATATTCTTGACTTCACTCTCTTCGGATGCGTTGGCTCTACTGCTGGCTTCCCTACCTTTACTTCTGTCGAGACCAGCCAGCGGATGGATCTTGACGTTTGCGGCCGTCTCTGCGATGGACGTGCTTACTTTGGTGTCTACGATACTACTTGCTACTGCGGTGATGAACTTGGCGACGATGCTAGCCGGGTTAACCTTGACGAGTGCAACATCGAGTGTCCCGGAGACGACACCGAGTTCTGCGGTGGTGACTCCTCTAGGAAGCTTCGCGCTCGTCAGGCCATCCCTAGCAACCGACTTCTCACAGTCTATGCTGCTCCCCAGGATGTCATAATCACCGAGTCTGTCGCTCAAATTGTGACTGAGGAGCAGACCCTTGTCACCACGTTCACCACTACTGTCACTGGAGCTTCAACCACAGCCGTTGAGGCTATTACCACCACTCTGGTTTGCGTCAATGGCCAATGCTTCCCTAGTGCTTCTACTGTCTACATTTTCGTTGAGCTCAACGGCAGCGACTGTGATGGTCAATGGGTGTTCATTTCTGTGCCTTGCCCTGACGGCCACAAATATATCCCCCAGTTTTGCTCAGGAGGCAACTGTGCCAGCCTTCAGGTGTATAAGCCTCAGCAGTGCCATGACTGGTATAACTATGGCTCTTTCTTTGTTGCTTCTGACTGTTCTGCCTGTGCCCAAGGTATTCAATACCTGCCTTGGCAGAACTCTTGGGGTACACCCGATAGGTGCAATAATCAGGTTCCTGCTTGCACTGGACATAACTGCCCGTCCAAGCACCAGGGTGTTGCTCCCCATGGTGGCAACTGGAGCTCGAACTCGACTGTTCCCCATGGTGGTTTCCAGCGGCGGTTCCAACGGTGGCTCTGGCGGTTCTAGCTCTGGCTCAAACTCTGGCTCAAACTCAAGCCCCAACGGCGGTTCTAACGGAGGCTCTAACGGAGGCTCTGGAGGTGCTGGCTCTGGCTCAAACCCGAGCGCCAATGGAGGTTCTAGCAGTGGTTCTAATGCTGCCCCTGGCTCTGAGGGTGCTTACCCTAGCACTATCTCTGTTAGTAGTGCTAGTAAGCAAGCCATGAATATGCTGGCTTTCCTTGCTGTATTTATAGCCCTTCTTTAAATATCTCATGTTTCAAAGGGTATAACGAATTAGGTTTTTATTTCTTCTTACCTTTTGAAATATTTAATCATGTGTAAATATTAAAAAAATACATCCAGCTCTTAATTATACTAAGAAGGCGTTTGTCAGTAGTATATTTACTGGCTTTCATCTGATTAAGCTCTGACTATTTCGTCTTCGTTGCTGGAGATTTTCAAGTGTGTTAGGTTGCCTCAGTTTTGGGGAAGCGTCACTATCAGATCTTATTTGTGGATAGCGAGCGTAGAGGGCGCATCATTTCGATATCAAGTAGCAGCAGATTTACCTTACAATTTATGTTTACTGTCCTTTTGTAAGAAACTTAAGCTTAAGTTATGCTTATTTATGTGATCATTTGGCTGGTCAGAGGCGCTCTGACGACGCTAAGCTCAAAGTGGTGCCAGTTGGTTCTGTAACATTGGCTAAACGCCTAGTCGGTGATCCTTATAGTCAGCGACCTACGAAACAAAGAGATTGAAACACGTGGGCACCACGACATAAAGAAATTACACAGTGGCGCAACCACAAACATCCATTCGTATATGCTCACGACCTCAGCCGCACTACATAAAGCCAAAGCTCAGCACTACCTTGACTGAGATTTACTATTCCACCTCATTGACCTATATTATATCGTCGCGATGGGTCAAGATGAAGTCGGGCTGAGGATCATCCCACCTCCTCCAGGCTGCTCAACCTCAAACCAAGATGAGGGTTTTGTCATGCCAGCGACTTTCACCATCCATAAGCAAGGCGATTCCGAGGTGAAATTCAACATACGCGGCAATTCCGACAGCTCGCTGCTTGCAATCGCATGCACATACAAAAACACAGAAGACGATTTCGAGGCCAGAGTGAATCTCCTCCCTCGAAAAGATAAAAACGCATCGCCACTAGCAACAGTAAAATACTCCCGCCACAGCGCTGAGCTAGAATTCACCAACACATATCCTCCTTTAAATATCACCATGTATTATCGTCTTCTAGGCGATAGAAACGCAACACATTCTTTCAACGTCAACACTCCGCAGCGAACATGTTTTGAGTGGAGGAATCTTGGTGATGGTGAAGGATGGAAATTATACATGGGTTCCAGGCCTGAAGTGTTGGCGGCAGGTGCCTTGAATATGGGGGCGGATAAACCTACTCGATTTGAGTTTACGGATTTGGAGATGGTGAAGGAGTTAGATGAGCAGTGTAAGCTGGTGATTATTGCGTCGTGGTTGAGAATCTGGGATAAAGTGAGGATTCAGTTTAGACGGTCGCCTGATGAGGGGGAGACTGAGATGATATTGTGTAGCTGTGGCTTCTGTGTAATTCTGTAGCACCGGCATATTCTCCATCGATTATACTTGTTTATTCTGGATATTCGACTGAGAAATAATCCCTTCAGGGATCTTTCTTTGATGTATACTAGCAATCGCTATACCGGGTACTTCATCGCATAAAACATGCCTGAAATGGATATATCTGATCCGCCCCGTTAATATCACCTCGAAGCGAGAAGATCTAGCGAAAATATACAACCAATCAAGAGACCCGGAAGTCACTCCGTGGTACCGCCCCTGATCGACATAACAAACCCATCACCCCATGACGCAACACCTTCAACACGAACAAATCCATCCATGAAACCCAACCAAGCACAGATAAAGTCCGTGCATTAAGTTATCGAGTAATCACTACGATCCTACCATGAACTATCCTCCACTTTTACCCCGCGCTCCAAGGAGCCTATCAAACGAAGCAGTCCCTACTCCCGCACCCAGAAGACGCGCTGTTGCTGTAGCTTGCGACGCATGCAGGAGTAGAAAGGTCAGGGTAAGTGTCCGTCTCCGCCCCCTGGCGAATTGATGCTTACTATATATAGTGCACGGGCGAGTTTCCAACATGTACCGCGTGTCAGCGCCGTGGGGCCGAGTGTCGCTACGCTGACGTTGCTAATGAACGTGAAATACACTCGAATCGGCTTAAAAGGAGGGTTAAAGAGTTGGAGGATGAGAATAGAAACTTTAGAGCTTTGTTCCAGAGTTTGAGGAAGCCAGGTGGAGGAACGAAACAGGAGATATTGCAGAGGATACAGGCTGGTGATGATTTTGGAACCATCATCGAACACGCTCGAGACCTGGGCAGCCAAGGGAAGCAGAAGAGGTTCCCGTCGTCAAATTTAATGGCTAGACAACGGCCACCAGAGTGGACGACGATTCGTGGCATTTTACCCACAACACCGATTGCTTCTCCTGCAGCGGTCTACCCCATCGTGCTACCTATTCACGCCTCACCAACTCCCCCTCCCCTTCCCTCACCCCCCATTAATACACCGAGCTCGCCGAGAGATGCTATACTAGGCCTTTTAACACTCTCCCAAGACGGGAAACCAGATCTTGTCCTGCTCAATGAAGCCCGCCCCAAAGAACACTGCGATCTTCGCTTGAACGAGCTTTCCGTCTCGTACTGGACTCGTGTACCGATAAGTAACCGATCTGCGTCGATGCTCATCTCCACGTTTCTCGAGACAGATAACTCTGCTGTTGGGTTCATCGACAAGGATTTGTTCCTTACAGATCTGGTACAGCATAACCCGACATTCTGCTCTGCTTTTCTCGTTAGCTCAATACTGTACCTCGCTTGCGTAAGTTGGTCTGTTGTCGCCTTGCTCACCCTTACTAACACATAAGCAGTTTGCTCACGCCGCGTCTGATGACAGAGCAGCAACCCTTGCACACAGCTTCTTCAACGACTCAGAGCGACTATACCGTGCGGAAAGGTTATCTGATAGCCTGACTACCCTAGCAGCCATCAACATCTTCAGCTTAGGGTGCTTCTCTCACGGAAACGATAACTTAGGCCAGGACCTCCTCTTATCAGGACGTCAGATGGGAAAGCGGATGGATCTTTATGGTCTTGATCCTACTAGCCCAGAGGCGAGGGGGTTCCAGGAGCTATCGTCTCGCCATCCAGCGCCACACCCCTCTTGGGGGACTTTCAATTGGCTGACGGATGTGCACTCGAGTTTTACTTGATGATTTGATCTCAACCTCCTCTAAAAATGCACTCGCTGAGTATGCAAAGTTCATATCATAAACCTTGAGCACTTCAAGCAGGAACTTTACTGTGTGCATGTGGACTATGTGTTTGAACATCTAAGTTTTCTGAACCATCCCGTGCGGGCTATAAAGCCAGACTATGGTCCAGCAAAATTCAATTCCGTCCTTCACCATCATTCTCAACTCTGACGTACTTCCATGATCAAACCCCCATCGGCTATCACTACATCTAAGTTCTCTGTGGTGATATAAGCTCTCAGCCACAAGTCTCAACTGCAAATAACACATCTGGCTCACAACTTAGATATTATACCAAAATGCCTAACCAATTACTATAGTATAAAACTGATATTATAAAAACCTAAAAGATGACTCAATTGCCCGCCGTCACGGGGTATAAGAAGGTGCCTCTGATCCGTCCCCCAAGACGATCCAACTCAGCACTAGGAAAATCAAGGATCCTGCGAGACAACATCAATGCCATGGAATACCCTCCAGATACAACAGCCTTGTGTATCCCAACATCACACACAAGTCTACCTTTCGACGTCGAGGTCGGTATAGTCAATGATCTAATAGATCTCTATAAGAACGCCCAACACCCCAGCAAACGTCTGGCACACTTGGCCACTGTCTCCAGAACATGGCAACGCTTGGTGGAGGAGCATACTTTTCAGGACTTAAGACTAACTGTACGTGACCTTGCCGTCTTCCAAAAGTATGTCTACTCAGAGCGGCTACCCTTTGTCAAATCCATCATCCTCAGAGTCAGTGGAGGCCTCACCTGGCCCGGGTCCGCCGACTGGACTATCTTGCCAGATTTTTTCTCTGGCGTAATTATGTCCACTACCGCTGTTGAGTCTATACACATAGAGGAATGGGGGAGTGGATTTGGCATCTGCAGTAATCGTGGTATGTAATTCCCTCCTCAGCTCTCAGTTTTCTTTATGCCAACACTTGATAGCTTTCTCGACACGGTTTACGTTACCACCTTCAGTGAAACAACTTTCCTATTTCTACGGCGTTAGTCGGTACCCCGAAATGAATCTCAGATCACCGAATACGGAGCTACTGGACCACATTTCGCAAGCCTCGGACCATCTTGAACATATCGCCGTGTCTTATGCTATCAGCGCAAGCGACTTCTTTGATCACTGCAAAGAAGTGGAAGTAGAGTTTAAAGAGCTCAAAACCCTGGCACTGACCTATCGTTTCGACGGAGTTCCTGACCATGCGCTCCTGATAACTGCTGCAGAAGCCGCCAAGAGGATGCCCGCGCTCGAGATGCTGGAGGTATGGGAGTACGATATACCAAGACTGGGAGGTGCATTTTCCGAACGGGAAGCTCATATCTTCGGCTACAAGAAGCTCGACCCGGGCAAGGGTCGGATTACGTGGACGAGCAGCGGGAATCATAAGCTCCCTGCATGCGTACGCAACGCCTGGAAGAATGTCTTGACTGGTGGGCAGAGCCGCACACTTGAGGTCAAGGAGCACCATTTGCCCCAGGACCTTCGTATGAAGCTTACCAAAATTTTCCCACATTTGATGCTAAAAGAGCAGATCCTGCGTGATGTCTCCAGGAAACGGGCCTTGATACTCGACATGTGATCCAGATGTCCGGTTCGCCGGTAGCTTAGTTCTGCATGACAGTCATACTCTCTCTACATGGTACCATGAACTCTCCCACCGCGGTCGCTGTGCACGATACGGCACCTCACACGAGGCTTCCTTTCGATATCCAATTGCACATCATCGAGTCTTTAATAGAGACATACAAGGAATCAGAGAAACCTCATTTTCGGCTATCAACGTTTGCTCGTGTATCCAAAACCTGGCAACCTGTCATTGAGAAAGAAGCATTTAAGCATATCACAATGAAGTCACGCGATCTAGACTCCTTCAACTGTCGTATTCGACCCTATCGAAAACCACTTGTCAAGCACATTCTTCTCGAGGTCTTATATACCTGTCCCAACGGTTGTCGTGATAACCAGGTACAGTTTTCGAAAGCAGTCCACGCTCTTTGGCGTATTCTCTCAAGATGGAAGACGCATCGTGTTACAGTGGAGCTGGGCATCGTCTCTCCAAGAGCAAGGATCATCATGCAAATGGGTGATCGAGTCGCCTCCCGCCACGATCCCTTCAACGCTTTGCCCTCTTCGTCAGGCAATTTGGTTGCCAACTTGTTTCGAGAAATTGGTGGCGAGGACTTTTTAGGAAGAGAACCTCTCAGCTTTGATCGAACTTCCTTACCGCAACGAGGGGCCACGAGTTTGCCTCGTGTTGATGCCATCGCTGAGCTGGTTATTCGAAGAAAGCATTATCCAAACATTTCTCCGATAACTCTCTATGAGATCATCTCGTCTACTCCCTGTATTTAATCTATTCACCTAGAGAGATGGTGTGATGGCCGTCCTGAACAAGACAGAAATCGGGATTCCAGTATGTATTTCGGTTTTCTCCACTTCTTCAATCTCCAAGATATTGACATACAGTAGCTTTCCAGCGGTCGGGGTTCCTAGTGCCACATTCAACGAAACGGTTGGCCTATTTCGAAGAATTCCATACCCCATATCACCAACGGATTGCGACAATGGTGCTGCCACGATCGAACAAAACCCTTCTGGAATCAATCTTCCACGCCGCGGATCGCCTTGAGCATATTGCAGTTTCATATGCTTTCGATGCACGAACGTTCCTTGATCGGCTCATAGAAACGGAGTTCAAAGCCTTGAAGACTCTCGCACTTACATCTTCTTGCAATAACACCACTGAGGATCTCTTTATTAATGCTGCAGAAGCAGTAAAGAAGATGCATGCTCTCGAGATTCTCGAAATCTGGAATCACGAAGCTGGTCAAGCTGACGTTTTCCGTTACGAGACTGGACCAATACCAGGTTCAAATCACTTGGCAGAGCACCAAGGACCGCAAGATCTCTGCAACTGTGGAAAGGAGTTGGACAAGTCTGTTCGGGAGTGGCCAGTTTGGATTCGATATCAGGTGTAGCAAATTTTCTGCAATGGAGATCGAAAGTCTTCAGGATCTTCTCCCGCATCTGAAGTTGGGAAAGAAGCATATTCTTCATAACGATGCTACAGAGGTCGACGAAAGGCCTTTGAAGCGGGTTGCAGGAAGAGGACTAGGGTCAAATGAAGAGCAAGTAAGGCTCCATAGATGCAGTGAGGTTTAGGATATAATTAAGGCAGCTAATTATAATAATATTAACTTAATAAAGCTTTGTTTATAAGAAGTAATACGTATTTAAATTATATTAGATTTTGGAGATACTTAGATATATCTTTTAAGCCTCACTTATAAACTGAAGAAGAAAAAAATGCCTAGTGGTAGACCCGGAGTTGAGAGCCTATAGTCACCAGAGAACTTGGTTAGAACTCGGACATTTACTGGCTTCTTCATATTACCAGTTACTGCGGTATCACTCCGCGGTGAAAGTGTCACTGAGTTCTTTTATCTAAATGATGTTTGCATATTATGTATTAATGACTATCCTGGCATTAAACATCCAAGACATCGCGACTAATACCATGAATCTCCACATCTAAACCATGCTCTATGTACTAGTGCCAAAGATCTCCATCGCTTAGTTGGGAAGGTTGGCAGGGGTATAAGACTGATCAGGCTTAACAACCTTTCCGCTCGAAACCTGCTTGTCGGTATAAGCAGGCCAGACGATCTGTCGCTTGGAAGAAACAACAGAGAAAGTGGTGAATCCGTTTCCAGGGCCGAACTGGCCGCTCCAGCCAGAGGTGATGGTGAAGTCACCGCACTTGACCGGTCCTCCGTTACGCTGAGACGCCTTGCTGCCCTTGACGACATACTTGCAGCCGGTGGCGGCACCCTTGTGGGTGTCGATCTTGAAGTTCCAGGTGCAGGAGCTGTCGTCCTTGGCACAGCTTCGCTGCATGTTCTCGATGGTCCATTGGGGGCTGGCGGCCATCATGTTGACGGCGGGAGCTGGGGCAGCGGAGACGCTGGTGGCCAAGATGGCGGCGAGACAGGCGAGAGAGAACTGCATGATGATGGTTGAGGTGGTTTGGTGGTTCTGGAATATGTTAGTTGGTGAAGCTAGACTTGATTGAGGTCGCTTACTTTTAAGGTAGTTAAGTATTGGTAGCGATTGTGATTGAAGCGAGTGAAGAGTGATTGAGTTGAAACTAATGAGAAACCAATTTACCAGCAGCGCATCTTCCTCCTTATATACTTTTTTCTCTCACGGAATGTAACATTTCAATCATGAGACGATTATACGATCTTTCGCAGTATACGAGTTTGAGGCTCTGAAGCCCATGGCATGACAGACCAGCCATGAGAATCTCGAAGGGTCCATTCAAGCCATGGTGCCGCTCCGCCCGAGCTACGACCCTGAATTACCACGCTAAATCCCCAAGTTAAGCCTTCACGTGGGCAAAGGCCACAATCTCGTATGGAGCTATAGCCTGATCTGTCCAGAAGTGGTTAGATACATCTCGTATTTCCCTTGAGACAGCCAGTTAGAACCATAGCTATTTTTGGCCAAGAGTCTAGTCCCCTTGCAGGCAAACCACGGGGACTTTAAGTGATTGTTCGTATTGTTCACCGATCATTCCATGCCGTAGATTATTGAAAAGGCTTGTCCCGATGCGTAGAAAACTTGCTCAGAGTAGGGCTATGTCTGAATACCACGTTCCAATTAATGACGCCGTGGCTGGGGGAATAGATCGTTTATTTCGGAACATCGGCATCCACCGTGTCAGGGGTCAAGGGTCTCGGGCTTACCCGCTCCCCCAGATTTAGCCTTTATTGCTACCCTGTGACGTTACAGCTGCTTGAGCTTTATGTCACGTTGACTTATGGAGGAGGAAAATGCCGCACAAATTTGCGTTGGGCTTTGCAGCGAGTTATAATTGCCGATGATGGTTGCTTGCAAATACGGCTTCTTCGGAAAACGAACAGCTCACGGGCAACAGGAGGTGGACTTAGGTAAGGGGGCAAGCGAAGGGATTATTCGACTTTTGCTTTTTAGAGTGCATGATGCCGGGAACTAAGCAGCGATAAAATGTCTCAATCATAGACAAATTTATTCAGTCAACAGGTCGAAATGAATGTCCACGTATTTATTCGGTGATCCAGCCTCACCATTTAGGGTTAAGCATATCTCGTAAGGCATTTCTAAGACATATCTGGCGGAGCCGTTGCTCCGTTTGTGTCTAGGGTGGCCGCTGTGAGCATTCCAAGACTGGTTCAGCTCAAGCCCGAGGAAGCCGCCTTCACCGCCAACAACTTCAACCCAACAAACTACCCGTAGAATTTTCCAGTCCAAAGTTGCTTGTTGGTCGCAGCGGGAGTCCAGACTTCGCATAAGCCATATCGATCATTCTCGCTTGTGCAATGCTATCCTCATAGTCAACCCAGAGTCCAGAACCCTGGTTGCCACGAACATGATTGACGAACTGTTCCAGCTGATGACGGTATGATGACCAGAATGGTTCGCTAGGTTGCTCAATACCGGCGTCCTTGAATGTATAGGCCTTCTTGGATTGCTTGAATGTCCATTTCTTCAACTCTTTTCCACTACTCTCTTCTTGAATGGTGTACTCATCCACGATATCGATGCGATGCCAGAACGATGACACCAGGAAGTTGCTCATGCTTAGCTTTCGGCGTTTCCACTGAGACTGTCCTTTCGGGAGTGTCATTTCATCCACCTTGATCTCTTTATGGCACACCGATACGTTAAATCTTGGAAAAGTGGTAACTGATGCTCGCGCGTTCATTACAGCATTTCCCATCCGTCCACCTGGAAAACGCAAACTTGCCTCTGCAATTTGATCAGAGAGATCTCCAGGAGGAGGAGAAGTCTTAACTTTGCACGTCATACACTCCTCGGGCTCATCACCCATGATCTGACGCAGTGCATACATGGGATATGTGCCAAGATGAAGCATAGTTCCGCCACCTAAGTTATACTCGAGCTGTGGGTTTCCGCTAGGTATGATATAAGAGGGTAATTCTGCATAACTATCGACAGTCTGTATGTTCTGACAGTCGACCAAGCTGAGGAAGTGTTGCCAACTCGGCTGGAAGCGAAAGTGCATTGCTTCGAGAAGAACTGGTGCATTGGGCTGTCGTAACAGTGGCGATCGGAATAGCATTTCTGCTTCGGTTGCATTGACAGTGGCTGGCTTTTCAAGTAGCACATGCTTTCCTTTGGCGATTGCTTTGATGGCCCATTCGTAGTGTAAGCAAACGACAAGGGGGATATAGACAGCATCGATGGAGGGGTCGTCGAGGATTGCTACATAGACAAAGTTAGCTGGATAAAGAATAATAGTTTACTGTGAATGTATACCTTGGTAGCTGTCGAAAGTGTGAGGAATATTATGCTTTTTGGCATATGCCTCGGCCTTTTCTTTCTGACGAGCTGCTACAGCATGGATCTCAACATCCGGGTGAGATTTCGCTGGAGTGATCAAAGCGTTTGCACTTGTAAACCATCAGTATTACTGACTCGAATATCGAAATAACATAGCTAGTTACGCAATATTTGCTGCACCAAGAATTCCAAACTTTATAGGGTTGATGTTCTTTGGTGCTTCCGGGGGAGAGTAGGCCTGCCAATTGCGGCGGAGGAAGCCGACGACTGAGGACATGATGAGAATAAGTAAACCTCTGAAGATTGAGTTTGATAATTAAGAAAACGATTACTGCATTAAATGGGCTCTTTATAACAATTCATTCTTCCATTGCCGACAAACATGTCTCTTGCATTGCGAGGTACATCTTACAGAACCTGACCTTTTTACCAATCTGAGCCTAGCTCCAAATCCCTTTTGGTGTCGTGAACCTGACATTTTTCCCTCTTTCGGTATAGTCTCAGATAATCAACGAATGTGGATGACAAACTCCTCGACATGCGAGTTTACTCCTGTATCCCTTCGATTCCTTTTCGAACCTAACTCAATCCTCTCTTAGGAGACTGACGCGCACGCTGAATTGACTATGCCAACCCCAGCGGTAGAAATCGATTCGCCGGGTGGCGCCACACGGTCGAAGTCTGTACTCCGTGATGCATCGGATGAAGGGGCCAAACAAAGAAAGAAAGTCCAGAATCGACTTTATAAAAGAGCTTCCAGTACGTATTCCACTTGGATTAATTGATTTAAGTCTTAATTACTTCACTCTTACTGTTTTATATGCTCTAAACGCCATCAGAGGACTAAAAACTCATGAAGCTGACCAGGTATATCAGGGTTACGTAAAGTGACAGGCGACAAGTCGAAAACCAGAGACTCGCGATGCAATTACCAAGTCAATCGCTGGAGGCTCGATGAGCTCGGTGCAACTAAAGCTCCGAGACCTCCGAAAGGGTCTACTGCAGCCCCAGACACGACAGCGCAAACCAGAACAGAAGAAAGCAGTAGCGTGGCGACGCGGAACCAAGAGCTATGGTTCCCGCTCCCAATCGATCATCTGATCCATCTAGTCAAGTATAATGTATTTCGTGGCCTCTGGAAGAACAAATGCATGGTGGATAGCTTGACAGTGCCATATTCCGCGCCAGGTCCTTCGATCGACACAAGTTTCGCTTTTCCAAGATATTCTTCCATACTACCCAAGACACCAGAATACCGTGGCTCGATGGCCCCAACGCAAGTCCAGATGAGCCTCAACCACTTTTCTTGGATCGATTGTCTTCCTTGTCCGATAATGAGGGAGAATCTCATCAGCCATGAGTTCAATTTTAGCCATGTTGACTTTCTGAGAGATTTAGTTGGGACTTTGATTAACTTGGACCTGTTCAAGTCACCTATTCTGCCAATGTCTACCAATAGTGGAAATATTGCGGGTGGACAGAACACTGTTGCTGCAGGGTCAGGACTTATTCTATGGGGAGAACCTCATCTGATAGACAGTTGGGAGATAACACCAGACTTCTTGCTAAAGTGGGGGTGGACGATTATGAATTGCCAGGAATTGGTTAACTCGACGAATCATTGGAGAATGTCAAGAGGTGAAACGCCGCTGCTACTACCACAAACTATCGATATCCTCGAATCAAGATGTTGGCTTTAACTCATCTTTCAAAGTGCCAACGGGATCTTGTGTCTGGTGATCACCCCAGCTTGCATCCCATCCATGCTCAAGTAGATAGTCCTTCCAGATCTGATCCTCCTTCTCAAGATGCTTTTCGCCATCCTGTACGACGAACCAGGCATTCAGCGCTCCTAGAACCGCAAAAGCTGAGCCAATCAAGAAGACAACCTGATTGCCCTTGACGGTATCTGTGTACGAGCTAAGAATGGCAGTGAAGACCTGACCAAAATTAGCGTTAAGATAAAGCACGAAGCTAGGGAACGACTTGCCTGGGTACCAATGGCAGCACCAGCCTTTGACCATGCGGAGATGAAGCCAAGAGCATGGCCACGAACGGAAGTTGGGAATGGCTCAGTCGCCACGATGACAACAGTGCTAAATCATATTAGTTTGGCGGGTCTGATATGGCGGACCAAATTTGCACTAACCTGCCGGGACCGACCTCTCCTAGAGTGAGGAAGATGCCGTATAGAACAACGAATAGTGGAAAGACCTTCTGAATCTGCTCATTCGCGCCACCAAGCACGAATCCGAGAACAGCCTGAAGCGTGTAACCCAAAGCCATGGTCTTTCTCCTTCCAATCTTGTCTGATAAGTAACCACCGATAAAAGGACCAGGGAGGTAGAAACTATTAATAAGCGCTCCCCAGCCTAGATTCTGGACAAGTGAGTTCGAAGCATTGACTCTTGAAATAATGACGGAGCTGAAGATGCCAAAGGGAATCGAGATCCAGTTATACAGGAACCAGCTCAGAGCAGCGCCGATGATACGTCTCCAGTATTTCTTGAAGATCAGGACGTACGGCGTCCTTTGTTTTCGAAGAGCTGAGTTTCGATATGCGGTGGATACCCTCATCCTCAATCGGAACCAAAAGATAGACAGTGGCGGAACTGCACCCAGCGCAAGCGCAACTCTCCAAACAGTCTCATATCGATCCGTTCGTTGATGCACACAAAGCAATAAGAGTAACGGAACAAGCGCACCGAAAGTATATCCGAGCCCGGCCGAGAGATCGGCTACCATGGCAAACATGAAACCTCTCGATTTGCGAAACTGGCCATCTTCATCAGAGGCTTCCATTGCACCGGCACCTGACACGGGATATTCTCCACCAGCACCTACGCCAGCTATTCCACGGGCGATGACGAGCATCCACATCAGACCGGTTGGGGTTAAACCGCTTGCACCGGCGCTCATTGCGATGCCGAGAAGGAGGATAAGCGTTGTCATGACGGCGCCGGTTTTGCGACCCAGTTGGTCTACTACCACGCCGAAACCTATCATTCCGACGATCATGCCGATGAGGAAGGCGTTGGAGAGGCGAGATCGCATTGTTGATGTTAGGGCTTCGGGGTAGAGTGTTGCGAAGAGGAGTTCGAGGTTACCGATGACGGCGGCATTGCTTGAAACTTGTCAGAGCCTGCATGGAGAAGAGCATCATGGGGTGCTTATGCTTACTAGCCATCTGATCCCAGGGCAAGACCCGAGAAGACCATGGTCAGATACACCGAGACCTTGCTGTATAGATCTGGCTTCCTGACATCTCCGATCTCGACATCTTGGATATCTTCATCCTTGACCTTCTTTGTCTCGTCAAACCCATGACCCGCCATTGCGGAGGTAATCTCAAGAGCTGACATGTTGTAGACAAAGCCAGAGGGTTTCCTTCTTTGGCATGGGATGATGAGGGAGAAATGTGTCACATAAGATCAAAAGATCGACGAAGCGCGGATTTCTTGGTCACCTTTAATTTAACACGAAATATTATGCCCAGCGATCTTATCTGAGACCTGGAAATAAAGAAGCAAGCTAAATACCGTCTTATCCGACGGTAATAGTTCTATAAGCCGGTTAAACGCGTTGAGAGACAGCGTCTCGCTATATAATACCTCATCGGCGAACTCTGCCCGGGTATTAAAAGTGCGACCGAAGGCCCTGTAATTTGGAGATAAAGCGATGCTCAGAAGGGTAATTCTATCCTTGGTTCAGTGATAAGAATCACTATCAATCCGTATGGAGTCGTGATCTGCATCAATGGGGGCGGGGTTCGTTTGAAGAGCGGGGAATAACATGATAATCGGTCGCGATGTAACCCGGAACTCAGCCGCTCGGCGTAGCAAATGGTTTTTATGAGATTGAGATATTTAGGTGGTTGGCCGATGGTGATTAGATTGCCTTCCTAGAGGAGTAAGCTGCTTTGTCAATTGAGGTGGACTTTTCCTCACTTACTCATTCTCGGCACCGTGTTCTTTTCATGATTAGGGAAAACAAAGACGGCAAAGGAAAACGGCAGGATTGCATCACCTAAATGAACTTGGGCTTATTCTACAGCTATCTAAAATGCAGCTCCCAGCAATTGACATCATCTATCATGAGCCCATCACCTTGAGTGATGGGACCGTCTTGTCGGCCATGATATGGCTACCCAAAAACGCCAAATCACACCCTGTCCCAGCAATTCTCGAATACTTACCATACCGAAAGCGAGACATGACTGCCGTTCGCGATGCCATGAACCATCCATACGTTGCAGCTCACGGCTATGCCTGTGTCCGCGTTGATATGCGAGGAACTGGTGACTCTCAAGGTATCCTACGAGGCGAATACCTACCGCAGGAGCAAGACGACGCTTTGGAGATTCTAAAATGGATCGCTACGCAAGACTGGTGCACGGGATCAATAGGCATGATTGGTATCTCATGGGGCGGCTTCAATGGGCTACAGGTTGCAGCTCGTCGACCGCCAGAGCTCAAGGCTGTTATCTCTATCTGTTCGACTGATATGCGCTACGACGATGATATTCATTACATGGGCGGTTGTATCTTGACCGAAAACCTCACCTGGGCTGCTTCTATGTTCTCTATCAACTCATCCCCTCCTGATCCAGCACTGGTCGGTGATCAGTGGCGGGACCTCTGGCTAAAGCGACTTGAATCAGGTGGCCTTTTCGCAGAAGAATGGCATCAGCATCAGCGACGCGACGACTTCTGGAAACATGCATCTATTGGCGAGGATTACAGCTCCATCAAATGTCCCGTGTATTTGGTCGGCGGATGGATGGATCCTTATACCAACACGATCTTCAGGATGTTAGAGAATCTGAAGGTGCCTAGAAAGGGCCTTGTTGGGCCATGGGGGCACAAGTATCCCAACTTCGGATATCCAGGACCTCAGATTGGGTTCCTGCAGGAGTCGATTAGGTGGTGGGATAAATGGTTGAAAGGAAGCGAGACGGGGATTATGCATGAGCCTATGCTGCGATGTTATCTCCAAGACACGACGCCTCCAGCGCCATACATGGATGATCGTCCCGGGCGTTGGGTTGCTGAAGACAGCTGGTCCGATTCTAATCCCTCTTCACTCCGATTTGGTCTTTCGCCCGGTCAGCTAACAACGGGGGATTCGACCAGCGATTACAAGCTCGAAATTTGCTCTCCTCAAACGCTCGGCTTCGCGGGCGGGAGATGGTTGATATTTGGCGTCGAAGGGGAAGGGCCTGGTGATCAACGTCTAGAAGCTGGAGGAAGTCTCTTGTTTGACTCACAACCTCTAACCGAGCCCTTGGACTTTCTTGGGGCTCCGCTGTTGAAACTGCGCATTGCGAGCAATAAAACAAATGCTCTCGTAGCAGCAACCTTGTCGGAGGTACTGCCCAACGGCGCTGCTACAAAGGTATCTCATGGCGTACTCAACTTGACACATCGCCACGGCCACGAAGATGTACGGCCTCTAGAGCCCGGGAAGTTCTATTATATCACTCTCAAGCTGAACCACTTTGGGCAGCGAATCGGTGCTGGAAGTCGACTTCGCCTTGCGTTGTCCTCGACGTACTTCCCCTTGGTTTGGCCATCTCCTGAAGTCACAATCCTCACCATCGATTGTGCCCACAGCACTCTCGATCTCCCAGAGAGGGACGATAATCCACAAGACTCTCACCTCAAACCTTTTAAACCAGCTGTCAACGGATCCCTCTCACAAACTGAACTCCGACCAGCTAAGCATAGAAACTACGTCACAAATGATTGGGACTCTGGCGAAACAGCACTTTGCGTTGACTGGGATGACGGTATGTGGGAAGTCAACGAAACGGGTTGGAAATATGGATGGTGGACAGGCTTGAAATCAAGTGTGAAGCCCGATGATCCTCTATCAGCGGAAGTTGAGCAGCGGTTCGTGAGGGACTTTGAGAGAGATGATATTGTTATTAAGACGAAGGGTTGGACGAAGATGAAGATGGCGAAAACTGATATGATTATTACAGCTCGTCTTGATGCTTATGAGAATGGGAAGGCTGTCTTTGGAAGGGACTTTTCTTTTACAATCCCTAGGGACAACGTGTGATACGGAGAAGCTTTAAAAGAATAAGTATATCGCTTTTCAAGATACAAGTCCCTACCGCCGTCGATTTCGTGACTGCAGCCTTCTTGAATTTGCCATTCTGACTATTGTCGCTTTCTGAAGGGGAAATCAGACACATCACGTGTCATTAGGCAGCATCGCTGGCAACTTTGCTAATGCATAATGACTTCTTTACCGCTCTCCCCATCGTCTGTTGCATTACCAATTTAGACCGGCTCCCTGCTTATGATCATGAGCCACCATCATCTTGAGGAACTGTGTAGTGGGCAGGGAGATCAAATTGCGCTCTATATCCGCTGGAACCATTCTCGCCTTATCTTTTACCTGAACCGCTGTCAGACAAGCACGACCGTACCTTCAATCGAGAATACTTTCCTCGACAGATACAATCAGGCTTGTGACAACGACGACATTGAAGAAGCCGAGACTATCTCTGGTGAAATCCTTGATGCTGTCGTCGCGACTGGGAGAGACACATTTGATCGCCTGGCCCCGCCACCTGCATCAGGCGATACATTATCACAGGACCTTCATACCCTACTTTGCCCCAAAGAGTATTCTTTTTCATTCTTAACGGCAAAGCACAGGTGGTTCGCAAAGACAGTGGCGCAAGACAAGATGCTGTCCTCTGCCAACCATTCCACCTCAACAAAGACAAGGATTGCAACCTACCAATGTATTCTACTAAGGACATTCATGTCATCGAAGACCTTCGAAATGCGGGTTCTATTGCCCATGTGATAGTCGATGGGAAGGAAATGTGTTTAAAGGCTGGGGGTAGCAAAGGCGAGGACGCTGGACAGCGTGAGCTCAACTGCCTCTGGGAGATTACGAAATCCCCTCATACCGCTGCCATCCGCGTCCCCAAGCTCCTAGGTTTAATCACAACACCCGAAAATGGAAATACTATTGGGTTCTTGGTGGAGTATATCCCAGTCTCTGAGACTTGGGAGTTATCAACACTAGGAAGTATTGATGATGTCTCAGCGGTTGACGAGTGCCGTCGGAAGAAGTGGGCATCTCAGGTTCGGGACACTGTTGGTCTCCTACACAAGATTGGGGTTACATGGGGTGATGGCAAAGCATCTAAGGTATTGATTCATCGCGAAGCGGACGACGCATGGCTCATTGACTTCGGGGGCGGATGGACTGAAGGCTGGGTGGACGAGGAATTAAGTGGAACGGTGAAGGGAGACGAGGTGGCTGTAAGAAAGATCATAGAATACTTGCAGATTTCGTAGCTAGCAAGAAATTGTATCGTAGCATCATTGCCTAGCGTTTGCCCTAGACTGCCTTAGAAGCTATCCTCTTACTCACGAATCGAGAACCAAGCCAAGAGCCTGAATGTTCATAACCTGTAGTGTTTGAGAGCGCAGTGTATTCACCCTGGCAGGGACAGAACAGCGGAAACCATTCGGCGGTGGATGAGCAAATTTTGGTATGGGTAGTTCAGGTCACCATTTCTCCCTCATTCACAGCCACATTGACGTGGAATGCCATTATTGCCCACCGCTTGCAGGAAAATATAGTATGCGGTAATCGAGCTGCAGGAATGACGACTCGGGAGACATCACCGACAGGCATCTCAGCTGTTGTCTCACCAAGAGCCTCGCTGTCTTGGCACCCAATTCGACATAGCTGCATCTTGACGGGTATCGTGGTTGGTCGAATCTGAGACACGGGTCATAGCGGGCGGCTGAAGCCGCGGCGCCGAAGATCACCTTCCTGCATGGGACTGATCGGCCTGGGCTATTGAAAGCCACATGTGCTGCTGTCACTCGCTAGATAGGGCTTTGATGCATCGAAATATTTCGGTTGACAGAGTTCCATAGTTACCAAGGGTTGAGGCTTCGCGGGCATGGCACCAAGTTCAATTCATCCACGAGACCGAGTAGAAATCATTCTCGAGTCCCTGCGTACAGTATGGTTATTATGCAATTGACCAATAATTTTCGTTCTTGCGGTATTGGCCCCCAATGAATGATGACCTCAATGACTACACATGCATGTTGTATTTGAGGATTCCTTGCTGCAATTCCCGCCGGCCGGTTTCGTTCCGGCCTGCAGGTCTCAGTTACCGTGAAGACATGCTGCATATCGAACTCCACTACCAAGTATTACAGCATTCCATGCCATGTGATGAGACAATATTTTACGTACGAGGTGTTGATCTTGTTCATCGATCTGCCAAGGGATAGAAGTTATACGTCAGTCCATTGATGGAGATGTAAGTCCGAAGAATACATAAACCTCTGGACGTAGGTTCATTTCATAGGCTCAACTACTAGCTTTCAAAGTATCTTGAATCATCAGTGTCAAGAAACAATCATTATGCCTAAAGAAAACGACGATATCCGGGACAAGGAGTTCGATGCCGTCCACGCATACTTCATCGGGCCAAAGGGCTCTAATCTTCCAGACTTCAGAGCCAACATCAACACCATTCTCGATGAACTCCTCGCCGCTCGTCAAGCCTACCATCCCGAAGATCAAGTCCGTCCTTTCCCTCCCTCTCTCGCATTCTCACTAACATCCCCAGGCCTTCATCTCCAAAGAATACCGCCGCTCCCCCGTCTTCCTCAAAGCCAGATCTGATCTCCGCCTCGCCACCGAAAAGGTCGCACAGCTTCTTGGCGAACACTCGGCTCCCTTCTGGTCACCCCGCTATGAGGCGCACATGTGCACTGACCTGACGATGTCGTCACTCCTCGGGTATTTCATGACTATGCTATATAACCCGAACAATGTTGCGCTCGAGGCTAGTCCTATGACTACCCTTGTTGAACTTCGGGTTGGGCAGCAGTTGTGTAAGCTTTTTGGGTACAATACTGATACGCAGAAATCTCCGGTTTCGTGGGGTCACATTACGTGTGATGGGACGATTGCTAATCTTGAGTCTATTTGGGTTGGTACGTATTCTCATCTTGGTTGTATTGGAGCAGATGCTAACAAGGGTAGCACGAAACCTCAAGTTTTATCCCCTCAGTCTCTGCCTTGCATTGCGGCGGGGAAAGCTTCAGTTCATCGGTGATAAATTCTTCGCCACTCGGTGTTTTCATGCATCCAAGAAGACACTCTTCAAGGATCTTGAAGGCTGGGATCTGCTGAACCTCCGCTCTGAGGTCATTCTTGATCTTCCCAATGAGCTGAACAAGCAATTTGGTATTACCAGCAAGTTTCTCGAAAGCGCTCTCAATGAGTTCAACATCCAGACCATTGGGCGCGAAGTACTTGAAAGAGAGTTCCATGTCAAGAACCCGATCAAGTATTTCGTCAGCAAAACGCGCCACTATTCTTGGCCAAAAGGAGTTGGTAAGTTATTTCTCCGCTGTATTCAAGAATCAACAGGTGCTGATCAGTACACTCATAGCCATTGCTGGCCTTGGCTCGGGCAACGTTATCGGCGTCGACGTCAATAACGCTGCGCAGATCGACATCAAGGTCCTCGAGAATCATCTCGAAGACTGCGTCAAGACCGAAACAGCAGTCTTCGCAGTCGTAGCCATCATCGGATCCACCGAAGAGGGCGCAGTCGACAGACTCACTGAGATCCTCCGTCTTCGTAAGAAGTTCCAAGAGGAGCACGGCCTGTCATTCCTGGTCCATGCTGATGCAGCCTGGGGAGGCTACTTTGCCACCATGGTCAATCCCGACCGACGCTACAGCGTTGAGGACCAGGGTTCATCTAAGCCTGAGCCTGAGTGGTACTTGGATCCCAAGACTGTTGAGGACATCAAGGCCATGGCTGAGGCGGACTCGATCACTGTTGATCCATACAAGGCTGGGTATATACCGTATCCCGCTGGAAGCTTGGTCTACAAAGATGGAAGGATGAGGCATCTAGTTACATGGTCCGGCCCGTATCTCTCTCAGGGCTCTGCTGAGAACATCGGTGTCTATGGCGTTGAAGGCAGGTGAGTTTCCCTGCAGTCCCAGTATTCGGTAACTACTAAGTCCACTTCTAGTAAACCCGGTGCTTCAGCAATGTCAGCATGGTTCTCCAACTCAACCATCGGCCTCAATCATCATGGCTATGGCAAGTTACTCGGCGAAGCAACCTTTACCAGCGCCAGAGTGAGCGTCCAAGCCCCTTCTCTCAATCCTCACGAACTAAGATTTCTTAGCTGTCTGCTCACTACGCAACCATGATCAACGACGACTTCATCTGTGTCCCCTTCAACATGCTCGCAGCCGAGAACAACGGTAGTCGAGGATTCCTCTCAAAGCCTGTCGAGAAGCAACGCGATAAGATCCGCGATCTCATCATCGGAAAGAAGGACAAGGACATCTTCGCCTCCAAAGAAGCCAAGAAGATCATCCGCGAACTTGGTTCCGACACTAACATCAACTGCTTCGCACTGAACTGGAAAGACAAAGACGGTAATCTCAACACTGATCTTGAAGAAGCAAACTATCTCATGAAGCGAGTCGTTGATAGACTTTCCATCACTTCAGCCAACACTGACCCCACCGAGATCCCGATCTTCCTGACATCGACGCAGTTTCTCCACGAGGACTATGGCTCTTGCGCTCATAAGTTCATGGAGAGAATGGGCGTTGGAAAGTCAAACCAGAGTCTTTTCGTCATTCGAAATGTAGTCATGAGTCCATTCCCGACTCGTCAGAACTTCATTGACAAGTTGATGTGCGAGTTTGAGGAAGTCATCCGCGATGAGGTTGGCAAGGTTCGGAAGAGGAACGATCCTGGTCAGAAGAAGGTTCAGTTTCTTGTTCAGGGCACACCTGGTTCTTCTGAGGTGTTTTTGTCGTTCCAGGCTTCGTTTCACAGCGCGACGAAACGACAGCAGATTATCCTGTCTGCTACTCTTGACAGTACCTTGAGAGACTTTCATAAAGAGCTTACTGGGGGCAACCAGGATAGCATTGTGATGCTTGAGTCCACTGAGAAGGTATTTATTGAGGATGTTGTCGAGGTGCTCGGTAACTTGGATGTTATCATGTACGAGAAGGGAACCAAGTAAGTTTCTAGCTCACGATTCATCATCGGCCTACTAACATCCTGCAAGAAATACCATCAAAGAGACGGAACCATCACTCTCAACTCGGTAGTCAAGAGTCGCCCTCTCAACTCGATTCATCGCGAGATTGACTATCCCGCAGAGTTCATGCCCTTCTACCTCTACGGCAACGAGAAGGAGATCCACTGCTCACACATGCTCGTCAAATCACCCAACATCTCCCTCGTAGCCAACAACATCACCTTCAAACCCAGTCTTTCCTCCGAGATCAACCATCGCCAATCCGTCGCCGAGCTTCTCGCAGAGGGTATGATCCTAGGTCTTTCTGAAATCCCCGAGGATTCGATGCAGCCTTTCGCTGAGAGGAACCAAGACTTAGCTGAAAAGTTCTTCTTCCGGCAGGGCCAAAAGTTCAAGGTCAAGATTTGGAAGGATCCTAAGGAAGCCGCTGCTCATGGACCGGGCTTGCTTGATGATCTTGGACGACATTTGTATGAAGGAGAGATGACGTTGGGTGAGAATGTGTTTGTGGATGCTGAGGGGCCGAATGAGGATAAGTTGAAGGATAGAAAGGTTGAGTCGGACTCGTGGCAGAGAAAGTTGGATGAGGTTGGAAGTTTGTTGGATGGCACTCACGTCAACTGTCAATAGTCCTTCACCCCGAACTACGGAAATAATCAAACCAGCTTCAGGAATACGAGTATAGGGTTCACCTCAATCTATTTGCATTTTGTCTCTATTTAGTCTCTTTGGGCTCTGGGATTGATCTCAATAGCATATCCTTCATAACCACTGTGAACTCTTCCACCTTGGTCATCAAACTCATATGGCTCTCCCCCTTCATGACTCTCAGCTCTGCACCAGGCATAAGCTGAACTGCCTTCTCAGACACTCCAATCGGAACATTGACATCCAGATCTCCATGCCACATTATCATCCTGCCCTTCTCAACTTTGACATCCTCCAGCTTAAACCCCCAATCACTTCCAAATAATCGAGCTTCCCACGCAGTCGCATAGCCGCCCTGCTTCATAGCCTCTCTCGTAGCCCGCCCTAGACTCTTTCTTAGGTTCGGATGTGTTTCCCATACTTCTTTATCGCTCGCTGATCGAGCACTTATGTCTTTATCCATCATCTCCTCCAACTTCTCTGGGTGTTTGGTGTCTCGCGCTGTGTTTCCCAACACTCTATCGGTGATCCAGCCCAAGATTCCTGTAGCGTATGGCGCCATGTTGAACATAAGTCGTGTCATTGTAAGCATTCCTTGCGTCGAGAAAGACATTGGCATAACGCCAGCGATGGTGCCGATGCCTACCAGACGATCTGGCGGAAGGTCCTTGAGACAAGCGATAGCATAGGGTCCACCACCGGAGACACCTAACACAGCGAATCTCTTGATGTTTAGAATATCCGCTAGTTCGAGAATATCTTTTGGATAGTCGAGAATCCTTCTGTTCTTCTGAAATGTCGAGTCGCCGTACCCTGGTCGCGTTGGTGCAACGACGCGTACGCCACGCTGAGCTGCAGCGCTGCTAATCACGTACCCCTCGTGATGAGACCCCGGAAAGCCGTGGAGATAAAAGAAAGTGGGTGCATCATCATCCTGGGCTCCATAAACTGCATATGAAACCTTTCTCCCGTCGGCTAAAGTGGCGATCTTGTCTTGGTGGTCATCCATGTCGCGTATTTTGGCCTAGAGCAAAGGTCTCCAAATTGTTGGGGTTCTCAGTATAGATTGTCTCACGGATATTTTGGAACGGGCTGTCGGATAGACTTTTCGATATTGATATCGCTCTAGGCTGATCCTTCGAAGGATCTTGGATTTGAGTTTGTTAATTGAACTACCGACAGTTGACAAAAATAGAAGACAAAGAATTGCGAAGGTTGCATCGAGATCACGTGTTGAGTGAAACAGAGTTGCACAAGTAGACCAACCAACCAGCGAAGTAAACCAGATTGAGTTTATTAACCAATCAAACGTCCTCTGCCTGACGATTTCGATTGATACAAGACAATTATTATAAAAGTCACTTAAACATTTGAAAAGTAGTCTTTTCTGATAATTGTATATGTCTGCTAGAAGTGCCCTTTACTATGCCATCAGGTTTCGACAGTAATCCATTTGACCATTACCCAGATTGGCTCAGTACCATAACATAAAATTATCTCAAAACCGCTACCAACCCTAATCTTCACCAAATGAAATATCAAGCTATTAAATTATTTGTCCTTTTCGGGCCGTTTCGAAGCTGTTCTTAACTTCTTCCTACCTAGTATTAGCTTGGGTACAGGGTAGTTTGGCCCGGCAAGCCGACAGAGATGCCATGAGGAGACGAGGAGCTGAAGGATATTCATTGACGTGTGCCATGTTCCTTGCAATTTGTAACCGATCGGACTCTCGCACCTCAGCTGATGCCGATGCTGGCAACAAGGCAGATGCTGGTGATGAGCCGCATTCCCCCACGCTGACAGGATGGCTCGAGCGTCGTTCATCCCGTATTTGCAGGATCCCGCTGCAGGAACAGAGTAGCTTATCTACGAGCTTAAATTACTCACATATCAACTTATTCTTTTCAAGTAACTACAGAAAGTTTCCATTCGGTTGATACAATGTTTACTCGGACACGAATCCATCACCAAAACCTCACTTCGAAATGGTAAGACAGCTTTTACCCACAACCGACCATCTTCATCTCCATAAGGTTCAACCATCTGCGCCCAGACTTTTAGTTGAAACCCATCGACCTTACTGAGAATATGGATTACGGCCCGACACCTCTCTCAGCGGAATGATACCCTCCTGCGTCTCCATCTCGGCGAGACTCTATTTATCCAGTGGGGAAGCGACAAGTCCAAATCACTCACATGACTCTCCATTTCAACGGCTCAATACATCGCTTCCCGACGGTCCGTAGCCAAGTCGTCCGTTCAAATATTCGCTTACAAAATGGTAGGTGGGAAAATCTGGAGAAATCTGCACACGATTCCCCCATTGAATGACTTGACAAGGGTTCTGAAACCCATGAAATTTTAATCAATTACAGCGTGGGCTATATCGTCGCGGTATTTCGGCCCGCCCTCCTCGGTCGCACTAATCGATAAACATGGGTCAAGCCCGCGAAACTATCTGAAACTCGGCACTTGTTTCTTTATTGGTTGGGCTTGGCATTTCGAATTAGGAAAACGGAGGGAGCGGAGATATAGGGATCTTGATTGGTTAGCGTTGTATAACGCCGGAGTCGTGACCTGAGATTTCGGAGCAGTATGGTTGAGCTTCCGTGAGGACCTTCATGGCATTGATTTTCGGGGTGAGGCCGAAAGTGGAAGACCCCTATCCGTAGAGTGAAAGAGAAACGAAGAATAGATATAAACCGAGTTCCGGCGGCTCTTGATGATGTTTCTCATGCTCTTCATCTCGTCATTCCCTAGACAAGTCACTACCTGATCTCTGAATAATCTTTCATCATGAAGTCTCTCTCACTCATCCTCTCAGCCCTGGCTGTCCAGGTCGCTGTTGCTCAAACCCCCGACAAGGCCAAGGAGCAGCACCCCAAGCTCGAGACCTACCGCTGCACCAAGGCCTCTGGCTGCAAGAAGCAAACCAACTACATCGTCGCCGACGCAGGTATTCACGGCATTCGCCAGAAGAACGGCGCCGGCTGCGGTGACTGGGGTCAAAAGCCCAACGCCACAGCCTGCCCTGATGAGGCATCCTGCGCTAAGAACTGTATCCTCAGTGGTATGGACTCAAACGCTTACAAGAACGCTGGTATCACTACTTCTGGCAACAAGCTTCGTCTTCAGCAGCTTATCAACAACCAGCTTGTTTCTCCTCGGGTTTATCTGCTTGAGGAGAACAAGAAGACGTATGAGATGCTTCACCTCACTGGTACTGAATTCTCTTTCGACGTTGAGATGGAGAAGCTTCCTTGTGGTATGAATGGTGCTTTGTACCTTTCCGAGATGCCACAGGATGGTGGTAAGAGCACGAGCCGAAACAGCAAGGCTGGTGCCTACTATGGTGCTGGATACTGTGATGCTCAGTGCTACGTCACTCCTTTCATCAACGGAGTTGTAAGTTTACTCGGTTTATACAAATGATAACTGTACTGACTTTCGCAGGGCAACATCAAGGGACAGGGTGTCTGCTGTAACGAGCTCGACATCTGGGAGGCCAACTCCCGCGCAACTCACATTGCTCCTCACCCTTGCAGCAAGCCCGGCCTCTACGGCTGCACAGGCGATGAGTGCGGCAGCTCCGGTATCTGCGACAAGGCCGGCTGCGGCTGGAACCACAACCGCATCAATGTGACCGACTTCTACGGCCGCGGCAAGCAGTACAAGGTCGACAGCACCCGCAAGTTCACCGTGACATCTCAGTTCGTCGCCAACAAGCAGGGTGATCTCATCGAGCTGCACCGCCACTACATCCAGGACAACAAGGTCATCGAGTCTGCTGTCGTCAACATCTCCGGCCCTCCCAAGATCAACTTTATCAATGACAAGTACTGCGCTGCCACCGGCGCCAACGAGTACATGCGCCTCGGCGGTACTAAGCAAATGGGCGATGCCATGTCCCGCGGAATGGTTCTCGCCATGAGCGTCTGGTGGAGCGAGGGTGATTTCATGGCCTGGTTGGATCAGGGTGTTGCTGGACCCTGTGACGCCACCGAGGGCGATCCCAAGAACATCGTCAAGGTGCAGCCCAACCCTGAAGTGACATTTAGCAACATCCGAATTGGAGAGATTGGATCTACTTCATCGGTCAAGGCTCCTGCGTATCCTGGTCCTCACCGCTTGTAAAAACATCAAACAACACCGATGTCCAATATGGATCCTTAGTGTCCACTTGCTGGGAAGCTATTGGAGCACATATGCAAAACAGCTGTCCACTAGCTTGACACGTATGTCGGGGCAAAAAAACTCTTTCTAGGATAGGAGAACATATTGGGTGTTTGGACTTGCATATAAATGATCCATTTTTCATAGTATATTATTTTCAACATATTTTATTTCATGACTATCGCCAACACGAGATCTTGATTTCAGTACCCGATATTAACCGTCCCGAGTGGCTTGCATTAGTGGACTCTTGAGCATCATCCATGTACGTCATCTTCACGTGTGGCTGAGATCTCGCTGATCAAGAGCTAACCGAAGTATAAAAAAAAACGTCATGGGTCTTCTTGCTTCCAACAATCATCATCAACTTCATCTCAGCCACTTAGAGCATCGCGTTCCAATGCCGCGCTCATTATCAGCCGTCTCGTCTCTCGAGATCCGAGATCTGAACAGAGATCAGATCCGCTTTTATCATCCTGGCTATCTCAAACCGTTGAACCTTCTTTTTTGCCTCCCGCGCGTCGACTACAATACGACGGAGGGGGCTTTTGGTGTGCACTATTTAACGGCCCTTACGGCGTGCCAGATCGTCGCGAACAATGCTTTTGAGAAAGGGTATCTAGCGAGAGATGAGAGAGGGAAGGATAGAATATCCGACGATGAAACGATACTGCTGCAGCGAGACTACTGGTTCTTCGTCGAAGGTGATGGTAATTACAAACCATCACTCATAAGCCTATGGACGCTCACTAATAAATCTCAGATCGATATGCAATTGTTCCAAGCTTCAGAGACTGGCAATTTCCCCATGACAGACTCCCTGAATGGTGGAGCGTCCCATCCTCTAGAACATCACTTTATGCAAAGCGATGTGCCGTCACAAACACCAGCTATGCTTTCACATGGGCACATCTGATACCCAGAGAAGAACAGAGTTGGTTCAGCAAGAATGGCATGGGTCTTTACGGTGGTGGATCACATACCATCGATGATCCCCACAATATTCTACCGCTCAAGGCAGATCTCTACGTATGCTTTGACCAAAGCGTCTTTGCTTTGATTCCTAAGCAAAGTGGTCAAGCAAATGGAGTTGAAGCAAACAGCCAATATGTTCTTCACGTCCTTGACGGAAGGGAAGCAGAGTTCACTGCCCTATATCAGAACAGACCAGTCGAGACTCTTGTCGAGGGAAGCCGGGAATATCTCTTCGCAAGATTTGCTTGGTCCATCTTCTCATTCCTAAAGCCCTTCCTCACATCTGGCGTCGGACGAAGAGTCGTCAGATTCCGCCTCAGAGCTTCCGATGACGATGCTGAGGAGGAACACTTGATCTCCGAGATGCAGAATGTCTTTCTGGATTCTAGAAAGCTTGAATCGCTATATGGAGGTGGTCACCGACGGAAGACGGTACCATTGGAGGACTCTTATGTGGATGTTGAGGATGAATGGGATGATGAACATCCAGGACGGACTGAGATGGAAGGGTAGTGTGACTTTTTATGAATTATGTATTTGGTCAGCGTGAGGCGATTGCTAATGATTTGTTCTGATTTAGGACAAGAAGGCGGTAGTCTTTTATGGCGGTATTTGTCTGAGTTGGCTCTAATGAATTTGATGATTTATGAGTTCCGTGCTGCATTTTTGATGTCCCTTCTTTTCGTCTAATCTAAAACTTGAACAAACCTTTTGACCACAACCATTCCGTCTACTTCGAATTCATCGGCCTCCTGCTCCACCCGCCAATCAGCTCTATTCACTACAGCCATAATCTTGACCGTCTACCCGTCTCTTTGCACCAAGCTGCTGAGAGCTCTGAGCAGTGCACGAGATGACTTGTGAGACCTTCTTCCGCAGGGTGAATAATGCGGTAGCTCATCACAGCATTTATCGACGCGGTCCACCAATGTCCAGATATTTCTGCCACTAGGAATCATCCTAATTGCCCTCAAAGCCGCATTCTGCAACAAATCCTGTTTGTGAGCTCCTTCTACCGGGAATAGTGTCTTATATCGGTTCAGCGTCGCGAGTAGTTCATCGAGTTGTGTTCTATCTCGCAAGGCGTTAGGGTGTTGTAACAAAAGCTGGTATATGATTGGCGAGATGACATGAAGCTGAGTCTCGTCGTTGTCATGATGGCCGAGCAAGTAGTAAGTGCAAATAGGCGAGGGCTCGTCCTTACACTTGATGACCTTGTCGACCGAATTTAGTGCTATCAGAGACGCCCAGCAGTTGGTGGCACCGTTGATATAGTTCTGGCTTGATATGACGAAAAGTCCAGAATGTTGAGATTGAATCTATCCCTGGTATTCTAGATCATTGAGAACTTGGTTCAGCTGCCTCTCGCGTTCCTGATCACCATGTCAGGGTTTTGGCCAGAACTCTGCTAGAACATCGCTTCGATGCTTTTTAAGCCGTTGGTGGTGAACTTCCGTTGAGAAAGCCCGGATCCCAAGTAAGCCTCCAACTTGGTGCAAAGTCTCGAGGTCATTTTCATTCTGTAGATCTGTATTCGTTAGAGATCTAACCACGAATCCTTTCTGTTTAACCAACCTTGAATCCGTCCCGAAGCTATGCAGTAGTTTCAAAGCGTGGGCGTCTGTTGTCTAACACCTAGGACCTTTTTCTTACCAATGTTGTCAGTCTGTAGTTCCCTGAGCTGGTCTTTGATTGTGTTGACATTCTTCCCAAATAAATCCGGTCGCATTGCGAAGCATGTCTCTTGGAACATCAACTACGACATTTGACTCTATTGGCGGCATGACAGAAACCCGCAGAGTTCTTTTGGAGACTATTGAATACCCGACAAGGTACGCGCCTATCTTCGCACAATGCCAGCTTTGACTACGTTCAGGTTTGCTTCTCTACGGATACCCAGGATGTGGAAAGACTCTGCTAGCAAGTGCCGTTGCTGGCGAGTGCGTACTGAACTTTATGTCCGTCAAGGGCCCGGAGATTCTCAACAAATATATCGGCGCGTCTGAGAAGTCCATTCGGGATTTATTTGAGCGAGCAACTGCCTCAAAGCCCTGTGTTCTTTTCTTTGACGAATTTGATTCGATTACATTGAAGAGAGGAAGTGACTCAACTGGAGTGACAGAACGTGTTGTCAATCAACTGGTGACTCAGATGGATGGCGTCGAGGGCTTATATGGAGTTTATGTCCTTGCTGCAACGTCCAGACCCGATCTTATAGATCCTGCGCTGCTCCGCCCCGGCCACGTTGATAAGTCACTCTTATGTGATCTGTCACACCTGGATGATAGAATTGATATTCTTCGATGTCTCTTGAAGAAACTCAAGCTTGATGAGAATCTCGAAGGAAAACTTGACAATTGGCTGAAGACTATTCAGAAGCCGATTTACAAGCCCTTATCTCTAACGCGCAGCTTGAGGCCATTCACAAGTATCTGGGAGACAAGGATACCAGTGTTGGTTCAACAAAGACCAATGGATGATCTCGAGTCCAAGCGTCTCGGAAGCCTAGTATCTTACAGTTCTGGTACGGTGCAGAACACAACCGACTGTACTCCGATGCCAACTCTGGCGACCGGAGCACGCAACTTAGGAAACTCACAGAATATGAAGAAACGGCCGTGAAGCTACGTTCTCAAGGCAAGTCAAGCCGACGAGGAGTTCAGGGCGAAGGAGATCAGAAGTTAGACGACAAAGCGTCACATAAGCCGGAAATTCTACTTGTTTGGAGGCATTTGGAGAGGAGCTTGCGTATTTCACGGGCTAGTATCAAAGCTGATGAGAAACAGCGATTGAGTTTAATTTATGATGAGTTTGTTGGTGGAAGGTCCGCTGAGCTACGTAATGGTCAAGGAGGAATAGCCGTTGGTAGTAGGGGAACCTTGATGTGAAGAGACATAATTATGTCGGTTTCGTATCAAAGGAACGTTGTGGCTTTTGATTTACAGAAGGGTTAATATTGAGCTGATATTCACCTACCGTCTATCTCTCTTAAATTGATAATTGTATATCTCGCTACGAGATATGCTCTATTCACCTATGCTTCTCCTGGATCTTTTAGTCTAACATCAACATTATCCAGGCTCATTCAACCAGATAGGGCCGCCAATCTGAACGCTGCCTGCTGCAGCATGGACAACACCTAACGCCTTTAGAGTAGAATTCCATCCAGAATCGTTCGCTGCATGAAGGGCACCGATACTGCGGCCCAGGTAGAGTTGCCTTTGCACAGAGGAAAGGAATCAGATCAGCTGCGAAGTCTGGCGTCTCTCTAATGAGTTCGCAAAAGCCATCCTTACCAACGAGCTGGTCAATGTTCTCACTGGCAGTCTCCACGACGATGTCACGAAGTCCTCTATCTTCAGAAGGAGTTGACACGTAGACGAGGTTGGCAGCAACTGGAAAATCGTCCGTGGCCCATCCGTTAGCTATAGCTAGCTCAAACTTGTTCTTCGACTCGGTCTTCAGTGCTGCGATGTCGTATTTGTCCGCAATCTGGTACATGTGGGCGTCGAACACAATGGGGGGAGTACCCTCGGCGTTGTTGTACTCAAATGAGTAGACGAATCGGAGCATTGCGTCAACGACATTTGGTTCGAAATCCTTGATGTCGATGTTCCCCTCGGAACTCTCCTGCGTACTGTAAGCGGTTAATACTTCAATCCTCAGGAATTTGCCATACCTTCCAGCTGCCATTCAGCGCCTTGGCAAGACACTTTGAGTGGGCTGACAAGATGATCCTGTGAGCCTTGAAGACTTGGCCATCGCAGGTAACAGTGACGTCGGAGAGAGCATCAGTATTATAATACCTAGCCATGATGTCAGCACACGCTGAAAATGATCCATTAGCTCGTCTCACTCTTTCAAAGAGGCGAGGAACCCCTCTACTCCTTGAGGCGCCATCGTAAGGCGAGGCGGAGTGCTTGAGGATATGCTAGATGAGGGATCAGTCTCTTTAACTTTAGACACTGAAACGTTTCTTCTTTTTCATGTCTAAAAGACTTAGCAAGCGATGTGATCGTTCAGAAGGAGGAGGTATGTTGTTATGTAGGAAAGATGAACAGATATTTGAGACGTATTCCTGGCTGCCTATATGTGAATACCTGCACCGCCACCTGAGTGGTTGGCCTCCCGCATAACCTGTGGCCGGCCTCCTGCAGACGGCGCGCTCAACATCTTTTCTCAATAGAGCCTTCAGCCATAGATTTCCCAGTACCATGTTTCACAATGGTAAAGCACATTCTTCGCCATTGCATCCGTCGGCCTCTTTCCTCACTATGCTATTTTGGAAGCTTGATGCGTCATATATACACGGAATAGTCACAAACATACGCAACTCGTCTTGATCCCTCGTCGCGTTTTCAAGACATAACATTTTGATTGTAAAGTAACTACATGATATCCATTCTTCTTCAGAATGTTTCCCCTTCTCTTGAGCACAAGCAAATTCGTTGCCTACTCGTGTGTCGTAATTCGCTCGGATGAAAGCATATAGCAACTAGTTGACATCCCGCTTCCTCTTTCTCTTATCTTCAACTAGGTAGCAAGTGGGATATAAATGTTTGAGATCTTAGAAAGTACCACCATGATAAAGAAATAAAATGGGATCTGGGTAAACTGCTGTCTGCTTAATTATTGCTTGAACCGCCGGCCTCCCGTCATTCAGTCGTGGCTCCTAACAACAGTTGAAGCCCAGATTCTGACGCACATTGTTACAACGTCTTCGTAATGGATTCTTAAGGTCGTCCAGTCTCTTTCACCTGTCCAACTTAAGCACAGATCTGCAGGTGAATAATGTGTCGCCCCGCGGATGGGCCACACGAAACTACCAGTAAATCCTGTCACTTGCATTGGTCTAAGTAACTCTGTTCTCTATTTATCCCGCTAGCAGTTGACAGGCCGAGCGGCAGATAAAGTTCAAGGATGAATGGGTGACGTTGAGCTCCGGGCCTATCAAATCCAACGGATCTCGGTCCGGAACCTTGTAAGCGAGCGTGTGTGGGCAGGGTTTCAGGGCGTGACAAGGCATGGTCAGTTGATGACTCTTTTAGAGATTTACAGGGTCCCGCCAATTGTAGCACGATGGCTTCAGCAGACACAATTGAGCTGCCGTAAGCTGGATTATTTGAACATTTACTCGTGGTAGAAATAGGGGACATCATATTTATAATAATTCTTCTGACAATGTCCAATGTCTTGGAGATAAAATACATATTTTGATTGGTCTCAAGGACCTCATCCACCCGGTCAACCAACACCTGTAATGCCAGAAAGGCCATGTCCCTTGATGCCAACCTTTCCGAGACTTGGAATACTGGTAGAATTACCAAAGTAAATAGAAATAACATTAAGCCTGTATAAGGCAGGGAACAAAATATATGAAGAAATAAAAAGAAGTATTACTAAAACAAGAAGAAGAGCCTACTTCGCAGTCCAGATCCATAGTTTCCCGCAAAGCCAAGAGCAACAGTCTGCATATCAGGGCTTGATTCTCACAGTATTGTATTTGTCGTTGTATTTGGTACACTGGAGGAGCAATTGCCGGGAATCGAGACTTGTAGTAGGGGTGAAGGGTCAAGAGAACCAGAATGGAGAAGATCTACCATTCTGTTCATAGTGTATTGAGATAGCCATAAAGAGTAGTTCTTTCGCGCTGTGTCATCTCCCTGTGGTGGAGAAGATGGATGTTGTTTAACAAAAGGCATGCTGAGGAGGGCTTCTGTGAGGTGAGCTTCGATAGTAGTAGAGATGGTATTTGTGGTCATTATGCTGTTTAAAGGATTTTTTATCTATCTTCCTTGATATTTGTAGGTCAAGTTGCATCGTATTTAAAGAAATCGATAAATGACCTGGGCTACTACACAGGCCGTATTGAGAGCTATCAGAGAATTTACTCATGTTTTGGCGGGGGTTTGGAGGGGCATCAGGCTTCAAGTTTGCGGTGAAGGCCCCGCCTGCATCACTAGCGCACAGCCATCATGTGTATTGTGTCAGGCGTACGTCACCGGCACGGCAGGGTTTATCCGCCATGAAAATCAGGGTCCTTGGATCCCCCGTTGAAAAGTCAGCTCATCGTTCTGTAGGTATTTCTCTTCATCCTGCCAATTCCAATATCTCCCAGATTTATTTTGTAAAACAAATAACCCGGAAATTCTCTACAAATACTCTTTTATTATGGATGACCCAGCATACACATGGCCTGCCTGGAAGTTTGGTCTGAAGAGGGAAGATCTATCTAACAAGCTTCACGACCAGTACAACACTTATCTTGCGCCGATCCAAAGCCCCGAAGCGTTTTATCACGATATCTCCGAAATTGCCCATACCGCGCATTCTGCTGCTGAGTTTCATTATCTAGCCCACGGTCGAAGACAACAGCGACTTAACGAACTGAACGAGGCTCTTGTGTCTGCAAGTTTCGAGATCATTGGCAATCCGAGCCTCATCGAGACACCTCAGTGGGAGCATGCCATCCAGCTCTTTCGTACCAACTCCCTCGACTCGCTCGTTCAATACTTCGCTTCATACCTTCCACAAGAACACCGTTGGCACCCGTTGCGTCAAGACCCTGTCCTGTCAGGCGCTGACGGCAGTGCAGGATTAAACAAAAGACATACCTCTGATACTACTAGGAAAGTAAGTCAAATAAGTACAGGCGCCGGTATTCCCAATGGTATCACGCTTGAAGCAGGTGAACACAAACGAGGGGAGATGCGCAACGATAATGCACGTCGCAGGGCGAGACCCAGTACAAACATATGGTCTAGGGAAGTTGACTTTGAACACACCGACTCAGCAGTACAGAGAAGAGCCTCGTTCGATCGTCATACAAAGCCAAAAGGCACCATTCTCAACTTCTCTCCCAAGAACCCGCCATGCACAGTGGGTCTCGAAGTTCATGCTGCAGTTGGGCATGACGTTGGAAGTAAAATCGGGTTAAAGAGGAAACGACCTTGAAGGAGCAAACATCCATGATGACACTTTGTGCTCTTATATTTATACAGCTAATTCAATAGGAACCTGAAGATAAAAGGATCCTCCTCTTCGTCTATAGTAATACTTCTTTCTATCCGTGATCTCAGAATGCGGAATATCAATTCGGACTAAAATAAAGAGTATCTTTGGTGTCACCAACATATCGGCGTGGGCATCAGCTTTTTTCATGTTGCAAGGGCTTACACGGTGTGTCGACCCTTATCGTAACTATCAATTCACATGCTGAGTTGAGCACATGTGTAAATTTACCTCGGCGTAAAGACGTAAACAAGTAAATAATTCGTCCCAACAAAACGCGATTAGTGGAATTCAACAAAATCGTATAGTCACAGCAGCCTAGGGTCTTGATTATCGCTTATATGCTTATCGCCAGCAGCATTATTTATCCATCGAAAGCTATATCCAGAAGCAACTCATTCTTTACAGAATTACACAACAACGAACACTACCCGGATCTAATGGCGGGAACATCACTATGGGATTACATCTTCATGCGCACATCTATCTTTGTCTTGCACCTCATCGCGCCCCTGAGCATTGTTGTCTCTCTCACCCTATCACTAGTCCCCCTCCCATTTCAGATTCCGAGGCTTCTCAAGGCATGGCTTGTTCTTGAAGCAATTTTCTATATCATCATATACCTGCCGCTTAACAATCACCTTCAAAAACCCGCAAACCATCCTATTGCACCCTGTCGAGCCGATCGCCAAAGGCTATTCCAACAATGCCATGACAATATTCCGGACGTAGGTCAGTATCTAAGGAGGTGGTTTCGTGACGCACCAGAGCATGAAATCAAGCGTGAGAACGTTAAAGAATTCTTTCGATGGGCTTTTTTGAACATGGAAGATTGTGATTCGACGTATGATGACGAGTTAGAGGAGTATGTCGAGAAATTGGAGGAGCTGCTTGGGAGAAGGTTAGAGCCTGGTAGGGGGGATGCTAAATGCCTGCGCATGACTCTTGACAAGGTCGAGATGCTTCATCGAAGTTTAACATGGTATCTGGTGAGTCTCTATAAAAGCATTAGCATTTCACGTATCATAGATCACTAACTTTAACTCTCTACTATTCAGTGCATCTTTGTTGTCGATACGATAGCATCCACTTATTTGCTGTACCATTCCTTCAGCTTTCACCGAACATCGATCTCCCAATTCTTTACCACTTTTCCGCTTCGGCCTCTGAGTCTAGTTACGCCCTACAAATCTCCCGCCAAGGGGCTTACCTACTGGCACCGTCCACATACGTCCAAAACAAGGCTACCCATTCTCTTTATTCATGGCATCGGCGTGGGACTTTATCCGTACATAAATTTCCTAGCTGACATTAATGCCCACGATGGTGCAGATGGAGACATTGGGATCATCGCTGTGGAGATCTTGTCAGTAAGTTCTCGCATCACATGCCAGGCTATGTTGAAACAGGAAATCTGTGAGGAAATTAATCGCATATTGTCTTCACATGGTTGGAAGAGTTGTGTATTGGTTTCGCATTCGTAAGTACCATGAGACAACGTTGCATCTCAGTTACTAATATCTGTGTTGGGAAGATATGGAAGTGTTGTTGCCGCACAGCTTCTTCGAGACCCCATGATTTGCATGAATATCGGCCCTGTTATGTTCATTGATCCTGTATCCTTTCTACTACATCTGCCTGATGTGGCTTACAATTTTGTACGTCTACTGACAATCTGACCCTGTCAGCTAATCCCACTAAAAGGTTATCTCCAGATATGTCGACGCCCAAGCCATCCCAATGAGCATTTACTCTCCTACTTTGGCTCTAAAGACATAGGTATCGCTCATACCCTATTTCGGCGCTTCTTCTGGGCCGACAGTCTACTATGGAAGGAAGACCTACAAGATCGTCCTGCTGCCGTGGCTTTGGCTAGTAGAGACAGTATCATCGATACGAAATCTATTCGGGCTTATCTTGTTGGTTCAAAAGATTGGGCGCAAAGCCCAACTAAAGAGACAGGAGAAATTTTAATTGATGGTAAATTGGATGTGATCTGGTTTGAGGACTTGGATCATGGTCAGGCCTTTGATCACAAAACGACAACAAGGCTACGTCTCGTTGGGACTGTTCGAGCATTCTGCAACGAGACTGCGAGTCCTGAAGTGGCAGTAGAAGAGGTTAGAAAGAAGTGACTGGATGGTCTAATGTAGAACTAGCGACTTGATGTAAGGATGAGTGTCGGCTGATAGAGCCTCTGGTAGATTTCTTCAGCTGGAATCATCAGCCTTTCCCGCTGGTATGTATCGCAACAACGAATCGAACCTGTTTCACTCTGTGTCCATTCCTTTCCAGCACCCATGTGTTCTCTTGCATGTTGAGAGATTCATCCTCTTGTGCGCACAATGTTTTGGAGAGATCAGGTATAACATAGGTGGCAGGTAATCCGAGTTACAATACACTCGCCCCAGTACCTTCCACTTTGAATGAATACCTGTTAATAAAGTCAACGCCACTATAGTTCTGTTGCTCCCACGTGCAAAATCCCTTGTTTGTTGGCGCCTGAGGATCGATTGCATCAGGGCCTTCCGAAGGCACTGATGATATCCAGACCCATCTGATTGGTAGATCACCCCTGATATAGTGGGTATTTGGCCTAGGCAGGATTGGTGCTTACCGCTCCTCGCCTTTGTCTAAGACTCAAAGCTCCTTGGGCAGACTTATTTGTTCCCAATTGCTTTGCACAACATTTACTTCCTGATAGTCATGCCCTAAGCTCACTCACCGATACCTCTTACGAGCTTTGTATCTTCAGTCTTCAAATCCATCCAATCATCCTTCTGATCAATCAGGCGTCTCAACACTAAGATGACTCAGACCGAACACAATCCGCGCTCCAGAGCTCAAGATGATACATCTCATGCAAAACCGAAACTAGACGAATTTCATCTGTTTAGACATCTCCCGTACGATCTGAGGCATTCGATCTACGTCCTCGCTACCTCTCGCCGGGTCGTTCGTGTCGAGGAAGGGCCAGTTAATCCCAAGGAGAAGCGGGCTTGGGCCGACCAAGATTGCGAGAGCTATTTTGACTATGCATTCGAAAAGTTCTATAAACAGATGCTAGTTGAAATGCCAGTTCCGAAGTTACACCCCGATCTAGCAGCCTTTGCACATAACTGGCAACCCAGAATTCCATGGGAGTCATATAACCGGCAATACAAACAGACATGCTTAGAAGCGCACGGTTTCACTTCCAACCGGCCTATTTTCGAGCCTTGGCAGCCGTCAGAGGAAACACCACGTATTCCAACGGACTGGCTCGTCGATTATCCTGAGCTCGCATTCGAATTGACCCGCGAGTCTTCCTTGTACAGTGACGCCGAGATTCCGGTATTTCTTCACGTATGCTCAGAGTCACGACAAGCGCTCCTTAACTGGGGCTATCGACTTTTGTTCGCGACACGAACAACCGGACCGAGAACTTGGTTCCATCCCGGCCGAGACCGTCTCTACATCCCTTATACAATAGAAACCTTTCCGCGGACAAATGATAGCGACTACGGATCTGGCCTTCCGGGGGAAGCTCACACGCCATATCCGTGTCCTGAGCCTGGTTTGTTACTCTCAGGTTGTCACTGGGATATAGGTCAATACCGCGTGGATGACTTGAAACAAGTCAAGAACGTCATCCTCGAAAGCCCCTCGATAGGGACGGACCAGGACAAATTGATCGGGGAGCTCCAGTCTATTCTTCCTCTCCTTTCGGGCCTTAACGAGCTGTTGCTTGAGGACTGGGGACTGGAAGAATTTGGGTATTGGTTCAATCCATTCCGTGGTTCGCACACTGTGGAAGTGAAGACACCTGCCAGCTCCGTCGCTTGCATCCCTGTTGAGGATATCGATGCTATAGGATATGCTTTCTGGGAACGTTCCCGATCACCTGATGATGACAGGCTAGGGCCATTATGCTACACCGGATATCGAAACAGCGCGTTCAACGAATATCTGACTAGCCCGTCTCGATCTCAACCTTACCATCTGGCGCACGCCGAATCAGTAAGGGCTCGGCTTCTTGCATGGAGGTCCGAGCTAACAACAGCCCAAGATCAGAAACCACGGATCCCTACCATTTGCCACGTCAATATCTGCCCAGACTCTTGCTCAGAGATTTACGTGTCCAACAGGCATAGATTCTGGGAGGCCCTCAAGTCTCTTAGCGGAGAACAAATACAAGAACCGGACTTTCGAGCAAAGTTCTCACAGCAGATGAACGATTGTCCGCCTCCTTTTAGGATCAAGTGGCGGGGTCTAGACTGGGGCGTCGAGTGGCCAGAAGCAGTTGAAACTGCCCGATTAATAGATGCAAGAGCGATCGATTGGCATATGGAAGGGACACTCCAGGCTTGGTATTTGAATCAGTCAGAGATCCCAGAGCCACAGTTCATTAAACTGTAGCAACTTGGTCCCTGAGGTATTTCACAAGAGCTGGCTGATTTCGTTCACCTCAACGACCTTTCAGGCTTGGTTGGGCTGTAGCTTTTGGATGGCCCAAAGGGCACTCTGATGGTTAACAAATAGAGTCTGAATTGATTCCATATTTACAGAACCAATGCATAGAATTGCGTGATATGCCACCCAGCGCTGTCCAACGATATGCTTTTGGCCCTGTACGCCCCGGTACTAAGACTCGAATAACCCTAGACCAAGATACCAACGTCTGTCTTGCCACACCGTTTATCAGGGTCTTTGCCATCTATCATTGAACTTCGATCTTTCAGACCAGCCATATTTTAACCATAAGTCAGAATTGATTGGCGACATTGTACAGCTTCGATTGGACAGTTATATATCTGGCTAAATCTACCTTTTGTCACCTGTCAGGCTGGTGCGTCATCCCTGCGGCACGGCTGATCAGGGCGTAACTTTCTTGGAACTCAGGGTCTAAGCTGATGTCACTGTGGCGATGGCCTCGAATCATTTTGTTTTGTGTCGAAACTCCGAGGAGCTCTGGGGGAAACGATAATCGTTATGACATGGCAAGGGCAAGCTTTCACTGTTGAGCAATGATACTTGGTGATACGGTTGTTTCTTTGATGGGAATCGATCATCACAAGTATTGTCTATATAAGAATGCCATGAGCCTGCTGAAATCTAACATGGAGCCCAGAAGCTAAACACGAAGGTCTTCGCCTTTACAACGCTACTTTTACAAAATACAAACCACCATACAAAGAAAAGCTTCTCTCATATCACTATCCTTATAACAATATGGCTCTCAAGTGAGTATCTTACCACCTCTCAATCGCACTTCTGTACTGACACTTATCCAGCTCCAAGCGCCGCTTCTCCCTCAGTGCCCTCTCTCCCGCATCAAGGAGATACAATAGAGTCATGAGCGAGCGATCCGACAACCGTCGATCTATCGACACTACAGCCACTACCTCAACAATGGGCGGCATGCCTGTCATTGAAGTCGAGAACCACCTTGTTGACCCGGCGTATCGCTGGACAACTGCCAATCGAATTGGCTAGACTGGCAAAAAGCACATAGTTTTATGTTTGTTGCGATAGCGCGATGATGCCAGTCGATCGATATGTACACTAGTCTGCGATTAAAATTGAACTGTTTTTTCTATGCCATTTCCTATCATTTTAAATCAATGATATTCTACTTAGATCACTTGAAAGCGGGCTCCGGTTTAGAGCCGTAAGGAATAATTCTAACCATATGCCTCCTCTCATTGTCCTGGAAATCAGGCACAGCAGAATGTGCTGTCCCTCGTTGATCCCAAACCACAACCGTACCTTTCTCCCACTTAACTCTGCAACTGAAGTCCATACTTCGAATGTGATTCTTCAAAAACGACAGCAAGTGGTCTGACTCTTCTGGTAGAAAGCCCTCAACCTGACGAGCGATCGTGGGATTGACAAATAGTGATGGTTTGCCAGTGACAGGATGTTTGATGACTATAGGATGCGTCGCGTTGATCGCTTCTGCTAAAGCTCGTTCTTGACCAACTCGTCGTACTTCACCTTCGGAGGCTGATGTGTGGTGAAGGTTTAGGCCATGAAGAGTTTCTCTAAATGCAGGGGAGAGAGCCTCGTAGGCTGCTGTAAGGGAAGTAAAAGCAGTGTCGCCACCGCCTGATTCGGGAATCTCGAGCACCCAGAAGAAAGTGGTGGACGGTACATTTGGTGTAAATGTCTGGTCAATATGCCAGAGATCGTATGTCGTTCGAGGACCTAGAAGCTTTCTCAAGTTGCCGCTGTGCTCTTGTCAATACACCAGTCATTGCCAGAGGTGCTTTTGTGGAACTCACGTCTTCTCGTCAGCGTAGACAACATGAAACTCTGGCCCAGTACCCTTCGGATACCCCATCGTAGGATGCTGATGAAGCGGTCCATAATGCTTGACAATTTCCCTCTGTCTATCAAACCCTACATCCGCAAAATCCTGGTCCCTCTACCAAAAGTCAGCACTGTCAATCCCCATCATGAAGTAAACTCACAAAAACTACAACACCTCGTTCAGCAGCCAGCAACGCCAACTCATCAAGACCCTCCCTCCCCAACGCACTAATCTGCACACCCCGGACTTCAGTGCCAATACGTGGGGTAATATTGACCGTCGTAGCGCCCTTTAGCAAATTCGCCTTGGCGGGATCAGCCCGAAGCCCAGGCTCTTCCGCTTCAAAGAGGGGCACAGCTACCGGTGCATTGTAGCCATCCGAGCGGGTGGGAAGATAAGCGGGATACAGCGGTTCAGACGACATGTTTGGCTCTGTTAGCGATTGAATTGAATGTGCAGGCTGCGTCTTAGATATCTCCGCCTTCGGATGGTGTAACCCGAGTTTATCGGGACTTGTCCGATCGTTTTAGCTAGAAGAGGAGATTTGGGGACTCGTTATTTGCAGGGCTGAAGACGTAAGCCGGGTGAATGTACCCGCTCTGTAGATCGAGCCAATTGTAACTGTTGTGTGTTGAGATAAGCAGTGGGGTAATCTCGTGGTGTTTCTGCTAAATCGGACCCTTGATCAAGACAAACACGGTAGTTTAGTTAATGGCTCCGATCTTAGTATCACTGACTCGTGATCTTGCGATATTTATAGTCTAAGCTCGTCATGACTGTCTTTTTTACTGAAAGAATGATACTTGCCGGGGCTCTAGAACGTCTCTAGCCTAGAGTCAAATGTGGCGGGCGGGAATTTTTTTAAATATTCCAGAGAACCCCAAGTGTCGATCATTTCTCAACTCCTCTTTTTCTTTCAGCGGTATTTGGAGCATCAAAGATGTCGACGCCAGTGAATGATTCTGCCTCGGAGGAGAGACAGAATGTCGCGTACATAGAGTCGACGTCGTGGTTGGCGAAAGTTCATCCGTATTTCAAGAATCCGGCTCATGTTTTGGTACTCAAGCTTGACTGCTTGTTGCTCGTCTGGGCGTTCATTGCCGGTCTTTTCAAGGTATTTATCTATGCTTTTCTATGAACTGGATGATATTGATGATTTTATAGGATATGGATCAATCTGCGACAACAGCTGCATATGTCTCGGGAATGAAAGAGGACCTCAAACTATACGGCAATGAATTGGTAGAATTCACGACATATTTCTCCATCGGCTACGCTCTCTTCATTGTCCCATCGCAGCTCATCCAAACCCGCGTTCGACCATCTCTATTTCTACCACTCTGCGAGATTATCTGGGGTTTATTCACGCTCTTCATCTACAGAGCTCCAAACGCAAAGACTGTCTTCGCGCTGCGATTCTTCCTCGGAGTTTTCGAGTCTACGTCGTGGCCTGGCATCGTGAACCTGATCTTCAATTGGTATGATCACTAATCACAGCCTTCTGGCTTCAAAACTTGCTAACTTGCCTTTAGGTATCGTCCCGAGGAGTTGGGAAAGCGATTGGCGATCTTTGGCGTCAGCGGCGTCGCGGGAAACATGTTTCTCGGCATTGTTCAAGCCGCCCTCTACCGAAACCTCAACGGCGTTTCTGGTCTTGCTGGTTGGCAGTGGCTCTTCATCATTAGCGGTATAATGACTATTTTCTGGGGTCTCGTCGGTCTTGTCATCATTCCAGATTCACCTGCCATCACTCGAGCTCTTTGGCTCTCAGAATCTGAGCGAGAACTGTGTCGTCTTCGAATGAGCGATAGCGGCGTCAAGACTTCTAGAATCATCCCCTTCAAGACTCTGGTTCAAAAGATGAAACTCCTCGTCCTCAGTCCCCTATCGTACCTATTTTTGGCAGGCTATCTCCAATTCGCATGGAGTCAGCGCGCAAACGCCTACTTTCTCCTCTTCCTAAAAGGTCTCCAAAACGCCGACGGAACACCCCGCTACTCAGTCTACACCGTCAACCTTATTCCACTTGGTGGCTACGCTATAAGCATAGTCTGCAACATTGGTCTCAACGCCCTCAGTGATTGGAAGGCCTGGCGCTGGCAAGTCAGCGTTGGCGCCGCCACTTTACAGCTCATCGCGACGGCAGTTCTTTCCGGGTGGCCTGATTCGTGGAAGACTATCATGACTTTCTATTTTCTCACTTTTGCTACAGCTGCTTGGGGCTATGCTCTTCTTGCGTGGTTGGCGGAGATCTTAAGGAAAGAGCCGGAGGTGAGATCTATCTTGGTGGCTATTGCTGTTACGCTTGTTTATGCTGGGCATGCTTCTATCCCACTTCGTGCTTGGCGAGTTAGTGATTCTCCAAGATATCCGGTTGGTTTCCCGTTGGCTGCTGCGTTTAGCGTTGGAAGCATTGTTGCTATTATGGGGATGTGGTTTTACGTACGGAAATACCCTGATATTGTAACCTGGGGACTGGATCCTGAAGGTGCCCAGGTGCGTAACGAGGAGGAGATTATGCCAAGGGATGATGACCAGAAGACACCCGTGGAGAGAAGTGATCGAGTTTAGGTTCTGGTTGGATCAACGACCAGAATATTATATAAGCGACATACAGTAACAATTCAATCTATTTTTGACCAAAGCACAACTCAGTACTTCAATGCAATATCAGCCATCGATAAGAAAGACCACTATCCTCGATTAGGCAAACAGACGGGGAAGGAATGTTCAGAGTACTATTTTTCGACGGACACGTCACGCTAGAATGTCCTATGGTTTTAGTCTTACCCAACCACCTCCTTCGAACTTCACATGGCGGTTGCAACGAGATGCCTCCCCTTACTTGCGACGAAGACCCAGAGCTCTCGCCTGGCCGATGCGGATTCTTACGATGGCTTCAATATCGCGGCTGATTGGCTTGAGTCACGTGTACTATGCATATTGGGAGGACTGAGCCTTGTTGACCCCGCACGATGGTTAGGCCATCGTTGCTGTTGTCAATCAACCTGATGGTGAACGCAGTGAACAGTTCCAATGGCAGAGGCGCTTGGTGTTGTATCGAGCGTCATCGCCGTGGTCGATCTGTCGGCCAAGGTGTTTTCCCTGTGTTTGCAATATTCCCGAGAGGTGAAGAACGCCAAGGACGATATCAAAAGGCTACGCGTAGAAGTTGCCACATTTCAGGTCACCACGAAGAAACTCCAGATTCTCGTCGAAGGACCTCGTGGCAAGGAGCTGAGTGCATCGCAGCAATTAAAGTCCGCGATAGAAGATGGTCGCTCAAGGCTGGAAAAGCTCGAGCAACAGCTGCAACCCCCGACTCATCGAAAGGTAATGAGCCGTTTCGGTGCGCGTGCTTTCAAATGGCCATTTGAATGCAAGGATGTCGAGGGAACAATCCAGAATCTTGTGCGTTGCAGAGAGAATATTTCTTTGGCGTTAAACATTGATCAAACGTAAGTGAAGTAATCGGGGGAACAATGGCTGAGCTCACACGAGCCCGACTTAGTGTAATCCTTCAGAACGTCGATGACCGAACGACTCTCAGTCAGCTGCCCGCCGCAGATGGAGCTTCATTCGACTCCCACGCCGAAGAACACAACCCGACATGCTTGCCTAACACTCGTGAGGAGTTGCTTAGAGAAATCGACCACTGGATAAACGACCCCAATTCAAAGATAATGTTCTGGTTAAATGGCAAGGCTGGAACAGGAAAATCGACCATTTCGCGGACTGTCGCCCGGTCGCGATGCAAGCAGGGTGATCTCGGTGCGAGCTTCTTTTTCAAGAGAGGAGAGGTCGATCGAGGGAACTTGTCCAAGTTCGTGTCTACGGTGGCCCGTCGACTGGCTTGGAGCACGCCGGTGGTTGCGCCGTTCATCAAGAGCGCCGTCAATGCTGATCCAGCGATTACTGACAAGGCTGTTCGGGAGCAGTTTGAGAAGCTTGTTCGAGAGCCGTTGTCGAAAGCGACTGTAAAGTTATTATCTCGACCATCGGTTGTTATTGTTGTTGATGCGCTGGATGAGTGCGAGAAGGACGCTGATATTAAGCTCCTTCTCGAGCTTTTCTCTACCCTATGCTTCGCGGGTCCTTTACGTGTCCGAGTGCTCGTTACCAGTAGACCTGAGCTTCCTATACGTCTTGGCTTTTCCTCTATCGGCAACACCCATCAAGATCTGATACTGCATAAAATCCCACTGCCGATCATTGAGCACGACATATCTGTCTTTCTTCACCACGAGTTCGCTAATATTCGCAACAGCTTCAATAAAGACGCAGTAGAAGAGCTGAAACTACCAGTAGACTGGCCTGGAGAAGCCAAACTCGAGGAACTTACACGGGCCGCGGTGCCTCTCTTTATCTTTGCCGCAACTCTTTGCCGATTCATCAGCGACCCATATCTCGGCAGTCCTGATGAGCTTCTACAGAGCGTGCTCGACGTGGCAGGTACCGGTCAAGGCTCGAAGCTCGATATGACATATTCGCCAGTTCTGAGACAACAAGTACTCAATAGGTCGGGAAGCGAGAGATTGGACATCATTGAGAGCTTTCGCCTTATTGTCGGCAGCATCGTCACGCTGGCTAACCCATTGTCGATGCGTGCTCTTGCGCTACTTCTCGATGTTCATGTCAGTAAGGTAACGACCAGGCTAAGTGCGTTGCATTCGGTTTTAGATATCCCGCAAACTGTCGATGCACCAGTGCGACTGCTGCATCTATCGTTCCGGGACTATCTTGTAGGCCTGGATAAAAGAGAGTTGGACGAGTTCCGAGTCGACGAAAGACATACTCACCAAAGCTTAGCGAAACACTGCTTACGCATTATGCGCGGCGGTCTGCGGAAGAACATATGTGGCCTGTCTTTCCCAAGTATGCGTCGATCCGCAGTGGACCTTGGGCAACTAGAGAAAAGCATACCTTCACAAGTCCAATATGCTTGCATGCACTGGACGTATCACCAGACTCAGGGTGACCCTGAGCTTAGCGATGAGAACGAAGCTTATGGCTTCTTGACGACGCACTTCCTTCATTGGCTGGAAGCATTAAGCCTGATGGGCCGAGTCAAGGAATGTCTCGACTCACTTAGGTCACTGGCAAGATGGCTGAAGGTTTGTCTTCGTGTCTTTGAGCTTCAACCTTGCTGATAAGTGCTAGACCCGAGAAGACTCGAGGCTTTCGACTTTTGTGGCTGATGCTATACGATTTGTTCAGGCTTATTTTTCTGTGATAGCTGAAGCGCCGCTACAGATTTATTGTTGTCTGGCTTTTGCCCCAAGGAAGAGTATCATACGAAGGACATTTGAGAATGTTATTCCAAAATGGATAAGCAATTTGCCAAAAGTTGAAGAAAACTGGGATGCATGCTTGTTGACTCTAGAGGGCCACATCAGAGCGGTCAACTCGGTCGTGTTCTCGCACGACTCGAAGCGGGTGGCATCAGGCTCTGATGACGAAACGATACGGATCTGGGATGCCGAGACGGGCGAGTGCGAGCAAGAGCTGAAGGGCCATAGCGGGATGGTCACCTCGGTGGTGTTCTCGCATGACTCGAAAAAGGTAGCATCAGGCTCTGATGACGAAATGATACGGATCTGGGATGCCGAGACGGGCAAGTGTGAGCGAGAGCTGAAGGGCCATAGCAGGATAGTCACCTCAGTGGTGTTCTCGCACGACTCGAAAAAGGTGGCATCGGCTTCTCGTGATAAGACAATACGGATCTGGAATGCGGAGACAGGCGAGTGCGAGCGAATGCTAAAGGGCCATAGCGACTGGGTTAACTCGGTGGTGTTCTCGCATGACTCGAAAAAGGTAGCATCAGGCTCTGATGACGAAATGATACGGATCTGGAATGCAGAGACGGGCGAGTGCGAGCGAATGCTAAAGGGCCACAGCTACTGGGTTAACTCGGTGGTGTTCTCGCATGACTCGAAAAAGGTAGCATCAGGCTCTCATGACGAAACGATACGGATCTGGAATGCAGAGACGGGCGAGTGCAAAGAAATCGTTCCATTAGATGGTTATGCACGTGTTTCATCCTTTCCGACCGATAGGCGTGGCATTGTCACAAATCGTGGCGTGTTTGCTCTGTCAGGCGGCTCACTACCTCATGCCGAGCCTGCTATGCTGCAGCAATCCTCGGAGGCGCCGATGCTCGCCTGCGCAGACGGCACCTGGATCACAACGGCAGGGGAAGACTTGCTCTGGCTGCCTCCCGAATGCCGCAGTGGAGAAGTGGCTGTTTCGGGAAGCACAGTTGTCGTAGGTTGTCAGTCAGGAAGAGTCTTGGTGTTGGGGATTTCTATGGCAGAGGTGGAGCAGTAGACGGATATATGAATAATGAGAAGATGAGGGTATACTGAATTACAACTGACCCCTGGAAGTGGTTCTATAGTGTTGTGCAACGGCAGAGATCATTACATAAGCATAGCAGTGCTTATTGGTCATCTGGCTACTGACCCTGGCGTCTGTTGTTGTAGGATGATTAATTTGTGCTTTTCGTAGTCACTGGATCGACTCGCTGGCGGGGTTCTAAGAGGGGCCTTCAATTATCTTCCCGAGTCAAGTGCCAATGCGGATGAAAATCTTCGAGTTATAGAGTCTGGCCTTGAGCTAATAAACCCTCCAGCTTATGAGCGCAGGGTAGCCCTTGTAATCGTGAGAAAGAATTAGTACAGGCTGACAAAGGAGTAGAGCCTTAATAAAATAGAAGCTTTCATTGCTGCTTAACCTTTTGCAAAGCTTCATAAGATACCTAACCACGTACTGCACCATAGAGAATACTAGAGAGTTTGATAGGTGTCTTGATCTTCTGCTTGGCTTGGTTCGACTTCAACTCTGCCAATTAAATTAAGTAGTACATGCTTGATCAATCGCTAAGCTTCGAATAAGTCTAATGTAGATACTTTAAGGTGGCTCTTAAGCAGCCAGTGTATGCCTTCTACCCTTGAAGTAACGATGTTGTCAAAGTGGGGATGTTGATTGGCCTACGCCTTTACTAGCTTCTCTTTATATTAATTAAGCCAGTTTATCTTGATATATTTGACTTCTTTGATATAATCTGCAATATATTTCTTCTTAAACTTAGATATATATTTGTAGAAAGTTCGTTTATTTGGTGACTTAATGATTGAATGCTAGTGGCCGTAAAACTTATTCTAAGCCTTGATTCCTGGGTTTTCCCCTTAAGTCTGGCGTATAAATCTCGGCTAGTAGTAGCAAAGAACTGCCTTATTAGCATGCCAGAGATATAGCAGCGGCCTTAATAATGGGAAGCAAGTATCGATAGCATTTATACATACTAGGCAGCAATCAGTCAAGATGAATAAGGGATGCCTAATCCTGCGGTTTTTGCACAGCGACTGGAATCAATCTAACGCCTAAAAATAGTCTTCTTTACACTCCCTACTCAGGAAAGCAAACGCGACACAGAACGAACGTTGAAAAGAGTCGACACCGATCAAGTCTAAAAGTGGCATGCCGTATTTATTGGTTTTATAGGTATAGTCTAAGATTAAGACATCCAGATATACCTGTAGATATGCCACTGAATCAGGGTGCATAAACAGAACAGCTTTGACTTGGCCATCTGGACCGGTTTGGAACTAACTCTAAAATCTTTCTCTAAACAGCTGATCAGCAAGCGCGTTTATGCTGCTTTATCCTTGATAGACTTCTCGTCTAGTATCTGTAATATGATTATACATGTCCTGCTGTGTCGCTATCATGTTAGTGTTCTGCCGTATAAATATTCTAATTTCTTTAGGGGCTATCCTAGCATTGGCAAGGCCAGTCAGCTGAGATAGGTGCTCCTTGGAAATTGTTCGAAGTATTGGGTGGGCAGTGGTATCTTGGCTTGGTTCATGGTTATATAGTGAGAATCGGCTATCAGAACGGTGCCGCAGAGTCCAGGTACTTCTATCTTTATTCTCTTTCGCCAGTACAGAGAACTCGCAGCCTGTTGTTCGAGTTGTCGTCTTGCGTTGAAGTTCTCTGGAAACGATCGGATGGTTACGGCGATGATCACACATGTACGTGATTGTCCTCCTGCCGGTTTTCTCCTTAGTTGATCTTCCAGTTATGAACGCGTAGCCCCTGGTCGCCGCCCAGGCGTTGATTGCCTCGAATAACGCTTCCCGTGACTCATACTCGCCTTCGGGAGGGAGACAATCGTCAGGAAACGGTGTTGGGTTTTGAGATTGGTTGACGTTTATAGCCAAGCAGTCGTCGTAAGCCTATAGTCTCGACCCGGTTAGCAACGAGTGCAATAAAACGCGATATTCGAAGCGGCGCGAAAGAGACCGATAGCGGAGTGAGCTATACCAGATATGGTAACTCGGATGGGACCCGTCCAATTTTAGAAGGACGGGTACCCGTCCGCCTATTAGCCGCCGTTTGTTGAAAGCCAGGGCGGCCTCTGATTTCGGCCGGGACTGTAACCCATGTTGAAGTTGGTCATTTATTTTTCCTATTGATTCCATCTGGGGATAAAATGAAAAAGCATAGGCCTGGATTGGAGACTGAGATGAACTTTTACGAAACCACTCCTGACCGATCATTCGAGTGCAGATCAAGCGTCCGGGGTAAGAGGTCCGAAGCTTTCAATTTGTCTCGCATGTATGATATCACATCTCAACTGCATGACACATACGGTGTTGGGTCGACAATAGCTCTGCACCCTGTTACTTATCCCCGAGGCGAGGTTTGTTTGTTGGTTTGCATCAAGCATCACGCAATAGGTAACCAACAAGAGAGATTAATTCTCATGCGAAAAAAAGGATGACTCCGTCTCTGTTTTCCATTGTTAAATGGCAAAGAATGCCATGTTGCAAAGAGCAGACGCTCTCCAGTATGACGGCCATTTCCCAGCGCCATTGCACCTGAATTGAAACCATCGACAGCATGGAAGACAAAGGACCAATGATCATTACGGTTTGCTGGACATTCACGGCCTTGGCTCTTCTCTTTGTTGTTGCTCGCCTCTTCGTTCGCGGGGCTGTTCACCGGGCACTATTCATCGACGACTATTTCATCATTCTGTCAATTGCAGGTTACTCGTCAATTCCTCTATCCTTCACGAGGTCTCTCTGTTAACCATTTCACAACAGATATGTGCTATTCTTTCCAATGTTTTCGTTACGATATCTGTATACCGGGGCAATGGCAAACACTTCGATGTCTTGAACCTAGAACAGAAACAAAATACCATCAAGTGGATGATGGCCGCGTACGTTCCAGGTATCGAAACGCTCGGCTTCCCTAAACTCGCCGTCATCGCTCTCCTGGCCCGACTCCTCATGCCTAGCAAAACACACCTAGTGGTCTTGTGGACCATGGGCATAATTTGCTGTCTGTCTCTAACAGCTATGGTGACCACCTTGCTTTTGCAATGCAGTCCCCCAAGAGCCCTGTGGACCTTGACAATGCCAAGGGATTGTTTAGCGCCATCTAAACTGGAAGGGCTGGCATTTTGGGCAAGCTGTTAGTCTTGTGATCTTATCACAATATGGAGGCATGGGCTGACCATTTGTTAGCAATATCCGCGTTTCTGGACTTCTACCTCGCTGTGTACCCAGCAATCACTCTTTGGAAGCTGCTCATGCCTTTGAGGAAGAAGCTGATACTCAGTCTTGCACTCGGCATGGGAGTGGTGTAAGTACGAGGATCATGATCTCATGATCCTGAACTGACGCGTCTAGTTGCGGCGCTATTGGAATCGTTAAAGCAACAGTAGTTACAACGCTGGCCAGTCAAGACGTTAGCTGTATGTCGTTGTCAGAACATCAACACTCCCGATACTGACGATAGGCCCTAGATGATCTATGCGACCCTCTATATTGGACATCGTAAGTAAATCCAGCCGATCGCATACCAGAACCCATCAAGTAACTTACAAGGTTCGAAGTGTCGAAGGCAATTTGATTATCATAGCTGCCTGTATACCAGTGCTTCAGCCTATCCTCGAGATGTTCAAGGGACGCAATATCTGGAGCACCAAGAAACGGTCTGGTAAGCACCAATACGAAGACTACAGTAAGCAAAGCGGACAGCAGCAGCCCGGCATCGAGCTCAAAGACAAGTCAAGAAAGAAGGTTGATGCTTATGGCTTCACTATTCAAGGGCAGGAAGGGAGTGAGGAAAACATGGTTGATCCCGACAAGATATCTCGCACTACTTCGTCCAGGCCAGGGAGTCCCAAGGATGGTATAGTGAGGACTGGTCAGGTTCCTATCGGTTATGACGGGGGTTAGGGAGGGCCTACATCTGCGGCTACAAGATGGGCTGCTGTATAAAGATGTCAGCGCCGGGAATGATATGACCAATCGGCTTTGATGTTGAGCTTTGGTACTGGCTTCTGCCCAATTTTATTACAAGTTACATGGCTGAAATGGCCAAGACTGGCCGTCAGAATCACTGTGTCCCTCCATAGAACGGGGCATTTAGCCTTTCAGCTTGGCAACAAGCTTGTCTCCCAAAGCCCTGATGCTCTTAGAGAAATCAGCACGGCTCGTAGCCTTCCAATCAGCACCATTCTTTCCAGGAACGGCCTCCTCGCCCTTGAAGGCAATATATAGAACATCCTTCTCACCATGTCCCATGTCTCCATTGAGGCCCTGGTTAGGGAAGCAAAGCTCGGCGAGAGAGATCGAAGCTTCGCCGGTGGATGTGCCTCCGTTGGTATCTCCCCAGATGCCGTAGTGCTATTAAATGTTAGAAGGAAATGCATGACGGACATTGTGGAATACTTGCCACTTCACCGTTGCAAACAACGGCCATGACACTCAGTGGCTTAATGCCATGCTGCTGAGGGTCAAAGGATGGCGAGGCTCCATCGTTGCCGAACACCACGTAGGGATGAACATTTGCATCCAAGTCAGAGATGCCGTACTGGTTGACAGTGTCCTTGAATGCAGTCTCGCCCTGTCCGGATGGATCGTTTGAGCAAGCACCTGCATGGTTGTTCGCTCCATCACAGTCGATGTCCATATTATCGTAGTTTCCGCTGGAGCCCTTCAGGAAGATAGCCCCTGAGATATCACCGCAGTATCTGGCGCCCTCGGGAAACCTGTCGGAAAGGCGGTTGGAGCACGAGCCAGCCTGTGCTATCATTAGAGTCGTGCTTATGAGGGATGGGGGTATAGGCACCTTATTGTTATCGTAAATGGATTTCAGGTTTTGGGGGAGCTGGTAAGCTGAAGCTGCTGTACTCAGCGTAAGGGCGGTAAGAAGAGTATAGGAATGCATAGCTGCCTTGGTATCTGGCGTGAGAGAACTACTGGCTTGATAGAGATGAGAGCCTAGAAATGCTTTGATGTGGCACAGAATATCAAAGGGAAGTTTGAAGCTTTTATATCTGGTTTGGACATTTTCAACCTTGAGTCTATTTGCGATTCCATACGGACTAAGTACACTCTGCTCCCAGTTTCGAGTTCTCCATATGATATTCTTCAATTTTGATTGACCAGTCTCGGGTACGTCCAACCTGCCGAACTGCCGAAGTGTTTTGACTTACTGACCACTTAGCCTTGATAGGAAAGTCAAAGCAAGACCCTGGAGTTCTCTGGCAACACCTTGTTCGAAACGGTCCTATTTCTTATCCAGGGGGAACTAGGACGTACAGGCCAAATCAACTTGATCTTACGGTTGGGGCCATGTCCTTCAAAAGTCATCCAAGTGACAAGGAATAGCGACTTACATCTCAGCGAAAGTTTCCATTAGTAATCACTGGCATCATGAAACGATGGGCAAGGTTTGAAGGGTTCATTCACGGGGTGCCCGATAACCACTAGTTATAATCCTTGAAGCGTACAGGTCCTGAGGTTCGAAGTCGACCCTTGATCCGTGACAGTTCATTCGGAATGGCATCTGGCTGAGGAAGCAAAGACCGCAGGTTTATGATGAAATCCTGTTAGCTGAATGCACCCATAAGTGCAAGCATACATATCCTGGAACTGCACCTAAGATATCTACTTGATGATGGATTTGAATATACTATTGAGTCTATTGTCACTCTTCCGGGTTACGAAGGATTCTTTCGAGTCTACGTCAACATCTGTGGGGATTGGGGCTTGGCTTTTGATAGTCCAACCAAAGTTCCACGTTCTTGTCTCATCTTTATTAATTCGGCATCAACTGCCGCTAGTAAGATCATCCTTCGTCGGTATTTAGTCCGCTTTATTTTAGTGTCGAGCAAGTTCGATAACATTCATCGAAGAAATCACAAGCCACGAGGTTAAACTGAAATAAATAACTAGGATATAACACTTTTACCTGCAATTTACGCTTTCTTAAAAGCTCTTGTGACAACTAATAAAAATAATTGTATAGCAAAGCCATTGGAGCCACATTGGTAGAGATCAACAGGTGCGTGGACCCGAATTTCATCCCGTCTTGGCTGTAGCATTACGGGCGGCCCGCTGACTTGGCTTTGGCTATTCCAGCATACCCCTGTATCTTCTTTTAGGGCTGAAAAGAACGTAAAAGTCTAGAGAGCCACACTATCGACCCATTTCCTCGGCAAGTCCCTAGTTGGGAATCCGCATTGCACCTCGGGCTGTCAACTATTGGCTTACTACGTATGCTTATACCTTTTCACTACTCAGAGGTAAACTAGCCGGGCGGGTAAAAACTATTATAGCGTCAGTATGAAGAAATCCGGAGAGGCCGGCTGTAATGCAACGTCGGCCTCCACTCGGTAATCTGTATGCAGGATGATGATCGTGGTGGTATGATCGTTGCTCAAAGAGGAAGTTCCATTGTCTCTCCACACAATAGTTCCCCTGGGATCGGCCGCCCCGCCTGATCATCAAGCTTGTGTTCAACACCATCAAGAGGTAATTGGTAACGTAGCATACACTTTTGAGATGAGAGCCAATTAATGGCCTTCTTTTAATGCCGAAACTCTGAAATTCTCCTGTTCCTTAGCTCAGTCTGGGGTGCAGCTAACCCAATTGAGTATCCCATAAACATACCCAAGCACGTTTCGAAACATGAATCGAAATTCGAAGGGATACACTAGTGCGAGAAGTATCGAGTATTTCAGAAACTGCGAACCCAGCAACATGTTGCAAAAAGGGAAATCCGTATACATTCATCGATAAATGGGTTCATCCTTGAGGCATCATGAGTGTATGAGGTATCACCACAAAGTTGAAATGCCCGCTTACTCAATGGCCTCGACCTTCCACAATGGCATGATCCGGGGTAATTTAATCCAACTTAACGGGCCGAATAAGCTCAATATCCTGATCAGCTGGCCTTATGCAGTAAGTTGAAGGAAAGAAATGGCGAGAAAGTAGGCTGAGACATATAAGCGGAGTTTGAAGTGATCGGCATCATGTGAGGCTGAGGTGAATAGCCTATAGCCTGAACAAAGTACTTTGAGTATATATCTACACTATCCCTCACGATAGTCTAGTTATCCTCATTCCCAACTCACTATCGTCGCAATAGCTTCTCACCAAGATGCATTATTCGACTCTTCTTTCCTTTATCCTCGCTGGCTCCGCCTCAGCCTGGCTTCCCCATGAGCGTGATCTGGCTGCGTTTAACCAGACTGCTCGCCACGAACAGCTTGGGAAACGATTCAAGCCAAACTTGCCCAGCGGCGTAACCAAGATCCGCGGAGTCAATTTTGGAGGCAAGCCTCCGATACCCCTCTCGGGGTGTATCTGCTAACAACTGTAGGCTGGCTCGTCTGCGAGCCTTGGATGCAGCGAGATGAATGGGCAAACGTCCTCAAGTGCGGCGACTCTGTATCAGAGTTCGACTGCATGCGCGATCACTACCTAGGATCAAACCGCGAAACTGGCAACAATCGCTTCGAACAGCATTGGAAGAACTGGATCAACCCCGCAACCGTGCAGTCAGTCCATGACGTAGGACTCAACACCATCCGAATCCCCATCGGATACTGGTCCTACACAGATATCGTCGACAAGGCTAGCGAACCTTTTGCTGATGGCAACCGCATGCTTCCTTACCTCGACGCTGTCGTTCAAAAGGCTGCTGATCTTGGTATCTATGTCATCATTGATCTGCACGGCGCTCCGGGCGGTCAGCAGGAAGATGTCTTCACTGGCCAGAACAACAAACCAGCTGGATTCTTCAATGACTATAATTTTGGTCGTGCTCAGAAGTGGCTTGCTTGGATGACGAACCGTATTCACACCAACTCTGCCTACTCTACCGTTGGTGTGATCGAAGTTCTGAACGAGCCTGTTTCTCGCCATGATGCGAACAACCGCTATCCTGCTCCCGGCGAGGACCCAGGCTTGATCCAAAAGTATTACCCTGCCGCCCTGAAAGCCGTTCGCGACACCGAGGCTTCCCTGAAAGTCCCCGATAACAAGAAGCTTCACGTTCAGTTCATGTCCAGCAAATGGGACTCCGGAAACCCCCGCTCCGTATCCTCCGTAGCCAACGATCCCTACACCGCTTTCGACGACCACAACTACATCGGCTTTGCTCTGGGCAACAACAACGGCGATCAGTATAAGCTCATGCACAGCGCTTGTACTGACTCTCGTCTTGTTAGCGGCCAGGACTTTACTTTCACTGGTGAATGGAGTATGACTTCTAACGCTGATTGGCATGATAAAGATTTCTTCAACAAGTTCTTCACGGCTCAGCAGCAGCTGTATGAGAAGCCTGGTATGGCGGGGTGGATCTACTGGACTTGGAAGACGGAGACGAATGATCCGAGATGGACGTATTCTTATGCGACCTATCTGAATTACATTCCAACTGATGCTGCTGGTCTGGAGAAGAATGTCTACCAAGATGTTTGTGCTGGTTATCGATAGACTCATCTTCTCGGTTCTCGTCGAGAATCAGGGGCTTATGGAGAAAGTTTTTAATGCCAAACTTAGGTACTAAGTAGCCTAAAGGTCTACTCAGTCTATACTAGATTTATCTAAGTCTTGTATTATTTAGAAAAGATGTTCTAGGTTTTCTTGCCTCCCCTTGCCATTCTATTACACGCTATCTCAAGAAACTCTCATGTCCTTTTCATATTACTTCTTGGGGTTTCAGTCAAAAGGATAGTACTCTACTATGCCTTGATTATATGTTCGATACGAAAATATTAAACCCCATTCATGATGATTCCATCGCACGTAACAATCAAGCTTCAACCCTGGCTCCAAAGAGCTCCAACGCCTTCTTGCTAGCCTCTCTAGCATCCATCCTCTCAAAATACTTAACAACATTCTTCCTCCTCGGATGAAGTATCCATGGTGCCATACCTGGGGTCTTTCCCTTCATCAGACTGTAGAAGTGAATATCCGCCGCCGAAAACCTCTCTCCACAAAGGTACCTCTTTCCTTCCAACTCCTCATCCAAAAGATTCAGATACTTCTGAATAGTAACCTTCTGCGGTAGTCTAGCTTCCGGAATAGGAATGCGATGTCCTATGTAAAAGTCTGCAGTGCCCGGATCATTGCGAACCCACGATATGACAGGTTGTGCGATTTCGAGGTCCATTCGTCTAAGCCACATTCGCGTTTCGGCACGTTCGAGGGGTGTTTCGCCAAAGAGTGACTCTCCGCCTTGGGCTATCCGTCGAGATACTCGCATATGGCGGTTACTTCAGTCAAGATATAGCTGTTGTCGAGAACGAGCGCGGGAACCTCGCCACGTAGGTTGATCTTTCTATATTCAAGACCTCTGTTCTCCATGTTCATGACGTCGATGGTCTCGACATCAAGGCTGATGCCGCCTTTCGAGTATGAACAGGCGAACAACCATTGGGTTGGATTCTGGGGCATCATAGAGCTTTATTTCTGCTCGGATCTGAGAAAACTATTACAATTTCAAGAATTTGGATAATGAAAGAACAAGATTGGGGGCTGGACTTCTGTCAGCAGTGACGTTTTATATATCATCAAGTCAAATAGAGTTTTGGCCCCCTAGGTCTCATGTAAGCCCGAGAACTAACTAGTCAACGTTATCTTTGTAGATTGAGGCCATCAAAGAAACTCCACAACTGATGAGCCACACTGGCCTAACTATGGTTTCCAATTCGAGCTCTGGATGACAATCGCCACCCCTTCGCAGCATCATATATACTGAACAAAAGTGTAAACGCTCCACCAGCCAGCGCAACAATCTGATCCAAATCCGTCAGAGAGACGTTACTCTTCGGTGTAAATCTCATTATACGAGTCTGGTATCCGAGCACCCTTCCCGCAAAGTACTGTGTATTGCCAATAAACCCATACTTGACAATTGAGATGATGCTTGCGATGAGAACTGCCGCGAATATATTCGACCATTTCTCAAACCCGCTGCGTCCTTCCCTTGAAAAGTCTTGACCTTCACTACTTGAAGGCTTGGCTCTGCGACACATGGTGACAACAACTGTACGGATTATCGATACACCTGTCATGATAGCCATGATCCCCGATATGAACCCCAACGCTAGAACAAAGTTGAACAGAAACGGTCGAGCAAACGTACTTCTTGAGACAGGAAGATCAGGGTATGTAAAGAAGATAACCAACTGCGGCGAGAAGCACAAAAGAGTTGACACAGTAACACAACCCACCCGTTTCCACTGATATCTCCTTGGCGCAGCGCTATGGAGGAAAATTGCCAGCACAACGTAAACTTCGCAAATAGCAAGCGGGGCCTCAAGCGCAGCGACGAGTTGGATATCTTCTGGTGAATGGCTCAAAAGCAACCGTGGACGATCAGGTCGGTCATATTTCGCGAGTTGGTAGAGTGCATCTGCAGCTGCGACCACAGGTAGTGTGAGCGCTGCGATTGTGTCGTTTGTGATTGAGTCCAAGCGTTTTGTGACTGGGTTGATGGTCCAGCTTATGAAGACGGAGGCTACAATGATGAGCCAGCTCCAGAAGGTACCGGGGCCGTAGAGAGAGGATACGAGGGCCCAGCGGTTGAGGGTTTCCGTTGTATTTGACATTTATTAGAGGTTTTGGTCGATTTGTGGAGTCAGGATTGCTGTTCAAACTGGTCTTTATGAAGACGTGATTATGCCTTGCTGGTGCTGAGGACAAAACGCCTTGGCGCTAAAGCTGTGTTGGACAAGGCAGTTTTGACGAAGCCAATGAGATTGACGGTGAGTAAAGCTGGAAGATGTACACAAAGGCGCATTGTGTATCTTCACAATAATGAGAGCTTGTCCTTTTCTGAAATCATATATAGGTATTTAACCCTGTAATACTTCTTAAAGTACTATGCTTTAACAGTGATTGGTTGCTGGCTGGAAGTGCCCTATACTCATAAGGTTACAGGAGAAATAACCAGTCTGATATACGGTATATAAGAGATATAAAATTAAATAAATCAAGTATAATTATAAAAGATGTTTTATAAAACTCATAAATCTTTATTGAGTTTATTTGTGTTTTATAAAACCATACTTGTTTCTAGAAGTCTGTTAATTCTTCTGTTTATGATCAGCTTCCTTGACACTCTCCAAGCTCACCGACCTAGCTCTGTGGGATTATGTCCTTGCTAAACACTACTGTCAGTTTTGTAGTCACCTTTTTGTTCACCAAAATCTGATTGGGCACCATAGTAGTACGTCAATCAGATGGAACATATCTTCCAAACACCTGCTATGAACTAAAGTCTCATCCTGTCCATCAGGTTAGCGGAGATTTGTCCGCACACCCGACAACCCTCCATCTCCAAGCTCAAGCCACCACAAAAAGTGTCGGACCCAGAACTGACCCCGACTCCGCTAAGCACAAACAATCCAACAATGATGTCGCACTTCAATGATCAATCCAGATGGTCAAGATTTCAATGCTCAATTGCTGGGGAATTATCATCCAAAACATCTATGTAGACCAACGAAAACATATCCAAAAAGAAGCTACGCAAAATGTGATTCATATGAGTACAACCGCTCTTTCTTTCTTTTCCCCCTCTTTCATTAGATACACCCAATCCCTTACCAAGGCTTAACCTTGAGCATGCTACCCTCCTCAGCCAAAGCCTTGTGCAGGTCAAAGGCGTTGAAGAGAAGGTGAGGTTCGTGGCCCATACCCTTCTTCAGACCCTCCGACTCAGCCTTGTCGAAGTAGTGGCTCAGGATGGGCTGATACTTGGGGTGCGCGCACTTGTTGATGATGACGCGGGCGCGCTCACGGGGTGAGAGACCGCGGACGTCGGCGAGACCTTGCTCGGTGACGATGACGTCGAGATCGTGCTCGGTCTGGTCGACGTGGGTCACCATGGGGACGATGCAGGATACACCGTGGGGATCGGTCTTGGAGGGTCGGCTGGATGGTGTGTGCATGATGGAGTACTTGGAGTTGCGGAGGAAATCGGCTGAGCCGCCGAGACCGTTGAGCATGCGTGTTCCGCTGACGCAGGTGGAGTTGGCGTGGGCGAAGATGTCGACCTCGACGGGGGTGTTCATGCCGATGACACCGAGACGCTTGATGATCTCGGGAGCGTTGGAGACAGCCTGGCTTCGGAGGAGGATCTTGTCGGCGTAAGCATCCCAGTTATCGTAGAAGCGCTTGAAACCATCGGGGGAGAAGCGGATTGATGTGGCGGTAGCGTAGTCGAGCTTTCCAGAGTCGAAGAGATCGAGGAAAGTATCCTGGATGACCTCTGTCCAGACCTTGAGGTTCTTGAACTTGGACTCGTTGAGACCGCCGACAATAGCGTTGGCGACGTTGCCGATACCGGACTGAAGAGGCAGAAGGTTGGCGGGCATGCGGCCCTGAGCAACCTCGTGCTCAAAGAACTCAATCAGGTGGCCGGCGATCTGGCGAGATGACTCGTCGGCATCGGCGTTGGGGCCGGTGGCATCCCAGTAATCGGACTCGACGATAGCGACGACCTTTGAGGGGTCGACCTTGACTGAGGGGGAACCAATGCGGTCCTCGACAGCGGTGATGTTGTAGGGAGTGCGGTAGGGAGGAACGTCGGTGAAGGTAATATCGTGGAGACCCTTAAAAGAGGGGATGGCGGTGTTGACCTCGATGATGATCTACCAAGCGCAATTGTCAGTAACTAGAAGTTGGCGATGCGGGCTTGAGCTTGGCGGTGACGTACCTTGTCAGCCATCTGGATCAACTCGGGAGTAGCACCAACAGAGGCACCGGGAACAAAGCTGCCATCCTCGAGAATGTCTGTCGCTTCCACGACGGTGACATCAAGGTTGCTGTTTGATCGATCCTTGGTGTAGAAGCCCTAGAGTCAAATTATCAGCCGATTGTCTTATCGGAGCCGCAATAGCTCGGTGGGAGATTAAAGCGAAGCCGAATGGTGGGGCCGCAATCAACAAATTTCCATTCTGTGCTTTTGCGGTTACGTACATAGACAAGATCAGAGGGGAACATGGACAAATGCTTGTCGAAAAAGTTGATTCGTCCAGAGTTAATTCCCTTGGCGATGTCCTTGCCGACCTGGTGAGGGCTTCGTCGGCTGATCATGTCGAGAGCAGCCCATCGGTTCTCCGTCTCGGAACCGGCCGAGGCACCGACGAACAGGGAGTACTTCATCTTGCTCTGGAGGTTGTTCTGCTCGACGTAGTCGGCCATAGCAGTGGGAACCTTCCTGTTGCGATTGTCAGTTGCATTGTTTGCGCCAAGGTCGGGTAATGACGATAATAGCCGGTGCGGAGTCTGAAACTCAACACTCGAATCAATTGCAGAGTAATGAACTGTGCAGGAGAGGTGAATAAACGCACTTGGGGTATCCAACAGCTGTAAAGCCAGACCAGCCGATATAAGAGCCATTGGGAAAGTGGTGCATCAGATCCTCAGGTCGCGCAAGCTTCTTGAGCATAGCGGGATTGCGAACGCGCGCCTTGAGGGCGGCAGAAGCAACAGGTGAAGCCATGATGATCTGAAAGCAAAATGTACCAAAAAAAAGAAGAAAGAGGGGAGATTGTTCCGTTCAAGGAGGAAGAGTGAAAAAAAGAGGAGGAGGAGGAAAGGATAAATAAGAGGGAAGAAAGAGAAGCAGCTCCAACCTTGGTTAGTGGAGGTCACTCAATTGGATTCGTCGGGGTGACGGTGACGAGGGGTGGATCACCGAAACCCACCGAGTCCTCAGAGCGGGGATGCATCGCTTTCAGTGGTTGGCCCGTCGGTTATAGTGGACAGTTCAGTGTGTCTTTTCTCCAAATTTGCATTCAGGTACCGTTGTGCCTTTTGGTTCAGCAAAGAGGTACAACGCGGAGAGAAGGGAAGTTCTGCCAAGCACCGGACTTACAATTCCGTTATATCATAGGGAGCAACAGTGTAACCCACGTAGAGAGAATAACTTGCTGATGCAGTTGATCTCCAAGATCTACCGACGTTGCCGAGAGGAGAGTGCATCGGTCATGACACTATTAGGCAATACATGCGTGTGGCCTGATTCTCCTACACATCCTTGATTTTATATCTCGTGGCCTCACAACTGCTCACCTTGACACTATTGACCTGACCATGTCTTCTGTAAACTCCATTATGCAAAATACTTCTCCGGTCTGTCTTTTCAGAGGCTCTTGTACACCGGCTCTTCCGCCGTCGAGGACCTCCGAGTCCGCATTGTGGATCCCCGCCATCTTCTCCAAAAACCCAGGCGCCCCATCTTCCGCCCGGCCGAGATGAGCACAGACCACCATCGGCATCACTCGGTTATCAGCCTCCAAAACACACACAGATCGCAAGCCATGGAAATTCTAGAACAGCCCGTCAATGAAGACGGCGCTTCTTTTTCATCCGGGGTCTAGCGTCTCGGTGCCGTTTTAACTTACCCCGGAAAATTCGGTCGGCAATCATTCTCGAATCACCGCTCTTGAATCTCCCCTTAGGTTCGTCGGGACAAGGGTAAGATCTGGGGTAAAAGTATGGAGTGCTCTCATTTCACCACTCGGTGGTAGCTTCAGCGTTAGACTGTAAGTTCTGATAATTGGCCTCGATCTCGATCTTATTGACAGAAACATTTAGGCAAGTTCGGATCATTTACTATGTTGAGCTTGCTCTTTGTCTCCCCCCAGGGAGCAAGAAAACTTCGGCCCGTGAATTAAGGTGCCAAAAAGGACTGATCCAAAGTTCCACTAAATCTATACTGAACTTGCCTAAGCTTATGCTCATTTAATAGGTATTTTTGTCACTCAGGATCGGTCTACAGTTTTCAAGCTCTGGTGATACAAGACCGGGCAGAGTCATGGCATATTCTGTTAACTAATGCTACTCATCTTTTTCATCCTCTTCTGTCTCATACAGATCCCGGGTACTGTTGCCAATCCTCTCTGATCTCTCCCCCAGGGGACGATTGCCCTGCTGCCCGTTTCCCAGCCCGTATATATGCGCCAGTGGATTCACTCCTGTATTGTACGGATTCTGGGTAATGTTACCGACCCTCTCGGGTCTTTCGCCTTGGGGTCGATTGCCTTGCTGCCCGTACCTAAAGCCTGCAAAGCCTCCCAGCCCGTGTATCTCCGCCAACATATCCTCTTCTTCCTTCTGCCATCGTTTAAACACTTCAAAATCCTCACCATGAGGCTCTGCCGAAGGTGTACCCAGTATCGCATGCTTAACAAAGTTCGGCACCTTCCATGCGCTTAACCTCGCAGCCTTTTCCAGTTCTCTGATGTTCCAAACCCTCCCTAATCCAGTATGCTCGTGCTGGACACGATATAAGCACCAGCCTATCATCATTGACACGTTTTGCCATCCTTGTTGAGCCAGGGGGCCGAGAACGCAAGTGATGTTTTGTCGCTAGTTCACATCGACTCGCCAATCTGGGGGGTGGGAACTTGGCTGGCGACGCTTGGTAGATTGGACATTGCGGTGGGGATTGGTCCAATTGTGTGCCCAGTGTACGAGAAGACTGAAGCGGTATTCCTTGGAGGTGGTGAACTGAAAAGGGCTTGATCTGGGAGCGAATGTCGTAAAGAGCGATTGCGCTGTTTTCTTTTTTGGATGCCTCGCGATGGTGGAAGAGGTGCACCAGCGGGTGACGGCTAATGTGATTGCGCTCTTTCAGAAGGCATGTTGGAATAATGATTATGGCGGTGATCAGATTCAATGAATGTCTGATGGAAGAGTGAGAAACCGATCTTTGGCTCTACCTATGCAGGAGCGCGCACCTGGACGGCAATCGCTTGGTTGGGGGATGTTGCGACCTGCGAGTTCATGCCCTGATTTTCTTCAAGAAACAAAGGCAAAATGGCGATGGAAGCAAAATTCATGTTGCTGAAGGACTGCGGAGTTCTCTAGTATTACTTTTCCCCTGTGCGAAGCATTCGTTGGGTGATAATGACGATTTAGCCTTCCATCTCTGGCCGCTGCCCTTTGTCAGAACTACCCTAAGATATCCCAATACTATCTAGTCCTTTTCATCACTTATGACTTTAGTTCTCTGTCACCCCATTGCTAGTTAGGGGCCTAGAGTCTCTTTGCGCCCCTGACCTGTGTAGGTCAATCGGCAAGCAGTAAGTGGCCTACAGCGAGCTCATCACAATAACAGCCCCGAGCATGTCTGGCAACTCATTAAGCTAGAGTTCTGCTTTCGCCTCTAACTGTATTAAAGCCATAGGTCACCATGTTCGTACCTTTGCGTCTTCCACACCCTGTATTTTCCATGATCGAGTACCAATAACCGTCTCTCTCACCGTCCCGAGCTCTGGCTCTGCTGATCATCAGCCTCGGCCTGTTGAGGCGTCACAGGAATATACCGCAACTCATCCTCAATAGTCGCATAGTAGATAGGTGCCTCCTCACAGGTGAACCACTCCCTCGGCCATCCGATGAGCCCCTCAATGACATCCTTATGAACACCCCAGACCGAAAGTCTCGCGAAAGTCTGGATCTGACGAACATCCCACATCGTGTTCATTCGACCCCGTCTTGGTTTGTTTCGCACAAATTTAGTTAAGTCCATCGTCATTTCTCCCAGGCTGTGCCACGGGTGTTGGTAGTTAGGGCCCAAGACCCGCTGGATGTTTGCTTCAAAGTTCTCGTTGACGATTGCTCTGCCGGGTATGTCGATCCCTGGAGCGGCGGACGGTCGGGGGTATCAGGTCGTGGTGGTGCAGGCTGGAATGGTTTGAGCTCCGGGGATGTAGGGGCAGGGCCACGGCTGGGGTCGTAGACAACACCGCTGGCATTCTTGGCAAGGTGTTCTACTCTTCTGTAGAATTGGGTACTATAAATCTTTGCAAGGACGCGGGCATCCTCAGCAAGGTCTCGTGGATCAGACATGGTGCTTGAGTTCGGTGTGGTGAATGTGTTGCTGTGATGATATAGTGTCTTTGTTGTAATGTGATTCTTGTGTTGATGGACCCGCACATTGTTACGGCGCCCAAAGCCTCCTTATATCACCTATTCCTGTGAGCGAACTGTCCATGAATAACTATCGCAGCGAGGGGATTCAGAGTGATGCAGTGGAACCAGAGGACTGCATATCCCATTCTGACTAGCTGCTAACTTCACTTCGCGTCTTACTCAGGGGTGATTCGAGGTTGATCATGCTATCGAAACGTCAGTTTAACTATGATGAAGCTACCAATTGATACGAAACTCACGGCTCGTAACTCCCCCGAGCTTTCATTCGGCGCATGAAGGACGGGCTGTGATTTGCCTCGCCGAAGTAGCCCAAACCTTTGAGTGTCATTCACTGTTCAGTCGAAACTCTACTGTCCAAAGCTTGAGATAGATTAGTCATTGGAATCGTCACTCCTGGTAATGCGAACAATTGGGGTCGATTACAAGATCAATTGTCTGGCTTAAGCTATCGTAATAGCTAACATCAAGTACTCCTGGTTGAGCGTTCCATAGCGCTGCTAAGCCTGCCGCCCATCTGCCAGATCCACATCATGGTCCTTCGTCGCTTCGTTCCCTGATCACCTATTCCGGGGTTTTGGCTTCTTCCAATCCATAATCTCAACTTCCTCCAGAACCTCGTCATTTTCTGGTATCACTCGGTCCTTCAGAGCTTCATCTCCTCCCAAAATCATCTCCTCATCGTCCATAATCTCCTAGAATTGCTTCTCGATCTTTTCCGTGACCGGGTCATCGGGAAACCCAATGAGCGCCTTGACAGTCGCTGAATCAACTCCCTACTGCGTCAATCTCGCAGCCTTGTCAAACTCCTCCTTGGTCCAGGGACGTCCGAGGTCATGACTTCCCTCAGGCTTGTCCTCAAGCTCCTTCTTGGCCTTTTTCGCCATGTCGGCGCAGTTCTCGTACTTGCCGACGTGCTCGGGCCCGAGGACGCGAGCGACGTTTTGCTGGAAGTCACGGTTGGCAGGCGAGTCGTGGAGTGCAGCGTCAGCTTCCTCTGGCTCGGGGGCATACTCCTTGTCTGGGGTCTGTCGGGGCTTCTTGGAGGAGTGTCTTCGGATGGAGGCCTTTACAGCAGCGGCGTCCTTGCGAGGGGAGGGCTTTCGGGCGGAGACTTTGGGGGCAGTGTCTCGAAGAGGTGAAGGACGAGGAGGAGGTGGGCAGGCATACTTTCGCTCATGGGGGGTCAGGTCGGAGACGCGCTTGTAGAGAGGGTTGTTGTAGAACTCCGAGAAGTCATCGTCGCCGTCGAGGTAGTTGTGCTGAGTAGACATGATGACGAGCTGTTACAGCGAAGGTTGTTTGTGTTGGGTGTAGTGTGTTCTTGTGTTGATGAGGGTGTATGTTGTGGTGGTTTGTGAAGAATAAAACTCCAAGGAGATGTGTGTGTAGGTGGAGGAGTAAAAGTTTGAGTTCATCCCGTCTTGTTGTGGTCATGTATTGTTCAGGGGGGGAGATGATTTAGCCTGCTGTTCTGTCACTGCTCTGGCAGTGGCAGCTGCGATGCCCTCGCAGTTCGCGCGGCTGCACACAAGGCGTCTGGCTGCCACTGGCTCCTTTCAGAGTTCAGCAGCGAAAGCCTGAGGACAGAACTCTGGGACATGGAACTCGGCGATGGCTAACATTCAGGTTGCTAGGTGATGAGAACCATCCATGGAAGTCAACCTGGCCTCGGGGAGCAAGAAAACTTCTGATATTAAATCAGGATCCTAAAACAAACTGGCCTAAAGGCTTGCTAAGATATACTAAACTTACCTAAGGCTTTTCATCACTTAGAAAAAAGGTCCTAAGATTTCTCAAGGAGCTTCCTCTTGCTTGGGAGTCAAGCATCATTCGTTGGTACAAAATTAACATTAAACCACCTGCGCTTAAATATCAGATCGCTCAACATGCAAATATATGTCCCCAACGCCTGCTCCATCCCTGCTCCTCTCCCTTCTCATCGACGCAACACTCGTCTTGACGACCTTCTCAATCGCATCACCACCGCATACAGCGACGGCAACATTACCAGGAACACTACCAACCGCCGTTCTGATGAACGTTGCGATCTCGGGTCGACCCTCTGTATGTTCGATAGCCGAAGCATGCGCCCCATCGAAGTCCATGTCCATCTCCTCCTTCAGTAACTGTTCCTCCCTATCACTCTCCGACGAGGCACTGGAGTCTATTGAGAAACGCTCCAGTTCGACACTAGGTCCTCTCGTGGGCTCTTCGATCAATCTTTCACGACTTGCGTTCGCGTCGTCGCGAAGGACGGCATCAGAAACGGTACCAGCGCCCTTCGTTACAGCGACTTGAACATTCACAGATATTCCCATCTCCTTCGCCCTCGACAGTACACGCGATACACGCTGAAGATATGGCTCCGCATGCGCCTTCCGACGAACAATGTACAAAGCGTTGATCTTACGAACACACCCTGGCGATTGGGTCGAAAGCAGATCCTCAAGAACAGGCGTTGTGAACGATCCTCCCGTCGACGCAGCGACAAGAACAACATTCTCATACTGCTTCCAATTCGGCGCCGCACCAAAAGGTCCTGTAAGCATAACCCTCATACTCCCATTATCGCCCCTCAATCCTGTCCTTCTCGCCCAATCATTAAGATCCCTCGTCAATCCAGTCTTCGTCTTGATCGTCAGTTGAACGTCCTGACTTTTGCCTTCAGAATCCGGAATATTAGCAATCGTAAACGGATGCGGTGTCTCCCATCGAAAAGTCGGCGACCAGATCAGAACATGCTGTCCGGGCTTCCACTTGAACCCAACGTTTCGAATAGTCATGACCGTTAGTTCGTCGTCGACTGCTTGAATACTGGCGTCATATGCGTATCGTACAGATGGATTCGCCGAAACCCGAAGCCGAAGGTTCCGCCAAATCGGATTCGCCGAGCGTGTTACTACATCGTATGCAAAGACGCCCACCGCGCACCAGATGCTGAAAAGGTGGTGGTCTGGAACGTGAAGGACCAAAAAGACGAGAAGTAGTACGACTGAGATGATATGCTGTACCACGAAGAGTTCGTACTTCATACGTCGGAAGAAGGGCAGCGTCGACACAACCGTCCAAGCTAGGATGAACCATGCCCCAATTCCTGGGAGTACCATCTTGACGGTCTTGATCTCGGTCCAGAAGAAGCTGGCGGCTAGCCATTCCCATGCGAAGAAGCCGCCGTGGATGGTCGCGCTCGCGAAGAAGACCCTTGATGCCCATCTGTGAAACCAATTGAGTCTCTCGTACGAAGTCCCCAGTAAGAGACCAATTGGATTGACGCGCACAGCTAGGAGGAAGGGTAGTGAAGTCTGTGTCGCAGTTATCCAAGCTGCGCGAAACGCAATGCGCTCGTGGAAATTGGCGTCGTGGTGAATGGACTTGTAAGTTACAAGACCCGCCACGAACGCTGTGTACGCGACAACGACGATTGTCTTGCGAACTGGTAGATTCGCTGAACGAACTGGAAGTTGAAATACTCCTGATGCAAGAGCCTTTGGCGCATCAACCAACTTCTCTACCGTCGAGATTGATGTATCTGAACTGGCCCCAGCATCTCTTCTTTTTATCCTGGAATGTCTCAGCCCTATCCCTTCGTCATTTTGAGTCAACATACCGTTGTTTAGCGATAAAAATAGAGATTAATCGTGAGACAGAACCAATTATCAACACCATCGCCAAGACATACCAGTAAAGACACGCGAGAAAGTGCTGTCTCACCGAATCCTCACTCTGATGCCCATGACCGTGGCCATGCTCTTCCTCTTCTTCGTGACCGTGTCCATGACCGCCGTGTCTTCTTAACAAATCCATAACGATAACATGAAGAAGAGGAAGAAGTGAGAAGCCTCGTGTTGGAATGAGGGCTAGCTTGGTCAACAGGGTAAGGTTAGATTACGTGATGCGAAATCTCCGGATGGGCCGGGTCGTAATTGGTGGAGGTGTCACTAGATGCGAGGGAATCTTGCTCAAATGGGCGCAGCCACTGAAGGTCTGGAAGGCATTTACGACGGCTGTTTCTACGGAGTAGGCTATGCTCAATTGGTAGAATGATCTTCGGCATTGAGATGGCTGAACTTAATCTCAGCTTTGTGATGGTGCTATTTTGGGAGCACTACCCTATACCATTGTGGTTTGAGAGATGGGTTTACGAAGTGAGGAGTGAGGCTTTCCGAATAATATCTTGTCGGCGATTGGATAGCTCGTATACGGTGTCCAACAAGGCAGATCGAGTATCTAAGCTGCTTGGGACCATTGCGCAGTCCTCGTCAGGAGCAAGAAGACTTTAGACCATGAAATAGAATGCCAAAACAAACTCATTAAAGAGTCCTATAAGCTCATACTAACTTTACCTAAATCTTTTTATCTCTTAGGATCCAGTTGCCGAGTCCTTTTACCTCCCCTAAGCAGTCCACGCTGAACAACATCGATGCGGTCAAGGCAGTTTCCATTAATTGGGGATCTGGAGCCTTCTGCCATTTACGACTGGGTAGCATTTACTGAAGGGAATACGTTGACCAAGCCGAGAGAGACTAGCCACGAAGACCCCTCGCATTCCCTAATGATCGCAATATGCGAATGTCGCCGTCCTGACTGGTGGCTTCCCACATGGGTGTCCTTCATACTCGAAGCCAAGATGCCCAGAAAGCCGAGACCAATTAATTCCTGATTCTCAATCCATCCCCAGTGTACGGGGTACTTATAATGTCTTCCTCAAGGCCCTCACCGAATGTCATGACGCAACACTCTAGCAAAATCGCATTGACCGACGTCGACAACTCAAACGTCCAACTCATCACCTGCAAGGCGTCCAATGTCTCACCCCGTATCAACGTTCTTCCACATTCCCAATCACCACTACCATTCTCAGCACTCTCTGCCGATCACTCGTCCGTAACCGGCTTCACTCCTGCACATGACCAAGCCACCGATCGTCAAGCTGCATAAACAGCGTCACATTCTAAAAAACATGTGAAGTTCAATTTTCGCAATCGATACGACTCTATTGGTTCCGATGTCGGGCGCGTCATCTGTCTCAAACAACATCTCGTTAATGGGCATAAGGAAAAGATAGGCGTTTATAAAAAGAAAGGGTTTTGGAACATGCAGTGATTTGCTGGTGGTTAGAGACTAACTTGCAGCTTTTTGAGGCACAGCTCGTAGGTGGCTGTCTCTTTTTTCGTTCCTGGGCGTGGCACCCCAAGAGCCCCCAAAGTTATCATGTGCAGCACAAGACCTCTACCACGACGCGGAATGGTCATGCAAAAAGAGGGTGTTGTCGTTTTATTGCATCAGATGCACAGAAATCTGATCTGGATGGAACCCTCGGCTGCTCATCTTATCTTCACATGCTGCGAAATACACTGATGATAGGTGCTCGATGATTCAGGCACAGGCACAGGTACAAATGAGTTGTCATGCATCTTCTATTTCTGGGGATCCCTATCAACAGGTTCCAAGCGCTCGCCAAGACCTTTACCCCATTCACGATTCCTCTCGTAACAAAACCCCATTTTCAGCGACGGCGTCAAAATACCTTAGTAGCCACGGGAAGACCCGGCGTACAAAAAAGAGGTCTGTGTTTCAGACGCTGGGATCACACCCCGCGATTGAGTGATTTTAGGCGCTCTGTGAAACTGGTCTGTGACTTCTGGATCAGAGCTGATCAGTGCGAAAAAGAACGGACGAAAATGAGACCTTGGATGATTTGCATATCAGGTTCAGCTATTGACGGGTCGATTGTATGCAGGCATGGATGGGTTATGCATCGGTACATGTATTTGTGTCCCACTTGATGTTTGACACGTGGATACCCTGAAGCATAACAAACTTGAGACTCTGATCATGAATATTACTCAGTAGGTTTTGTGAGCACAGATATTCAGCTGTTATGGTAAGGCTTCAAGTCTTGTGCAATCCTGGTGTACTGAGGATGAGAGTACGGCGTAGAGAGTGTAAAGGCCAGCGGACGGACCGACAGAAAAAAGGCGCAGCAACGTGAGAGCGGGCCGCCCAAAAGCCAAGTCCCAATTAACCCCTGTCGCTCGCCTGCGTGACGTGGGACCAACCCTGCTAGATCCCTTCTAACTCGTTGGTGTCAAAGGAGGTGTAGAGGAAAAATGTCAGTCCCTGCAGACGAGATCGATAGCCTGCTTATTCCTTCAAGCCTTTCGGTATGTTTGTTCCGTAACCCGCCGACTTGTGCTGTTCCTGAGCTGATGAAAACACAGACGCTAGAGGAGTGGATGAATAGGTACGTTATTGAGAGACACTAGAGACGGGCATCATGCCGGGCCACCCCCAGACACTCGGACTCTCTTTTGTGTCGGGGGATACAGTGATACAAGCCCATGTCTCTCATTTTCACTCTCATGAAGCAGAGCTGAGCATGTGAAAATGAATATCCAACGCTGGTCCTACAAGCCGTCCACGTCATATGATTCCCTGCTTCACATTCCATACCTTCATATAGAAACATCCTCAATATCTTCCCATTCTCTCTGCACTTTACATTTTCGCTTTTTCTCGGTCCACCTCTTCCTGCAAAGCCCCATAACTTCTTTTCTCTTCCGGTCCCGCAGCCGATCGTCAACGCGCAAAGCCGTCGTGGGTCATACCGCAACTCCACCAATTGAGTAACAAAAGAGCTCCACTGGCCTGGCCAAAGTTTGGGTAAAGGTGACATTTTTCTTGTGGTGATCGGTTGACGGTTTGGACTAACGGGATGGGCTTGTTGAAGAGAGAAAAACAGGACCGAGTCTTGACTAAAACAACGCACCGCTTGAGATCGCCAATATCATTCGATCCGGGATTGTTGACGTGTGATATTGAGATCAGAGCAAGGCAGAGCAGATTGAGAGTCAAGTAGACAGACACTCATATTGTGTTTGTCTGCTTTCACTCCAGCTTAAGCTTATTGTTACTCATAATTAACCTCACTTCACTCCAACCCACCAAAACGCAAATACCCGGCTTTTACTCCCGACATTTCCACTCACTCACCATTACAAAACATTATCCACCATCAAAACACCAACTCGTCCTATTTCATCAACGCTATTCCTTAGGTACATGACACCACCACCGTCGTGCATATCCTTTCACCGCCCAGAGGCCAATCCAACACCCCTGGTCCCCAGCATCCCGCTTAGAGCCCCTGCTAGGGCCCTGAACTTTTTCTCGACGGGGGGTTCAACTTGGGTTAAGTTAAATAACAAGAGAAGGCAGACCGCAACTTTTGGTTCTTGTTGTTTCTCACGCAACCAGGTTTTTCGCCTTCGCTTCGCTTCACCGCGGAATAGAAGTGGAAAGCTTATCCCCTTTCTCCTTTTTATATATTTATAACTTGTCTTTCGTTTTTTTTCTCGGTTGACTAGGACCTTGGCTGGACTGGGTCGGAGATTGTGTCTGTCGTCTTTGGGGGATTATTAGTAAACGGGTGCTGTTGCGAATACCCTCTACCTCACCATACACCCATTTACCTTCTTTACTGGAACGACTCGCCACAAATTAATCTCACCTTCAATATACGTTACCTCATACGTCAACTAGTCAGCTTGGTATCGTCGGATGTTCGCCCATCATGGAGGAAAGGTCTGAGTCGCGAGCTTCAGGTACAACATACCATAGCTTCGCAGATACGGAGTTATTCGAACCCATGTCTCCCCCTCGACCACCAGTTACCCACGATACAACCAGTCTTCAACACCTCGAACATCTTCAACATGAGCTTCAGCGGCAGCAGCGCGAAGCTCCGAGTAGCAAGGACTGGGTGAGAGAACGTCGACCTGGCACAGCAAAGATGCAGCGACAAGATTCAGGCTATGAGTCAAACACCCCCCGACGAACCTCTACTTCTAATACTTCCCACGGCGGGTCTACTATTAACAACGCTCACCTTCTTGTTGGCCGACGCTCGTCAAATGGTTCTTCCAAGGATGGTAGTGGTAGTGGTAGTAGCAACGGCTCAGGAGTCAGATCTCGTTTCAGAGATCGTCGCCCTTCACTCCGTCGAGCAGCAAAGACTCACCCCGTTCAACCAACACGCACATCCAACCAATCTCTCCACCTTGTACGCACCGCAACAGCTACTTCTCCACCCAAGCAATCTGCCGCATTCTTCCACTTCCCATCGCCAGATCCCATCCAACTCGCCGACACCGTTCCCGACCGCCGCGTGCAACCCACACCCATCCCCTCACCACCGCCTCAGACAACACACTACTGGACCAGCGACCGCACCCGCCGTCTTGAATACGCCGCCATTGACGCCGCGACGCGCGGTGTGAAAGGCTGGGTGCTGAGACATCTTGTCCCGGATTGTTTTGTGTCGTGCGAGAATAAACATGTCTCGTTCGATGATGATTCGGGCAGCGTGAGAAGGTATAGACTTGAACTTGAGGATGATCATGCTGAGAAGGCGGGAGGAAAGTCTGTGCGGCGACGCAAGGGATGGAAATTCTGGCGCCGCAGAAAGGTCGATGCTCAACCTACGGCCTACATCTGAACAAACCCAACCACGAACAAAGAAACACCCCTACACCCGCATATCGCATCGCATCGTTGGCGTTATATACCCGTTGGCTTTTACATCGAGTTAATTTTACAGAAAGACACATGCATGATACAAGAAGATAATGATTTGTTAGCATTTGGAGCGAAAGAAGGACATAAAGTATGATCTAGATGAAGAGATGTTGCATGAAGCTTCTATTCTGGTGAGGGAAGTTATTTATTCTCTATTTACTTTATTTACCTGCGCGTTACTATTTAACAGATACTTCGGCATTTATTACTATTTATACCATAAGCATAGTTAGTATTGTTTAAAGACAAGAATGATTGACTTTTAGGCAAACATAGTTCAACCTGGTGAGGTCCGTGACTCGTTGTTCTTTGTTCTCCGGGTGTTCAATAGCTTGGACCGAGCGTTGTTCAAGAGCTTGGTGATGATATAATGACCGGGCCTCTCAATTAACCGCCCAATTCCTCAAATACCGCAACTTTAACAGCCGATTCATAATGTCAGAGCCGATCTGCAAGAAACAGCCCATGATGTTCATCTCGCCGAATGAAACGCCGGCCACGAGCCGCTCCGCTTCCGAGGGTCCACTCCGGAGGTCAGCTTCGGAGCCTTGTCAAACGATACTCCCGATCCGGCGCAAATCCCTGGAATCGGTGGCTCCGCTGACCAGGGAAGAGGAAATTGATCGGGAGGTGAAGAAAGTGCCCATGAGTCTTGCGAGGGTTGTCGTCAATATGCAGGAGCATTACGCGGCGGAGTTGGAGGCTGAGAGACAAAGAACAGAGGAGTTGGCGAGGCAGAATGAGGAGATGATGAGGAAGATGGGGGAGATGGAGAGGAGGCTGCAGATTCATGTTGTTCTCATGGATGGATTCGTTGAGTTTATGAGGGATGTCAAGGAAGGAAAGTTTGCAACTGGCGGAGGTGCTGAAATGGAGATTGCAAAGGCATTTGGGGGAGAACACCTTGCTGAGGTCAGAGGGCTCGTAGCGGAGAATTACATGCCAGTCCAACAAAGCGTGGAACAGCCAGCTACTGAGCCTATGGTGTTTGATGACCAGGATGAAGTTCAAGAAACGGCAGCAGTCGTCCGACACGTGAGCTTTGATGAATCGCCATCAACGCCAGACCTGGAAGCACCTCCTGTACGAAGCACTGGACGACGAGCACCAAAACGCAAGAACCCTCCTGCTAGACCACATCTTGAGGTCAAGCGACAAACAAGGGCAACTCTACGGAGTGTTCGACTTCGTAACACTTCATCATGGACTGTCATCAACACGAGGAATTCTCCGTATGCAGGTGCTGACTTGAGCAATGGAGAGGACAAGAACCTTGACTTCACTCCTGATCCTGAGCTTGAAGAGGATGGCGAAGAGGAGGATTATAGTGACGATGAGAAGGAGGATATCCCAAATGCCCCAGCAACACCATCGTCATCCCTCTCAGACGAAGATCTCAAAACCAAAAAAACACGATACTCCGCCCCCCGCTCCGTTGCATACCGGTACGCCAGCGGTCCACCTGGGCGCAAGTTCAAATACCACCGCATGCCCAAGACCGTTGCGCTAGTATGGCAAGAGTGGAAACACGGCAGTAACGGAAATCCATCGATTCAATCACTCGAGGAAAAGTACAGCACTCGATGGCGAATGGGGACGTTGCAGGAGCGTAAGTATGCGAGTAATTACGTCGGTGTGAGACAGAAGGTTGCGAGAAAGGTGGAGGAGATGTGTGAGCAGAAGGGACTGACGCCGGAAAAGGCTTGTGAGATTTTGGATAGACGGGTTGATGGGAGGATGCAGTTGCTCATGACAGCGTTGAGGAAGGGACAGGATCCGTTGGTCGTTATTTCGAGGAGGTAGTATGTGAGTCATCGATGGTGGTCAAAGAGACAGTTGACATGAATCAGAAACGGACATTGTTTAGTGAGTAAGTGAACAAGCGAACAAGCCTCATTCAGGCGTTGTTACAGAGCAGTGTTCAGTGGCCTGAAAGACAGGTCCTTTTGATCAATGAACAACTTCTTTGACATCCTCTGCAAAACTGACCATTGCTTTGTCTTCACCATCTGAACAATGATACACCTGAAGAACATGATCTATTATTTCGCCCACAGACCTCAGTACCGATCGTTAAAAGCACTTCGCCATGCCATTCTCTCACTTTACCAGCTTCAATCAGTCTCTCGAAGCTACACAATACGTTACTCACAGTCTCTACACTACGTTACTCCCTGTTATTAGAAGAAACGCTTCAACACCATGTGCTACATACAAGTCATCCACATCACGCGCTGCGAGACCCGCCGTCCAGCGATCATCAACACTACTACCGGCGAAACAGTCTACCATCCGCTCGAACCACCTGGGAACTGCGAGCACCACCGGCCGTTTCGCGACGCAACATGTCATTATCATGGCGACTGCTGCTCACCTGGTCAGATCTTCTTCTGCAATGCAAAGGACCCGCGGGATATATGTCGTGGTAGGCAGGCCTATCACGTAAACATTCATCCTCACTACATGTACGAATCCGGTGTACTTCACCAAATGGAACCCATTGAAGACTGGGCGGTACTCGAGATGAATACGGATGTCTTCGCTTATGAGGAGGATATTCGGTATCAGTTCTTTGAAGCCGGCGCGGCGATGTATGAGCTTGAGCAGGACGCCGAGAAGCTTGTTGAGTATATTCTCCGCAACCAGACTAGCTGTCCCGAGGAAGAGGCAGAACTGTTTATTGAGCATGGCGATCTTTATGAGATGTGGAGCGAAGCTCATCATCAATTTGTGGGATTGATGGAAGCGTGGGAGATTCTGGCGAATGTAGGCTGTATGGAAGTCTGCCCAGCTTCTCTCTTGCGCGTCCATCCCTGGCGAGATTGCTTCCAGGAATGTCATACGCTACAGAAAGGGTTTCCGCAATTTAATTGTCTTCCGTTTGCTTGGGTCGATAATCTCGACCGGCAGGATGATATTCTGCGATGGCATCCTTATTACGCCCAGTACCGAGCCACTCGTCCTGAACCTGCGAAGGACGACATGCTTTGGACATCGCCTGCGCCACCTAACACGAGGCCGTATTCTTCTAAACCCCCTGCTACGTGGGATCCTGAAGATCAGGAGGAGATTGAGGTGCTGCCTTATCCTGGACAATGGGTGGACGTGTTTGATGACAAGGCTCGACGACTGGCTCAGATTGAAGCTGAGCCTTCTGGGGGGCCTAATTCATCGCTTTCGTCGAGTTCAGGACCAGAAATCCCCCCGTGGGTCATTCCTTATGGTCAGGAACCGGATATGGGATGGAAGGATATTGATTGGCACAACTGCACTACGATTATTGAGCCGCCTATGAGCCCGAAGACTCTTCCACGCGAGGGAGTGGTTCAGCTGGTCATGCCTCCGAAGGACAGTTATATGAACCCCGAGGACGTGCCCAAGAGTCCGACAGCTCTTCCATACAAAGGGGAGACTGAACAGGTCATTCCACCATGGGAAATCCACGCTGTATCTAAGGAGGTTATGCCTGGGAACCTGTTTGGCGATCAGCTTGAGGCTCCATGGAATGAGTATAGTTTCACTGGGGCGGAGAAACCGGCAGAGCAGGAGTTTCTTCATGCCCCTTCACCAGTGGGATATCTTCAGATCGCTGAATGTAGAGCACTGGAGACACTGAAGAGGAAGAGTGAAGATGATTTGTACGGGGAGATTGAGAGAAAGAAGCCGAGAATTTGTACTATTTGAGGAGTTCATGGAGTGGATTTTTGGAGTTCTAGGAGTTTAGGGGTCTAGGAGTTAAGGAGTTAGGGTGTTTAGGAGTTCGGGCGTTTGGGATAGAAGGTTCGGATAAAAGGGCTTGGGCATAGATTGTGAATAGTACATAAAAATGGTGGGATGCATGTAGCAGTTTGATCGTGAGAAAGTGGTTGTCTTGATTGATGCTTTACTAATACTGATTATCGTTTACTTGTTGGGCTGTCTGAAGCTGGTGACCAGACCAGTTTCCTCGTCCCGCTCCACACCACCACCGATGACGATCCCGTGTGCACGGCGAGGAAGACTCAACAAACCCTTACCAACAGCGTTATAGTCCCCAAAGAACGTATGAGCGCGAACGTCAGGTCCTGTAGTCAATCCGTGTCCCAGAGTCACACCCCACATATCTCCAACACGAATAGCATGCGCAGAGGAACTAGCATCGCGCTCCAGAAGAACAGAGTAAATACATCCAGTATACATCACAACACCATCAGCTTCGTTGGCGGGAAAGTCCCAGCGTTTTCCGTCGGAAGACACAGGATGCCACGGTGTGACGAGAACTTTGCCCACGCGACACAGGATCTCACTCTCGACGGGGGTTTTGAGAACCATAGCGACACGGCGCGAACCACGAGGTGTACGAACTTTCATACCGCGTCGAAGTTTTCGGATCTGTACTGTTCGGCCAGAAGCGAGTGCGACGACTGTAGAGCCTGCGAAGCAGACGCCGCTAGAGTTGCGGTAGGAACTCATGCTGATGCCCGTGGATGAACCTCGTGAACGACCGCCTCTAGCGTGCACATGTCGTGAAGGTTCGGGGGCGGGAAGATTATCGAAGATTTGGTCAAGTGCGTCGCGGCACGAGATGAATAGGGGACTCTCGGTGCTGTATTGCAGAGGGCCGGGGTCTTTGAAGGAGTTGCAGACTTGTCGGGTATGGGCGTTGAGTAATGATGGGAGGAAATGGCATCCCCATCTGTTAAAGTACTCTTTGCTTTCGATGGCCATCGAGACTTGACCTTGGGGTTCATCGGCTGATACATCTTTCATGAGAGATTGGTTCTTCTCATCGTCGAAGTTCTTGGCGGGAAGTGTATCGATCCAACTTCGAAGGTCTTCACGCTTGTTCTTCATACCCCTTGTGATACCATGCTCACCATCTACTCCAATAGGAAACATGGTCGAGATAAAGTTGCAGATTAGAGATCTCGATTCATGGTATGCGATCTCAGAGGCAGGTAGGTCACTGTACTCCAGAATACTGCGCTGATTACTCGCCATAGGAATAAAATCAGCGTCTTTTGAAAGCATTGACTCGAGAACCTTGCGACTCTTGAGACAATCCCCAGGCTTGACGTATGTCAGGTATGCGTCGACGAGAGCGCGAGTTGGATTCTCTTCATTCAAGAACTCAAGCTCCTTGAGACCATTAGCGCTGAGGAAGATATCGCGAGACTGTCCAAACTGCAGATTCCCGAGGTTTATCGTAAGTTCAACCTGGCTATCTTCAGAGCCATCGGCAAACACAGGGACGATCTGGTCCACGGACGGCCCAGTTGTTTCGTAAAGCTCCAAAGGCCTGGTGTATGAGAGTTTAAGAACGGCGCGTGTGGCGAATGTACTTTGGAGGTTTGCGACGGCGTGGACGAATACTGTTCCGATCATACCGGCGTCAGGGATGAAGGCATAGTTACCGCCGCCAATCTCGGCGATGGACTTGAGAAGGCCGGAGCGGAGACTGTAGCCGAAGCCGAAGGTGTGGATGGAGGCTGGGAGGGGACCCATTGCACGAATCTTGGGGACGAAGCCTGCTGCCGGGTTCCTGTGAAGGTGAGCATGTGCGGTTGAGGGGAGATGAAGGGGGACTTACATGTGGTTTGGCATGCCGTCAGTGAGGATCATGATGGCAGGGACATTGGTAGATGACTCTCCAGTTTTGAATAACTTGATGCCGTCAAGCATACCTTGCCACAGGTTGGTAGCGTCGAGAGGTTTCATGCTCTTGACATTCTTGAGCGATCGAGCTTTGTTCTCTTTGTTCATGGGAATAAGAGGCTGGAGAACTTTGGCTTTCGAGGCAAAAGTCACAATTCCAAGACGATCATTCTCGTTCATTGACTCGATGATGGTGAGTGCAGCATGCTTTGTGAGGTCAAGAACAGAGAGACCATTGCTCTCGTCGCTTTCTCCAGGGACAGGAGCTGCAGAGACCATGGATCCAGAGACATCAATGACAAGGACAATATCGCAAGGGACATGTGGGATCTTGACGGATGGTTCTTTTGGAGGTTCGATCTTGACCAAGAGACCTTTTCTGTTTGGTACAGGCTCTAGACGAAGAACAGCATCTTTATCAGAGATGGTCCCGATGGGTTGAACCTGTTCCTTTTTGGTGGTTTCTTCGGGCTTCTCGTCGTTGGTGCTCTTAGAGCCAGTGACGAGACTGCGAAAGATGGGTACTCTCTGCATATTGTCAGTTGATGGTAATCCTTTGACGACTCTGATACATACCACCATGATGGGCTATTATGACCGTGTCAAACGGATGCGAGATCTCACAGAGTCTCAAAGAGATTAGATGAAAGAGTTGAGATTTTGAGTGTAAGCTGACTAGCAGCGACAGCTAGCATTTTAATAAGTAGCATGTTTACCAGTGAATGCCAATCTTGGGGTCCTACAGAAGGATTGTATGAGTCTGACCGACTGTAAGCTAACCCCATGTCACGATCCGCCTGTCCTACCGAACGGACCACATGGCAGTACGCTAGGATGCCAAGGTGATTCGCCAGGCAGATTGTTTGGCCGCACGAATACGGAGAGGTAGCATTGACACTAAAGAGACTAATGTAGAGAGATTGGAGAGACAAATGTCTACAAATGTCTGCCTTAAGATGGCACCAGATTGTCGGATCCCTTTGCGGGCGAAACAGTGTTTCATGGGCTGAGCTGGTGGGCCAAGGCAGACATGATACTTGCCCGAAACAGGTAAGACTTTTGTGAGGAGGGGGCTTGTGGTTGGCGGTAGTGGCACATGGCGGACTGCGAGGCATCTCCAACGTTGCGGGGTAGACTTACTACATAGGATTGCGTGTAAGAGGCTGAGGGTCAGCAATAGAAGCTTGGACTTATTTATTGGGGCTATTGATCAGTCTAAAATTGGGATTTGAAAGAATATGAGTAAGCTCATGGGTTGTATGTTTGTTAATTTGTTATCTTGTGAAGCAGGATAGGAAGAGTGTTAGCAACCTCCTCCGATGAAACCATTCATGCCAACTACACTTGAAGTCATGATTGTTGGCACACATAATGACCAGTGATTGCTCTTACCGTCACAAACTCAAAGCTTGAATAGAAATACGAGCTGAAAAGGCGTTTTCGATTCTATGCCTAATAAAGAGATGGGCAGCCATGGTGTCCTGTTGCGCAAATGATGTTCGTTCGTTCACCAAGGTTGTTTCGTCGTAGATACCTAGTCTAGGACATTTTGTGTCCTATGGGAACGCAGCCATGGTCACTGTAAATAGTCGACCTTTAATTCGTGGATGCGATCTCAGGCACACACACATAAAAACCCACTAATAGTAGTGCCAGGCTGTAATTCTAATCGTTGCGAAGAGTGATACAATAGTTGTTCTTCTTTGCAAGTGGTCACCCTATATCATAAGTTCTATGGAGTAGAGGTTCGAATACATACAGAATAAGGAGAATGACATAAATTCTCGGTCGCAAGCCAGAGTGCAACGCACTTGTGTATATTTTCTAACATTAATCTAGTATATAAAAGGCATGATCTAAAGACAAGGTGGACAGTAAATAAAGTCATGCCTGGAATCACAATGTCAACCAACTTACACCTTTGGCTTCCAGGCACCAAGAGCTTGGGCCTTGAAGCACTCTTCCCTCCTTGAGTCATTCTCTCCTGTAGAGATGATCTACTCCTCGTCTGTCTAGTTATCGTTATTATATAGATTTTACGAATATTTTTGGGTTTCTCGGATTTAATTAAGGTCTTTTTTAAGCATCGGCGGACTCCGAATATTATAGTGGATCCGTCCAGCGATGATGTGGAGATGTCAAAAAAATTGCCTGAAGATCCCAAATTCTTGCAGGCGCGGTTGCCTCGGCCCTACTTTTTTTTTTCTTTTCCTTCTGTTTTTCCTTCCTTCTTCCTCTTGGGCATTAATATCTCTTCATCTGTCCCCGTCGCAACTCTTTCATTTCATTCTTCTATATACTAGATACGCTCCGTGCGACGTGTAAATACCGCAAAAATGGTCGAGAAGCTCTACGTCACATATAACGATGTAAGGACAATTTACCCCGCCACCCCGCCTTGATGATGGATTGTGATGCGCATCATGAAAAGTCCAGCTATGCGACAGTACCACGAGCTTGATGGAACACTGTTTGCTGGCAGTAGTGCAATAGCGCATAAATCTCTGATCACCAGCTATGGCACAAGATACACCAAGTTTAGTCGCTGACAGCTACTCCAGGTGCACAAGATGTGCCAAAAGTCCGCTGAGAAGCTTCTCGCCGACTTCCAGCCCCAGCTTCTGATCGCCATCGGTGGCGGTGGTTACGTTCCCGCTCGAATCCTCCGATCTTTCCTCAAGAAGGCCGGCTCTCCCAACATCCCCATCCAGGCCATCGGTCTCTCCCTCTACGAGTCTCTCGGCAACGATGAAGTCGAGGAACCCGGCACAAAGGTCACCCGAACACAGTGGCTCGACTTGACCGCTCTCGGCGAGATGGAGAACCTCGTCGGAAAGCGAATCCTTATCGTCGACGAGGTCGATGATACCCGAACAACCCTCGAGTACGCTGTTAAGGAGCTCGAGAAGGATGTTGAGATTGCTCGTCAGCGCATGGGCGAGGGCGCTCCTGCTCCCAAAACCGAGTTTAGCATCTTTGTCCTCCACGTATGTAGCACGCTACCAAAACTACAAGTCCGAACTAACAAAATTTTAGAACAAGGACAAGCCCAAGAAGGGAAAGCTCCCCGATGACATGCTTGCCACCCGTTACTCCGCCGCCGAGACCGTCGGCGATGTTTGGATCAACTACCCCTGGGAGGCCATCGACATCGACGAGCATGACAGGAACGCCAGCCTGCAGAACAAGAGCAACTAAGTGTTTTCTGAGAATTTGGAGTTGGGAAAATGGCGCATAGATTAAACGAGATATCATATACATGATGAATGAGATTCCTGAACTATCAGTTCAAAAGATTACCTATACAATGTTGCTACCCAAGCAGCATCAGACACAAACTACAACCCGCTTGACCTACAATGCGATGAAACCTTGCGCCTGCTAACATCTAATACACTAGATGCCCGATTCTATGTCGCCTTCCTCCTCCAGAACTTCAGACTTATTTTTTCCAGTTTATCCTGGATCTCGTTCATAATTGGACTGGTGCCTGGACTTATGAACGCCAGCTTGCGGATGAAACGGGTCGGATAGCCCTTGACGTATTCCGTCGAGTTTTGTGCCAAGATCTTCTCGCTCGCCATAGCATACGCTGAGGTGAAGCTCTCGTAAGCACACATCGCCAGCCAATACTGCTCCCCAACAGCATTGTTTCGGTTTATCGGAGATCGCGGCCATGCTGAGTTGTCATAGACAGCTTTGACCATCGCCTTTGTTTCGTCTTGGCCTGGTTGCAGAGGCTTGCAGTCGCCAAAGTTGGTCATCCACAGCTTCATACGATTTCTCTTGTCAGGTGCAAGATAGAACTTGACGCCACCTGCATCTAACCTGCACTCCCAGTGGAGGATTGCGAGAGCTATGCCCATCTGCTCACACCATATTTCCAGGGGTTCCTCTGCCTCGCGCATGAGCTGATCGAGATACACGGGGCGGGAAAGGAGTCTTGCGCTTGTGTGTTCTTCTGGAGGTGCCATCATGCCAAGGTGGACTCGAAACCTGACGTTTGACAGGTTCGGATCATCCTTGACTGACTCGCGAATACTGGGATCGAGAAATGTATCAACAAGAGCGCGGACGTGGACTGGGTGGAAAGGCGGAATGAAGCTGGTAACGTATCCTGCTGTTGCGATATCTTGTCCTGCATGATCATGTTGGATAATCTCGGACTCAAAATCCGGGATGCAGAGCTGAGCAGGCCCATCGAATCGCCTGGGACGACTCTTTCCTTTGTTCATGTGACGACGTCCTGACCCTGTGCTTCTTTGTGGTGGAGCATCTTCGTGTACCTCATAAATGTCCCGTGTCGCTAGGTCCCATGCGAGACGCATTTTCTTTACGACGGATATATGGTTTTTTACCTCCTTCGTGATAGCCTCAGGATGGTTGGATATCTTGGCGGCATATTGTCTACATCCGACTTGGACTGTGTGTATGTTTGAGTCGTTGTGGGAAGGCGGCTTTGTGAGTTGGTATTCCGCTGGAGAGCTTAATGTCCAGAAGTACCAGTAGGTGCCGCCGTCGTAGGAAGCGAGTTTGTCGGGGGGACAGTCCCACTCTGTGCTGAGAGTGTATTTGTGGTCTCTTCTCTGTGTCTCAGTCGTGTTGTCTACTTGTGTAATTAGGGTAACGACGTCAGGGAGGCGGTTCATTGAAGCGAGCAGCATGGTGTTATCGGGAGTGTCTGTTTCGCCAGCCATGATAAAGAGGTTGTTGAGGTTTCGTGGTATCGGAGTGAAATGGTTTGCTCGTGCTTCCGGATAAACGCCCTTGGGGTGGATGTGAATCGTGGACAAAGCAGAATATGTTGAAGCTGCAAAAGAATTGGCAATAGAAACGGACCAGCGCGAGTCTTATATACCAAGTCCAAAGTTTGCGATACCAAAGTTCTCCCATTTTGAAAGTATATAATACAGATGTTCATGTCTATAGTCTAATCGTCAACTCTATCTTCCAAAACCCCAATAAGTAAAATGCAACAAGGGGTATAAGCTTTTCCACCGTGTCTAACCCAATTAACCTTTCCAACTCACGCTTCACTCAGCTCTCTTTGGTCCTCTCATTCTCATGCCTCTTCTTCAAAAGCTTCTCCGTCTTCATGAACTCTCTAATCCCAACTGGCAAATCCGCATACAGCTCCTCGTCCCAAAAGTCCTTCGCTATCTTAGCCTTGCCAACCTCTGGCGCAACCCAATTCGACTCTGACCCTCCACTGTCAGAATCCATAGATCCCTCGTGCTTTCTCAGCGCAGCTTGTGCCTCTGCGTTCTTGAGCTGCCACTCCTCCAACTCGTCGCGGTACTGATCATACACGCAGTTTACACAGCCGCTCATGCAGCAATTATCCGGCTCAACTGGCTTAGGCGGTACGAGCACGCCGGCTATGTATGTCGCTTTTTCTTTTCGTGCTGCTAAGCGTTCGTCTTTCTCTGCGGAGCCGAAGAGGCGTGAGCCAAAGACTAAGCGTGCTTTTTCTTCTGGTGTTTGCACAGCGGTCTTCGTGGGGAACTCGGATTGCACTGAGGGATCTGCTGTTTTGGGAGGAACTTCTGGTTTGTCGATTGGGATATGGGACGGGTTGTTGAGGATGACTTCGTAGTATGGACCGAGGGAACTGCGCTGCGGCCAGTCTTCTATGCGTTTTGGTGCGGCGCTGACGATACTTCTTGAGGGTATTAAGGGTCGTAGCCGAGGTAGTAATCTGGACGGTATTGACATTTTGAATCGGCGCTGTTAATTGATATGTATACGGGTATGGTGAGAGGGGGTTTTGGGTGTTGAAGGGAGAAGGAGTGGCGGGCGAAAAAGTGAGGAAGTTGGGTTGGTAATGCAAATAGCGAGAGCCGAGAAAGTTGGTGTTGAGGGTCGGAAGTCCGTCATTTTTGCCTCGGACGTCATCGGCTGGGGTGAAGCTAGCGAAAACTGGGGTGTGTGGGGGCGGAATGAACCTCTTATACTTTGTATGCGAGTTGACATTCGATTTCGTGATAACTTTAGGGTCAGTATAATTTCAGAGGCTGGCCCCTGTACATAGATCTAATACTTAGGTAAGCTTCCAGTTGTAAGACATACTTGGATATGTAGTTTGCACCATCAGGACTTGAAGGCCCATGAGCGCTCCCAACAATTGAAGAAGCACGTGATTCGTTAAGATGCTGGGCTGTGAAATCATCTGGGGCCTGTTGCTGGCTCTGTCATCATTTTTCACTTTGGAGTTCTTTGGATATGAGCACACTAATATGGCCCAAATAATAGCGCTTTTGGTCTTTCTGCTGTCAGCTTGCAGCCCTTAGGTCTTTGGAAGACGTTTGTATAACCTCAATCCACATTTGGCATCGCGAAAACAATTTGCCCGTTTCGGTAAGCGGTGAGGCCCACTTCCGCAGACGCGACAGGGTCATACAAAGTAAACACGAACCAATGCGACCACCAATTATCGACAAGACAATCCAACATCGCCAAATGTTATAACCAATTTTCTCAAATCGCACATTAATCACAAATAATGGAGGAATCGGCGCCAAAGCGACGGCGTACTTCGCCGCGCACTTCTCTCAACGTCGGCGCAACCGAGGAACCCGCGTCACCGCAGAGAAGACGGCCATCATATGCATCACCAACCAAAGCAAGCATGTCACGAAATAACCCTGAAGCATTTGAGCGCCGAAGATCAAGATCACCACAGAAATTACCGAGCGCTCGAGCTTCGGGTCAATTTACTTTTGATAGTCCTTCGGAAACCCTTGCAGCACGCTTGGCGACGAGTAGGATTGTTAGTGATGCTCCTACACCGACGCGCCCTGAGGATACGACGCCAGGATCGATAAGACGTGTAGGAGGGGGAATGGCATCTGCTGCGAGGAGGACGCCTTCGAGGGCGGGTGCGAGGGCGGAGGATGAGTTCAATCCTTTTCGGGGGAAGGTTTTGAGAAGATCGCCACAGGCTGGGATTAAGATGGATGTTGATGCGCCTTCTGCTTCGATGCCCCAGCCTGAGTTACCGCCTGCGATTGAGGCGAGTTCACCTCCTGCGCCGCCTGCTTCTATGCCAGAGCCGCAACTTGGATTACCTTCGGATGAGCCTATGGAGGAGCCTGAAGAGAACACTCCCATTCAGTCCGAGGAGCTTGCGCCTGCGGAGGAGACTTCGCCAGCCAGATCCCCATCACCAGCTCGGTCGTTTTCTTCATACAATCTCGAGATTCCAGCGCAATCTTCATCTCCAATTAGATCACCTTCACCAGCTGAACCTGCCCAAGCTCCAGCTCCAGCGCCCGAAGTGGAGGGAGAACCGGAGGAAGAACCAGAGGAGGGCGTGGAACAAGAGACAGAACCGGAACCTGAACAAGAATCAGAGCAGGAACCAGAAGGCGACCCTCAGCCCGAGCCAGGTCGAGACTCTCCAAGTCCACCACCACCTTTACCAGATTTCTCATCCTCGCCCCCGCCAGCGTCGATGCCGCCCCCAAGAATACCACCGTTGGTCCAACCGAACTCGCAAGATGCCGCTCCATCAGCTTCGCAACCAGTACCTCGACCACCACCACGCGATACAAGACCACGAAAGAGCTTCCAGAACAGCCCAGTTCGATTCCGAGAGTTTTCACAACAACGAGATTCGCCATTAGCAAAACCACCTTCGCGTCTGTTGGAGAAGCCAAGGAAGAGCTTCGCTCAAGCCGGATCAGCGCTGAGAGAGCAACCGCCTGTTAAAGCCAAAGCTACAGAGGTTAGACAGCCCCGAGCCTTTGATCCAGATGCAGAAAAGAAGAAGGAACGGGATAGAGTCCAAAAGGAAATACAGGACTTGAAGAAGGACCTTGAAATTGCGCGAAAGGAGAATGAACGTATTCGATTGATGCAACATTCTGGCCGCACACTTGCACCGACAAATCAAGACGAGGTCATCAGCCTCATTGAGCGCCACCTGCTGTCTACAGGCACAGAACAGAGTCAATCAGCATCACAGAAACTGTTACAAGCGGCGCTGAATCCCGCTGCCCTGTTACCTTTCAGCAAGCCTATAGCCCCAGCGGCCCGACTAGCGGCTGAAGAGAAGCAGCCTGACATCAAGTCACATCATCCCGTGGCCATGACAGCGACAGAGGAGCTGCCCTATCTCGAACTTTTTACTCCATTCTCCATGACATCCAACACGTCCATACTACCAGAGGCTGATGGAGAGCCATTGAGACAACATTATTCCATTACACTTCGATCACGCGAGATACCGGGAATATTTACAGCCAAGATTGAGATGACAGTCAATGCCACAGAGCTTACGGTTCTCGATCTCGGCGTCACAGCCTTGGAACCAGCTGCAAAGTCTGAGCTCGGTCCTTTCATTCGCAAGATATGCACCGGTGACTGCAACCGTTCCATGCAACGCAATATCGGCATCCTTTCGTGGGCAATGGGTGAGTGGCTTCGAGTCGCTATCGATAGAGCAAGCTTTTGGTGCCAGTTGGAACAAAGTCTAGGCTCGAAGGACGGTGTATCGGAGGCTGCAGCTCGAATGAGGTCAAAGAAACATAGACGGAGGAGGGACAGTGGTGAGGACTCGGATGAGGACGAGCCGACACAAGTAGAATTTGTCAAGAAAGCGGACCTCATTCGCTATTTGGGCCAGCAACACTTCGACATATCCATTCCATACAACGATGCAGAGGAGTCAGGCGCAACGGTACGACTGGGATGGAAGACCGAGTTTGACTGGACTGGAGAAGCGCAAACCAGACTTTCGGTCTTGGTAGGCGCCCCAGGGAAATGTGAGTACACGCGACTACAATGATGTGGCCAATACTGACGAAATATCACAGGGCACCAAACAGACGAACGAGGATCACTTGCAAAGATCCCAAAACTTTTCGAAGAACTTGTACACGGACACGAAGAACCCGAAACAGCTGTACGAACGATTGTAGCACTCATTGCCGGCGAGCGATCATGATAGAGTCCATATAGATGGCAAACCTCACAAGCATAGGCGTATGATGTGTAGAATTCCTCTGCGCAGGTCGCAAGAACAAGATACCAGATTATTGTAATTAAAGTTTTGTAACCTCATCTACCATTCCCCCTAACCCTTCTATAGCCGTTTAGATCATCGTGTGTGTGGGTGCTTTTCGCCAATTTAGTCGACAGTGACGCCGAGCTGTCGGAGCTCAACCTTGGCCTGCTCAATCTCCGCCGTGAGCTCCTTGTGTGCGTTGGGGACGTCGTTGAAGGTAAGGATGCCGAAGCCGAGACGGAAGAGGAGATATGCGCCGAACGAGACGAGGGCCCAGAAGGGGAGCTGCAGACGTGCAAGTTAGATAATTGACTGTGAAGAAGGTTGAGGGGATTGACGTACAACAGGGACGATCTGCTCCTGGATCAGAGGAGGAAGAGGGATGAGCTCAAGGAAGAGCGCAAGGTAGAGCTGTACAGCGTCAGTTGATTTCCACCAAGACATTCAGACAAAACATACAGAAGAAACCAAGAGAGCGAGAGAAATGGTCTGCTGAGCGCGAGTCATCTTGGCGGTTTTTTTAAGGAGCGTGGTGTTGGAATGAGCGCGGGGGAGGAACTGTGATGGTATCGTGGTGCTTGAGGAGACGTGTCAGGGGTGCGCGTTGTGGGAGCTGTTTGGATGACTAAGATTGGGTTAGGTAAGCAGTTAGAAACCCCAACCTACCCTACATTAGTAGTCAGCCCCAGGCTGAGGGAGGAAAGAAAACTTAGGATCTTTATCCTAGATGATAAAAAGACTTAGGTAAACTACCATTAACTTAGGGGACTATTTTTTGAGCTTATTTTGGCATCTTCCATCAAGGTCTCAAGTTTTCTTGCTCCCCGAGGCCCGGCTCTGGGCAGGAACGCCTGATACTCGAGCCGAATTGATATTACAACTTGTTGTTTTCCTATAATATTATAAAATAAGTAAATAAAGAAGTTTACTAAGCCTTTGTTGATACTACCATTAAAAACTGTATTAATTATTTTCCTATTAATTAAAGTCGGGTCCCACGAGGCCAACCAACAGGTAGCAAGCCTCATTCCATCTATCAGGAAATTGTTTTCCGCCCTCAACTTGGCTGGTAATGACAGCAACTCCTCACTGGCCGGCTACACTTTACTTCGCCATACCGACCTTCATCGAGTAGAACAAATATCAACCCTTGCGTCAACGACGTGTTTGGTCTAGCACCTTGTTTAGCTAGTTACCTGGTGTCCCGTACAAATACCCGTCTTTCTCCCGCTTAAGTCCCGAAAATTAGGTGGAACGACGGCCATTTTCCATTCAGCCTCTAACTGCTTCTCCCGCACCTTGATCATCTTTTGATTTGCTCTATTTTCCACGGCGCCATGTATCTGAAGCGTGGTATCAAGCGCCAGTCTTGCGACTTTTGCTTTCGGCGCAAGGTCAGGTGCGATTGGGTGTCTCGTCAATCCGAAGGCCATGCTCAATGTTCGCATTGCCACATACGACATATAGCTTGTACTGCAAACCCCGACAACCGCGATCGAGCCGGACGGAGCATACGCCTTAATGCCCGCCCTGCTGCTGGCCGGATTTCATCCAGTCCCGATGAGGGACAGGCGGCCGATGGTGGTAATCCTCCCGGCCGTATCAACGACACCAGTCTTGTCAATAAGGAGACCATCTCCGTCCTACCCCAGACTCAGGTGTCGCCTCTCGACGCAAGCGTACAATATCCAGCTGTTGACTCTGAGTCTGCATGGCAAGAAATTAGCTGGGATCTGGGAGCTGAGAGTATCTCGTTTCTTGACAGTGTCTTTACGCACGACTATAACTTCGACAATATGCCTAACACTCCTCAGATATACGCCAGCGATGAGGTCACGGGTGCTTCAAAAAACCCTTATGAAATCATCGAGCTTGATCCGAGCACTCTCAAAGCAGCTATCGACGCTTACTTTGACCTGGCGTCGCTCGCTATTCCGATACTAGACCGAAACGCATTCCAGGCTGACTACACGAGCCACAGAGCCAGCCCTGCCTTGGTGTACGCTGTCGCATGCCGAGGATGTCCCTTCATATCGACACCGCAAAAGTGGCTGGTGCAGCAGCAGCTGGCGAGCGAGTTCAGACGAGCATGGCTTGAGGCACGATCAGCTGCAGGGGACAAGCAATCAATCAGACTGGACGACCTCGAAGCTCTGGCTCTCATGGTTGACTTTGCATACGAACCAGCTGAGGATGTCAACACATCGCTCCATTCCCAGCTTGGCAGCCTTTTCCTAACACACGACTGCCTGGTCCTCATGACACTACAGTATCAGATTCTTTGCCACGCGTCCCTGCCGGAAGGCCTTTCCGCACCTCTACATGGGGCAGAAGAGCGAAAAAGGTTGCTTTTCTGGTACGTATATGGCAAAGATGCGTTCCGCGCCCTCGACCAAAAATCTTCGTCTCGTATCAGGGACGGCCATACTGAGGTTGTCGAGCAACTACCAGAGCATGAAGAGAGAACATATCTAGATGCCATACTCGCCCTGGCCATCATTGCAAGAAAGATATACCATGAATTTCTGGGTGTTGCTGCTGGACATGTAAATGTCAGCCACCAAGATGTGGTCAAGTTATACGGGCAACTGGCGGAGTGGCGTAGGACATTGCCCCCGTACTTGCATAGCGACACTAAACGAGACTCCAGCCTACCTGCTGAACGCGGTATTGGGAAATTGTCCCAAGTGCGCCAGCTGCAACAGACTGTCCTTGTGTTTCTCGAACACAACTGTTACATGCAGATCGAAAGATGTGCTTCAGAGTGTGGGATAAATAACCCTATCTCACTAGAGGCGGTTATGCTGAATCACCTTATCGAATACCAGACCTTGAGAATGGCGAACGAAATAATAGAAGCTGCTACATGGCTCCAGTCGCAGAGCATATGCCAGAACACACCTCAAGGCACTGTTACATATCCCCTGATTGACCTTTCCCCAGACATTCTGCGCGATATATGTGCTGGCACTGCTTATTGGCTGAGCGACCGTGGGAAGAAACTCGTGAATTTCAACAGGGCCTCCGTCAGTACCCACCTACAAGATCGCGCAAGTCACGGAGATGACTCTCTAACGCAAGGGGTCGAAAGCTTTGCGGAAAGGGCGGCATTATTGAAAGATGCCGTGGCAACTGCAGGATCGCACAAGGATACATCACGCTTGGTCGAGGAGTTGGACGAGCAGCTCTCGTCATTCAAAGAGATAATCAAAAGCGCCAACAGCGGTTGACGAATGAATGACCTTGTCATGCAATTTATGACCTTTCTCTAAAAGATTCTCTGGTACTCTTTCTAACATTTTATGAATGTTTATCGTTTATACCAGACCCTCTTATTAGCTTTGTGATATCTCGAAAAGAGACAAGAAGAAAAGGCAGGGAAAAAACAAGAAACGCCAGAGGTCTGTTTTTTTAATAGCGTATTACTGGGTTTGAATTAATAAAAGACCTTTAGAAATCTATTCTCCAGGGCGTGAAAGATACTATTACTAATAGCAACTTTCAGGGGCCAATAGTCATTCAGCGTTTCTATAATTATATCAAAATCTAAGCCAAATACTGAAGTAGCAGGCATGAGACATTCTCAATCCTTTGTCTACACATATTCCATACTATAGTTCCCGGCACAAACAAGCTTTCCTGAGCTAGCCTTGCTGGCCCTCAGCCATAACTCAGGGTGAAGGATGGTTAGGGTGACAGTCATGACTACTATCGGTACGCTGTCTAGTGCAAAGAATACGCCTTCCATTGACGCGAGCGGGCCGTTAAAACCTCCGCTTAACTCTGCACAACGCCAGCATGACCGGACAAAAAGACAGGCGGAGGCTATAACCAAGCCTGCAAACCACACTGATTAGTCGTTGAAATTGTATAACAACAGGATGCTCTCACCTATTACGTAAGGATGCCTCTTCTCTAGACGGATGTCATACCAAGCACGGCGGTAAATGGCCCAAAGTGCGAGACAGAAGATAGCCGTGAACAGAACCTGAACAGCTAAGCCCGTGATCATGAGGTCTAAACCAATTGGATTCTCTGCGAATATAGCCGCAAGAGAACCGCCGCATCCTATGAAGCAAAGACATATAAAATCTCCGATAATAAAGAGAGATGCAAAGAGGCGAGGGCTGATGCGTGTAAATTGAGATGATGAAAAGCGTTGCTGTAGTGTGCTGATATTGAGATAGAGGGCAGAGGATAGAAATGTCGGGCCAAGCGTGAGGCCGATGATATACCTGCTCATGGCCATTAGAACCCATTTTGATAATAAAAAAAACGCAAATAAAAGGGGTGGGAGCTAGAGTTTACATGATGTACCCATCCTTGTTGTCTCGATTATGTGAAAGTTGAACCTTTCCACAATATCCCACAAGTTCTAGTAAGATGCCACAGACCATCCCAATAGAGTACCCATAGAAACGCCAGAAGCGAATGGCGATGAGTATATGAAAAAGAAGGGAAATCGAGTAGAAAGAGAGAAAAATTGCATTTGGGGCCAGAAGCGGCGAGAATTCAATAGCTTCGACGCCGTTCGGTAGTGATGTAGTTGTGTTCATGGTCACACAGTCAGGAAGTTGAAAATAGAAGTAATGTTTAAGCTGGAGGAAAGAAAGCAAATAGAAAGAGTATGAGATCGAATAGAGAATCAAAGTGCTGTAAAAGATTCTAATATATATAAAATAGGTGGGATAGGACGAGGGGCCAGGCGCCTTACGCGTTGTCCGCTTAATCTCCTTTAAATATCCGCTAAGGTCCCGCTGGCCAACAGGTATGTATGTAAGATGTCATATATCCCGTTAGATTTTCTGCCCTCCCCCCTACGGAATTTGGTTTCCCTAGCGTGATAAATCAATTTATTGTGTATCCTCCTCGCTCCACTAGTATTCAAAGGTTCGAGTTACTCGGCCCCACGTGTCAGGCCGTCTCGTGATCCAGGCGAATGATATACCCGCCCGTATAAGTCCCGTTTGATCACCGCCGAGCCCTTCTTGACTAGAGACTAAGTTCTCTGTGGCGATATAAGCTCTCAACCACAAGGCTCAACTGAAAATAACACATCTCTTGACTGGATACAACTCTAGACGGATAGATTAACACAAGGCCTAAGAATGTAAACATCCGATCTTATCGTTCTAAAACCAGCCAAGATCACAGAATAAAGGCGAAGGCGTCAAGAATGTATATAAACAGATGATAAATCCAACTATAGATATACGTCGATAGGAGCAACTAAGGCTTAACGTGCCAGATCCCACCTGCACACTACCGTAAACCACCACGACGGCACTAAATCAACGCCGTACCCTTTCAAGCCGAGTATCAAAGGCGCTTATGGTGATACCCTGAGAAGTGCCGTCCGCCGAAAGATCGATGACAAACTCGTCGACAGATACGCCTCCGTACGTGACTGAATCTACGCCGAACCAGCTAGCACAGTACGGACTGGGTGGAGAGGCGGCGTCAATGATCTCGTAGACCGCCCGCCAACTCTCAAGTCTAGCCTTTCCGTCTGTTTGCGTCTGCAACCCCGTCGGGTACAATCTCATGCTGACGTTCCCTGATCCAGTCGACGACCCTGAGACCATCAGTCGGATCGAATCAAACATGTCACGGCCATCGTAAAACCAGGACGTGACGCCTAGTCCTGGTAGACTGTTTTGAACAGCTACTGTCATGCCATTTCTTTCGTCTCCGTAGCGGCCACAGTAACTTTGCCTTGCCTGTCGCTTAGCAGCCTGCTCCAAAGCAGGAGCTAGCTTTGAAACAATCGCAGTTGGAATCATGCCCACAACTCCCGGAGCGTCGGTTCCCGCGGCCAGAACAGTGAGTCCGACGCCCCAGTCAGGTAGCAAAGCCATCAGACTGCTGTACATTCCTAGCTGACCACCCTTCGTGTACATCCAACTGGCTCTCCTGGTGGTAGATGTAACACGAGCAATCTCCCATGGCGCGCCGACTGCAACCCGTGGATCGGCAGTAAAACTAAGGGGTTTCATCCATCGTCGGGTTTGGGAGGGCGACAGCATCTCATAGGTCAAGATCGACTGCCCGATCCTGCGTAGGTCCGCGATCGACGAATATATTCCTGCGGCTGGTCCCTCATCGCGCGTGTCGACATCATACCAAGAACTGCTAGGACTATCAGGTATGATAGACGAGTCGGTGTTGGCTGGCTTAGCATAACTGGTGGAATTTAAACCGAGAGGGAGGATAAGTTGGCGCGACAGAATATCAGTATACGTTGTTCCAGTTATATTCTCAAGCGCATAAGCCATGATTTGATAACCAATGTTGGAGTATATAGGCGTTGAAAAGGCCGCTTCGACTGGGTGATGGGTCCGTATGGCATCAAAGAAAGCTACCGATAAGTGTTAGATTGTGCGATAACGAACTCCTAGCCATGAGAGCTACATACCGGTGCGGTTGCAGGGATGCAAGACGCTTTTACCACAGTAGGCGAAATCTACTGTTCGGACTGGCGGAAATCCCAACCGCTCTAGTTGGCGGTCCGCTGAAGCAGGGCTTGGAAAGTCTCGCGGTATGCCAGCCATGTGCGATGCGAGCGCGCCGATCGTTATGGCGTTCCAGTCCACATATTGGAGAGCAGAGGCTGACTCGTTACCAGAGTTCCTTAGATTTGCAGAAAGTTCTGCCAGCTCAGGCACGTAACGCGTGACCGGCTGATTGAATGACACATCCCCGACCTCCAGTAGGTAGACATAGGCTGTGAGCAATTTGGAAATGCTACCTATGCGATATACAGTCGTGTCATCGACGGCTCGGACGCCGTGTCCATGGCTTTGCAGGATTGGAGCTGAGTGATGATAGCTGAAAAGGGGTCGTTTGTCTGCCGCTGGATAGATGTCGATAGAGAAAGATGTGTTCTGAAAGTCGATATCGAGGCTTGGAACAAGCTGCAGGATTTCGGACAGGGCGTTTCTGATGGAAATATCGTCACCCAGCGCTGTCGGAATGGGCAAATCTGGTCCAAATAGGGGGCAAGGGCTCAGAGCCTGTACCGGTACCGTGCCAAGGCCCAAGAGAGCTGCTGATGCAGCCGTTCCCAGAATGTCGATGCGCATTTTGGATATACCTATACAGATCTCAGTGGTCTTTCAAAGTCTGTATTCATTCCATTCCGGACTGAGCATAGAGTCGTTCTTATATACAGCTAGTACTGCCTTGGCAATTTCCTTCAACCTGGATAATGGTTGGTAGGCTGAGGGCCGCTGACTCTCCGTCTGATGACCGTACATATGCCGCTTAGAGACTTGGACTTATCCCCGCTTAATGCCCGTACATATACCGTCGGATGTTTTTGATCTGCTAGTCTCGGATGTGGTATCGGAGCTCAGTACTAGACTGGAATGCTTATGACCAAAGTCGGCTGGAACCTTGCTATAGATCACATTTCCAGGTTGATGGTGTTAGTAAGTTTGATTAAGAAGGTACCGCCCGCCCTGGCAGTTACCTTTATCTTTACTCATCTTTCTCAGACAGATTCGGCCCATCAGGCGAGCCCTTGTTACCTATTCGACACCTGACGCATGGTAAGCAGCGAGGTCACCCGTCGATCTCCAATATGCTTCCATATCTCGACAGTCTGGAGGGTCTTGTAAGCTTTAGCGCAAGTACCCAAGGCCATGGCCTTTGTTTAGGTAGCAAATGTCCACAAAACGCTGACTGCACAGATATAGACGATGGCCGATTGGTGTTTTGTCGTAGCCGCGATTCTAGGAGGGGAAACTTGAGTTGAGACGCTTGGTGTACGTATTGCTGGCTGGAAGGCGAACTTGTATATAACTAGCCTAGTATATATCATTAACTTAAAACGTGCGCCACCATCTTGTATACTGACATACGTTGCAAACAAATATGCGTGATAGCATATTGTACAACCACCATAGCCTAAGCCAACCCTCGCCCACAGGTAGGGCTCTTCCCGGAACGTGGGGTTCAGAAGCTTGCAACCCAGTCGTTGCTACCTAATTGCAGATCCGTAATCATTCCCTGCAGCATATCATACGTTCATGGGTCAGCCAAGAGGCACTTCACTGGCTAGCAACGCGGAAATATCCCGTGAATATCCTATGACCCCTCGTTGCCATTTCATATATTGAAACTCTGTAAGGTTATCCTGATTTCATTCTTTACCTCGCCATTGACTCGCAATTTGCGGCGCTCGCTCTATGTCGTTCATAATTTAATATCCCAAGTCCCTAGCCTTCCATTAGATGGATTACAAAGTTGTCGTCGCAGCGGTACACGCCGCGCCCGTGTTTATGAATAAGGCCGCTACTACTGACAAGGTTATCAACTTGATTGAGCAAGCGGGCAAGGAGAACATCGAGCTCTTGGTCTTTCCGGAGACGTTTATTCCTGGATATCCGGTACGACCCTTTTATTATTTGCCCCCAGACTCAAACAGTGCTGTAATGGCATAACCATGAAAGATGCAGATGCTAACACGGCCAAGTATTGGATCGAGTGCTACCCGCCCCTCCAACAAGTAGGGGCCCTAGCCAAATATGCCGATGAGAGTGTCGTTGTCCAAGACGGCGACGAAATCGCACGCATCTCGGCTGCCTGCCGCCGCACTGGTGTAGCCATTAGCCTCGGTATTTCAGAGCGCATTGCTCAAGGTTACACGCTCTTCAATTCCCAAGTCAATATCGATGTAAATGGTAGCTTGTTGGGCGTGCACCGCAAACTGCAGCCAACATACGTCGAACGCTCTGTTTGGGCGCAAGGTGGTGGCCATACGCTACGAACATACAGGCTGACAGCGTCGGGACGGCCATTCAACCTCGGCGGTCTTTGCTGTTGGGAACATACCATGAATGGCGCGCGCCAAGCGCTCATCACTCAGCACGAACATATCCACGCCGGTGCCTGGCCGGCCTTGTCTACCATGGCTGGGTTCGAAGCCGTGGCTGATTCTCAGATCGAGGCTTTGATGAAGGCGCATGCCCTCACAGCCCAGGTTTTCGTCATCACTGCGTCCAGCTATGTTGATGATACTTGTCTCGAGTGGATGGAGAAGAATCTCGGGAAGCAGGAATTTGTCAAGGCGGGCGGGGGCTGGTCTGCTGTAATTCACCCGTTTTGCTCATTTCTTGCTGGGCCGCATACTGGTGCTGAAGAAAAGCTTGTCAAGGCTGAGGTGGATCTGTCGCAGCTTGGGCAGGTCAAGGTTTGGGTAGATGCTGCTGGCCATTATTCACGTCCGGAAATTCTCAAGTTCAGCTTTGACGACCAGCCTCTCTGGGCAGATGAAAAATCAGCTTCTGGGAGATCTTCACCTGGTAAGAACAATCCCGAAGAAGAACAAGTGCCAAAAGAGAATTTTTAAGAGTGGTTTATAGCATAGAGAATTCATTTGTATTAAAAAATAAAAACCTTTGGCTTTATCACCTATCCTTGCCTCCACAAATTGTACACGCCCAAGTTTATCAAATATACGTGCGGCTGCGAAAAGGAGATGGAGTTCAGCTAGTGTCCAGTGTGCCAGGCTACGAACATCAAATGCCATCCGATTATCAAAGAATGGGCCAAAGATTTGGCCAACTACTGTTTCATGTTCCTTTTATTCTCTGTTATTGAAGTAGCCGCCTCTTCGAGCAGCCTCTGGCAGTTCGGTTGGCCTGTTGTTACCTGCACAGCTCGATTTCCACGGCAGCTGTGCCTGTTCACACCATCGGAAATGTTCCAAAAAGCCTTCTCGCGCATATACTTTGTCGCGAGCCTCAAACGCCCATTTCTCGCCTTTGGCGCCGATGATACCTTTTTCAAGAGCAAGTTGACACCCGGTACATGACATTCCGTGCTCGACGTTGCCGGTTCGTGTATCATAATAAGGAAGTGCGCACGACCCCATAAAGCTGAATTTCCTATTACGTTCTGAGCTCGCTAGCTGGGCTTGCCTTGGCACACAGGACTGTCATCTGGAAATCAAAGTGGCCTGGTGAAGAGACATGATTGCAATGCGGGATTTGTGCACGGATTCCTCCATCGAGTATATTCCAGGCAAAGTCTTGAACGACCTCAGTTGGTCCAACTCAAGCTTCGTCAAGCGGAATTCCTTTCGGGCAGCGGAAAGAGTTCGCACTTGAGTCTCTGGAGCCTCCTTGATGCATTTGATACAGCATCGTTTCCATGTTAGTAGGGATATAAACCCACCAAATTCGCCGCAAAGACCACAATGCTTGAGACATAGGGCATTGTAAAAGTCGAGTAAAGAAACGTCGACGGCAATTCGTGTTCGTAGCAAAGCGCAGAGAAGGTTCATTCCATGCAAGACGATCTTCTGATACTGCTTGAGAGAGTCTACCGTCTGTCTCGATCGAAGATTCGTTTGTCGAAACTTGAACAGAGAATGCACATCAAGACGGACCAACGTGTCACGTAGGAGCTCCAATGGCAGCCGATGGAGGGAGCCGAGTCCGACATTAGAAGTCCGCTGGAAGGGTGTTGCTATTGACGGATGGATATCGACGTGTTCACCAGGTGAGAACCAGATCACAGAGAGACAGTAGTCTTTGCGATGGTAGGCGGCAGTGCGAACAATGGCATCGGCCTGTTCTTCGCCGAAACGATATTCTGTGGCGGAGCGATATCCGTGAGGCATAAGGGTAGCCATATATGAAGTGGCCTATATGCTGGAGTGAAAGGGGACGGGCCTGAGTAGACGTCGTTGATGGGTGACAATTGCGATAAGGCTTCAGGGATATGACCCGCACTGCTCGTCGATGAAATGCGGACGTCGAGTGCCGTCCCCTCTCTGAGCTGCGCTGCGTATGGCTCGTTTCTACAATCATTCATTTACCTCTTAGATACCAACCCAACCCTTTTTTCAGGACGACTTCATATACACACATCAAGAGGAGGTTCTTTCTATGGGAGCAAATTCAGCGTGTGCCCACACAAGGCGCACCTTTGGTGCCTGGTGACGCCAGGAAGTCGGGAGGGCAGTGACACTGACAGCGACACATATTTATGAGGGCAGACACGAGTATGGGCGATAATGCGTGAAATGAAAGGGCAGAGTACCTGTGGTCGCCGACATTGGCGTTTGTCGGGTGGAGTTGGGTCAGGAATTAGGTTGGGCTAGATAAGCGAATCCACCTCAGCCACAACACCATGGATTTTTGGATGAGACATCGTGGGCTGATCGGTACATACGACCATAGCTCGTGGAAAATACGGGGTCCCGTTCGCTCCCCCAGAGTCAAGCCGCGAAGCGCTGGATTAGTAGTTGGGTCGGTGACGACCAGCGAATACCTGGTGTTGTATGTGCATCTTTTTGATGTTTGGACCTTTTTTGTTTCAACAACAAAGACCGGCGGGAGGGAAGTTATTGTCAAAGGAACAATGGTTACACCAGATATGTAGAGTGAACAGGCTAATATTTAGATCCTTTTAGTCCTGCGAGACGCGGAGTATACTCTAATTATATCCAATTCTCAAGTAGACAGTCAATTTATTCAAAAGTGTGAGGATTCTGCATTCAGGCGGTGATCTCACTGAAGCCTATTTGCCACTTGGATCTCGAGATACCTTAGAGACTTATGAAACACAAACATACCCTCAGGCTGGGACCTGTGTTGCATTGGCCAGATACTGCTCGATTAGCTGCTACTAAGATGAACTGCAGCCTGCCGTTCCCACTCAGCACTGTGCCTCGGGCTCACCAGTGAATCGCTCTCTTTCGGCTACCAAATTTTATATCAGATCCCCCCCTTCTCGTTTCTGATTCCCCCAACGCCTTTTCATCTCCTAATTTCGGAGTCGTCGTACTGGTTTTCCCCATTTTAACCCAACTTCTTCTCATATAGATCACCACCACATGCAAGCATCCCATAACTCTTAACAGTCATTCCTCACAAACGGTTCGTTCTCTTCCCTCATCCAGTCACTTCTTTACAACATACCGAGCCAATATCCTTTGTGACCTCACATCCTGTTCCTTTCCTTCATCTTCTCTGCGCATGCCGCACTATTTAACCTCTCGCTACTACCCTAGATCGATCTTTCATCCCTTCGCCCAACCTTTCATGATATCATCGCCCAGGCATTTCATCTTGCGCTTATTGATCTTTCCTATCATAGTCACGCAAAAATTCTGCTTGTGCCAGCGCCATGGCGCCGTTGTCTGCTTCTCCTCAGGGCATCAAGCGTGAGCCACCGCCTGGTTCTCCGCTGCCAGAGGAAGACACCCCAGTCAAGCGCCAGGCCACTGAGGCGAGCAGGGTAGGAACCCAGACACCATCTTTCCCTTGGAAAACTTGTGGCAATGCCGATGGTGTCGAGAGACTGAGGATCAAGGAGTATGCTGTGAAGGTGGCTCAGAAACATTGCGCGAAGCTAAAGAAGGAACTTTCTTTCAGCATCTTTGAAGGACAAGCCGACGCAGTGGTCTTGGGACAACGAATGCTTGAGCAGTGGTTGAGAGAGGACGGTGAGTTCCATCCGGATACATTTCTATTGGTTACTTACTGTTATACAGATGATCTTCGCAGAACCCACGAGAACTTTCAGATTCTCGTTGGCGTCCAAGGCCCGACGGGAGCCGGAAAGTCATCCTTCTTGGGTTCTCTTCTCCAGCACCGTGAGATGTTGCCGTCGGGACAGGACGGCGCTGCCACTGCCACTGTTGGTAAAGTTTCCTGGAACCACGATAATACCCCGGGGCGTGAGTTTCGTGCACGAATCACTTTTCGCCCAATTGAGGACATCGCCCAGTCTCTTGAAGTACTACTTAAGAGTATAAAGCGCAGTGTAGTTCTTGAGGAGACCGTTGTTACTGAAGTTGAGGACATCGAGGAGAAAGAAAATGACATCGCCATCGCTGAAGAGACTATCGGATACGAACTACCCGGGGTAAAGGCTGTCTGGGGATTGTCCCGCGAAAGGCTTGAGGAGACTCTCAGCGAGAGAACTGAAGACGAGTCTTACTCCGACATTGTGCAAACAATTTTGAACAGCAACAAAATCGTCCTCAGCTTCCTGCGTGACAGGGTTTTGTGCTACGAGACTGTCAACAGATTCAGACTTCGTCGCGCGGTTCGGCCTTTTCTGGACAGCACGCCTTACCTACACAAGGATGGGAGTCAATTCGCCGTTTGGCCTTTGGTTCAAGATGTCCATATGTACGTCAAGTCCGATATTCTGAAGTCAGGCATGACCCTTGTCGACCTCCCTGGGTGCAGTGATTCGGTAGCAAGGCGTACCGAAGTGACGAAAGCTTTCGCCCATCAACTGGATGTGCGCCTGGTCGTTAGCCCCATCGCTCGAGCCTCAGATGAGGAGAAAAGCCAGGAGCTGATGCAAAGTGGTTTTGATGAAGCCCAGATGAAGCTCAGTGGGAAAGATGATGGGCGAGGATTTGGAATCATTATGACAATGACGGATGCGATCAATGTCGACAATTACCTCCGATTTACACCATCTCTCAAGTACGATCCGAAAGTCATTGCGAATTTGGATAAGCTGAAGAAACTTCAGGGTGAAGAGACAGATGTCAAGTTACGGATCGAAGATACTAATTTGGCGATGAGAAATGCGCAAGCTCAGAAAGCTGAAGCGATGGACGACTATATGACTATCATGGAGCAACGGGACTCCCAGAAAGTTGGTAAGTTTGCATACGATATTACGGCCTATACTAATAGTTGATGTTAGATGAACGAAAGGCCAGCGATGAGCTTCTGGAAAAGCTCAGAAACGAGAGCATCAATTCGAAACTGTATTTCGAAGAAGCACAGAACTCTCTCAAGCAACTTGAAGCGCGAGTTGCAGAAATCTTCCGAGAGCGAGCTGACGTGAAGGGCCAGCTTCACCATGCCAGTGTCCAGGTACGCAACTTCATTGTCAAGAAGAAGATTCAAGAGAAATACGCAGAGCAGCGTAGTAAGGTTCCGGGTGCCGACACAAGCAGCCCCCCTCCCCCAGTTCCCATCTTTGGTGTCTCTACCAACGCCTATTGGAACCTCATTAGAGACGCACCTTTGCAAGGATTCGCCACACTAGAGTCTACGGGGTACCCAGCTGTAAAGAAATGGCTCCTCGAAGCAACAATGAGCAAGCGCGAGAAACACCTTGATGCAATTCTGGGGCGATACCAGAAGCTGATGAACTTGATGCGCATCTACTCGAAGGAAAGTAGTGAGAATGAAGAGTCCGGCCTTACTCGTTCCAGCTTTGAGGCAGTGTTGGAGAAGACCCATAGAAAGTTTACTACCGTAAGTTCTCCCTGCACTGATTTACCGTTGTATTTTCGATCACTTACAGTACTCGAGACCATTGGGATGGAGATCTCTCTAGCAGGAGCCAAGATTCAGCTCTTGAATCCACTCAAGAACAGAGATGAGACAGTGAAAGCTTTCGGTAGCGAAGCCGTTCGGATTGCTACCAGATGGACTCGCAAGTTTCCCAATAAGAGGAACAACAACACAAAAATCGCTTGCAGCACCTACAAAGCCATCGTGAAGCGCCATGGTCGAACTTACGCCTCCAAAACAAAAAATTGCCCCAAGATCACGTATAACTGGCTGGAAGAATTGTAGGTAATATGTAATTATCATTTGGCCTGTGATACTAAACGAGTTCGCTAGGGGTACCCCAATGCTGCAATTAATGGGTAAGGATTGGGACCGAGATATGAACAAGGAACTTTTGAAGATCAAGGATCCCATCATGGAAGCTTTTAAGAAGATCTGGGTCAATTATGTGGAGGAGCTCGAGCAGGTAATCAGCACGGAGTTGCCAGCCTTGGAGGACACCTTCGGTGGTATCCTCACCATGGTGTCGAATGCTGAGCACGTTTGCGAGAGCCAGGTTCGCCAGGTGCTTGAGTGGCTGTCCAAAGAAACATCTTCTGTCGGCTTTGACCTGGTCGACTATCTTGAAGAAGAACTGGAGCAGACATTTGACGGTGCTTTCGCGATTGGTAAGCTAACCCATACTTGTTGCACAATGACTTACGCGGACAATACTAACTAATGTGAAAGCTGGTACTGGTGCTCACGCTAGACGATGCGACCATATTGTTCAAAAGTTCAAGAGATCTGGTGAGGACCTGTGCCATCCTGTTCTGAACCGTCTCGCAGAGAATTTAGAAGCAAAGAAGAAGAGGATCCCAGGCAAACTCCGTCGTATTGCTCAAAGTGCAGTTGAAGACGTCCAGCAGCAAATTTCATTCTTCATCAACAATTTGATTGAGAACTACGAGACCGACGAGGTGTCCCAGGCAAAGAAACTCGAACTACAGGCAAACATCCGAGCTCACGTCGCCGAGTGGGAGAAGGGATGGGAGCAGCAGGAAGTTCAAGCTGAAGAACTCCTGGGTTCGACCAGTGACATCCCAGTAGTTGTTGGTGAGGCTAAAAGCGAGGACGACGACGAAGAGACCGAGGAGACCGATGGGCTGGTTGGAGATTTTGGTACGGTTGATCAGATCATGGGAGGGTTTTTTGGATGAGGATGAGTCCGACTAGCTGTCGAGACGCAGTCGATAAGAGGGCTCGGGTTTGGAGTTCAGCATGGGCGGGCTGGGATATTGCTTTCATGGAGCCATTTAAAGACGCGGAGCGTTGAACAATTGGTTTCGGGCTTGGCTGGAGAAAATGGCGTACGGAGATAAGATATGAGATTGATGATGCTCAATACTTCCCCCAAAATTAGCACAGATCAGATTGACAGATACCCAAATTGAAACTAGCACACTATTTCTCTGTCACTCCTTCACCCCATAGTAACTTGCACTCAACGTGCTGATACTCTTCAACGAAGGCTGTAGAGCTTCAACGGATACAGGAAAGAGAAGAGGGCGTATTGATGGCATGAATACCTGAGGTTTGATGGCGGCCTGCAGACTGAAGCGACTTGGCCATCATAGCACTCTACTTAGAGGGTGATGGCTGCTAGATAATGGAATCGGGTCCATATCTCTGCGTCCTCTCTTGAACCTCGCACCTTGGAGCGACATCGGCGAGGAGTTAGCTGATTGAAGTCGATCGTTCCGGTGGCAGAGGAAGCGCGTGCGAGCGGGAAAAGACAACTACCTCAGGTGTGAGGTTTATGATAGCCTTGACTTCAAAGCCTTCCTCCATTCTTCCATTCAAGTACAGGGCATTTAGCAGGTCAGTACCCGCTCGTAGTGGTAGGGTAGGTAATTGTGAAGCCTGATTACGTCAATTTGGATGGTGGGGCCGTTCCGTTGGCGGGGGTCAATCATTACCCCGGAACTCGGCTAATCCATCTTGAACTCCGTAGCCATATCTCAAGCTTCTCTCAACATCTCTCATACTACACGATAGACGTGACAGTACCCTTCATTTATTGGATCTCATAACTAAGACGTCAAAACACACATCGCCGATTGATCTATTATAGCCGTCACAATGTCAAGGAAGCTCAATCCCACCAAATTCACACAGGCGGTGCGTATATTCAATGCACCTCGAGGCGCAGGCATTACACAGCCAATCGCAACTCATACGGCTCTTGTTCTCTCAAAGCTTGGCTGTTAACTCGTGGTTGTGTTCCAGGTCGTGCGCTCCTTCATGGCGGACTCCGGTCTTGAGCCTCGGTATGTACCCCAAGCCACCGATGGAGACTCGGCATTTGACACGAGATACCGATACTGACTCCGTTGTCTTCAGTCTTCTAGGAAAACATGCAAGTGCACCGTGGTAATTAACTTGAGATGCGTATTGACACACTATAGTTCCGTGTTATCAGCGCGACAGAAGGCAGAGTCGATTTCGAGCTTGACATACAAAAAGAACACACCGTCCGTCTCTCACCTCATCACCATGAGCTCTCACTAATCTCATCCAGAACCGCCTTCAAACGCTCCATGGTGGTACACTCGCCAGTCTCGTCGATCTCGGTGGTTCCCTCGCCGTCGCCTCATCAGGCCGCTTCGCAACAGGCGTGTCAACCGATCTGAACGGTACGCAGCTTTCTTTACACCCGAGTGACCTTGCTGACTTGGCAGTGACATACCTGAGCCCCGGAGGCCGCCCGGGAGACGTTCTCAAAGGCACTGCAACTCTCGATAAGATCGGCAAGACGCTTGCTTTTACGCAGGTGACGTTCACCAATAGCAAGGGGCAGCTAGCTGCGCGAGGAAGCCATACAAAGTGAGTCTAGCCATCAATCGTTCACCTGGAATTTGTATACTGACTTAACAAGATACGTTACGGGTACTATGGGTGAAGATGGCCCATTCGTTGCTCCAGCTGAGTTCTCAGACGTGGACTAGACGATGTCACGAGGTTTAGACCTTCTGTTGATGCGGTAGAATTGAGATGTACTAAATATCATAAAGTATAGAAGGGTGGTATCATATCTGTTGAAGTTGTCCAAATTCATTCACGCCCATTATCCGTCATAAAGCGATTCATTATCTGTCCCAGCACACCTAATGCTTCTCCGGGTACGGCTGAACTGGTACCTGGGGAGGAGTACCATCGGCCTGGTGGTTCAAACCCACCGTCTCCTCATGGGGAGGTGGTGATCTGGGCTGGGACACAGGAGATATAGCATCATAAGCCGCGTACTGGGGTTGTTGTGGGGCATAGTAGCCGTTCTGCTGCTGGGGCACTTGTTGCTGGGGACCATACCCCTGATCCATATGCCGCTGTTCCGGCTGAGGGTAGTGCTGCTGTTGAGGCATAGGTACAGCATTCTGCGGCTGGGGAGCGACCTGTCCATAACCCCAAGCCGTACGCTCTCCAGCCTCAAGACCCTTTACGGGCTCCTGCTCCTGCTCCTGCTTCGACCAAATACCATTGTTCCTAGCACGACCAATGGCAAAAACCAAGCAGAGGACAACGAGTTGAGGCCAAATTCCAAAGACGACTTCGAGGATGTAGTAAGCGTACTTGTACTCACGGTCGCGGAATGCACTGCTCAGATTGGTCCAAGCAGCTGTTGACGCCATGTTGAAAGTTGTGCGCATGAGCCAAACAACTGATGCGGCGATGAACATGTTTGAGCACCAGGTGAGCGCATTCTCGCCCTTTGATTGCACCTTGATCATAATTGCTCGTGCGACGATAGCCAGGGAAATGACGAAGACCAAAACGCTAAAAGAGAAACCAATCTGTCGAGACTTGGTAAAGCTATCCGCACCAACGCGAACATCGTTGAAGAACACTTCATATACATATCGAATTCGAAGACCGAAAGCAGTCAAGGCGAGAATGAAGAGGATAGCGGCGGCGATGTACGAGACGAGGCGGAGGATCTTGCCCTTTGGATCGGGGCGGCCTGTTTGGACCATGACGATACCAGTGCCGAGACGGAGGAGGATTATCATGACGAGAATGTCGGTGACCATGTCGTAGATCAAAGCAAGTGTCGCGAGGACTTGGACAGTGACGAGCAGGGTTTTCGAATAGTGGGAGTCAAAGTCACTGTCGATTCTCCCGCTGTAGTATAATTGCGAGTGCACGACTGAGACGACGTATGAGGCAAACTCGAAGAAGGCATAACTAAGATGCGTCAGTCAATCTGATTCATCAAACCAAGGAGGAGAGAATGAGAGCGTACCCTGAGAATACCAAAAGAGCCAACTTGAGATATGTGAAAGCAGTTCTCGCAGGATCCCGCTTACGGCGGACAAGACAGAAACTGCAGAAGAATAGAATGACGGAGGGGATCCATGCTCCAAGGAAGACCATGGCCCCGTGGGCGATCCAATATTTCTCAAGCTCATACATTGTCGTATGTTGTAAGTTGTAAATGTTAAGAGTGTCTTGAAAGTTCAGTCCAAGGATGTGTATAAGTTACACAAAGATTCGCAAATCCCCGCCAAAAGTCGGAGACCAACAGTGCTGAGAAGTGTCAAACCACACCACTAATAAAAATAAAAAGAGCCAAGATATAAAGACCAGAAATCAGAAACACAAACTTGAGCGCCACTCCCCTCATATTTAGTTCCCACAGCTGTATCACCTCTCTAGCTTTCTCATCACAGTCGAGAGAGTTTTCAGGGCTGAAGCAATTGGATCAGCAACCTGCATCTAAGCACCAAGGCCAATGGGCGACCATCCGCGCTGCAGGGGTCCCGGCACTGCCTCTCCGGGCGTTTTAGCAGCTTCGCTATTGGCTTGGCATACATGAGCTTGCATTTTTTGTAATTTACCAAGGCTTTTTGAGCTGTAACTCACGTTGTAGTCAGGCGTAATTTTGCAAATGTCTTTTAATTTTTAATTTAAATCGTAGAGTGAGTTCCGTATTGTTGAGCTGTGGAAGAGTGATTTGTTAACCGCCGACGTTGAAAAACTAAACTCTAAAAATCCCATTTATAGATGGTTTCGGGTGGTCCACAATATTCGTAACCGCCCAGAGGATACGATGCGATGTGATGCTGGCGCAGAAGTGTTACGTACGACTCGGTCACTGGCCCAGCCGCAATAGCGGATTGAATTGTGAATCGGCATTTCAGTGCCGTCTCAAATGGGCAATGACCGTGCGAAATGCCTTACAAGAGCCTGTCTTGGCACGTGGTTCAAAGAGTGCAAACGAGCGATGCTTCTGGGGCTGAGCAGCTGTTGTGTGTTTTCTAAGCACTTTATCCGTATGTGTCAGCACTGTGATTGCTTAGTAGGTATTCGTATAGTTCTGAGCTTTGAAGATGAACTTGTTGAAACACCTGGCCAACGATTCCGATGTCGATTCATGGCACCTGGTACATGCTTCTGATTCTTTTTACCGACTCTATCTCACAGTTATCTTTAGAGCGAAACGAGAGCCCCATGTCTTTGCTCTTTTCCCCAGTCCAATTTGAGCCCAAGCTCATCGCTGCGATGGCCTCACTGCCAAGACCGTCCAGCCATTACTCTTCAACTCAGCCACGCTAACGCTCTCACGAGTCCAACCCGCAGCCTCAATCACAAAGACAACACCCAAAAGAAAAAAGAAAGAAAAAAAAAAGAAGAACATTCAAGTAGCATGATCAATTAGTCATCTATCGTCACAGTCCCCCGTCAACATCGACCTCAGAAATTCCTCTTTGCATACAAAAACGTCGGCATCAAATCCGACGCCGGAAAAAGATCCCTCGTCCCGGTCTTCAACCAACAATTCCCCCCCTTGACTTCATAGTTCTTCGCCATCTCTCTATTAAACGCGATACTATCACAGAGCGTCGTATTTTCCTTCCCGCTGTTGATTTCTGTGTACATTGCGCATGCATGCATACAGTCAAATGCCGTGTAAGCCAGTATAGGTACTATATCGTTCCCTGGGTAGTCAAAGCCGCATGTGTATGTAAATACGTAGCCGTTGGTTGTGGTGTAGTCGTCTTTGCCGTTCGGCTTGGAACATGCGTCGGGGAGGGTGAGGTTTGCTACTTGGTCTGCTGGTTTGGGCTCGTAGAATTTTGACTCGGTGGTTTCTGTGGTGTCGCTTGCGCTGGTTGTGAGTGTTGGACAAGAGGATGTCTGTATCGCGGAGACAGGCGAGGCCTCAGACACTTTTGAACTGTGACTGTTAGCATTTGTGCATTTGTTAGGAAGTCTGCGTCTCGTACGTTTTGCAGTTGGCCAGAGCTGATCCAACACCTCCCCCAACACCAGCTCCGACGACCACTGCAGTGACGATAGCAACAAGTGCGCAGAGACTCAATGTGCTCAGACCAAAAGGGCCCTTTCGTGCCTCGACGTCCTGAACATAACCCGATATTGGATCCTTCGAACCCTGATTATAAACGCCATATGGGCTGACTTCTGGCGCATGAGCTGCGCTGTCCGAGTAGACCTCGAGGCCTTCGTGATATCGTGATTCCGACATCCTTTCATTATCATTGACGTCTCCGAGTGTTGTAACGGAAGAGCCTCGCCGCCGCGGGTTCAGCTTGATGATGTGGGAAGATCGGCTATTAAAAGAAAAGCATTGTCGAACGGAATGAAAGCCCAGACTCGGGACCGAAAGCAAAGCCAAGCCATGTCGGCAGCTGTCACGTCAAACCCTTGATGTATCAACTCGCTTGCAGAATTTGAGTCTCTTTGTGGTATATATCTAAAATGACAGTGGCTTCTACAGATCCTGCAGGATCATTTTGGTTACATCGATAAAACCCTATGGCTCTCTTGACCCATGCTATTCCATGCTTTTTCAGGGCTGATGGCCTGAGTAACCACACGGACCCGGTAACTCGGCAGTTACACGTTGATTGTGGTAATCGCCGGGAAGCTTGGTATAAGAAAAGATGAGACTTGGTCAGGAGCTTGGGAGGAATCTCAAACGCTGGTCTGTGAGGAGCGAGATGAGGTGATGTGACTAGTCAGCAGGGGCCTCACTGTATTTACATATTTGTTATCAATCAATATCCGTTTGGTGAACTTCATGAGGAGCCCTTCTGCTCCTCCCGAGAGGGGTAATAGTGAATGCAATATCGGCACCGAGGCCGTCACTCATCCCAGCTGTCTCCGGTGCTGGATCCACACGGGTTCGGAAAGGTCCCACAAATGCGGCATGGACCATCGGAGGCTCAAGTTTAATTGATCAAGAATCACAGAGTACGATACTATTGAACGGTGCACTGTGAAATCCCTATGTATCAAACGACGACAGAGCCTACTGCCGGCAGAAAACAACAGCAAGTCCATCAATCTGGAATATTCTCAACCCGCCAACCTACTTAACCATCCCCATCTCAACCTACAACCCCCAAGCCCAGATCGACGATGTCAAAAATAAGCACTCTCTGACGTCTCCCCATTCCCGAAGAAGCATCCACTTAAAAAGAGCCAAGCATCAAGCATAGCATTCGACCGTCTTAACTAAAAGTGACATCTCCTCAACGGCCATTAGCTCACATTACCCTGTTTTCACAAGGCTGACCTGATGCAAAACACTTCTTACCTCATCAAGACGCAATGTTTCACAAAACAGCCTCTTAATCTCGTCGCGTGGTTGGGTGACGTCACATGCACATCGCGAAATCGAGAGCATGACGACGTCACGACTTGCTCTTAAACCCAGGAACCAAGAAAGTGAAGTAGATAAGTAAGGTATTAAAAACGGCAGCCAAGAGCTCTCTTTCTTCAACAACACACCGCATTTACACTCTACTCCAACAACACAAACTCTGCGACAAAATGGCCATCACAAGTGCTATCAGCGATCTCTTCAGCTCCATCTACGAGCTTCTCGCCTCCGTCTTCAACACCTTCTACTCCGTCATTCACTCCATTCTCTCCGCTATTCTCGGCTTCGTTCAGGGTCTTTTCAACCTCATCGGCGATGTCGTCTCCGGCCTTGTTGATGTCACCGGTGGCGTGGGCAAGTTTGTAGCCAGTGAGTTCCCTCCTCCATATTCACATTAGTTTTCGTGTACTGACAATGAGACAGGCAACGCTGCTATTCTCGCTATTGGTGCCCTTGGCGCTTTCGCGTACGTGAGGTACACTGCTCAGGGACGAGCTGTTGCGAACAAGAAGACTCAGTAAATGTTTGATGATGAAATGATTGGGAGGTTTGCTTGGTGTGATGGATATACACAATACCCTGACGCACGGTGGAAAGGCCCTGGTTGGTGTTGGGGATACAAAGGAAACTGTCTTTCGCTATTGATTCCTAGCTTATTCGGTCAAAATTAATGCGATGCCCTTCAAAGTTCCGTGACCTTTCTGTGGTTGGTCTTGTACTCGACTTTTTAAACTGCGGCTCAATTGATCCCTTGCTGGCTCTGCAGATCATGCAATGGCCCTTGTGCTAATCTAGATCGCCTTATCCAGTTGCCGTACTAAACCCGTTCACTGCCTCCGATGCGCACGAGACTTTGGGTCTTGTGACCAAGACGAAGGGGAGTCTCTGAATCACTTCAGACACAGCATTTTACTATGCAAGCACACCTAACGATATTATCCAAAGCAAGTATTTAAAATAAATGTCATAATTCGTTAATGTTGTAGGTTTTCAATAAATACTCCAGTCCCAAACTTGTCTAGATCCTTGAAACATAAATATCCAGAATATACACCTCATTCCATATGTATCCCAGTCTTGCGATATATCCTGTGAAAATTCGGTTGCCCTCATAAGCCTTCAAGGCCGTATCATTTTCGTTCAATTCATTCGCCTTGGTAATCGATGACATGTCGTTCAAGTCAGAGTAGCTAACATGGCCCGCATGAGCTTAGGAGGAGGTCCTGTGCAGCCGAGTCAGCCACACGTTCTCATGAGACGCGATCAAAATAAAAGGCGCACCTTTAACGGTACTTAGGTACGCTAATGGACATCCTACCTTTCTTGTCCTTCTCAATACGAGGAGGTTTGCGGTGTTCAACCACTTTCTCCAGTCTCTCTTCTCGGATAATCAGCTGTCCGTCGGGCAAGCGCTCAGCGCGGACAATTTCGCCGCTGGTTGAACGGCCTCGAGGTCGGTGAGCCAGCTCACGTTCCAGAGCCTTGATCTCCTTTCGGATCTCACGACCACTTCGGGATCTAGAGCGAGATCGGACGACGAGCTCCTCGGCGGGGTGGTGGTGATGGTGGTAAGAGTCCCAGCTGGAGGAAGTGGTGGTTGTGGTGAATCGAGATGGCGAAACGTCTCGGATGACTGTCTCCTCAGCGTATTCGAAGGGTCGTTGTTGCGGAGGAGGAGGGCCAGGCTGGTAGAAACCAGGAGGAGGGCCAGGCTGAGCCATAGGAGGAGGCATCATTTGGACGGGCGGGGGTGGCATTGGAGTTTGTTGAGGAGGAGGCATCATTTGAACGGGTGGAGGAGGAGCTGGAGTTGCGACTGGAACAGCAGCGGGAGGTGCCTGGGCTGGAGGAGCTTGAACTGGAGGAGCGGGAGGCGGGGGAGTCTTGGCTGGCGGTGGTTCCGGAGTGGGCTCCCTGACCTTCTCCTTGGGCGGAGGTGCAGGCAAAGCAGCAGTAGGAGCCATTGGTTCTCGAGAAGCGGCAATTTCAGCTTCAACTACGGAGTGTTAGTAGCGTATTCATTTCGAAAAGTGCAAAACCTACCCTTCTTGTAATCCTCGCTGACCTTGAGCAGCTCATCGATATTATCTTGGCCAAGAGCCTTTTGCACAATAATTGTGTTGCCCTAAAACAGATTAGACACGGAACAGGAATCATGAGCTAATCAATGACAAACCTCTTCAAAGAATGGGTATCCGAGATCAATGAGAGCTCGCTTGGAAACAAGCTTAGCAGGAATGCGAGTCTTGCCCTTCTTGGGATACTCGCTCTTCACTGTGGTACCACCACTGCTACTAGAGGAGCGGCTAGAAGAGGAAGAATAAGAGCTACTTCGAACAGAGCGAGTTCGAGTAGAACGAGATTCTCGGCTGCGTCCACGACTTTTACGAGATCGAGTGTATTCTCGCTCACGGACACGCTCAGGCATGGATCTGTAATCGTCGTCGCCATAGTAATCGGGCTCGGCAATCTTGATGTCGTCATAGTACTCGTCGCCGTATCTGCGAGGTGGGGGCAGTCCTCGGCTCTTGGGAAGAGGAATAGGTGTGTAAGGAGGAGCACGGTAATCATCTCGAGGATCTCGGTGATCTCGAGGACGGACATCCTCACGGCGAGCAGGAGGGGGGTATTCCTCACGGTCCTGGAAGAAACGTGGTCGGCGGTCAAAAGTGTCAAGAGATGATTGTCGGCGGAGGAAACCTGGTCGACGAGGTGGAGATTCGCGGCGAGGATAGTCTCGCTCTCGTTCTCTCTCTAAAACATCTGTGCGGCGAGCCCAGGGAGGTGGAATATCTCGCTCTCTTTCTCGCTGAGGTTGGTAGCGAGAATCATCGCCGTAGTAGCGACGGTCACGGATGTCTTCTTCTTCGTAGTAACCGCGGCCAGGTCGACGGTCATGTCGCTCATCTGAATGGTCGCGACCTCGTGTGCTGCGTGTATAAGAGCGATCGTCATCGAAGCGATCTCTGTTTTGTTCGCCGCGCATTCGCTCAAAGCGATCGCGGTCCCAGCGTTCGGCCATTGTAGCTGTGTGTGGTGTTGTGTGATTGTGGCTGCTTAAGCAGACCGGAACGTATAGAGGCTAGTCCTCCGGTGTTAGTGGTATAGCTGATCGCCTTTTAGCGAAAGGGTATCAAGTGCAGGTTAAAGGTGCAGGTGCAAAAAACGATGATGAGAGAAGGATGGAGAAGAGAAAGAGGAAGAGATGATGTACTGGAGGGTGGAGGGTGGGCGGGATACTTGATGAGTCGAGAGGGAGGGAAGAAGACCAAGGATTAGTGGTAGGAATATTCAACTGGGATTGGATGACCAAGATGGAGAGGATGGATGATGGAGGGTGAGAAGAGGCCGATGACGTTGACAGACTGATCCAAGACCCCGCTTGTCGAGACATTCCAGGGCCGAACTGTCCAAGTGGATCCCCGTCTTCTCAGTGGCTTGTGACTCTAGTGACAATTACAGGGGGCCGAGCGGTACAATTGCATGGGGGAGAGCCCTGGAGGTCACTGTCCAGCTGATGACGACTTGTGATGAGACCGAGTTGAACAGTGAGACAGCACAACACCTGATATATATCAGACAAACAATCAAGGGTCCTTGATAGCCTCGAAGAACCAATGCACGAGATCGGAGAGAAACGTTACGTGCGTAAATGTACACAAACACAAGCTTACACAAAGGAAAAAAAAAAAGAGAACCACCACTGTAATTTGTTAACGCCCATTCGCTTCGATAGTGGTCTCGACGCCCAAGCACAAACCAAGTGGGCCGGCATAGCCAAAAGCCGGATTATGGCACATGAAATGCAGGGACTGGGATTAATTGAGGCTGTGGGAAAAATGTTAACAGTCAGATAATTCTCGATAACTGATTGAATCTGTAGAACCATATGTGAATTCCCATATAAGGCAGGAAAATGTAAATGTTTACGAATGTCAAGTCTTGGTGTTTTGCTACCAAGGCAAATGATCATCCAACATGGGCCGATCCGAGTGTGCAATTCTAAAAATGGCATCTTTATCAAGTTAACCTATCCTTCTCCATCTTGACGTTAACAGAAGAGAAAGAAACTCACAGGGAACAAAGCTTCTCAAGCCTGCAGGGTCTTCCCCTGAAGTGAACTAGACGATGGATGGAGGGGAGAGCCTCAAAGGGCTTCGTTCTCATTCTCGTCTTTACCGAGACCAACGGCACAAGCCGTGTTTTCTTTGATCATGCTAGCCCAAAGCTCGCCGCTCGGGCTCTGCTGCGTTGTATTTGGGTTCTTGGCCCTGGACCTGAATAGCTCACCGGCAGATGGAATTTCCAATGGGTGCAGCATCGAGGTCTGTGCAACTTGTGGATCGGAAGAGCAGATTCTTACCGAATGTTTCTTTAGGAAATAACAAACTTGTTACGGGGATGTGTCAGCTTGAGTGATCTCCTCATCGCGAACAAGACTTATCCTGGACTGAAGCTGTCGTGCAACCAAGGACCTCAGTCGCGGGGAGATTCTCCTGTACGATGACGTCGAGAAACCAAGACACAAGCCCTAGCTCGACCCACATGAGCCATACAATCTCCGAGCCAATCACGTCTTCCAAATTTTAACCAAAAGGTGTTGGGCATTGAAACTCAAGATCTCCAGAAGATCACTGAGACTCGGCAGGATCCGATTACATTGGGCAATCACTGCTTGGTACCTGATCAACCTTCTCGAACTCCACGAGATCAATTTTGATCTAGGCTTCTAAGGCAGCTGAATGAGATGGGACCCCTGTACGCCCTACGATGGGGCCGCTCTTTGTGCCTTGGTCTAAGGGACGGACTGCTAGCTTGTGCCCTGCAGATGCCAGCTCAGCTTCACCGTTTTGTTCCACCTTTTCTTTCATCTTGAGTGTTTGAGCTAGTGCTTTTTTTTATGACCTAGCTCGCTCAGACGTTTTTGAAAGATGCTTGCGGCTAGTCTTTGGCGTGTCAGGAGAGGTAAAGCTCTGGATCAGGGACCGAAAAATAACCCATCACAGGGCATGCTTGAGTTGAAGCCAAGCCTATCCAAGCGTTCTTGTCACTCTAGATCAAAGTCTTGTGTTTCCTGCCATCATTTGGCCGGTGTCGAGTGTCAACAAGGATATCCTTGGTTCTTCTTTCAGCACGGGTCACCTAGTGGTGACTTGTCGAGGACGGCATCACTAAATCAGCCTATGATCGCGTCAGACTGTTTCGCGTCGTCTTAGCAACTTCTGATATAACACATAGTGTTTGGTCTTCCAAGCGAGTATCATCAAACGGCCCTTCTCATACAGGCATTTACATTCAGCGTTGTTTCACGTAGTCTAGTGGATTGCCTATACAAGTTCCGCCTTCAAAACACCGTCCTTTATTGTGTGCCCTACATGATCCAAAATCCCCAAACCCTCGAACAAACTCATCGGTTTCATCTGTTCACCAATCCTCTAGCATCCCAGACTAACAGCGTTGGCAAACAGAGCGTAGGTGTCGGCGTGGTTGATGTTCTGCTCAGCGGTCAAGCTCTGGAGGAAGTTGTATCCATAACCACCATAGTCAGAAGTTCCCTTGATCTGGTTAAGATGGGTCATCTCGTGCAGGTTGGTGTTACCCTGATCCTGAGCATGGCAAGTTGAAGTGGTAGCAGGAAGGCGCTCAAAGTACAGATCGCAGTAGGCCATGTAGTTTCCTCCAGGAACAGTATACGCAAGAACACCGTTCTGGCACGCGCCGTAAACATCGGTACAGTAGTATCGAGTATCTCCAGCGTTAGTCGATCCACACTCAGCAGCAATCTTGGCAAATACATCAGCGACAGTCGAGCGAGTCGCAGCGTCAGAGTTCTTAAAGTACTCCTCCACCTTCGCAGCAGGACCGTTGGACGCAGCCTCCTGGGCCGCAGAAGCCTGTCTAGCACAGTTCGACAGAGCAGCTTGAGTGACCTGGAGCTTGCTACCAGAGCAGTCGCTCTGGACTTGAGCGCGCTTCTGGTGGAAGGCGGTGCGGACGGAGAAGGCCTGGGGACCGTCGACTTCGGCGTCGAGACGGTTGGAGTAGAAGGGGACTGAGCCGACAAGCTCGGTTGAGTTCTCCTGGGCGAAGGAGAGGGCGCCGGATGAGAGGACGCTGAACTTGCCGCCGGCGGAAAGATCGTGGAACTCGGCGATGTCGAACTCGACTTCGTAGGAGTTGCCGGAGGGGATGCTCTGGAAGGCGGTGTCATCGAGCTGGGTAGTGTCGAGGGCGATGCGAACACCGTCAAAGGGGACAATCTTTTTCTCTGTTGAAGGTCAGTAAGTGTGAAGCTATGGGGGTGGTGACTGGGGCGAGAGTAGTGTCGAGGATGTGTCAGAGAATGTTTCCCTGCTTTGAGTTCCATGGGCAGACTCCACCCTCAACACCAAGCAGGCTACATATCCAGATCTCTCGATATCTCACTCATTCGTCACATCCAAAGGAGTCTTACCAGCAGAAAAAACCTGAGCCCTCTCAACAGGAGCCGTATCAAGGAATGTTCCAACCTTGAGGAGCTTCAAGTTGCTCTTCCCATTATTGGTGATAACAGCCTTAACCTTTGAGTTCCCCTGCATCTTCAACTCAACGTTCAAAGGAGTAGGAGCGCGCTTATCCACCAGGGGCGCAGCGACAGCCATAGAGGCGAGAGCAAGACCAGCAAGCCACTTCATTTTGAACGATAGACCAGGCCGAACGAATGTGATTTAAAAAGAGTGAAGAGAATGAAACGAACGAATGAATGAAGGAAAGGAATGACTGTTGTGAAGAGGATGAAGGCATGCTGAGGGAATCGAGGTATCGTGAATACTTATACGAACGGAGAGTTGATACCCTGCGACTCGTCTGGACTTGGGAGCAGGGGACTTGCGACGATATTGATCCGTCTTGGTGTGGACCGATTCAGGGTTTCGTTTCGGACATGTCAATATGTTTGACACAAGCCATTTCCGCTCTCCAATCTTGGCGATTCTCGAATTAATTGTCCGAAAATTGACTCCCAACGTTACCCTTCCTCTGCTACCGCCGTCTGTTTATGCTATTTTCGCTTTTTGAGTTTATCTTCCGATTCACACAATTAAACTTAACTTTCCCAATTGACTCTGTCCGATGTAACAAAATCGAAGATCCTCCAAAATTAAAAAAGGATCGAAGTCAGGTCCGGGCGTCATGCCCTTTCGAAACACACCATGTAGCATCGTCAGCTAGGATGAGTATGCCCCACAATAGGATCGGTCGGGGCTATAAGAGATCGTCGTAAATCAAGGTTACGAGATTGGAAGGGTTGTTTGTGAATATATTAAAACAAGGTGACTCCCCGTTCAACTTGAGACGACTTTGGGCCGTTGAGGAAGGAGATCATGGTTTGTTGTTTGGCGGGCCGTTTATATAGCGTTATGGGTTGAGATTATTGGATAGAGGTATTGTTTACGGATTCGAGTAGAAGGACTGGGCATGATGATGTATCAGATTGCTGACGGCATGTGATTTCGAGATGGTAATAATTGTTTCGGCGAGGCAGCTATGGTCAACCAACAACGACGTAGTCGAAAATGATGTACCGAAAGATCTTGGGTAAACTGATAGATCTGACAGTCGAGAATCTCGAGACGTCTTGGCTTTCCACTACGCTGCAGGTCTTCCAACGTCTAAACAAGCCCCTCCACACTACCACTTAAGCTTATACACCAGCCTCCGATCATTTCCATTCTCATATCTGACAAGATTTGCAAGGATGATCGATTCGTCTCCGGTCTAATAGACCCATGATACTCGAAATAACGTACAAAGATCGGCACGGAGCATTGACTTGAGAACTTTTAGAGCAGGTGCCAAATCTAAGTCAAACAAGCTTGCTTGGACCAGTTTGAGAACATGACTTGCGCACTATTACTTTAGGAATCTATTGGTAAGATATTCTTGAATAGTCTGAAGGGTGATGGATAGTTGCATGTGAGTCTTGTTTGTTTGGCTTGCCGCGTTTGTCGAGATATTCTGATGTTGGGGCCAGTTAAAGACTTCAGTTTGTGGTATCAAAGCTAACAAGAGCGAGACGTGTGAAAAGTCATTGGAAGGGGGAACTAGCTTCAAGTTGGAATTTTGCAGAGATGCGGCATTGATGCATTAGATATGCTATCAAACCTGTCCATAGGGCGCAGAAAGGGAACGTTTGCATGAGTTGAAGCACCATGGAGATGATATCGCACGAGGGATATGAGTTATAGTGTAGTTCAAACTTTCTTTAGGCTTATGTTGTTCAATATGGCGACAATTTTTAGCAAAGTCGGGCGGACACCCTTCTATGTCAGACTCGTCTGTTGAAGAGACACCATGAGAACATGCCGTTCAATGGAAGAATTGGTCCCTTGTAAGGTGTTTCCAGATGCTGGGTTCTGGTTGCGTCTTGAAATGTCACCATTTACCCGGGACCAGTCCATCGTAACCAGACAGCAGTAGTGGCAACGAGTTGCGCAACAGTCCAAGTACTGGCAGTCAATCTTCAATGCTGGTGCATTTATGGCTGTTGAAGATGTGCAGTAGCACTCATATTATGACAACAATTATAGGTTCTAGTGTGTGTGTAAAACCCTTTGCAATGATTGCCGTGGCATAATGCTCAGATCGATCACCCCATTCCTAGCAGTAAAGGGAGCACCATTGAGGGTTCGACATGCAGCTGAACGCCAGTACGCGATACCAATTGAATTGCTAGCAAAAAGACATCATGAAAGAAGCTCAACTGACAAAAAAAGAATGATCACGCTGGGGATCGAACCCAGAATCTTCTGATTCGTAGTCAGACGCCTTGCCATTGGGCCACGCGACCGTTTCTTGTTGTTAAATTGACTTTCGAAAACGTCACTTACGGATTCTGCACTCGAACTCTTTCGCTAGACCCGGAGGATTGTGGACTCAATCAAACTCGGTACGCCGCCCACAACCCGCGCCAAGCGACAAGAGCTAGCAACTGATGGAATCTGCTAAATAGCATTAAAGTATCCATAGCGGCGTTCAATAGCTCAAAGTAGACCCTGGACTAACTAAACCACGCAATAACAGTTTCTTTGCGCCACCTTTATAAGGGAGGATAGCGGCACAGCACAAAGAATGCAATGCACGTGAGATGCCTTGAGCCCCTGGATCTTGCGTTAGGGGAACAGTCGCGTACCTTTTAGCTCAAACGTAAGGTTAATTATTATCTTAAGTTATTTTAATGGGACGTACTCCGAATTCAGCTCAGCTCCTCTGCACGTTCATTTCATTCTCTTGGGATCAAATCTTCATTCATACTCACCTCACTCTCCTTTATGCCATTCTCTACGTGATACAGGGACTGAAACAATCCCTTGTTCCTTTGACGTCAACTCACTCATTTCATTTTTCATTGTTGCCTTACGGGTTCTGTTCAAAAACTGAGCTCATGCCATGGCCATCTTCGCGTCTTCAGCTGCACGCCTACTCATCGGCCTAACAGTCGCACTCACCTTCATCGCCTTCTTCACACCAACAGGCTACGTACCAGACGTCGCATTATCATTCAGGATGCCAGCTGCACTTAAAAAGCTCGACGTCTCCATTTCCCAAGAGGAGAAGGATCCTGTTCTCATCCGCGCAACCGTCACAAACAACAATGATGAGCCCGTCACTATTCTCAGCTACGGCTCACCCCTGGACCCCTTGGGCATTTCTCTTGGCATTCTTTACATCACGCCAAAGGGCGACAGCAAACCACTTGACATCATGCAGATTGAAGCCTCACGACTCTGGCCGCCTGCTGATGATGCTCTAATTGAGATTCTGCCTGGCCGATCGGCTAATTGGGAATTCACCCTCCAGGAACCTGTTGTTCCAATGGATAAGGTGTTTGAGGGCGCGACGGTGCATCTCAAGGGGACGTGGAATGCTGTGTGGACAAAGGAGAAGAAGAATGTTGACTACACATCCTTCGAGGAGGGCACACCAGCAAACGAGACTCTAACAGGGCCATTCAAGTCAAACATCATCGACATTGAAGTCGCATAAACATGAATTGTATCATCATTGTTGTTATTATCTGGCGTTTGGGGGACATGATTAATTGGTTCACTTGTCTCTACGTTAGATGACTAGAGTGATTGATGGGTTAATTGGAAGAGAAGCAAGGGGCGAAAATATTTTTATTAGAATACATATAATCCAACCCAACAAGCAAAGCAAACATTCTTTGTGTCTCCCTGAAATGCCTGCAGTCAGCCTTTCGACGCAAGCCACATTCATACCCTGTAACAGACCGTTGACCAACCAAGCCCAGGCGTGGATAAGTGTCTTAGATGATATCCAGAGCTACACAACGCCGGCTGTTGGGTCTAGTATTCATAGATCGTTAGTCTAGTCAATGATTGATAACGTTGGTATGACTAGCTCAATGACCGACGTTCCGGAAACCCCCTTTTCCAAATAAGCGCCATCAACACTACCCTGAAGCTGGAGAAGTCATGACGAGTGTTGGTTCTGATGAAGAAATGCTGGCACTTGTGATTGTCATACGATGAACTGACAATACATGCAGGTGTGGATTGCCCTTGTTCTCAACCAATCACGAGTGAATCACCATTGGCATATCAGCAGGTTCAACTTGACCATGTTTATCACATTAACCCAGTTAACAGCAACGCATTCTTTTTTCCAATTACAGGTCAATCGCCTTTTCATTTACATTAAGTTTCTAAAATTGAGATCCCTTTGAGCAATACCACAGAGAATACACAGCTGCTCATTAGAGGCTTTGTATTCCCAGGTTGATAGGATGCTTTGCTGGTTTGGTCCCATTCCACATCTTCACCTCAGTTTCCTCGCCTCATGATTCAACAGTCGTCAACATTCCTGTTCTCAGTATCAAGCGTAGTATAACCCAATATTCAATTCTATTTGCTCCCCAATCTACTTTTTAATCTTACTTTCTCGGATATCAATCTACTCCCGAACAAACAACCCAGCCATACCCATACCCGTACCAACACACATACTCACAACACCAACCTCACCACCATCCCTCTTAAGTCCATGCAAAAGCGTACTCGTCATTCTCGCTCCCGTAGCTCCAAGAGGATGTCCAAGCGCAATAGCGCCTCCGTCAGGGTTAACCTTCTCCTTCGCCCACGCATCCTCAAGTCCCAGCTCCCTCACACAGTGCAGCGCTTGGCTCGCAAACGCCTCGTTGATCTCCCAACGCGACACATCCTCCGTCTTAAGACCAGCTTGGTCCAGAAGCTTGGGGATAGCGAGTGCGGGGCCGATGCCCATCTCATCGGGGTCGCAACCGACTGTGACGGCTGAGACGAACTTTCCGATGATGCAGTCTTGCAGACCGAGGGCGGTAGCTGTGCTTCGACGCATGAGGAGTGTAGCGGCAGCGCCGTCGGAGACTTGGCTCGAGTTTCCAGCTGTTGAAGCACCGTCGGGCTTGAATGCAGGCTTGAGCTTAGCAAGCGCCTCAATGGAAACGCCCTCACGAATACCATCATCAGCAGTGACGGTGATGCGCTGCTCCTCGCCAACCTTGTTACCCTGCTTATCAACCTCCTGGAATCTCGTCTCAACGGGTACAATCTCCTCCGCAAAGCGGCCCTCCTTTCTCGCACGCGCAGCACGACGGTGAGACTCCACAGCCATAGCATCCTGGTCCGCTCTCGAAACACCGTATCGCTCCGCAACGTTCTCAGACGTCAAACCCATGGGCATAATACAATCCTGCGCATGACGATTGGGCGAGGTCTTCAGCTCCGGCCACACATCCACAGGAATAGCTCTGCTTCCGTAATTCCTCGTCATGCTCTCCATACCAGCCGCGATACCCGTATCGATCATGCCCGTCTGGATCTGCGCCGACACAGCAGCGATGGCCTGCAGCGAACTGGAGCACGCGCGGTTCACGGTGTACAAGCTAGTGGTGTTCTTGAAGCCAACGTGGTTCAGAGCCATGCGCGCCGCCTTGGAGCCGCCGAGCTCGGAGAGCACCACGCCGACTGCTACATCGTCGACGGGGGCTTCGGGGTGTGCTTTGAGAGTGGCTTTGAGGACGCTGGCGAGGAGTTCCTCGGGGTATGCGTCTTTGAGCTGACCCTTGTAGGAGCGGCAGATGGGAGTGCGGACGGCGGAGAGGATGACGGTGTCGGAAGGGGATTTGGCGAGGACGCCTTGAAGGCCTTTGTGAAGACGGACCGCCATTATGAAGGTATTTGAGGGTATATGGGAGATTACGAGTTGGAGGAAAGCCCAATTGACAAGATGAAGGAGAAAGGATGAGACCAAAGGTTCATGATGAGAAATGAGGGAAGTGTTTATGAGCCGGGTAAGTAAATATCCCAGATCCTATTACCCTCCACCCCCGCCGAAAGCCGGAACACTCCCGTCCCGTTGCCATGAGCCGAAAGTGGATCCTCGACACCGGCTTCAGACTTCGGGTAATGTTGTCGAGTGTGGCTTGAAATGTCGGAGCGTCGGGTAAGATCCCTACGTGTGGCGTCGATGGCTGTGCATCACTCATCATGAGACATTCACATTCTGATTGAGATTCAATATCTTGTTGAAACTTGAACAATCTTTCCATTTATACATAATTCAGGCTGTGTCATTCTACCCTCTTTTATCAAGCCAACATAGATAGACAAACTCGCCAAATGCAATACCGTCAACGCCCTCCTGTGCCGATGCCGTCGTTATAATCGTACCCCGAACTCCATTTGCAATCTGCTTCTGACCCAGACATTTCACTGTCTATACTGAATCCCCAGTCCTGGCTTATCTTGCCCATCTGCCATTGGTCCAACCACTTTGGACTTCTTCGCTGGACTTGCTTGATCGAGCCGTATCTCCTCGGTAGATGAATGGTTGCCGCTGAATTTTCGCTTGTCGCTATCTCCATTTCGATGGGAAAGTAGTCTCTCCTGCATGCGAACTGTCTTCTCCATTGGCCCTGGTGTGTTCTTCAAGGTTTCGGCTACCTCAAAGCTCTGCCGCGGATCTCGCCGCAGCATCTCTGCTGCAGCTTGACTAGCCTGGCTATCAAACACCTCCCCATCCTGGTCGCTCCGGTTTCGTGACTGTGATGTAAACGACTGAGCTGCGGCAACCGACTCAAGCGCCTGCCTGGCTAGCTCCTCATTATCGTCTGCTGAAATAGTGCTCTCTCGACTCCTACGGCGGCGGTCAGTCTTGGCCACAGGTGTCGTAGGAATGAACTGTCTCTGGGAGTATCGATGAGGCTCCGAGTGAGGTACCAGATCCACCGATGGAAGAAGCCCAACGTTTGTACCCACCGGCCGGTTCATAGGCGTCGTGGGCAGAGACGACATGGATTGCGAGTTGCGGTTGTGTTTCCCGGCGCGTGGCGCAGGGCGGTGAGAATGCATCGGTGTCGAGGGTGCGCTGTTGTTATCCTGGCTCATAGCCTGCAACAAAGCCGAGAGACCATGCTCGCCTTGTGATCTAGATGTCTGCTGCTGTTGAGAGTTTCTGTGCCCTTGTGTCACGACAGCGACTTTCTGTCTGGGTGTCAAAACTGCGTGAAATATACCCCCAGGTCTACAGAGCATCTGCATATGCTCTCTGTTCTCGCGTATTCGTCTCAGCAACATATCTCGCTCTTCATGAAGAGCAATGCTTTCATCCTCGCTTTGCTTGATGACCTTCTTAGCAGTCTGGACCCGGCGTTGGAGGATCTCATTCTCTTGTAGCATGGCCTCATACCGCGTCTTCATCTGTAAATACTTTGTTTGTAATGCCTCGGACGGCTGATCAAATTCCTTTCTAGCCATTCGGGTGAATTCTGCATTTCGTAGCGCGTCTACCTCGCGACGCATCATCTCGTGTTCCACAGCAGCACGCTTGGCATCGTCGTCGGCCTGAATAGACAATAAGTTATACTGTAACTTATGATGAGCTGTCTCCATCTTGAGCTTTTGTTGCTCTGCTAGAGCCGATTGAAGCATGACGCGCAGCTCATCGGCGGAAGCCTCTAGGACCTGATGTGGAGCGGGAGGGAGGAATTCCGTTGTCACAGGACGTTCGCGTATGTTGTTGGGCACGGTGGCTGGGGGAGAGAAGAGTGTTGACGACTGCTGGGAGCCAGAGAACTTTCGTTTGGAGGGACCGGGACCAGCTTGACTGGCATGGCTGTTAACCTGGGTCGAGGGGGGCGGTGTAAGTGATGATGGGATAACAGTTACGACCGGTCGATCCTCGTTGATCTCGGTTCTGAAGGATTCGTTTGGATCGATGGGCGAATTTGGAATCTCTGTCGAAGGTAATGTCACCGCAGCTGGATCTTGGGGTCCTGCGTCTTGAGGTTGAGGTGTCGTGGGGTTCAGTCGCTCTCGAGGATGTCTAACAATAATCGTATCGCCTTGCAAGGTTTGCGAAGCCTGTGTAGCTTCGGTAGGAGAAGTCATGGTTGAAGCAATCGTGTTCTGCTGTCAAATAATTCCCCAGGCAGCCAAGTCGCGTCGACAGCTCTCGTCGTTCCAATCCGTTAGCTGAGGAAGCCGGATCTTCGACAGCGGGTGATATATATCGCTGGCGTCTTCAATGAGTACATGTGCTTTGCATGCGCGTGTGTTTATTATCCTTTTCAAATCAAACTCTATTCGTTGTCGTGCAGCGCAACGCAACGCACAACGCACAACGCGCCGCGAGATGGATCCACAGTAAACAGCGATTGTGACGAGGGAGAAACAATCGATCGCAGAACCTTCAATGGAAGAGGAGCAATGGGGATATGACAGCACAATATAAGTAGAGAATGGAAGACACAAGTGGGAAATGCTTCGGCTTGTGACGCCGTCGTTTTTGGTTGCTTTCAAGAAATGAGAAGCTAGCTTGGTTGAAGATGAAAGACCCAGGAACAAGGGTTTTTCCGTCGGGCACGCGCCTGTGTTCAGTGGAGGATGATGCTTGTTTTTGGGCACTAAACTACAAGAGGTTCCAGGTGAATTTCGGTGACCGCGGCCTGTGAAACGATCCGCAGGCGTTATCTGTCAGTGCCCGAGACATCAAACGAACAGAGCCGAACCAAACCAAACGAAACAGATACAGGATGAAAGCTAGTGGAGAAATCTCTCAATATTGAAACGAATGAGTCAAACCCTGTATCCAAAAATGACTGTCAAATAAAATATCCCAATCTGCACTCCCCCAACTCCAAACTTCCAACACCAAACACCTAACAGTTCGTGATGCCCTTAGACAACAGCAACCTCAGCAGTCTCCCTCTCCTTCTTTCCCTTCCTCTTCTCACCACACTTCAAAAACAGATTCCGAATAGCTCTTCCAGCAGCGAAGATCACATAAACCACACAGATGGCAGGCCAGAACAGAATTATAAAGACCCACCACGCGGCCACAGCGAGTTTTGCCCAGATCGAGCCGTTGGAGTCGAGATACCACTCTGGGACAAAGCTACTAGCTTTTCCGCGCGTGTTGAGGACCAGACCGATTATCAGGCCGAAGGTGATCCAACCGCTTGTCGTGATTGCTGCGACGAGCCTGATGGTTGCGGAAGGACCCAGGGATTTGTCCTTGAGAACATTGTCGTTATCTGCCATGTCGCGCGCCATGAGGGCGATGGTTTGTATTATAGGAGGCATAGTGAAGATGTGTGATGATTTGTAAAGCCTTGATGGTGGTTTTAGGCCGGGCAAGTTTTGTAATGTGATGATATCGTGAAGTGTCGCTTGGGCTGGTGCTTGGGCTGGTCTTGTAGTTTTCGGGCGCGAATATCGACGTGATCGAGGGATACTTGAAGAATGTTCCACGATGGTAAGAGTAGTGATGAAACATTCCCTCATAGGGAGGGATACATTTGTGCTTTATACTCGGTGATAAAGTTCGTGTTGATACTGATAGAGTCGTCTCGTCCATTGAGACTTCACGCTCACGGTGCCTTAGGTTCTTGCCCCAGATGGCCACGAGGCACCTTCCAAAGTTTGAAGAAGACTCTCACTACCTGAGGGCCTCTTATATGTTCGTGTTGATGAAGAGATGAACTAACAAATGAATTCATTGGCCTCAGCATATCGGATGCTTTTAGTTGTGCGTGACTCACGGTATTTGAGTACTTATAAGCTCGAGATATTGAGTCCTATGATTAGTTTTCTCATGTTTAACTTTAAGATTTTGGAAAACAAACCCGCGGAATTGAATCACTCTTCACATGCATCAATATCATAGGTAAGTCGTGGATGAACCAACGATTAAGACTAATCCACAACCTTGCAAGTTCGCTGCCCGTGGATTCTTCTCAGATCCATTGCTCGAATCTCAAGAAACTCACCAAGGGTCTCCTCAGCATCAGATCAAGCCTCAATGATACGGCCAAGAGCAGTCTGGCTTGGCTACTCAAACTGGCCTCGAGAGTTGATTGTCGTTAACAAGAAGCTGTGTGGATATAATCGCCTTGCCGCTTCACGTGAAGATGTGTCCTCCAATTACCAGCAACAGGGTGGTAAATTTCCAAAAGCTAAAAGCAAGGCTGTTAAAAAGATACTGCAGTAAAGACTGTCAAGCCAAACTTTGACGACAAAATTAGCAGACTTCAGCAAATTTGTTGGTGGAAGGTTCGTCCGGCTCATGTATAAAGAATATACTCACCTCAAGGATTCTCTCGACGTTATCTTATACAGATCGAGTCAGACTTCGCCCGTGAATACGGTGACTCTGATCTAGCTGATGACATTTGCTTCGACGCCAATGTTGGCGCAGTTGAAATCACGTCATCAGCTAGATCAGAGGAATAAGTTATATTACTTAAAGAAAGTAATAAAAACCGCAACCCGCGATTATGGGCTTCTCCGTTGCGAACCCATCCGGAGAACCATCAAATAAGAACCATTTGACCCTGGGCATTTGACTCTTCAGAATCAGAATCACTATTGCAGAGTAAGAGCAGAGGGAGGGGGATTAGGGGAGGCAAGAATACTTAGGGCCTTTAACCTAAGTGACTAAACGACATATGTAAGTTTAGTATCTCTTAGCAGGCCTTTAGGCCACTTAACTTTGGCACCCTATATTAACGTCAGAAGTTCTTTGCTCCCGGGGGGGGGGGGGGGGGGGGGGGGGGGGGGGGGGGGGGGGGGGGGGGGGGGGGGGGGACAATGGGGGAACTCGTGTCTCCAAGTAATCTGCTCGGCTTCGTCTTCATTATCGTTATGAAAAATTCGGAAAAGACTCTCTCACTATTCATGCGAGTGTAGTCATTGTTTTTACTAACATAGCTAAGATTATTAACTTAAGGCGTGAAACAATGCAGGTGGGCGTCATTGTGTTGTTGGCACGCAAGCTGGTTAAGATGTAAGACGGGACTGTGTTGGAATTGCATTAGACAGCTGTGATGCAGTTCAATCAAACAAAGGTTTCTATTAGCATTGTTTGATCCAGGTAAAATTATATTAACAAGAAAGCAAGATGGTATATAGTCCCCAGTAACAAAACTAAAATACGTCAAAATATGTACCAAGAAGCGAAAACCACCCATAACAAGTGCATATCAACCAGCGCCCAGTCTACAGCTCATAATCAATCCACCTCAGGCTCGTCGTCATCTCCTTGCCATGAAACCATATCAGCGACCGGCACACGACCCCTGAGCCACCGCAGAGTGGCATCCGTGCCTCGCTCAATCACGTTCCATCGTGGAACTCTGAATCGGTTGCCTGAGACCTCAAAACGCTCGAGCCCACCAGGGCCACCAAGAAGACCAATACGGGGATTCAGATGGGCGATATCGTTGTTGCTCACGTCGACGATCTTGAGACCCTTGATCATATCTGGTTCGAGATCGACGATGTGGTTGTTACCCGCTAGCAAGACGTTCAGAACGGGAAAAGACTCCTTCAGATTTGTTGGGAGAGCGTTGAGGCGATTCATCGTCACGTCAATCTTCTCAAGACTTGGTGCATGCAAGAACTGCACAAGCGCTCCAAGACCAGTAATGTGATTCGATGCCAAGTTAAGTTCCCTCAAAGCCGGGAGTTCCAATTCCTCAGTCAGGTACGCCTCGCCAACCATCTGGTTGTGAGACATAGACAGGGCAGTCAATGTTTCGGCAAAAAAGCTAAGCGAGTTGGGCAGGGTAGCAAAAAGGTTGTTTTGGAGGAAGATTTGTCGGACACGGTGTTCGGCAGCGACTTTAGAGCAAACGACGGGATGGAGTGATGAAGACTGGGTTTGGGATCGATCTAGGATACCGCCAGGCTTGACGGGCCAAGTCTGGTTCGACAACGTGTGCGATCGAGAGCGGTGGCTTGATACAGTGTGAGATCGGGAACGATTAGGGCTTTGGGGAGGTGTAGCGAAATCATCATCTGACCTGTCATTTTCATCAAACATTGCGTCAGGGTTTGATTGTGTGTTGTCAGGACCCTTTACATCAGCCAGAACATCTAAGATTCCGACTTGAGAAGCTGGCTCTTGGTAGGGAGGTGGTGGTTCCAGGCGGCCAGCAAGGACCTCCTTCAGATCTTCGGTAGTGATGGAGAGGAACTTCTTGTCACGGAGAGGGTTGCCACTGAGTCGGATCATCGACAAATTATCCATGCGTGACACCTCCGGAGGGATCACTCTGATGTCGTTGCTAGAGAAATCAGCATGACGGAGCTTCTCGAGACCCATGAAACTGTTAGGGATTCCTGAGATATTGTTCTCTTCGACCGATAATGTCAGAAGACTTGTCCAGGTCGTCATGTCTGGAAGTCCTTGAAGACGGTTCATCGACAGAGAAAGAGAATGTAGAACCGGCAAGTCGATGGAAGCACCCAAGGGCACCAGTCTTTGCAGCTGGTTTGCAGAAGCATCCAAGGTATGAAGTTGAGGCAGACAGCCGATTGGCTCCTCAATCAGAGTACCCTTGAGCTTGTTCTTCCTGATGTTCAGCTCGGTAATGGGAAGTGTGGCAATGCTATCAAAAGGCAGAGACTCGAAGCTGTTTTCGCTCAAGTTAAGAATACGAAGACGCGACATGTTTTCGATCTTGGGAGGTAGTGCAGAGATGTTGTTACCATGCACGTCAAGGATTTCCAGCTCGTTCAGACTCGATAGTACGGGGTTGAGGGGGCCGTAGAAGAGGTTGTTTGCAAGCCTCAAGTCGCGTAGAGAGGTGACTTGTGAGAGGGTGTCCAGGCTGTTATTCGTGAGGCGATTGTTTGACTGACAATGTTAGCAAAGAGGATAATTAGGAATGCGTATACTACATACCAAGTTCAAGGAGGTCAGGCAAGTCAACCGTCGAAATCCCAAGGGAACATTGACGAGGAGATTGCCATGCATGTCCAAGGTCTCCAGACCAGCAAAGATGTTTCCTTGACTAGCCTGTGTCTCGTCAAACGAAGAAGGGTTGCTGTCAGGGAAGATGAAGTCGTCTAGTTCTTCGAATTCATTATCCGCAGCAACAAAGCGTGTCAGATCAACACTCTCTGCCCAGCTTCCGTCAAAGGTACCAATGCTCTCCAGATCGTACATCTTGAGAACCTCGACAGGAATTTCCTTCAAATGCAGAGCCGCAATGTTGAGTCTTCCAGTTGTCCTTGCAGTATTGACGCGGTTCTGGAGAACCTTCTTCTTGGGATCTTCGCCCTTGCGCGTATTGAAAGGATCATCATGGTTGACGCCAAAGTCGAAGCCAGTATCCGATGGGACAATTGGTGCTTCTTCTTCTGGATGTGTTTCGATCTCAGCTGCTTGCTTCATCTGTGCCCGTTTTGCAGCCTTGGCCTTGGCGATCTGTTCACGCAGAGCGGCGGAAGACTTGCGAGCCGATGGTGGTGTTCCAGGCTCGGCCGAATCGGCTGTCAGAGACGTATTGTGAGAAGAACCTGCTGAAGGAATTGTACCATCCCAGGAAGCCGTGGAGGAAGAATTGACCGACACACGGCGGTTCGAGGTCCCATTCAGCGAAGCCTTACCAAGGGCAGGAAGTGAAGGTTTCTTGAACAAACCCTGTACTGGAGCCCTTGACTTGGCAGGTCGCAAAGCCATAGACTGTGAGCCCTTGGGAGACATCATGGTAGGCTTGCCGGGACTGGGGCTTCTCGCGTCAGAGAAGGGAGCTGGCTTGGAGGCTCCTGCTCGAGAATTAGGAGTCTTGCTTCCGACCACCGATGACCGCTTCTGAGGAGTTCCATCGATGGGCGTCAGAGGCTTTCTGAAAGCACTTGCGGAACCTCTGAAGCTACTGTAACCAAGGTCGGACTGTTCTGAACTAGAACCGGGCCGACTCTCTGTCCTGTAAATCCTGACTGAAGCATCTGAAGCATAGCTAGAACCTGGTCTGGAACCGCCACTATCTGCCCTCGAACGCGGACGTGAACTTGATCGTCCTTGGTCAAAGAAGTTTGATGACTTCATCATGGCAGGAGAAGAGGGAATGGAAGCGAGCGTCTCAATGGTTCTCTCGCTCAGAGAGGGTCTTGGCTTGCGAGAGCGTGCCCTCAATGTATCGGGCTTATCATCCTCATCGGTCGAAGCGGTCCGTGGTCTTGCTTGGTTGGGGTCGAAAATATTATTGGCAGGATCGTACAACGGTGAAGTTGCAAACGTCTCTGAAGGTCTCCTTGTAAGGGTCAATTGACGAGGGAAAATATTTCCATCGAATTGAACACCCATAGCTTCTCCTGGAGGATCATACGGGGGTGTTGTAGATTGCTCCTCGATAATATCAGCTTGTCGCTCCATCGATCGATGCGGCGTCGAAGGAATTCGTTGAGCCATGGGTTTCGCCGGCGATAGATGTGTAGGTTTTGTGATGAGCGATGTGCGTCTTGTTCCAGTGTTGAGATGTTCTCTAGACACTGCAGGTCGTAGTCTTTGTGCTCGCTGTTGAAGATCTGGTTGACCAGTTCGTAATTGATCTCTCGACATTGAAGGTCGAAGCCGAGGATTCCGTAGTTCACCACCGCCCAGGCTCTCCCTTGACGGCGAGGGTCGAACAACAGATGTAGGCCTTGGTAGAGCTGATGATGGCTTTGGGATTCCTGAAGTTGGTCTTGGTACAGGTAGCTTCGAGAGTCGCGGAATAGCGCTCATGCGCTTCTGGGAGGAATCCTCCATGATTAACGTATTTGCAGGAGTGTCGTGGGGTAATAGTATCGCGTTCAGCAGAAGTCGTTGTCTTTAAGAGGAATGCGGTTGACAAGACTGCCCGAGACAAACAGACAGCTTTTGTTTGTAAGGGGTCCAGAGGGGGATTTTGTTTATCGGGGGGGCCTAGCGTTGGCGGGTGGACGACAGGACGGAAGGGCTTGCGGGAACTAACGATGAGGCGAACGATGAAGGCATCAACCTAGCACAGCAGAGAAGGAAATATTGAAGATGGCAAGTTTGAGACACGAACAAGAAAGAGAGTTGAAAGAAGGTGACAGTGACAGTTCGCTTAAGCTTGTTGCTAATGTAAAGAAGAAATGATGTCTCCAGGGGTTGAAGCGAGTGCCGTGCCTTGGGTTTGGAGAAGAAGATCCCGTCCAGTCAATGATGCCCAGACAGTTCTTCAGGGCCAGGGTCGGGTTGAGTTCTAGTGGGGACAGGCTGCGAACCCACAAGATTGCGCTAACTTGTTGTTGATGTTTAGTGGCTTTTTGCAGGCCCGGTGTTCCTAGGCCCGGTCCGTCTTAGACACGCGTCTAAACTGCATTCTCTGTGATGATACAGGATAAAAAGTATATTCTAAACGAGTACTGTGCAACAGTTTGATCGTTGTTGTGTTCGTTTGTTTCCGGAACAATCAGCCATGTGTTCCTCACCCATCCCCTACCAACTTGTGGCTAAAGCTTCCGGCGTCCCGTCTTTCGTCCCCAGTCCAAGCAAGGCACGGGCGGACCCTTTCCACCGGTTAGGTTAAGCTGGCTAATCCCTGTAAGGATGCCCCTGAAGTTTTTTTGTCCACTGTGTGCAGAAAGCCTCGTTTTTTACTTTTTGTAAACAAAGGCTTGGAGTTATTGATGCTCTCTGTTTACAATCGCGTCTCAGAACCAATGACGACACTGCATTCTTCGCCATCTACGGAATATGGTACGTTGTGGATTGATCTTGTGTTCAATATTGACATTAGGTACGGTCATTCAGGTGGGTTACGAAAGAATCCACATAGCAACCAGGTACCTGGCTTTATCTGCAGGTACGGAGTAGCATCTGCATCGATCCATTCCCATGAGTCCCAGCATCATTGACTAGCATTTTAGAAGATAGACTTTAATTGGTGTGAGTGATGATACATTATTGAACTCAAACTATTCTCCCTCAAAAGTCGCACAATTGGGTTACTGTAGAGTTTTATGTCTTGTACCTTTTGTAATGAAGCCTCTGATCTCTATCGAGTGAAACGTCGATCACGGATTATCACACCTTGTGCCCCTGTCGGCAGAACGAACAAAATATTCCGCCACGGGTTTCGTTTTTATCCTTAGCTTATGTTTCAAGTGTACCTCTTTTATGTATCAGATAAAGTTGTATCATCCGCAGTCACAGTCTTGGAGCTTTGGTGACAAGGCCTTGAGGAGCAAGAAAATTTCTGACCCTGAATCAAGATAAAACTGATTAGGGAGTCTGAAGGTATTCGGCCTGTATTATACTGACCCTAGTCTTTTTTATCGTTTGAGATAGAAGCCTTGTATTTTCTTGTCTCCCCTTATTAAAGAGTAGCGATTCTTAGAACCCGCTATGAAGTCTAAATCGCTGATGCCCTCACAGAACAAAACACGTGAGCATCGGAAATATGATGACGACAAGAAAGGATATGTTCGCAGTGTATTCAGCCATGGTCCGACTCCCAAGCGCCAACAAAGCCAATCAAGAATCTTAATTGCAACAATAAACGTAGAAAAAGTGAATCCCCTCCCGCTTTCATGATGGGCAAACACTCCACATCACAAGCGTACATCTCACCATGCCTTTGCAATCCTTTCGCCGTATAATGGATCTCCCACCAGAGATTCGTCATGAAATATATTTTTTGGCCACACCAGACCGTGTCGTTCACGTCCGACACCCATACTCAACGTCTGATCTTGATTACAGAAAAGGACGTTTCTCATGCAGTACCCTTATTCCCCCTCTGCTACACATGTGTTCCAAATCCCGGGACTTTCTGACAAGTACGGGCCACAAGCTGGTTTTCCGGGACCCATCAACAGGGTGGCGATTCTGGTTCAACTTCAAAAGAGATACTCTGTTCTCGACATAGGGGCACTGGTCAAGATCTACGAAGGCATCAATCCGTTCCCCTGCAGAGATACCCAAAGAGTTCACAGAATAGCCTACGAGAGGGAGGACATGGGCCTCTATGACCAAGCTATCAGGTCTGCTCTTCAGAATTTTGGAGAGCTTCAAGAAGTCCTTCTCATCGAGTGGAACAGAAACGTGATAGATTTCTACCGGCCTTGGCTCAAGTCCAACGAAAAATATTTCCCGACCCTATTCCACAGACACAGCTACGATACCAGGAACCTCTGCAAGTTTACGGAGATCCAAAAAAATTGATGCATGTCTCTATTGTCTTCCTCGCTTAGCTGATCTTCGGAGCCCGCACTCATGGAAGCCAGGCCGTTGGTGTAATTCCTTGACCGTCTTCCCTCCAACGACCATACCAAAAGACACAGATCTTGCCAAGTACCTCAGCGAGCCTTACGAGAAATGGGGATCTATTGATCACCAACGAGAATATTTGGAGTCATGTTTCGCGAAATACTGGGCTGAATTGGCGCGGCCAAGCGGGAAGCTGCCCAAGTTCAACCCCGTGCACCTCCTCACCGACGCTGAACATCAACATATCCAACGAGAACGACGCATCGGTTTCAGAATGCTTCAAACAAAGTTCCGTATAAATACGCTTTTTGGATTGACTAAGAACAATCACGTCAGACTTATTGGGAAATTTTTCGCAAACTTCACCATGTCAGTACAGGAAGAACACATCATTGCATCATAGTATAAACATCTATTAGAAGATTCGATGCTGATACTTTAAGCTTATTAGAAGAGCAAAGAAACTGGCATTGCACAGCCCACCAAAAGCCTAGAACATGTTAAGACAGATGGAAAAGACCTATGTCAAATAATTTCAATTTGTTATGAGACTTGAAGTACGCGTATTGTCAATGGAAACTCTATTGATACCCTGAGTGCCACTGAGATGTCTGTCCTCATTTTGTTTCAGTTGAGGGTCAAAATTACAAACCTTGCCCCAATTTAAAGATGTGTTATTTGCAGTTGAGACCTGTGGCTGAGAGCTTATATCACCACAAAGAAGTTAGTAAAGATGTCAATGTTGACCAAACCTTTCAAAACAAAAGAGTCGAAATAAAGACTGCGCAATAATTGAACCTTTACCGTAAGAAACTTTCTCATAGGTTGACTTTTTTCTCAGTGCATAACTATAATTCTGCACCTATTTATACGTCAAAAGCCCCAGAATATCAGTCGAATTCTTTTATCTACTTCATTCACTTGCTAGATATACAAGCAATGGCCAACTTTCAAAGCCTCCCGCCGGAGATCCGGCACGAAATCTACCTCCTCGCCACACGAGCTCGTGTCGTCCACCTCAAAGCTGAGTTTGCCAATGTCGATGAATGTTATACACTTTGGCGGCTCTCCAGTTACCAAGGAGCCTTTTGTCAATGGCGACAATCCAAAAACTACGAAGACCGCGTGAGGGTATATTTCTACAGTAATGCTCCAATACCAGTCCTGCTTCATACCTACTTCGAATCGCGAGACTTTCTCATAAAGATGGGATATCAGCTCGCTTTTAAGACCAAGTCTCATGTGCCAAGAACGTGGTTCAACTATGATCGAGATGTCTTATTTAAAGATGAGAATACTTGCGATGTTGCACAGTTTGATCCTGGTGATGCTATCAGAGTACGTCGCCTGGCTATTGATGATTTCTCCCATTGTCTCTACGAGGTGCCGGGAGACCTCGAGCCGGCCCGGTGGCATAATTGTCATAGATTCTGCCTGTATCCACAGTACAAGGAGTTCACGGCCCTTGAAGAGCTTCTTGTGGTTGACTGGACCCGAAACGCTTTCCCCAGGGGACTGACAAGAGACACAGGCTATCCTGCCAAGCCCCCTCCGAAGCGACACCGCTACGATACAGAGAATCTCTGGAAATGCGTGAAAGTCGAGGAAACTTCCCTACTACGAACAATGTACCACTACGACCCTAGGGAAGAACCATATTATGGACCGAAGATTGACAAACCGCGCGGCTATGGCCCTGCACCTAATATTGCAGACTGGGGTTCTTTTGGCACTCGGAGTGCATACCTGCAGTTGGAACTTGTTAGGTGCTGGAAAAGCCAAAATGGTTCCGCTGGCGAATGGAGGGCGCCGAGAATAACTCTAATGCACTTGATCGATGAACGACAGGAAGATATCCTGCAGCAGAAACAGAAGATGGCTGTTGACGAGCTGCGTGGACTGCGGGAATACTGGGCTCCTGCTTTAAAGGAGAGAAAAGAACGAATTGATGCTGGGGTAGGTGTGATTAGTTCCCTTGAATTACGGTATCTTTGGGCAAATCGCTGGGAGAAGACCTGCTGGATCAAGAAGGATATCTTTTCATAGTTTTGAGTTTTGAAGTCTAATTTAGAAAATTAATGGGATTGTCGGAATAGTCTCGCCATGTTACAGAGTCATACTTGGTTAAACTTGTTTTATATGTGGAGACACAAGGTGAATACAGTGGCCCAAGGGAGCAAGAAACCATCTAATCTTGACTTCAGTTGCTAAAAGTATTTATTCTAGAACATATTGAATTTATATTATATTTGTTCAACATAAACTTCTCATTGTTTCGGATGAAAGTCTTGACGTTTCTTATTTCACCTACACTAGTTCGATTGCAAGATCCATGTTAAGACTAAAATTCTGATATGACAAAACCAGATGCGGAAGGACATGGCGGATAATCTTTATGGTCAAGAGGCTCCTCACCTCTCTCAACCCTCCACCGATTCGTCGCCTCCAACGGCCCAGACAAGTCTTTGAATAACCAACCCCATTTCTTAACAAACCCCTCTGACATTTCCCATCCTGATATATCCCACGGCGGTGACCAAGCAATCACACCACGTCTTTCCATCTCATCGTCAGGAAAGCCCTCATACAAACCACCAATGCAATCAGCCCATAAATCATCCTCGTCGAAGGTCCCATAAGCTCGAATCAAACAGTCCCGGGCTTCTGGGGAGGGAAACATATCAATCCAATCACAGTGCATGACTGTTTGTTGTAGAACTGTGGGGAGAAGGGCTGAAGGGAGAGAATTCGGGTCGGTTGGGTATGGGACTACGTGGATAATGTCCTCATCGCCGCAGTCAAGGGGCGTGGTTAGCATGCCGGAGATAAAAGTCCTGTTGACGGCTAAGGCGCGGAGGGCGTTGTATTGGAGAAGTGTGATGAGATGATCTGGACTAAGTGGAAAGGCGACGTTTGACTGATTCTTCTTGGTCCTGTATGGTAGTAGGGGCTGTCTGGCGTTGTAGATCTGACTGGCATGGGATGCTGGGACGATGGACATGGTTTCTTGGTTGATATCCCAGCATTCAACCACTGGTTCAGATTTGGCTGTCTCAGCCTCAGCCTTTGATGCCTTGGCCTTCTTTTCTTGAGCCTTCCGCTTCCCTGCCCAATCATTAGCTAGAAAACACAAGGGTCATGGTAAGTTGCCTACGGTATGCTCTCATGTTCAGCCTCGTCTGCGCCCGCCTTCTTGCTGCAGCATCTGTTGTGCCGGTCCAGTCATCTTCAATGCTTAGTGCCTGTATCCGGTGAGTAAGTTATGCCGAACCATCTTGTGGGTTCATACCTCAGCCAATTGCGGCATCGAAGTGAGCTGAACGCATGGCTCTTGCTGATGAATCGACATGTTGAAACTATCGAATGTTGATGCTGAAGGGAAATGCAGGCTGCTCACATTGTCGTGTCTCACGGCTAAAGACGTTGGATATTGAGGCGCAGACTAGCAAGGGTAGAGAACCAATGTGATAAGATGATTGGTTGATGTCAGATAATCCAGCTTGAAATAGTCTAGCGTCATGCAATCTGCTCACTCGTCCGTTTCTGGGTTTGCATTAGTGTTGCCGCAGAGTGTATCGTGGTTGGCCAGACACTTCTTGTCTTTATGCAGCCTGCTCACAACGATTGATATGCAAAAGGCACGATGGAATTAGCCTTGTAGTTAAGCGTCGGACTTTTGCTGCGGACTTCACCAGAAAGAACTATAAGAGGACAGCTCTAGTCTCTATGCTTATCATTTCTAAACTAATACAGCTCATCGACACTACACTCTCAGTTTACTTAATACTTAACTCGATTTAACAAGACATCCATCACAATGACCTTTCACCCCGATAGCCTCCCAGATCTCACCGGAAGAGTGTACATTGTCACAGGTGGCAACTCTGGAATGTAAGTCTACCTTTAATCCTTCTATCAACAGGTCTAGATCTCTGACCTTTCTTGCAGGGGACTCTATACCGTTTCCCATCTAGCGAGACATGGCGCCCACGTCTACATGTGCTCACGATCTCGAGACAAAGGAAACAAAGCTATTGCCGAGATTCAAAAAGAACATCCGGCAACCAAGATTGACCTATTGCAAATCGATCTGATAGATCTCGCAAGTGTCGTCGCAGCCGCTAAGCACTTCCTCTCACTCGAAACATCTCTCCACGGCCTTGTCAACAACGCAGGTATCATGGCTACGCCATTTCAGATCACCAAGGATGGGCATGAAGCTCAGTGGGAGACGAACTATCTTTCCCACTGGGTTCTCACCGAATATCTCGTCCCAGTGATGCTGAAAACATCAAAGTCATCACCCCCCGGAACTGTGCGCATAGTCAATCTCTCTTCATCTGGCCATCTAATGGCCCCCAAGGGCGGTATCAACTTCGACGACACATTTCTCAAAGACAGAAACGTCTGGGAACGTTACGGCCAAAGCAAACTCGCCAATATTCTGCACACCAGAGCTCTACACAACAAATACGGCCCCGGCTCAGCTAACAAAGAAGGCGAGATTTGGGTAACATCAGTGCATCCTGGTCTTGTAGAGACAAATCTCTTGTCGAGTGTGGATTCAGCTGAGATTGGGAGCTCGCGACTCCTGCCGTTGCTGAGATGTATGAAACTGTTCTGGACTGCGGATCGAGGCTCGTGGAATAGTCTTTTCTGCGCAGCGAGTCCGGATATGAAACCTGAGCAGAGTGGAGAGTATATAGAGATCTACCATCGGCTGTTTGAGCCTTGGTGGCAGAATAGTGCGGCGAAGGATGAGGAGTTGGCGAAGAAGTTGGATGAATGGACGAGGGAGACTATGGGAAAGGAGGGGTGGGTTCGGTAGGAATTCTTGCTATTATCTAATTATTATATAGACTGTGCTTATATTTGGAGAGTTTGAGGTTTTAATCTCAGAACGTATGATAACGATCATTATTTTATCAGTTTTACTGTATTTACATTAATCATATCAGTGATGGCACTATGTGATAATCTACAGCATTCAAAACTTGACTGTTCCGTCGTAAGTTAATCTCAAGCCATGAAGTCTGCCCCCAGCCGATCCAGCATGTTCTCTGTTGCATCATGCATTGCTTCGACCAAGTCCCAATCCATTCTATCTACTCCCCCTTGAGATGAGCCACCATCAACACCAAGCCCGTTCCTCTGTTGATCATAAGATATTCCAAGCTTTTGCGGATCAAGCATTTCCAGTAATGGCTCACCAAAGGTATCCCCATCGGCGGCAGAGAGTTTGGGGTCAGTCACAAAGGCCAGCAGGTCGTCGTCAACAAGACCTGCCTGGTTAGTTGTCTCTTCAGTCATATATGACAGTCGACGTGGCCTGGTCCTTGATCCTTTGCTCCCCTTCAACAAGCAGCGTAGCCATGCCGGGAAGTCAAATTCTTCCGGCTGCCTGCCCTTGCTGATACAGACATCGACAGTCCAGATCATTCTCAGGTACATATTCGGCCGACTTCTCAGAATCTGACTCCAGTCTGTCAAAGAACTCCCGCTGGCTTGGAATAGACATTGGCTGTCAATCTGGGCTAAATTGGCAACATGTCTCGCTGTCTGTCTCACCCACTCTACACCATAGTACTGGGGAAAGAAAGCATTCATGGTCTCAACTAATACTTTCAGTCGATCCTGATTTGGTGCAGGAGTTGAGCCGGCTTCCACTGACCCGTTACAGGACAATTCATTACTGAGTGATGATAGTCGTGCTGTGATGGTATGAAGTGTCAATGGTGTAGCCATACAAGCAACGCTGTGGGTGAGGATTAGCTTCAGAACCGAAGAAAAAATCAAGGGCGGTGCTCGGTTTGTTGGACTTACGCTGATATCGGGAGCCAGCGTGCCAAGCGACGGCGGGTAAGCTCCTCATAGCATTTCGTGATCTTCTGAGCAGCATCTTGCACCTCAAATGAGCTTTGCTGGAGTTTTAAACTTCGCCCAGGTCTTGCTGCATCTGCGCCATTGGATTCGGATGTGAGAGACTGCCGCAGTATCTTATAATGACAGAGGGCAATAGATGCAGTGCTACGTCATTACTTAGTCTAGTCTGAAGGTCTAGATATAGGGCAACTCACTGATAGTAGATGTACATAAGATTCGTCTGCAGCACAATAGACTTATCCTGGTCATTGCTTTTCCCGTAGGAGGTTTTTGGCTCATTCTCAAAGGGAGGAAACTGAGCTGACACCCTCACATACCAGGCTTTCAACGAGGCCTCACATTTCTCAAAGGCGAGGTCTTCGTCCTCGGCAAATCGTGACTTGGACTTAACAGAGTCCTCAAACGGGTATGTCAGTGTAAGCACGTCAGTCAAAAGAATCATGAGTTCTAGGAACTTTGAGAAAATGCCAATTTGACGCCGTTTGGTAGCTGGAGTGAATACGCTCGACCGATAGATGTCGTCCTGAAGGTGTTCGGCGCCCAAAGGGATTGTGTTCTTGAAGTCGAAACGGTCGTGGGTGATATGAAGGCTAAAGCGCGTGCATAGGGGCGAGATACGATCCATGATGACACAGCACCACCATAAGCGGTGGAGGGAGTTTTGGTATTTCCGCTGTTTCGTGGATGACATCTCTATTAACTCTGGCACCTCCGTGTATCGATCCGCGTTGATACTTCTGGCGTGCTGAATGGCTAAGCTCAGCCATGTTTTGTAAGGGTTTAGGGTCGTGTTTGAAGGCGGTACCCAACCCATCATGAGAATGGCTGCTTGAGCTAGAGGGAGAGACGAGGTTTCCGATCCCAGATCATACAACAGCTGCAAGTTCTCAGTTAATTTAGGAGCGAATTCGTGGGTTGTTGTGGCACCAACCTTTGTTCTTCTATAGAACTCTGCTCGAGCAGTTCTAAGGCTCGAGAAACCAAGTTGCTTAATGATGTGAAGAGACACGAACTACGAAAGTTCATGTTGTTAGTCCATGACACCGCATCATACGATATGATATACTCACGTTACAACTAGCAAAAAGCATAGCCTGAAACACCAGAAGTGACATGGTGGCCTGAGGACCTGTGGATTCCTTCTGAGAGTACATTTCCCAAAAGTCACCTTCATTGAGGAGCGGAAGTAGAGGATGGTGGTGTCTAAAGTATTGCTCAACAAAGCTATCGAGAATCGGTCGGCTTGGGACGTGTAAACATCCTTGAGCCTCCATATAGTTGAGATCCTGTTGAGCAATCGTGTGAACATTATGGACTTTCAGGTACGGATAGTGAACGAAGAGCACTATAGTACTTGTGCTGGTCCTCTGCGCCCCGGGATGGGCAGATGGAATATTAGGGACCGTCATCCTATGGCTGCGCATAGATCCTTGTTCTGACGAGCTTGTTTCTGTATAAATCTATTTAGATACCAGGACCAAGATGCAGTGATGTAAATAGTGAGGATGGGTTGTTTACCTCTGACGGGCCGACCATCATCATATCTAGATGACGTCGAGTGTATCTCTGCTGTCTCTGCCTCGCTGTCGCCCAGGCGATTTTCAAAGAAGGCCGTGTCGTCGATAGTATCGCCGAATGTCAACATGTCAGGGTCGAGACTGGGTGTATGAAAGGACAACCCAGGGTGGTCATCGAGCACCTCAGTGCCAGTGGGAGCAGTTTCGGGGTCATTGACGTTGTTGGTTTCATTAATATCGTCGTCTTCCAGTTGCTCCGACAGCTGCGGGTCGTCTCCTTGATAATCATCCTGAGGCGACCAGCTTGTCTCATTCCTTGGTACCTGCTGATTTCTTGGGTCGACGGGAGTTAGAAAGGTAATAGAAAAAGCTATTGCGATAATTAAGAGAGTGCTTGCTTACAGCCTGGAAGCGCGTCCAACTACCAAACAGTTCTTACAGTCGAGATGGCAATTGGTGCATGGCTGACCACGTACAGAGACATCACAGCGGACCTTTCTGAATCTGCATGACAGACAAGCTCGAGTTGATCGCTTGCGTCGCTGTGTGCGCTTTGATTTCTGATGGGTGGAAAGCGGCGGTGACAAGACGGCAGAGTCCATTGTTGCGACTATGTGTGTGAGTCTAAGATGGAAGAGAGTAAACCAAGGTAAGGAATTGGGGCTCAGATTACTACCCCGTTGATAGACAGGCAAACAAGTCATTGGGTGGAGACGTGGGGAAAGGATACCGAATGGTATTGCCGCAGAATGTTGCACTATCATGATTAGACTAGACTGCTAGTTACCTTAGCAAGCTTAGTTAGAGGAGTCGAGAACTGAATTGAGCTGGGGTAGACGTCGACTTTGCGGGGGAATGGATTTGGCGGAAACCTTTCCGACACAATCTAATGAGTTGAGGTGCTCTTCACCTTAGATATACCAACAGTAACATCTCAATAATAGTTGACTAGAGTGAAACCACCGACAGGCTTACCCTCGGGGCCCCGGAAAGACATAGGTCCAGCTTGAGTCCGGTAGGTACTTCGTAGTTATATCAGAATGCAGCTCGAAATCTCGTACCTCTGCTAGCGCCGTAGCATCCCTCGGTAGAGCAGCTGCGCTCTGCCGTGGTAATAGCTGTGGGTCCAAAGCCACCCATCTACCCCATACTCTCATTTTAGGTATAGATTGATCTGGGATAAAACCTAAACTTCAAGGGACAGGCTATCGAGACATCCAGGACAGACAGTATGGTAAGCCTACAGCTGGAAAGGCTGTCTCTAGCAAATATCATGATACATTGTCAGTCCAAATCATAACGAATACTTATATAACACTCAGCCTCTTTGTCCATCATGTACCAAATCCAAAATCCTCACCTACTCACTTATACTGCATCCTTGATTATAGACAACTTGGGTAACTATCATCTTGATGATGGCTACCAACCAGGAATCATCCACGGAACCCATGTAAGCAAACTTCCGTAGAAAATTTATCTACCAGACTAAGAACAAGGTCACAGCCGTACTGACCCGGACATTCCGGGGACAGTTGACATGAGCCTTTCTGGTAAAGGACAACACCTCAGACTTTTGATTTCAACAAAAAAAAAAAAAAAAAAAAAAAACCCTAGCTAACCATGTTTACTAAACAGAAGGCCAAGAGTCGACTGCCTATGGACTGGCTCTATATCCAGTTCCCTCCGACGACCCCAACGATCCTCTCCAAGTTTGCACACCTTTCACCCATTCCAAGTCCATGAGTTCTGATCATACAACCAGTGGCCAAAATGGAAGAAGACTACGCTCTTATTGCTCGTTTCTGTCTATTCATTCCTCGCAAACGGCAGCTTGTTCGGTCCGACTGTATACGTCAACTATCTGGCTGATAAATTCCACAAGACGCCGAACCAGACTTCTCAGCTGACCACGTACCCAAACTTACTGTTTGGTTTCGGTATATCTTCAGCCTGTTACTGAGTTTTCGGGATGCTGACTTGGGACCACTAGGTTCTCTCATCTTCGTGCCAATGTATCGTAGAATCGGCCGCCGTCCTGTCATGCTTATATCTCTTGTGCTGGTAAAACCCCTGTGCCCATTATCGAAGCAGAAGTTCTATACTGACAGAGTTGCCTTTATAGTACTGTGCTGGTCTCTTAGGAAGTGCTCTCTCCAACTCTTACGACACCCTCCTCGGTTTCCGAATGCTCCATGCATCTGCCTCTTCCGTCTGCGAGGCTCTTCCTGCCCAGGTTGTCGCAGATATCTTCTTCCTCCACGAGCGTGGCAAAGCCTTGGGCTGGTATACCTGTAAGCCACATAGCCACTAGCCTGAACAAACCCTGCTGATCAAGATCTCAGTTGCACTGACCACTGGTACTCTCTCTGCTGTTGCCGCTAGCTACATGCTTGCAGGTGGCCACTCCTACAACCTATTCTTCTGGGTTGAGTTTGCGATCGGATGTGTCTTGCTCGTTGCTGTTTTCTTTCTATTTGAAGAAACCATGTTTTTCAGAGATAGTCATATCCCAGGTGTTCAGTTGAATGCTGATGGTTCGGCAAGACTTCAGAAAGACGAAGAGCAGCAGACTGCCGAGGAGATTGAGATCCAGGCCACGTCGCAAAATTACGCTCGTGACAGTTACTTGCAACAACTCAAGCTTGTTAGGAGAACAGATCCAAACTCTCCGATTTTGACGATGATGGTAAGAAATCTCAGTGACTTGAGCGCAAGTCCTAATGATGTGTAGATTCGATCTTTTACATATTTTGTGGTCCCTCCCGTCTTTTGGGTCTGCTCAACTTATGGTATGTTAGATGTGCATCATCTCACTACAGGCTGAGTCACTGTACTAACCACTCACCTTGATAGGAATAATCATTGGCCTGGCAGCTCTTGCTTTCACTGCAACATTCCCAGGCATTGTAGCAGCTCCGCCTTACTCCTGGCCAATTGTAAGAGTACCAAAGACAATCTCTGGACGAATATTGACATCTTCTCAAGGAAAACACGGGGCTTATAGCCGTGTCAGCATTTCTTGGCTACCTCGCTGCCGCTGGGCCGTTCAGTTCGCTCCCCGATCGATTCTCCGCAAGACTAACTAAGAAGAACAACAACATCTACGAAGCTGAGTATCGTCTCTGGTGTCTCGTGGTGGTGCTTTTCGTATCTCCGGCATCTCTGATCCTATACGGATATTCAGCCGAGAAACAGCTTCACTGGTTCGGTCTAGTCTTTGCAGTTGGGCTCTTCCAATTCGGTATGTCTTGACAGCACACGTGTAGGGTTTGTGCTAATTACGTTGTGTCGGAACAGGCGCTTTCTTCTTCTTGACGTATACACTCGCGTACGCGATGGACTCGTATGAAGCAAATGTACCAGAAATGTTGATTGCGATGAATATCGGCAAGCAGGCAATCTCTTTTGGGTTTGGGTATGAGGTCATCAACTGGATCGTTAAAGATGGGTATGTGACGGTATTTGCAGGGATCTTCTGCAGCGTTCTTTTGGTCAATAACCTTACGGTCTTTGTCTTCCTGGTGTTCGGGAAGCGACTGAGAGGGTGGTACACCCATACTCGCCTAGCCAGGATTCACAAGGTAAGTATTCATTGAAGGGTTTGCTATCGTGTTGGTTGTTACTCAGTTAGTAGCATCGGTGTCATTTTTTAGCTGAAATCTGTATCTGAAAGCTTATCCTCGCTCCATAACTTGGTTAGTAGTCTCTCCTTCTTGGTGACTTGAAGCTGAAAACATCAACCTCATCATTGGGCGCTATGACAATGGCCTTGGTAAGGCCATCGCTCACTATTCGTACTGTCTGTCGCATATTCAATAGAATATGCTTCTCGGGTATTTTTCAACAGACAGACCCTAACATCTGATAGAGGAGGAATAATCTTAGTCAACCCGTCATGCTATCACCAAGCATCAGGAAGTATCAGTGGCGCAGGCTCGCGACCCCTTAAGATTTGGTTTCGGTTCATTCGACAGGATGATAGAAGCGTGCTATTTGAGCACTCCGCTTGACTGTATCTGCACATCTGAGCTGACAACTTGCTCGCAATAGGCACCCATAGACTTAAGGTACCCGGACATTATGGCCATATGTAATTGATGTATGTTCAATGAGTCAATGAAGAGATACTAGACTATCAACTATCCATTGCATTTAGAAGCCCAACGGACACCTTATCTCGCAAGCCTTCCTGGATCCAACCGGGGAACCCGCGTATCATGGAAGTCCAAGCTGAAGAGTTTGGTACAACAACTTGAGCCCCATACCCAGTGTAAAGCTGATTCACAACACTATCAGCGACAGACTCTGCAGATATCGTGGTATCCTTCATTTTCCCCTTCGCGATAAGTTCCGCGATCAACGGAGTCTTGACCCAAGTCGGATGTATGATGCTATAAACTATTAGTCACACTGTAGTTTAAGTAAACACAAATCGAAGTGTCTTACCTAGCTCGCACTAAAGGGGCCTTGTAGATATGCCTCAGCTCCTGTAACAGTCCCTCGTGGAACGCGAGGAGTCCAGACTTGGTACACCCGTAATCGACATTACTTGCCTGTGTAGCAAAAGAAGCCAGACTTCCAACGTTGACGATATGACCGTGGTTTCGTCGTATCATAGCAGGGAGGAAGTGCTTTACCAGCAGTATCGGCGCGATCATATTTACATCGAAGACCTTGCGGATCTTGGACTCGGGACAAGCGAGTATAGACATAGCGTTGCCGATCCCGGCGTTGTTGATGAGAACAGTTGGATCGCCATGTTCAGATACAATCTGTTTGGCGGCCTTGGAGATTTCGACCGGGTCGGAAAGGTCTGCTGAGCAGAAAGACACGGTCGGGGCTGGAATCTGTCAGTCTGGGTTGCTGAGAAGCCTTAATGTTGACTTGCGAAGTTGATAGCTTGGTGCATTCATATCAACAATGATGAGCTTGATGTGCTTCTTTGCAAGCTTGAGGACAATCTCTTTTCCAATACCACTGCTACCGCCAGTGACCACAACGACTTCTTTTGTCCAGTCCCAACTATTGTCAGTAAGGCAATTATTGACCTTCCTCCTCGTAAGCCATGCGTTAAGTCGTGGGATCAAGCTTATCAAGAGGGCTGCAGCAGCACCAGCCAAGATGTTCTTGTCCTTGGCCAATTCTGCTACATGGCGCAGGGTGGCCTTGTCTAGCTTCGGGAACGACATGGTGAGTGATAGGTGTGATGGCGACAATTCCGAGTCAATTGTTAACACGATGGTATAGATTGAATAAAAACTCAAACATGGACAGTTTTAATCGGATATAAAGTTCATTAATTACTGATGTGCATTGTTTTTCTTGACGCCGAGGGGTGCACGGCACAGGCGATATAATTTACCATGCTATTGAAATGCCGAGGGATCGATTCCCCGAGGGACGTCGTCATTCACAATACACTATGCCTTGGCTCAGGAACATTGCTTCAACTCGACCTAAATATTTAGTCTAATACACAAAGATATTTGATTGCTATATCGCATTGAAGCCAATTCTAAAATCGATCCCGTTTTGCTCAGTAGACCAACCACTTACAATTATTCTCACGTTTATCCTCTCGCGCGAAAATGGCTTTCCACAAAGATGTCGATATTCCCACTTATGATGGACTAAAGCTCAAGGGAACTTTGTTCTCTGTCGGGCAGAAAAGGCCTTGTATTACCATGTCAAGCGGTGTAAGTCACCCGGAGTTTCGACATGCTACGCTCTACTAACTCACCCTCCAACGTAGTGGTCTGGACTGCGATCCCATTTTCTGCCCGAATTTGCAGCACGATTTAACAAAGCTGGTTATGGTGTTCTGACCTACGATAACCGGTGCTGGGGAGAGAGCGAGGGTCTTCCTCGGGAACAGGTCGACCCGACCTTGCAAACACGCGATTATCTCGACGTCTTTAACTTTGCGGTCACCCAGCCTGAAGTAGACCCTACCAAAGTCATCTACTGGGGCTCTAGCATGTCCGGTGGAAACGCCATCTGTGCAGCAGCTGTAAACCACAATATCGCTGGCGTCATCTTACAAGTCCCCTTCATCTCAGGCGAATGGCTCTCTCGTATGCCAGGAGCGTCGACAAGCTTACTCCTCGGCGAGCGAGCCAAGGCCACAGCGGAAGGATCCCCCTCCAAGATCCCCAACTTCCCTAGTTCTCTTGATGAGCTCAACAGCGGCGCTTCCCAAGCCGTTCTGAAAGACCCAGAGTCGATCCCATTTATTAGTGAAATGGAACAGCGAGGACTTGATTGGTCGAAGACGTGTACGGTGCAGAGTCTAACATATGCTCTGCTTCACGAGCCACTAGCTTATATCCATCGTATCTCGCCAACGCCCATGCTGATGATTGTGGCTGATCAGGATGTAACGACGCAGCCTCATTTGCAGCTTGAAGCTTTTAATAGGGCACTGGAACCAAAGAAGCTCGTGGTTCTCAAGGGTATGGGTCATTTTTCGCCTTACTTTGGCACGCCTTTCGAGGAAAACGTTCAGGCCCAGATTGCATACCTTGATGAACTCTTTGCGTGATATAACACACAAGGAGGATTAGAAGAGGTAGCATAGATTCAAGTAGACAAATCAATCCTGAATGATGTTATCGTCACTGAAAACAGGTAATGTGGCCTTGTGAGGGTAGCCTGATGCTAGGAGAGCTTATTGAGCATGTTACCATTCTCAATTCCCTCTATTTCTCCATCTATACGCTTCAGTCAGAAGGACTAGTGGGTAAGGATGCACTTCACCTGCTGGCAAGCCTGTGGAATGCCAACGCACCATTGTCCATTTGCCGAGGTTGATCTTTCATGATCGCAGAACCGCCTTGTATGAAGATGATATCTAATGACTCAAGCTATATTCATTCTCTGAAGTATCTAGTTAGAAGCAACCAGACTAAAGCAGGCGAATCACTTTGTTAGAAAGCAATTATCGATCGCCCTCCATGGCACGTCAATTGCACATGATTCACTCTAGAGCTTAGGCATAGCCCCCACTGACTTTTCCGTCTCTCTCGTTTGCAAGACCCGTCTCAGGATCTTACCACTAGGGCTCTTGGGAATGGTTTCAATAAACTCCACACCACCCTGAAGCCACTTGTACTTTGCCTTGTGGCTCTCCACATATTTGCAAATAGCAGTCTTTACCTCTTCGTCAGACCCATTACCCGTGCTAGCATCTTTCACCACAAAGGCCTTGGGCACTTCGCCAGCGAAATCGTCAGGAACGGGGATGACTGCGCAATCTGCAACGAAGGGATGTGAAAGAAGATGCGCCTCGAGCTCTGCGGGAGCCACTTGGTTTCCCTATTGTTCCTGTTAGTTGTGCTTATGCTTAATGCGGATTGAATGGGCTATGGATACCTTTACTTTAATGAGCTCTTTGATTCGGTCGACGATGACGACGTGCTCTATACCAAGAGGTGACAGACGTACGACAACAACATCACCTGTTCGAAGCCATCTGCCGTCCTCATCCCATACAAAGGTCTCTGCTGTCGCTTTGGCATTGTTCATATAGCCGAGACAGATGTTTGGAGATTGGACAAAGAGTTCGCCTGGCTTCTCAAGCTCAGTTACTTCTTTGCCATCCTCATCAATAACCTTGCATCGAGTCCCGAGAACGATGGACCCCGATGTGCCGGGGAGAATGTCATGCTCGCTTGTGGTGCAAACAGAAGGACTACTCTCTGTCAAGCCTGGTAGGGTCAATAGTGTCAGTTATTATCCTAGAAAACGTCATATTTTGGATCATCTTACCATAGCCCTGCCCAACTTTCCATTTTGGCCATATCTGCTGCATACTCTCGATGGTCTTGGCACCGAGGGGTGCAGCACCGGAAGTAACCCATTCTATACTACTCAAGTCGTATGAATCGCATTTTCTTTTGTTCTGAAGTAGCTGAATGGCGATAGGCGGGACCTATAACAATTTCCAAGTCAGTTGGATACAAGGGTGATGTATAAAAGAACAACTTACAAGCGGTAAATGACGGACTTTGTACTTCTGTATGGCCGCGAGCATGTGTCCTAGATTGTATCTTGGGAGCACCACGACCTCGTCTCCCTGCCAAGGGAGTATGTGAGAGATGATGACCAGGCCGTAGATGTGGCTGAATGGCAGTAGACCCAGTCCGACCTGCGTCTCAACCCCAGCTAATTTCCGCCCATAGGTCTCGTACGCGACTTGCAAGGCAACGTTACTGATGATGTTGTAGTGAGATAACATGACACCTTTCTAAACCCATATTAGCATTCTCCAGAAGGAATCATCTATGGATCCAGGGTCAGACAGCTAACCGGAAGGCCAGAGGTTCCGCTAGAAAAGCAGATGAAAGCAACCTGTCGCTTTCCTTGCTCCTTGACCCATCGCAACGGCGGGAGCGGAGGCAAGTGTCTTCCTTCATCTATCAACGTAGATAGAGCGACAAATCTGCTGTTGTTTGTTTGACCAGGCATATCGAGGATGAAAATATGGTCTTTAGACATATTTGCCGCTGCCGCTGCCTCCAAAGCCACGGGAAGGAGAGGGATGCAGGTGAACAAGACTTTTGCACTTGTCGAACGAAGTTGATGCGTGAGTTCAGACACACTGTAAGCGGCATTGGCCGGACTGACTATCGCGTTGAGGCGATGCAAGGCGTGAGTCAATGGAACGTAGTCAATCTGGGAAACGCAAGTTTCAATCAGTAATTCTCATCAAACATGTATCCTCAAGTGTTTTGATCGCACCGTATTCCAAGAAAAGACACAAGCCACCTTGTCCCATTCCGTGCCGTTGGTGACACTCCAATCGAGTCGTTTTGCTATGACCTTGGCCATAGAGTCGACCCTTTCCCGGACCTCAGCGACGGTATACGTCTGGCCCGTCAAACCACAGGTGTATGGATTACGGGACTGTTTCAATGGTTTGCGGCCATGTTTCTCTGAATACATGAATTCTTCGACTGTGATGCTGTCTGGGAGAGGCACTGAAGGGAGCGCTCGCGCCCAGGCTGGTGATTCGAAGACCATGGTGGCGTTCAACTGGATCAAAGGAGTAACTGGTAAAACACGACTATTGAGACTTGGGATTTCTTTGAAGATACGATTTTATTCTACGTCCAGCCTCTTTGCCTTGGAGTTACTCGAACCGCGACCCTCGGAACTATTGCCTCGGCATTAAGTCGACGCACTGTATAGATTGATCTCGTGCAACAGCCCCGTTTCCTTTTACCTTGGGAAATTTCCGATTCTGTGATGATCTTATGATCATTATTCTGTAGTCCCTCGGCAGTGCCGAGTTGGTAGAATACAATGGAGCATCCACAGACGCGTATTTATGCTTAATACCCCACACTCTACCAATAGCATTTAAACGACGATACCACAAATACGAGAGCGAAAACCATCAAAGAATACGAAATACACACTCCATATAGAAAACATGATTGAAGACTTCTGCAAGAGCAACGGTGATCATCTTGGCCAGAATGGCCATACGGCCATGCAGAACGATTCTGAAGAGAACCCAACCAAGTTTACACTGAAAGACACTCCTGTCGAGAATCAACGACCCATGAGGGTTGTAATCATTGGAGCTGGGTTTTCTGGTATCTATTCAACTATTCGGTAAGTCATCAGTCTACTCAAGGTTGAATGCCTTGGAGTAAACAGTGAAGTTAACGACTCGAATAGAATGACACAGAGACTGAGGAATATTGATCTTACCGTCTATGAGATGAATGAAGAAACATCAGGAGTCTGGTAAAGCATCTAGCCTTCAAGTCCTGGTGACCTTGATCTAACCTGAACAACAGGTGGTTGAACCGCTATCCTGGCTTGGCTTGCGACATCCCATGTAAGTCTCTATCTTGGTTTATGTATCTCCTATATAGGGACTGATGAAATCGACAGCATACTGTTACCAGTTCAGCTTCGCGCCAAACCCCTATTGGTCCTCACTTTATGCTCCCGGCGCCGAAATTCGTGCATACATGCAGGATATCGCCGAGAGATACGGTGCCAATAGGTTCATCAAGACGTCTCATCAAGTCACTTCGGCGACTTGGGACTCTGAGAACAAAGTTTGGTAAGTGATGCCAAATCGATGTCGTTGGCCCTAAGAGGACTGACAAAGGGCTTTAGGAGACTTACTGTAAAGAACATCAAAACCGGGGAGTCATTTGAAGATACTGCAAACATACTAGTCTCCGCGAAAGGCGGTCTCAATCAGATTGCTTGGCCGCAGATCAAGGGACTAAAGCAATTTGGCGGCAAGCTCATGCACTCTGGTGCTTGGGATGAAAGGTCAGTACATAGTCAACTTACGTCAAATGAAAGGAACTTAACATTTGGGTAGTTACGACCTGAAGAACAAACGTGTGGGGGTCATTGGCAATGGATCAAGTGCCATTCAAATCGTGCCAGCAATCCAGCCACTTGAGGGCATCAAGGTATCCTGTTTCGCTCGATCCCCGACTTGGATCATTCCTGCGTTTGGCGACACAGCTATGCAGAAATTAGGAATGGATCCTTCAGAGACCAAGTGTAAGTTTCTAGACAAGTCTGGTATCTGGGAATGGTGGGCTAACATGGACAAGTCTCGCGCCGTCACCAAGAAATGTTAGCGAGACAGCCAGAACTGTACTACAAGATGCGAAAGACACTCGAGGATGAGGCTGCAACAACCTACCCTTTAACCTTAATGGGCACTGACGTACAGAAAGGGGCTAAAGAGTTCTTCAAAAAGCAAATGGAGGAGCAACTAAAAGACAGAAAAGACCTACTCCAAATCATCCCCAAGTTCGCCCCAGGGTGTCGCCGCTTGACTCCAGGCCCTGGATATCTCAAGGCACTCCAACAGGATAATGTCACCTTTATTAGCCAAAGTATTGACGAAGTCACGGAACGGGGAATCAAATTAATCTCTGGGGAAGAGGTTGAGCTAGATGTACTGGCCTGTGCCACAGGATACGACGTCGAAGCACCGCCTACATTCGAAATAACCGGCCGCAACGGGACAACGCTGGCGGAAAAGTGGAAGCCACACTTTGAGTCCTATATCTCACTGGCAGTAGATGAATTTCCTAACTTCTTCCTCATCGCAGGTCCCAACTGTGGCCTAGGATCAGGCAGTTTGCTCAGCGTCTTTGAAGCACAGGGCGACTATATCGTCAAAGCAATCCGCAAGCTTCAAAAGGAAGATTACGCTACCATCGAGGTCAAGCCTGAGCGTGTAGCTGACTTTAGTCAGTACATAGACGAGTACTTCAAAGGTACTGTGTACACGGACGAGTGCTCGTCGTGGTATCGCGCCGGTAGACTTGGGTCGCGAGTTGTAGCGCTGTGGCCTGGGTCTTCTGCACAGTGCCTTGAGGTGCTGAGGGCGCCGCGATGGGAGGATTATGAGTTTGAGAGCACGGATCCTACGGGGAATTTGCTAAGGTGGATGGGGAATGGTTGGAGTCAGGTGTTAACAGAGGGCGATCCGTCGTGGTTTTTGGACCGTGATGTTGTGGATGCTCCGGAGGAGGGGAAGCCCGAGGACAGCGAGTTCTATAGAAGACGACCGTTTTCACACTAGGATAGGTATCAGTGCAATATGGAATGAGTTGTTACGCCGATAAGGCTACCCACACTATTCTCCCCCGTGGCTGAGAGAGTTCCAATCTGATGTACAGCGACACAAAATCGTGCTAACAGTTCTACTCACTGATAATATTTACATTACCAAGGAGGGCTGTGGAGGTAATGTTCTATATAGATCCCGCTGAGCTCGAAAGGACGAAGAAGGCCCCAGAGAGCAAAACTACAGACTTTAGACACAGATGCTAAGCCTAACTCGTCTAAAGACTCACTAGGCTACTCTAAACTTTTATACGTCTTTTCTTTATTTAAAATAAAAGCCTTAAGTTCTCTTGCTTACCCTACGAAGGGGTTGTCGTTCACTGCAATGTAACTCCAGGCGAGTGATACAAGGAATACTTTGGTCATTTGACATCTCTCGCGATTTAACGGCTAGTTCCTATATCATCATTCTTTTGGTAAAGTGTGTTTACTCTTCGAGATCCAGATGCCATGTATCTCCTACGCGGAACCCTTCAGGAAATGGATCCGTGGAATCCAACACAACTTGCTTAAAGCTTGTTATCCATGCTTGCCCCTCAACAGACGGATAAATAGCAGAATACTCGCCGACCTTGGTGGTTCCCTCAACCCTACCAACAAATTCCGACCCAGTGATGCCGCGGTGATAAAAGCTCTCGCCCTCCTTCAGCTCTCCTTTGGCGTGGAGAACCGCTAGCCTGGCACATGTTCCTGTTCCGCAGGGGCTTCGATCTAAGCGCCCGGGAGACACTACGACGGTATTGTTTGCTGCCTTTCCTTCCTTGTACTCGCAGAGGGGCTCTGTGAACTCGATTATTGTGATGCCGTGAATACCAGGGTTTTCGGGATGTACTGGGTCCGTTTGTTCCATAATAGCTCTCTTGATGCGCTCTCCGACCTTGGCTAGCTTGGCTCCCTCTGTAGTCTTGATCTTGAGACCAACTGAAGCAGCATCTACCAACACGTAGATCATCCCTCCATACGCAATGTCGACTTTCACCGTGCCTAGATCCGGTACCGAGATCTCTTTGTCGGTGGCAAACACAAAAGCAGGTACGTTATGGAACCTGACACTCTTGCATTTTCCATTCTCACACTTCGAATAAGCAGTAACAAGCCCAGCCGGCGCATCAAGCTTAACAACCGTCTCAGGCTCCTGCATGGTCACCATGCCCGTTTCCAACAGACACGTCACCGTCGCAACGGTATTTGCTCCCGACATGGGCGGGTACTCTTCATGCTCCATGATGATGAAGCCATAGTTGGCTTCTGGGTTTGTGTGAGGCAAGACGAGGTTGTGGCACATGGCGGAACAGCCTCGTGGTTCGTTGAGGAGAAGATTTCGGTGGTCTTCTTTCTTCCAGAAATACATCATTTTTTTCGTGCATGGTCTTGTCGGGGACATCGCGAACGCCAATGACTACGACGTCGCAGACTTCGCCTCCGCAGTGGACGCCTACGGTGTTGAAGCTGCGCTTGAAGGGCATGTTGAAGAGGTAGAGGACACTTTGTTGCGATGTATGAAGTTGCTGAATTGCTAATTCTTGATTTACAGATGAAGATCTACTTTACAGTCAAGCTCTTATACAGTATCACAACTCGGAATCAACAACCGTAGGATATCGCTGTTTCTATCTGAGGGTTATCGAAACCCCCCATCATTGGCTGCCAGAGTTAAGTCTGGAACAGCCTTCCAGAAAGCTTAGCTTCTCCGCATGTTCAAAGGTTAGCTTAGCCACCATCAACCAAGATTCGTGGGATTTATCAGAGGGTCTTATTTGGGGTAAAGTTGAGGAACATCGGTGGGCGATCCGTAGTCGGATGCAACACCGTCCCGGTTCGGCTCGGATTATTCTTGCCCGAATAACAGAACACAAGATGTTATACTTTACATGTAAGTGCACGAGGGCATTGAATACTATTACTTGATTTACATATTTGTCGTGCAAGGTCAAATAAACCTATGAATTAAGGATACAAAGAAGCTTAGATCATATAAACTCATTCACCGTTCATCGTCAAACTCTGATGACCACCCAATGTCAAAACCCCAGATCTGACCAAGTCATGCCAAAAATCAAGATCTGAACTCCCAAAACTGGCCATTTTATTGAAGATCTCCAGCTTCACTCCCCATTCCCCGCTTCTTGGTGCCTCGGCTGTGGATATAAGGTGGCATTCGGCCTTAATATCGGATGCCTCAAGCTTGGATACAAAATGACTCGCGGTACCAGCTTTACTATCCCACGAGTTCGATTGCCGTCATTCGTACCTACTTACAGTGCCGCATGATGATTCCGCCGAGTGTTTCTCACCTCCTGGCCGTTGGGGCAGGAATTGGTACCCTATTTGCCAATCATGTCTCTGCTCTTGACACGACAACTGTAAAGACGGATAACGGTGTTGTTAAAGGCTTTACAGACGAGTCTTTTCCTAATGTGGCTCAATTCCTCGGTATACCTTATGCCGAACCTCCGGTTGGGAAACGACGATGGGCTCCTGCAGTGGCCAAAGGGCGATTCGGAACATTAGATGCATCGCGTCAAGGCTCTGCTTGTCCTCAAGCTGAACCATCCAACAGTGGTCCATGGCGCCCTGAGTTTCTGATCAAACCGAACAGTACCAGCGAAGATTGTTTGTATCTCAATGTTTGGAGTCCGTACAAGACTCAGAGAGGTAACAAGGACAAGCTTCCGGTGTTGGTCTGGATCCACGGTGGTGGTTTTGGTGCTGTATATCTCCATTGATTGACCATCCGTGAAATGGAACTTGCTTACATGATTCGTGCAGGGCGGTGGTAACATTGACTACCAAGTGCCTCCCCACTGGATCGCAAGAAGTCAGAAGCACATAGTCGTCAGTCTCAAGTATGTAAAGACAATCCCTTCTCACGTACATCACTAACCATGAAATAGCTATCGTCTGGGAATCTTCGGGTTCCCAAATGCCGCGGGTCTTGACACCAAGGAACAAAACTTGGGTCTTCTAGATCAGCGCCTTGCTGTCGAATGGGTACGAGATAACATCTCCCGTTTCGGCGGAGATCCCAAGAGAATTACTCTTTGGGGCCAAAGTGCTGGAGGTGCTTCTGTGGGGTACTATCAGTATGCGTATCCTGGAGATCCAATTGCGCATGCATATATCCAAGATTCTGGAGGTGTTTTCTTGCCCATCAACAATGCTGATTCCTCACAATCCAACTTTACGTCGATTGCGAAGGCGTTCAAGTGTGACAAAGGCAACCAGGTTGACTGCCTCCGCAAAGTATCATTCAAGGATATCCAGAAGATGGTAGAGAATACAGCGGGAGTGAGCTTTGTCCCTGTATTGGATGAGAGAACCAGGTTCTCCGACTACTCGAAGCGACTTCTATCGTCCAAGATCCCTAAGCTGGTAAGCTCTCGATCGAATCATCTTACCTTAAGTGAAAGATGGCTATACTGACCTACCTCCCTCAGCCATCGATAATCGGCACAAACAGAGACGAATGGAACTTTAGTGCAGAGCCAGCCGAGCCTCCAGTCAAACCACCACCCGAACAAGTTCACACAGACAGTACCTTCGGCTGTCCCGCACACTTCGAAACTGCTCTGCGATCCTCAACCAACGCCAAGACCTGGCGATACATGTACTCATCAAACTTCACCAACATCATGCCCGGAGACGAGGGCGCTTTCCACTCTGCTGAGCTTCCTTTGATCTTTGGAACCCATGACATCGCGCGTACCAAGTCGGGACCGTTTGAGTACAAGATCAGTCATGCTATGCAGGATTACTGGTTGGCGTTTATTCAGGATCCTTATGCTGGATTGGCGAAGAAGGGATGGAAGCCGACAGCTGGAGGGTATGATACGTTGCAAACTGGTGTGGAGCTTGGGTTCGATAATAAGATTGTTGTGAGGAAGTATTCGTTCAAGTCCTTTCAGGATGGGTGTAAGAATGCTACTGCAGTTGAGCAATAGATAGTCCCACAATTGGTTATCAGCAAAGCTGGTTATATGTCAAGTCAATACGATTTCCCAAGATGTTTGCCAAGTCATCGCCAATGCTTATCATCTAAAGAGCCATGTCTGCGAGAGACATCGGGTGCCGATCCGTAGTCGGATGGATCGGCCGGCCGTGGGGTCAAGACCGGCACCGTTAACCGGCTCCGACGCTGGCCGTTCTGCCCCTCCAACGCCGACTTCGCAGTCATGCGTATCACGATAAGCATCAGGTTTATATACCCATATCAATATTCAGTAAATATACACAGCTCTACTTTCCATCCGATTCTTCATTTGTTGTTCCACACACAGCACAATGACCAACAACCTTGTCGTCCTTGGCGACGCCGAAATTCGTGATCTTCTCATCAGCCTGTCCAAAGAAGAAGTCCTTCAGTTCAAGGAGTCTCTAGAAAACATTCTCATTGGCTTCTCTGTCAGAGGCGAAGGGAAATACCAACCAACACCAGACTTCGTCAATCGACCGAATGGGCAAAAGACTCTCTTCCGCACATTCACTTCCCCAGACTATGTAGGCACAAAGATCGTGGTTACTCCAGCTCCCATCAAGGACGCAAATGGCAACACGGTGAATCGTCCACTTGGAGGACTTTTGTCTTTGTGTGATTCCGCCGGTGTGCCGACGAGTATACTCAATGCTGCAGAGCCAACTGGTTATCGTACTACACTCTCTGCTTTGATCCCATGGACTTGGAGAAAGAATACCGAGAATATTGTGATCTTTGGAGCTGGAAAGCAAGGGCTTTGGCATACCCGTCTTGCATTGACTCTCAGAGGCTCTGAGATCAAGAAGATCACCATCGTTAACAGGTCCGTGGACCGGGCGAAAGATTTGGTCAAGATGGTTACGGAAGAAAATCAAAAGTACTGGAAATCATCTGCTAGCCTGGATGTTCTGGATCCTGCTCAGTCTGATTATAGCCAAGCCTTGGCATCTCTCTTGTCATCAGCTGACGCAGTATTTTGCACCGTCGGTTCAACAAGTCCCCTCTTCTCTCTCAAGACAATCCTAGGCGAGGGTCAACGAAGCAGATTACCCTTCGTCGGCGCCATAGGTTCATGGCAATCCGATATGATAGAGCTCGATCCAGAAATGCTTCGCCATGCTGCCTCTCGCGACGACTCATACAGTCCTCGTGGAGCGGAGGGTAGTATTCTTGTTGATGATCTTGAAGAGGCGATGGTCAAGTCTGGAGAAGTTATACAGAGCGGTCTCAAGGGTGACAGGTTACTTCAGGTTGGAGAGATCTTAGATTGGCTAGATGACAAGTCTGAAAGGAAGCCTGAAGGAGGCGTTGAGAAGCTGAAGAAGTGGATTAGTGAGGGCTTCATCGTGTACAAAGGCATTGGCGTGAGTGTCACAGATCTTGCTGCTGGAAACGCGATCCTGGCCCTTGCTAGGAAGAGAAATGTCGGAACGACTATCTCCAACTTTTAGCTCTACAACGGGAATAAATAGAAGCTGGAGTCTTTGATGTGCCGAGTCATTTTGGTGGCAGGCATAGTCGATTGCAGAGCCTACATTCGAAACAAATTCCATGACAAGGAGGTTTCTATTCGTTAGAAGACACGTAATGTCCTAGGGTTAATCGATATAGAAGTTCATGTCAGTCTGAAGTAACCCATCTTCATGCAGCCTTTTCGCGGCCAAGTATGTACTCGATCCTTGAGAATCTTTTAGAAGCTCGGTGGACTTTGTTGCACTACACTATTCTCCCTTTCTGTAACTCCATACTATCCGGGAAGAAACAAAAGGTTCAATTATAAGCTATTATATCTGCTTACAATCACAGCTGCAATGAGTTGCTGTAAGTTGCTGATCTGTAGATCGATCGCCCTGGGGTGCATGTATGACGTCGTTTACCGAGCTTTTCCCGCTAAATCCGCGTCGCTAAACGCTAGCCCGAAAATAATTCATCGTGCCTGGAGAGCTTGTGCTCAATAGCTTCGTGAATCTTCAAACAACTTCAAGTCTTGGCCTTTTACCATATTCACATCCACCACATATCGGCACTTGCTTGACATCGTGGCATATACTGTTGCATCTTAAATACTCGTGTCAACAACATATCTTCCATCAGCCACGCTCGTCGAGACATCCTCTCCCAATTCAACACCCATCGATCATGCGATAGCACCCTTAAATACTGACTGACAGAGCGCTCCCCCCGTCGCCCAACATGTCAGTCAGCCCTGCGCCCTCCCTCCAACTCGCGGAGTATCTCGAGAAACTCCCCGGCACGACCTTCCGCAAGCTCTACCAACAACCCTCAACCGCGTTCGCCATCTTCCGTCGCATGCTACCGCACCTCGGTTCGTCACCACAACCACTACACCTGCCCAATCTCTAACACCCCCCCTAGCAAAGACCTTTGTCATGCGCATCCTCTACTCCCCCAAACCTATCCTCCTTAGCGATCTCGATGACTGGGTCAAACTGAGCCATAAGCGCCAGAAAGACCAGGCTTTGTCGATCCTGCGCGTTCTGCACATCGTTTCGATCACGGCGCCTTCAAAGGAACGACCGCAGGAAATGCAACTTACTACGAACTTTAAACTATCCCTTCGACTCGCGCTATCAGGCGGCGGTACGCACAACTCCTTCGGCGTACCGTCAACTCTCCAAATCCCCCCCGAAATCGACATCCCCTTCCTCGATCGCTACGCCCGAAAGAAATGGGAAGACATTCTGCACTTTGTCGTATCTAGTGTTGGCTACAAGAGCGCCGGCGAATCTTCTGGACCGAATAAGAGCGTGAAAGAACTCCTCGTCGCGGGCCGTCTCGTCGATCGTAAAGCAAGCGGTAGCGTTGGTATCACACAAGCTGGTTTTACCTTTTTGCTGCAAGAGGCCAATGCGCAAGTATGGACATTGCTTTTGCTTTGGCTGGAGGCTATGGAGGTGAATAAGATGGCTGGGCTGGAGGCCACAGATATGCTGTCGTTCCTCTTCGTCCTCGCCAGCATGGAACTCGGTCGCGCGTACGACACGAATGCGCTGACGGAGCAGCGTAAGAACATGTTACCCTCGCTTGTCGACTTTGGGTTGATTTACATCCCTAACCACAAACGATCCATGTTCTTCCCGACCCGTCTGGCTACAACCCTCACCTCGAGCAGCAATAGTCTTCGCAGCATTAGTGATGGCGTTGCAGCCGCTACGGCAGCTGCTCTTCAACCAGGCCAATCCGGCGCACCAGGCGGTAGCGTGACCGCCTCCAATACCGAGCAGCGCGGCAGTGTGATCATCGAGACTAACTACCGTATCTACGCCTACACTCAGTCAACACTTCAAATTGCCGTCCTCGCTCTCTTCACCAAACTTGCGATGCGCTTCCCCGACATGGTCGCCGGCCGAATCTCCCGCCAATCCATCCGACAAGCCATCCAATTCGGCATCACCGCCGAGCAGATCATATCCTACCTCTCCGCGCACGCACACGATCAAATGCACCGCACCGCGGCTCTCAACAACAAGCCCGTTCTCCCGCCCACGGTAGTCGATCAGATTCGTCTATGGCAGCTCGAAAACGAACGTATGAAGACAACGAGCGGGTTCCTGTTCAAGTCGTTCGAGGATGATAGGGAATACAAGGATATTGCAAGATTCGCTGAGGAGGTGGGTGTTTTGGTGTGGAAGAATGATGCTAGGCAGATGTTCTTTGCGAGCAAGCATGAGCAGATTAGAGACTATATGAAGATTCGCAAGAAGGCGGAATGATTTCGTGAGAACGGAAAAGGAGGGGAAATGGGGGGTGAGGGAAAGAATCTACAGCATTGGAGTTTGGCGTCGGAGGGATATCTAGATGGACTCTCCAAGTTATTTCGACTCGAAAGGGGGGGCCAAGATACGGTTGGCGTTGTTGTATATCACTGCATTTCCGGTTAGAATTTGACTACAACTGGGTGTTTGAATCTACTCAAATGTGACTTGAGCGACTTGCTTTCACGATGAGATGTACAGGATCTCGCGATGATCTCACGATATTCCCAGAATATTAGTATTTTCAAGACAAAACGTCCCGGCCCCGGGACACAAGAAACTTTACACCTCCCATGAAGATGCAAAAGGGAAATATCCAGTTAACTTTTGGGATTTACTACACTTGTCTCACAGTTCAGGGCTCGTCACCTTAGACCCATCTCGAACTATTCTAGAATTTTGCCATTTATTAGGGACAAGGACTTACTTTCTCTTTTACCCAGCCAGAAACTCTCGTAGCAAGTATTCGCACGCTTACCATAAGATTGCCAAAGACTTAACATCAAAAAGGAATTAGTTATTTTATAGCTACAGCATTACCTGCGTTCCTTCATGCCTCTTCAATCATAATACAAACTCGCTAATAGAAACAAACAGCTCGGGCTTCAACACCTTGCGACTCCAGGAAATAAATCGCTAACATAGAGGTGTACCACAATGCCAACTGTTGGCTGTAACATGTCCCTTTCAACTATTATACACTTTAAGATGATCCAAGCAATGACAAGCGAGCTCAGAACAAAGAATAATGATGTGTGTCCGTGCTTGTCTTTTTACTCCAACAAAGAGCATTCAGTTGATGGAAACCCCCTTCCCGCGTCCTCTAACCGCAGGAACGTGCTTCGTCTTTCTAGCGATTGGTACGCGCGATTCGCTCATAGCTGGGAGGCTTCGTCTTCCTCCGTTGTTGGGGTTTGTGCCAAAAAGCTTCCCCATCAGACTCTTGTCCTCCATGCGACCTCCCTGAGGCAGGAGTTGCGGCTTTCCCACGCGGCGGGCATATGACTGCTGCCAGGCTACCAAGGACCGGCGTGCTTCGCTTGTAGTACAAAGGCTTTCAAGGTGTTGAAAAATTCGCAGGCATCTAGCATCCTTATTGCATGGTGGGGTGCGAGGCTTTGTTCCAGTTAGGCTTGTAAGTGCCGATGTGGTGGTGGAGTGGGAGAGGTGAGTCGGACGGGAGTTGACAGCCACGCGATCGGTGGTCATTGTGTGGTACTGAAAGGGATGCCCAGGACTCGAGTCCGAGGGGTCAGCCTCCCCATTGCTGTATTCTTCGGCTAAGAAACGATCATGCAGAGAAACAAAGCGCCCAGACCAATATGCAGATGGTTGTGATGTGGTGATGTGGCTGGGGTCTAGTTGCACCTCTGTCGCCGTGGTGCCTGAGCTGCTGCTGGATCGAGAAACTAAAGAAGCTCGCGACAATCTAAGTCGTGAGGTAGTTGATGCGAATAAGCTATTTGTTGAAGATGCAGACGTTTTGCGAGATGATGGGTCGTCAGAATCGCGGGAGGTTGAGAGTTTAGAGTTGAGTGAAGATCGGGAGATGGATGTTTTAAGATCGCTCAAAACGGCCAATGTTCGTGACTTTGTAAGACGACTTTTGTTCTTTTGAGAACTGTCCTGGGCAGCATGTTCCGGGAGGGCTGACTTTTTATGGTCGGAGGGGGGGACGTTCTCGTCCTGGACGGTGGAATCGAAGCTCAAGTCCTCATAGATAGACTGGAATGAGCTGGTAGTCGGCAATGGCTTGATTAGAGCAGCACTCGAAAGGTACTTATGCGAAGATGAAGTAGTGAGGCCAGGCTTGGGTGAGCTCAGGGTCCTCTTTGTTGTTGGCAGATGAAATTTGGTTGTTAGTATGCGGGTCTTTGTTGAAGTCGAACAAGAGGCTGCGTTCAGATTGCAACTCGAAGTCGCAGTCAGCCCAGACCTGGCAACAGTAGGAGTGCTAGCCAGTGATCCATGTGCCGAGAAGCTAGCAGAGATTCGTCGAGTTGCTTTCCTAGCTTCAACGTTTTCTTTGTCAGACAATGACTCGTCTGAACCGCTGCAGTCTTTGATGGTGGGAACAATGATGAGGGTTTCACTTCGAGTGAAGTCGGGACCTCGAGAATTCTTGACAGGTCCGATCGGGCCAGAGATAACAGGACGCTTCTTCTTTCCTCGTGAGAAGACATTAGATGGGGTGGGTAGACGAAGTCGAGAAGAGGATCTCTGGAAGCCAGTGCTGTTTCGAAGAGCCTCCATTGTTGTTGTAAGTCGAAACGGAAGCTAGAGATGGAATGATGGATTTGTTATTGTATTAGATGAGCTCTCCCTCTTCAACTTGCAACAAGAACCAATGACCTAGAGGCGGAAGAGCCGAGAGCAGGATAGCTCGAAAAAGAATTAATGGCAGTGAAGGTCGAGAAGCCAAAACGGCCCCAAGGAAGTAAGTGCGTGCTTCTTTGACTAACTCATCGATAGCGGGTTCAAAAATGATCCACACAGCGAAGCGTATTAATAGTCTGTATCGAAATTGTTCCTAATTATCTCTCCGGAAGAGAGGAAACAAGTGAACGTTGTTGTGGTGTAGACGACCGGCAGCGAGGAGAAGGACCAGAATAAAGAATCGTTCGTAGAACATGACGCTGGGAACAGTAAAGAATGGGACAGGATTGAAGAAGGCTGGGAATAGTAGCGATTGTGTGTTTGTTTTTTTGGACGCGTTGCCTGGAGACGTATGGTTTGTTTTGATGTGTTGTAGTGAAGTCTTGCCAGCGTCATTGTCAGGTTGAGCTTTGCGCTTTGACAGTGATGAGCAGTTGACAGCTACATCACCTGCTTGCGCTGGAGGAAGTCGTTCCCCAGGGCACTTCTTCACCCTACCTTATAGAGGAGCTACTGCTGTTATTATCACTAAAATAGCGACCCGGGTAGTAGCTCATCATAGCCCAGTCTTCGTATCAAGTGCCCGTCTATTCTTTGTCTAAGGCTTCTTATCCAATTGCATCGTCTTCATAACAACCTATCAACACCATCTACAAAAGCCCATTAGTCTCTCCATTCGTACCATTTGTGCTCCCATTGCAAAACTCGTCATTCCATCCATTGATCTCAAACTCAAACTTGAAATCGCCTTCTCCCTTTGGCACCGCATTGCCATTTCCATCCCAAAGCGCCCTCTCCACCATCGTGACATTACCCTCCCAATCGACCAGAACCACGGTCTGTCGCTGGGTGCCGTACATGCCAGTCTCGAAACCCATGATAGGTGTTGTACTAGGATCCGGTCGACCTTCGGACATCAGCTCTTCAGCAGCTGCTTGATCATCTGTCCATTCACCGGGTCCTTTCGCCATGGCCGCTTCCATTGCCTTTCGATGCTTTTCGTCGCCGATTAAGGGGATGAAGACACTCTTCTTGAGCTCATAGATATACTCGACGAGACTGGCGTTTTCGTTCCTGGGTAGTGTGTCGTGGCTGAGAACATCAAAGAGGTCCGAAATAAAGTCATCCTTGCTTTTGTTGTCGGATACAGATTTATCGATAGCTTCTCGGAAGAGCTTCTTTCCCATGGCGATCTTTGGCCATTCGTCTTGTTTCCCTGTCGCATCGAAGGCTGTGTTGCTCAGACCCCAAATCTCACCGCGCTCTTTGGCGACGATGGGCACCTCCTCGACATTACCCGCCCGGTTGCTTACAATAGCGATGCCTTGAGTCTGCTTCCTCAGCTTACCGCAAACCATGGAAAAGCCACCGACGCCCTTAACGCCGTCGTTCTCTACCAGTTTGTGGACGCTGTCCTTGAGGCTCTCTTCGGGTGGTGTTCCCAACCAGGCGGTGACCATACCGCCGCGGCTTTTGGCAGCATGAATAGGGTGGTTCTGGTCCTGAACATCTGTTTCTCGGTAATTGGTGAGCACGGCCATCAGACCGTCCTTGCTAATGCCCATCCATGTTCCTTTCTCTGCTCGTTGAAGATCCCGTGATGATAAGACCGGTCGACCAGATGTACGGTGAGTCCACCAGTGAGGCCGCGATGTAGGCCTAAGAATGAACTCGTCCCGATTATCGATGGCGATTAATGCATAATCGGGATGCGCAGTAGTGAGAAGTACGATGCACATGGCTTCGGTGGCTATCCACTAATAAATATGTGTGTCTTGCTTTGTTGCAGTGTAATTCGGAGATTTTGTCTGTTCCTGAAGTGACGTTGAAGGTGGTTGACGCAAGTGGCATTCATAAATGTTGAACCCGTTGAATGGCTTACAGTGGGGGGGACCTCAGCGCCTTTAAGCTTATAAAGACCCCCTAATAAAAAAGTGCCTTGGCGTGTTTGCCTCGTCATGACAAACACGTCAGTTTCCCCTAATACGTGTCGTGTTCCTGAGTTGTCCCTCGGTAAGATAGCGTCCCTCACTTGAGTTAGATGCCGAAATGATCTGATGTCGCGGCTCACGGGCTGCGGCGGTCGGCTTCGGGATGTCGCCCCCAGCCCCAGCGAGTTGCGTTGCGGGGAATGGGAACAGCTGAGGCTGAGAACGTGGGATGACAGGGCGTGACAATTCCACGTGAAAGACACCTGATATTTCATATAAATCCTTGCTCGTTTAGATCGATCCAGATTGCCGGGGGTCTCCGGGTCTCAGATCCTTTCTATTTGTGACTTTATGTCTGACAATTTGTCGCCTTATTTATCATCACTTTGGATCACACCACCCTCAACGACGGTACTTTTTGTCTGACATCAAGGGAACAATCATTCGAGAACAAGGAAATTTTATATTTGGTGAAGTAGAATACAATACCCTCTACAACTCGATTGCCAAACCTGTAGTTGTTTTTGCTCCTCAAACATCATCATTAACTATTGCTATTTTTAGTTGCCGGCCGGTGTAAGTGGCTATCATTTGAACCTCGACAGAGATGCAATTGCATGACACCAGAGTGAAGGCATGCCGGGCTTCATGTTACACCACGTAAAAGCACACGTGATATTCTTTCCCAAGTGAGCTCTTTCGAAACGCGACTGGCATTACCTCACATTGCAAGATTAAGTAAGTGATGCAGCATGCGGCATTCACAAGCAATACAACCAAGGTTCTCAAAGGTGGGTCCTGATAGGCCGTCAAGAAATATGCCACTCGTGAACGTATCAAGATGCGTGCTCTACGACAGTATAAATCTAAAGTTTATAATAAGAACCTGGCAATCTATTGGTCAATCCCTTTTTTGATTTCGGAACGCGCTCTATTTTCAGGGGTAATTTGAACTATAACGAAGCCATGACATCTCGTCTAAGTCGTGAGCCTCAACGATATGGGTCCTCGTCAATTTCGTATCATGGCCATGATTTTCGTATCAAGTGGGACTCCTCATATTCTCCATGGAAAGATCGATTCTCAATGATACACAGTGGTTCGTATAATACTTGTAATAATATCAGCATGTTAAACATCAAGTCACCTCATTGCCATGACCCCGTTTACTCAAAAGAGCAGCATGCTCGGTCAAATATGACTCTGCTAGGCAGCAGAATTCTCATCATCACTTTCTAGGAGAATTTAAATAGCTCGTCCAAAAGTCTGTAGGTGCTCTCATGTTTTCGTGTCTCCAACTCGGAGTGACATGGAAATGTGCTACGGATGCCCTGCCAGCAAGTACTCCTCTGGTGATCTTCTAAACTCGACCATATTGATGCCAAGTACTCTGGATATCTATCTAATTTGAAACAGCTTTATTAGAGCGATGGACATAAAGATCTCGTGAGTCGAAGCATGTAAATGCTATCATGTTCGTCTACCCCGCCAGAGTGGCGTTGTCTACTTGCGTGCGACTCTCATCCCAAGTCAAAGGCTTCATTTAGTTCAATATTATACAAGCTTTCATCTCGAGCTTTGCAGCTCAAGGGAAATATGATCATGGTTGTGGATAGCAAAAGTTTATCCCCGGGGACAGGCGGATATCTTCATACTGTAGTCCCCCTGACTCACTGATGATCAAATACTTTCTTCAAGAACAAACTTAAATAGATTTGATACCCGGGGTGCAGGTTATACCCAATCATTTGAGGGCACCATTCGAGGATGTATTATACCCTTTACGCATGGAAATGCGCGCAACATGACTGCCTCCTTCTCAGTGGTGATCTCACCTCCAGCTTCACTTACACACCAAAGTATACCATTTCCTCTTGATGAAATAACTTTCATGTCTTGGTATGTCTTCTCATCTTTTGACTATAAATATCAATCAATATCCTTGTCTTTATTGTTTCTGTTCTTTACTCTTTATCACATCGAAACATCTCGACTTCATGACTCTCAATCACGTAAGAACATTTCGACTTCTTCATCTCTGTCACATCGAAACACTTCTACCAAACAGTAAATCATTTTCACCTTAAGCATTCACGGGTAACTAACACAAATAGTATCATTTCACATTTGACAAAGAAGTAAGCGTCTATATTTTCCACTCTGATATTCAACTTACTTCTAACCTGGCATCAGACAACATGTCGTGTTTTACACCAATCAACGCTCAGGAGGTGGAAGAGAAGCGAGCTCAAGCCAAAAGATGCTACTGGTGCGTTGTCATGGGTTCTGTGGAGGAGGAGTGTCCCAAGCACGCTGAGGAGGCAGACTTGCAGCACTGTCGCGGTGATGACGAGATGCAGCTTTGCGAAGAGGAGGACGCCGCAGTTCAGGAAAATACAGAGGCTACCGTTCAGGCAGAGAATGAAGCTCCTGCTCAAGCGGCCGCGGAGCCACCCGTCGTCGAGGAAAGGGCCAGTGTGGAAAGGGTCAGCAGCAGCGGCAAGGTCAACAATCGGAGGACATGCCCCATATGCAGCGGCAAGGAGTACAACATGAGCAACTTCACGGACCACATGAAGGTCCACAGGCTGGAAATGATGGGGTTACAGGCCCTTCATCCTTGCAAATGCTGCAAGAACCCCAGAAAGTGTCTTGTGGCTCCCATTCCCCTGGATATCGAGACGTACTCCTGCATATGTTGCCTCAGGGCCCATAAGAAATGTAGCTTCAATGGGCTTAAGAAGCCGGGTGACAAATGCAAGCCTGGAGTACATCCCGCTCTGGAGCGCCGAATAGAGTCATAGTTTTGGTGTCTGCGGTTCAGTAGTTGGAGTTATGGTGGTCTGGGAGTTTAATGGTTCGTAGAGAAAATGCTGGAAAGGGATAGGAGTAAAGTGTCTTTTGGCTTTTCTTATTACCATGGTTTATATCATAGTAATTGATCCGAATTATGAACGGGACACGAAGCTTTCTTGATTCCAATGAAAATGTTCTAAATTATTTTCTTACTCTCTCAAGTCATTCATATTTCTCCCCTTTGCAATCATTCAGTCAAAGTCCTGTGTCTATATTGAACTCGTAGCATTACATCGTGCAAGCATGCAGTTCTACTAGGCCGGTCGCCTTGATGTTCTAGAATACCCCAGTAGTGATTCCGATTCCGTATTAAAACCGCCCGTTGGTGGCTCCAGTCCTAGAACCTTACTCGCATGACTTGCCAATGGCATTGTGCTGCCTCTTGAGGTCGTAAAAGGGCAACAGACTGATAATATCACAGCTCTTTTGTTGCCTAGCCATGGAGATGTAAGAAACTCCTATCTCTAAAGCCGCCTAAATCTGAAAATCCTCAATTCAAGAGTAACTAGCTAATCAGACACCTCCATATTGTCTTGATAAGGTTTTTATAAGCAGATTTGTAGAGTTTAGCAACAAACGAGATGTTTCTACTCATATTCCCGATGCAGTACCTAGTTGAGGGCTTGCAACTCGTTCTAGAAGGACTTAAACTTTAATTAAATCAAGAAAGGGTTTTATACATCTCTGACTAAAACTTAACGCCAACATCTTACAGAGTGAGCTAGACAGAAGCAATCATCCGGTGCAGGATGGCCGCCTTGCCCGCCGGTACAGGGCAACAAACTTGAGCTTCAGAAGCAAGTTACCCAATCTCAAGCTGTTCAACTTGGGTCCCGCAAAATCATCGACTTCTGGACCAATCAAAAGGCTCAGTCTTATGAAAGTTTGGGGATAGACTGCTTTGCATTATCGCTTTATATTAATGTTTCTTGGAATCCAGTAAGTTATGAAAGTCCGAGCTGACGCATCGCCTCGGTTCATGAGGATGCAGGCCACCAGCGCAAATTGCCCGTGTGGCTCTTCTGTATTTATAAATCTCGATGATGGTCCTTGAGAAGTTTGCTATCACACCCTGGAGCCAAAGGACTTAAACTTACACCTTTGGGTAAGATCCTGGGTAAGAGTTACTAGATATGAATCAGTCTAAGAATTGATTTGACGGCACGATTGATTGTAACTCACCTGTATGTAATGCGACTTAAAACTCCGTCCTCTGGATAACCTGGCTGTACAACCCCAAGAGCTTCTCCGGTTTTGCTGTTATACGGCTTGGCTCTTGAAGTTCTTACGCTCGAAGAAATATTGCCAGGTCTTGCAGACAGGCATTGGGGCTGTAGAGATCTCTTGGGATATATACTGTGGATCTCAGGGTTGTAAAGCCTTGCTTCCATCCCAAAGTGTGCAACTCGTAGGTCTTCTCTTGTCTACAGGTGCATAACCGCCGGCAAGATCAACGTCCATAGACTCATGTCCCTCGCGCATCATTCCCTTGATGTCTGGTGCATCTCGCACACAAAGCACGAGTGATTTAGAAAAGGCTGTATGGTGGTGTACCGTCTTGGTGATGCTGCTTCCGATACTTTGTACAGATAGCCGCCAGATTTTATGAGTATATGTGCATGCTTATGAGAAAGACAAAGTTCACGGAGGAGAATTGTGACATGGCTAGTGTAGGCCTTGAAACATTTGTCGGCTGAGTGGCGAACTCCCAAGAATATAAAACTAATATCAGCTGAGAAGCGACAGCGAGAGACAGAGGAATATGAGTCGCAATGCGTCGAGACTTTAAACTAGCAGTCAAGTCGCTCGCGGTGAGCAAAAGTATATATATATAAATACATTAATAAGAAGGAAAAGAATGTAAAGGCAGACGATGGAGAGAGGGAGAAGAGGGAGAAGAGGCAAGCCAGGGGTTCTGACATTTTATAGACGGGCTGCGATATGGATTTGTTTTCTATTTTACATGCCATTTACAATGATAAATAAATAAGGTAATTATTTGGCACGATATATCAATTCATATCGTGGTTTGCTAGGCCTCTCGGGCAATATCGTAGATTGCTCTGGCCAAAACAATAGTCAGAACATCAGTAACAGACCATTTCCCTTGCAAACATCAAAGCCAGTAAGTTTCTTTTACATTCCTTGGACAACGGCATGTTATACCAACCTTGGGATTTCCTCGCTTTTGCACGACATTGCCATCCAACTTTCGGTCATCATCACCATTCCTTGCGCTCATAAAATGCGATATTGGCTGTTTGCACCAAAATCACGGCCGAGAAAATAAACAATTATCGCAAATTTTGATTTATTTTTTACTTCTTTTACTATTTGCACCCAAAATGCACCAAAGTTCCAAACAGATACAACCCCGATTTCCTCGTGTTTTCCCTACCATGTACAACCATCTCAAACCCAAACATCAATCACCTCCTCCTCCTCCTCCTCCTTCCGTATACAGAACAGCCGTGAGAGTCACTTGCGCAGCGGAGACTTTGGTTCCGCAGAAGACCTCCTTCGTGTTCCAGGCTTCTTCTTTGCATCACCATCCGCACCTCCGTTATCCTTTGCCTCTACAAGCGCCTCAAGAACAGCAGCTTGATCGGATCTGAGCACTACGCCCTCGGCGATGACTTCATCACGGCAAACGAACTGCGGAAAAAGAATCGCGAGGACCGTCGGTTTGGGGTTTCCCTTCGTCTTGCGCGCGTTACCAACGTCGTAGTCATCATATTGACGCGCACCTCGAGAATCTTCGTCGTCGGGCATCTCTGCAGTGATCATATCGTGAGAGCGCTGCGCATCGGCCCAAACCGCAACAGCCTGTCTGAACAGCGTCGGGACGGCATTATAGAAGCCAGTCTGTTTGTACGCCACGACGAGCGGGTGCAGTGTGCTCCGAACCTCATTGCTCGCTTTGCGCACAATGTCCTCTTGAACCGTCTCTGTTTGCTCAGAGTCAGTAAGTGATCCGAGAACCTGAGAGCGATACACTGTCTCTCGGCGCTCGTCCCCTTTGAAGAAGCCAAGCATGCTGGATGCAGTGGCCCTCATGTCGCTAGCGACGTAGAAGGGTACAAAGACATAAGATAGGAGTGTTTCCGCGATGACAGCGTCAGCGACAGCACAGCGCATCTTGGCACTTGCTTTGGTGGTGCGAGTTGAGAGTGGGATCTTAGGGAAGCGGGCATTCAGTTCCTGAATCTCACTCGCAGAGTTCTAATGATTGTCAGCACGATCCAGAGAACGCAAAGAGTGGAGGCCTACCTGTGCGCCATCGTGGTCGTTGAAATACTCATTGACAAAGTCGTGAACCTTCTTCGACAACTCCTGAAGATCATATCGCCTACCCTGTTAGTTCAGCCCATTTCGCATTGATGAATTGCTCACAGCTTCTTGACCTCCTCAGTCCCGAAGTCTCGCAAAATTCCCTGACCCAGATCACTCTGCGCCTGCGTCAACTTCTCCTTACACCCCTTCAATTCCTCGATATTAGCCTCCATCTGCGATTTCTGCAATTCGCACTCCGCATTTATCTCTCTAATCTTTGAAGCTTGGCTCGTCAAATACGCCTCCGTAGCTGCCAGGTTCTGCTTCAAATTCTCAACCTCTCCCTCCTTCACCTCCGCAGCAGCAAGTTTCTCCCTTGCTTCTTTGACCTCTCTCTCCATGGCTTCAACGGCTGCCTTGTTAGACTCATAAGTTTTATACTTCTGCTCAAATTCCGCAAAGAGTGTTTCTGTCTTTGCGTTGGCTTGCGCTTTGTGGTCTGAGAACTCTCGCACGATCTTGTCGTTAAATTCGCGAAGACGCTTGTTCTCGCCCTGTTTGGCTTCGAGTTCTTGCTTTAGAGCTTCGCGCTCCTCAGCCGATTTCTCAAAGTCTTCGATTGAGCCGACATCTTTGGAGACTTCCTTCGCTAAAGCGAGGAGTTGCCATAATTTGGTGTTCTTGGTGGGTGTCTTTTCAGCCGTGCCATTGCCATTAGTATGGCCATTGACCTTGACCTTTGTATCTGCCATGATTGCCTGAAGAATGAAGTATCAATTTTATCGCTAGAAATGGTCGACATTTTAAACTCGTCGCTAAATACACGATCGGGGATTCTCAATTTTGAGGCCATCGCAGAGCCTCATGGTCCGTTCGTAGGCTTGAGGGACAACTCATCAGCACACCACCACACCGGTCAATTAAGCAAGTCATCTTCCACCCCACCCATTCCTCCTACTGGTTCGTTTCCAATCGCCGTGTCCAATCCTCGAAATATCAGGGCTTGAGGGTGTTACACAACACGCGGGGTAACCCCAATGATATTGAGCCTTTCGGCACCATCATCGTCTGCAGAGTCGAGCCTCAAAGCAAAAATCGTCGCAGTAGCCTATTGAGGTGTGTCTTGCTGTGTGACGGTGAGCGCATTGTTTGGACAATTGGCTATCGACGTTTTGGTATGCGGTCGCCTTGCGATGAATTGCCTGAGGCCCTTTGCAGCTTCAGCCTAGTCTTGTGCTTCCTTTTCCTTCTCCTTCTCTTTCTTTCCCTTGTGCTTCTTTCCCTTATCTTCCTCTTTCTTGTCCTCCCCCTTCATCTCACCCCTGCCATCACTGAGCCCAGATTTGTCGAATAGATGAAGCTCGACAGATTGAGGCACACCACCAAGGACAGGCTTCGGCAAGACTTGCTTGTGAACGCTGTACCAGCTTTCCTTGTCCATGAGCTCAAACAGAACTTCTTCTGATTCGTGGCGAGGCTTGGTGGCTAGGAAGACTTTTGTAGTAAATGGTTCGCCTTCCGGAAAGTAGGTCAGATTTGCTGCATGAATGGCTGAGAGCGTTTCGACGAGTGCTGGGAGCATGTCGACATTGTAGGTGCAGTCGCTGAGCATCACGAGATCCCAAGGTCCAGATCGAACCTCGGGTCCAAAGCGACCTTGTCTGCCTTCTTCCCAGTCAAGATTTTCGTAGAGCATTCGAACAGGGTTCTCTTGGAAGCGTAGATGAGAGTTCTCCAACCTCTTCATGTTAGATCTCGCGCGCTCCTCAGCTTCTGGCAGATCAGTCATGAGAATAGTGCAGTCGCCACCTGAAGGCTGCAGTCGAGGGTACACAGCGGCGAGCCCAGCACCCAAGATACCCACACCGCAACCCAATTCCAACACACGGATCGACTTTTGGCGGCTGAAGATATTCTTCATTGTTCTCATGCAGGGGTTTTGGCTAGACTCGCTATCGGGGGCAGTCTCGATACCTGCAAGTGCACACGTCGCTATCACGCCGCCATCCCAGATGTGACGCGCAATGCTCTCACCGATCTCCTCCTCAATCTCAATCGTTCCCAGCCCCTCAGGTGTGTCGTTCAGTTGAAGTCTTCGAATAGATACGGCATTTTCTGCGGGTGTGAGAGTTAAAGGCACCCAAGCTGGCATAACAGCACCCTTCTCTGCAGCTTCCTTCCGATACCGCATCTTCTCGGCCGACAAGGCCAGAATGCGTGGGACGCTTTCGGCAGTGTGAACAGGCTCTGATGCCCGAACACAGACATGGACTCTCATTCCAGATTCAAGAGCTCGTTCAAGAGCGACGGGCATTTCCAGCGCTGGCTTTGCAACGCGCATGCCAGGTTCCCAGTCGAGGTGTCCGGGGTCTGAGAGGAGCCATGTTGAGCTTCCTTCGGGTGAGGCGGCGATGGCGACAACTTGGAGGTCTAGAAATCTCTCTGGGAAGAGAAATGAGTCGCCGAGGTCTGTTGTGATGGTGAAGAGTAGCTGGACCAGGGTGCCGCGACGGTTCTTAATCACCTTGGGTGGCCCAAGAAATCTGACATAGTGCATTGTGATGTGATGAGTCTTTCAATAACCGAGAACAGGCCTGTATCTCTCTGTGTTGATTTGATCTCAATTGACTTGCCAGGCGTTGTAACTGTTGTCGTTCCTGTTGTTTATTGAACCTCGGGTTGAGCTGATCAACCCAACCTCTCGCATGAGGTGATGGGGAATTTTGACCAGCTACTGCACGCTTAGTCATCACCGCTGCATTCACATGGATCCGATCTTAAGTGAAGCGTACTGTTTAAACTTACACAAGATGTTTTATTAAATATGTCATATGTCATAGGTAATAAGGGTAGGGAATCCGCCGTTTCTTTATCTACATGTTAACTAATAAGCACTTTGGAATGTTAAGGAGATTTGATAGTTGGCTCACAAACATGTTACGTCAGATCAGCTTTATCAATATGATTGAAGGCCACGACAATCAGCTGAAAAAATGACAAAGACTGAAATATGACTTCTAGGTTCATAAGAAACCCTTCCAAACGATTTAGGATAGACTATAAGAGAATGGTATTGACTCAATGTTGAACACCAACTTTTTGTTGTGAAAAGTTACCTACCCGAGACTTCTCTACACTCCCAGGTGCCACCGGGGTGGTCAGAGACCAGAGGAAACGCTGGAGTAGTTGGGGACATATGGGGTAGAATTGAACATGGCTGTCAATTGAGTGATTGTTTTATCTTCAATTAGGAGTCAAAGTGGATAAAGCTTATGCCCTGTTGATCACGTCTTGACGCACAGCTCGAGCGTAATGAACTCAGCTCTTACAAATAACTCGTTCGCAACACAGCCAAGTATCACTCAGCAATGTCTTCTACCACCGACAAAGATGGACATCAGCTACGCGGTATCCTGCAAGCGAGAACTTGGTTCGGATTCGATCTCGACGATACTCTCCATGAATTTCGCAAAGCTAGTCGTGCAGCAACAACCCATGTCCTCACCCGCATCGCCAACGGAAACCCATCAACAACGCTCCAAGATCTTCAAACCCAATACGGGATCATTCTCAAGAAAGGAACAGCTGATGCATTCACCGACGGAAAAACCTCACATGACTACCGTGGCGCTCGCTTCGCTGCCACACTGAGCCATTTTGGATTGAGTCACGATAGTGTCGATGAGCTGCTGGAGGACTACGAGCGTGTTCTTGTAGATAACTTGACACTCAAGCCAGGAGCTATTTCTCTCCTTGAAGCAATCAAGGCGTCTGGAAGAAAGATCGCGGTTATCACAGAAGGACCGCAGGATGCACAGCAGCGAGCAGTGAGAGATTTAGGCATCGAGAAGTACATCGACTTACTAGCGACTACAAACTTCTTCGGTGTGGCCAAGATCGATGGACTCTTCGGCAAGGTACTTGATCATCTGAAGATCAGACCGCAAGATATCGTGTACATCGGAGACTCGCAGGAGCGCGATATCGAACCTGCTACCAAAGAGGGGATCTTCGCCATTCACTTACACGAAGCTCAAACAGCGCCACTTGTGCTACAACCTCCCAGCATCAACTCAATCGAGGTACTAGCCAAGCTCATCTAACCTCTGCTGCACACATATCTGAGACGAAACAAGTCGTGACCCGTCGACAAAACACGGCGTTGCAAGGCTGAGAGAAATCTACCCGCGTACATGTAGCTCAATCGATACACCCGTCAAACGTGTCCGTCTCTCACAGGATAGTCCCGACTTTCTCACTTACAACAACATGCTGCGTCTAACAAACAAATCAGACAAGTGCAACGTTTTGTGAAACGTGAAGCTTTTTCAGCTGATGTCGTACATAATCATCCCACGGTACTGGGCCGAGACATCCAAGTGTCATTGAGTTCTACAACAGGGTATATCTTGCTACTTAAGAGGCTGGACTTAGCATTCTATAATTATTTACTGCACACTCAGCCTTGTATGCACTGCTTACGTTGTGCATATTTTGTCGGGGTTACCTTACTTAATTCCTTCTGCAGGCTGAGCCTCGCAGCTTAGGCATGAATCCAGCCCATGGGTGTTACATACCTGTCATCCCAGGGTGTAATCACGGCTACACGCATTGTAATAATCCCAACCTCCCTCGCGGGATGACGGGCGTCTTAGACGCCGGTGCACGGATGCACCTTTGCCGGACACACATCACATCACATCGTGGTGTGGTATCAAGGTTACAATTGGGGGTTGTTCACAGAATAGAAATGTGCTCTGTAGAACCCCAACATGCAAACATTTCTAGACTGGGATGTTTTGCTCACTGCGACCTCAATCGAGACCCCCCTTCCGTCTTATCACATCACATTGGATCACATGTGCCTTTCAGATGCAAGATCCAGCATATCAATCTGGCCCCCGACCTCTCTTCCCCCTCCTCTACCCTCCATATGCCACACGTGGTAAAAACCGCGAAAGAAAAAAAAAGCAAGGTAATTCACCTCTGCACTCATTGGCCTTGTAGCCGCTCGCTGCACCCACACCACCACTAATCCTCTCTCAGTAACAGCCTTCACCCACGAAAGAAACTTTTACTAAGTAGAAAATGGCTGATTGTGACGGTTTCATACATGACAAAGTTCACTGTCTAGCAAAAACTCAAGATGCAGCATTCCCGGAGCAACGTCTAACGCCTCACGCTTCTAGCTCAACTTTACGAGTCAAGGGAAGGATTCATTTCACAAAGTCCCCAACACCATTTCTCAACGGCATCTCCACCTTTGTTTGATCTGAAACCCACTGATTCCAACGTTTAGCTCCCTCCACCTGCAAGTCATTCTTTCAAAGTTTCACACATTCCAATGCCCAAGCCCCCAACGCGAGTCGTGCAAACTGGCTGGAACAAAGCCTCAAGTCTAAGGTAACGATCGCTGGTCAGGTGTTCATCGTCAAATCTTGGAATATCCTGGTAAATTACATCACAATCATGTTAATCAATCCTACAAAAGAAAAATGTCTGATGCTTCAATTCAAGGGCTCTTGAAACTGCATGACGCATTAGTTGTCCAGGGGCTGCTTGGCCATGACCTCATGCCGGATCGTCCATTCACTAACCCACGTTGTAAAAGTAAAGTGCCTCAAACCAAGCCATTTGCGTTTATACCCCTCTCGCTCTTACGCGGGGTTCGTTAAAACGGAAACAAGAGGGGATAATCATGTCGAAACAGGATCAGGAAATGCAATCACCAAATGCGGTACTGTACATGCACCAAACGGTATTGGGAGTCGGTCACATCAACTTTAAAGACATCACGAAGAACAGAGATAATTGTGTAGATAGTTTGCGATTTTTTTGCCTAAGTATTAAAAAATAATCGAAATCAAAAGTACCCATCTTGAAAGTGGTATAACCAATCCATAACGCCCCCATCCCCTCCTCATAGCTCTAATGCATGAGGACATTGCTTCCATCCATCAATGAGGAACGTTAAAGACGTCAAATCCTCCAGATTACCGTGTAGTAGCCTTCCGTTCTAAGTGTCAATCACTTTTGTTATCCTAACGCGCGCTGATCCCAAAAGACGAAATAATATCCAAGCTCCAAAAACAAAAAGAGTAAAAAAGAAATCGGAGTCTGTCACTCCTTGTCATCACTAAAGATGACTCGCTTGCTTGCTCCCCCTCGCCAACTGCTCGCGTCATTCCGAACGGAAAAAACACTGGGTATCTCGAATTGGAAGAAAAAGAAGCCCCCTTGATATCGATCCCCTCCTCCGCGCGCGCGTTTGCATTGCTGGTGGTACAGGTCGCCCCATGAGTCTTGGTGTCTTTGTTTCGATTGCCAAGTCAATAAAAAGAAATCGCTTCCTTGGGACGAGGTAGAGATGTCGTAAAAGAAAAGATGGAAATCCTTGTGATGGGTATGAGTGTGTCTCCAGGAGATCCGGGTAATAGTGGTAGTATACAACGGGTATGGGTATCCAGTCCGGCGAGCTTTGGTAAATGTCACTGGCCGGCATCATAGGATCCTCAGGTATAGGTATGGTATGGTAGGTAAACAGAAACAATCCAGGGGTCCAATGGATGATCCGCTTATTTGGTAGGGTTCCGGAGAATTTCTTCACAGTTGGCGTCAAAGCGAAGGTTGAAGAGCCTCACGTTTTGCATAAACTTCTCCGTCTTGTCGAGCTCTCGGTCACGTCCAAAGAGGGTCTCAACAAATTCGACACCAGCATTCTTGCCAAGGCCAGCTTGCTTGCGCTTGGCAGCCTTGAGCATGGGGGCTTCACAGGCCTTGAGGAGGGATCGGAGCTTCTCAGTGAGGCGCTCACCGGCCTCGATGAACTCCTCAACAAGGTCACGGTTGTCAGGAGTGCGGACGCGACCAACTGTCTCCTCCGCTCGCTTGACCTTACCAGCGAGCTGAATGAGAAGCAGCCACATCTCACCAGCCATATCAGAGATGGGAGTGGCAGGACCTTGGTGGTAGACGGTCCAGTCATAGATCCACTTTCCGAGACTGTTGGCATCAAAGACACTACCTAGGAGAAGGATGGGCTCTTCGGCAGGGTCCCAGTTCTTGAGTGAGTATCCAGCAGGAATGCGGTGCTTGCGAGCATCGGCATCAGTAGCCTTGGGAGTAGAAGGGGTAGAGGCGGGCTTGCTGCGGTGTGAGCTAGCGGGACGGACAGTCTGTGGCCGGGGAGGGGGGACCGCGGTGGAGGATCGACGGCTGTGGCCGAAGCTGGTAGGAGGTCGAGGTTGAGGCTGAGGCGACTGGAAAGCAGAGGCCTGCTCTCGTGTGTAGTAGTCATCGTAGATAGCGGCGGTGGTAGCACCCTGCAGGTAGTCGTCGTAATTAGTGTACCGTCCCCGGTCATCATCAAAGTCTCGAGGTAGGAAAGCGGATTTGCGGTGATGATTGATCTTGGAGCGGGACTGTGCGGGAAGCACATATGTATGTCCCAGCGCCTCGATGATCTCGTCCTCGTCGGATTCTCCATATGGGGTGGAAGCCCGGACATAGGTAAATGAGAATCGGCGGTCGCGCTTGGAACGCGGAGATGACTCGGAAGGCCTGCGCGACGAAGAAGTTTTGTGACTCACATCTGCCGTGCTATATTGCCCAATGCTGTTGTAGCGAGGCGAGTCCTTTGGAGGACGCGGGCTGAAGTCGCTAGCCTGAGAGTAGCTGTTGAATCGCGAATGAGCCGCTCGCGTCGCTGGCCGCCTGGGAGTCGAGTCGGCCCAGGTCGGCCTCGGGGAAGGGGTGGGAGTTGCGGACGACATCCTCGAGTAGACGCTGTCGTAGTCGTGGATCGGCGTCGATCCAGGAGTTCGTGGAGATTTGTAACTCATGTTATTGTGTGGCGATGTCCAACTGACATCCGCTGTTTCCAGGGTTCAAACAACTGCTCTCCTCCCGAGCACCCGCAGTTGTTGGGTTGTCGTGTCGCTCGCGGATTTTCGGAATTGTTCTCGTGTTTTTTCTTGTGTTTTTCTAGTGAGTAAGTTGAGTTGGCTTGTCAGGAATGTCAAGACTGCATGCAAGCAGGTTCAACGATCAAGATGCGCCGGGGAAGAGACGCCCAAGGGGAGGTGATGGAGTAGGCCCGTCACCTCGGTATGTAGTCGGAGGAAAAGAGGTTAGAAGATTCTTTTGCGACGGCGAACATGACCGATGGGTATTATATCTCTCCTCAACTTGGAGGAATAGGCACCAGATCCCGTAGAACCTGGTAGTAGTGTCGAGAAGACGCTGGACACTTCGAGGGTCCAGAAGCCAGATGATTAATTGAGAAAAAGAGCGATGACGTCGATGCAACGACGTGCTGAATAAGTTTTGATGAACTTGTTTGGGGATTTAGAGTGATTGGCAAGCGCCAAGATACGTGAAAGAGAGGAGGAAAGGAGGGTGAACGGGAAGCAACAGAGATATATATTCTAAGATTTGTGTGTGTGCCTCTGGGAGTGGACACCTCACGCACCGCAGTGACTCCCAAACCTGCCTACACTACCTTAGCGGGTGATGACAGGGGAGGCCGCTAGTGGGAGGACGGGCCCGACCGGGGGTTGAGTAAAAAAAAAAGTGAGGACAGGGGGTATCAGATAGGGGCAGGGGGTGGAAAAGCCGCAGGCAGGCTTTGTGAGGGTGTGGTAGAATTGAGTGACTGTTCCAACAGTGAGACAGGGGTGCAACCTGGCTTATGTAGGCTTCGCATTTGCACTCTTCCCGCCGCTGAATTGATTCCAGTGGTTGCAGTGACTGCAGTGCAATGCTGTGCTGTGCTGTGCTGCTGCGCAATGCTGAGTGAGTTTTGGGTGATTAATTTAGAATCTTTTTGTGCTCTTGAAATGATTGACAGTTCAAAGTCGTACATTTATTCGATGTCGCTGGCGAGTACTAGAATCACCTCGAACTGATATGACTCAGAAAGAGGCAGTGTTGCTTTGATTGATTGCGACCGAGTACAGCACCATATCGTATCGTATTGCTAATCAGGGTGTAAGAAGAGACAGAGTTTAACGCTTAGTCAAAGCCCATACTGTACGTGCGCACAGCCAATTTCTCTCCAACCAGTCGAGTCAACGTGCGCCGCGCACTGGCCTCAACTTTGATTGTTTGGCGAAATGAACCAAAACGGTGACGCAGTCTTTACCAGGACCACCGCTGCAAGGCCAGACGCTGCAATGCGGCCAAGTTTTGCTGGGCTTTCCGATAATTTTGTGGATGGCTGTGTATGTCGCTTTTTCTTTTTAAACGCCCTACCGCTTCCGCAACCCAATTCAGTTTTATCTTTTTTGGTTGGGTACTGGTATTTTCGGGTTTGATCAATTATGATTTAACTCGACTTCTCACGCGCAAACTATGACTCAGTCTTGAATCACTCGTCAGCTAATATGTTCATGAACCAAGAGGCGAAAAACACATCCAAGGAATAGGGGCAGGATATGATAACAGATAATTGTTGTGATAGGTAGGTAAAGAGGCAGCCTTTCATGTGAAAAGGAGCAAAAAAGAGCATGAAAAGTTGACAAGCCAATTTGATTGACTGTTTTCCCATCCAATTCAGCTCTGAGTGTCATGTAATTGTCCCAGGGTGTGTATATAGCAGCGCATTGGTGCTTCTTTTGTCTCTCGACAACAAGACAAGCAGCAACACGAGGGACACTGCACTCGCACACAACGCACACAATTCGACTTCCCCCTTTCTCCAGAGCCTCGTTTCTTTTCTTTTTTCTTATTCTTTTTGTTTCCTCCTGTATCGCATTGAACCAGCCACCAAATGCAGGGAGAACGATGCTGGGATGAGTAAAAAGTGTGCGGATCCGACAAAAAGGAAAACGAGACGAGGCCACAGAAAAGTTTTCTTCAAAATGAACAAAAAAATAATATTTACCTGACGGACTTTTCGGGAGGCGGGGTTCAGTGCAGTACCGGGCTCCCTGATCGAATATTGCTTGCTTCTTTTGACACAATGTCTCGTCTCGCACGCCTCTTTCTCACTTCTCAAATTCCCCTTGTTCCGAGATTCAACGAGCAACAGCCAGAACTCGCCAGGCCAGAAATTGGCTTGAATATTCAGACAGAGGGCGTGTCCCACAGAAGAGCCAGTTGAATTTACCGGCGGGGAGTAAGCGAGATTGACGGCCTGGATCCAAATCCCAAAGAATCCCAACGTCTTGCTGCAGCCCGGATGCCCGCGATTCTCTTCCGGTGAAAATTTTTCCTTCTCCTTGGGCTTCTAGGCGCGCTGGCGGCAACCGAACCAACAGGGGGCCCAGCTCCAAAGCTCGCTCGGTGTGATTCAAGCCTGGCCAGGGCGCTCAGTAGACCGTTACAACCCCCTGGACACGCTTTGGAATATTAAAGTAACTTAGATTAATTAGGGTATTGGGCTGGGTAAGGGTATGGGAAAGTTTTCCTGAGGATACGGAAATACGAACGAAATGCTGACGCAACGGAGCGGCCAGCAAGGATGATGATAGACTTGGGGCGCCGTTTGCCTGGAGCTTGTGAATGTGGTCCTCGTAATCCATGCAAAGACTATCAGCCTGGCCCTTAATAGCACTTACTTGACACAAGTGCGACGCGAGGCTGGCGATGACTGGAAGCTACCGGTAGGCTACCACCTGGAGTCGTTGCGCCGCCAGCCAGTGAGTGGTTGGTCTTGTCGCAAGGCAGCCGAGGACGATATCCACTGGTTGCTAGGGCTCTATGTATGTCAACAAGGCTGGAATGGATGGCGAATCATAAAACATACAATAGTTACAAGACAGTTTCCGAGTCTTGGAGCCTTGGTACGGATACTCGACTCGGTGATATGTTGCCTGGCCTCCGATTATACGGCGTGGCACGTATTTAGGTAACAACAAGGTCTCGTACAAAGCAACAAGCGGAGAGTTGAATGGCAAAACTCCGCAAGCTGTGCCGCCGTGAGAATGGAGTTAACGGACAAGAATTCAGTTGGAAAATCAGGGAAGGCTGTCGACCTTTATCAATCAGCCTCAGGTTCTTCACACCATCAAGATTTATCATCACACGCTTATCACCAATACTTTCTCATTGGGCGGTTCCAGCGTGCGCGTACATACATCATCAGCAGTAGTAAATGGGTGTCGTGCATTTCCCCCAAGGGCTCTCATGCATGAGATTCTCTACCTTGTGACAGGTTCGCCTTAGAGGAATCATTACCACCACTTCTCCGCATCACGCATCACAAATAGCCACCGTGAATTTGAGGAGCCGCCAATCGGTCAAGAACAATGTGATGGATGATTTGAGGGTTGCACATCGAGGTTGTTACATTGTGCATGTGATGAGTTCCTCCGTCTTACGAATACGGATGATTACGGTGTTTCTTTTCGTTCTTTCTTTTTACAACTTTCCTATTTGAGCAGTTTTGGAGTTTTACAACCCTGTTCATTGTAATATTGATTTCGAGTCCTAGATTTTCACGGCAAAGACAGCGGTAGAAAACGAAGAGGCTGGGGAGTCGTCCCCTTGCATTAGTGACAATCACATCAGCTCCCTCACATGAAGTCACTGGCAGTCGAACAAAGCTGTGATTGCCACCAATGCAGAGTGATCTGAGGAAAGAAGAGCGAGCGAACAAAAATCAGTGGATCGGATGTCAACAGCTCTTCTCCGCACGGCACGGCGGGCGGGGGCCAAACAAAGATGGAGATGGAGAAACGGAAGACGGATATGGAGAGATCGTGCATTCGGTACTGGACGAGTTGGAAGCGCAAGCGCGGCAGCGGAGTCGACACATGTCAAACCCTGCACCGGAGAAGTGGCTCGCGAATGGGGTCGTTTCCATTCGATATGCGGCCTGCGACTGCAACGGCACTAAGGTAATGCGGACGGAACGAAATGGTAAACAGACCAGAAGAAGAGGCCTTCTACCCAGAGAGGGATAAGCGTCCCATGCGAGTCTCTCTCTAGCCCGCCTGTCATTCACCTCCAGGTCTTCCATTCTTCCATTCTATTCAACTCCATCGGGTCCAAATTCCAATTCCACATCAAGACTTTTGTGTCGCACTGAAATGCTGCAGTTCTTCACTTCCGGAAAGACAACATACTTGGCATGAATCGCCCTTTAACTCGAATACCTTGCTCATAGTAAATTACGCCGCAATGTCAATCATATTTCGCCCTTGAACCGCCACCCATATCTAGAAACATATCCCGATATGCGCCGAACGAAAAAGGGAGGCCGTCGCTTTGATGAATTACCTTTTCTTCATGCCGATAGACTCGAGGTTGGGCCTCGGCCCTTGTTCCGTGCTTTGCCTGTCACGGCTGGCATTTTGTCTGCACCTTTCCGGTCTGTGGTATTGATTGGGCAGAACCTAGCTCTTGACATCTTAGATTTCCATACCTTGATCGTTCATTTCCGTCTCAGATCTGGCAGGTATCTTTCTGTCAACTCCTTTTAAACATCTTGCGTCCGTGATTCAGATTTTCTCAGCTGGCTTGTAGCCATTTAAACCCCTGCCGTCGATTCTACGCCTTGAGTCAGAACGCTGAACAAAATGACACATACGACACAAAACAATTGAAAGGTTTCGACATTTCATGACATTTACATCAGTTTGACTCTGACTGTTGTATGATTCAAAAAGTCCTGGTATTGTCCTCCGCATCCGGACCGATGAAATCAGAGGTTTGATTGCGAGTGTCAACGCTCTGGCCTCCTTTACTTTCAACAACACCCAGGATCCCAGAAGGCTTTTATCCGGTTGTCGTTCTCACCAAAATGGACTCTGCTGGGATGACCGGACCGAAGATTACCTGTGCCCCGGGGCAGGGGACAAGGGTATTGATCAAACATCCTTGAAAAGACCATGGATAGGGTTTGCAATGGCCGGTGATGGGACGGACGAAGCAGGGGGTGGATAAGAATTCCTGGAGCCGGAGTCAACAGGCCTCGGAGCTTGTGGTCATTGCCAGGGGGGATAGAGTCTGGACGGGCGTGTCTAGGGAGACCCTGACTTCCCGTCCAAGATGACTGACTCCCCTCGACCTTCAACCCCTGGTCATGGTGCAAAACGCGTGCCTGAGTCCCAGAATTCGGTCACTGAGGTCTAGCGGCCTTTGCACCGACGACATTGCCCTAATGGCCGATGCTAATGGCACCCACAATGACAGCGGCTGAGCGATCCAGACACGAGGGATGGAGTCCTCAAATGGATAATGGGTACGCGGGGAGATAATTCTGGCCTTTCAGAGGCTTGAGAGTTTCTCTAGAAGCTCTCTGTTGGTGGATTCGCGGATGGCGGACAACAGCCGGATGGAGTCTGCATCAAACATTGCCCAGCTTCAACCCCAGTCCGTCGTTGGTGTTGCTAATATTATTGCAGGATCGATGATATTTTCATGACATTTTACATTTTGAGAAAATTATTTTGTGTGCGTGTGCCCACAATGTTAAATATTTGGCAAAAATCGGTCAGTGTGCAGCTCTGAGACAAGGATTTCCCACCAGATCACACGGGCTGGACTGTGCACTGGTCCTGACAATAAGACCAACACATTAAAACACCACGACAACGCAGCGCAAGCCAGCACAACCCTCAGGAAAAGGGTCAAGAATGCGACTGTACAGTGTGTACACAGTCGACATTTCGCTCAATAACAAGAGAGACCCGGGCGTTCGGTCTGAGCTTCCTTCACCTTGGCCTTGACCTGGGGCCCGAGATTAAGGCCAGAGACATTGGGTCACATATAACTTACACTCCCCCCGCACGCCCCCTTTTGGGCCCGGTAATGAATTTTAGAAAAAAAAATCGCGGCCCAACGCTATCCTGTGCTTGCTGCTGGGCACCATGTTTCATACGCTAATAATAAGAGAAGCCTTGCCCTTGTCATTGCGAGTTTCCCTGTCGGCATGTGGTACACAGCCGAGTCCAGGTTTAAAATTATCTAGGACTGTCTGTTGTGTTTATCTCAGAATACGGATAAACATGGTGTTGGCTTTGACAGAGCAACAGAGAAGAGGAATATTGCGATGGACATTTTTGGGCATCAACAGTTTGTCTCTGGTCTGAAGGTCTGGAGTATGTCTTGGTCGGTGTGTTTTGGTCTTCAGCTATTGTTTCAAAGAGCATCAGAATTGCATCTTTTTCTCGATGGTTTCTGACGGATGCATGGATATGGATATGTATGTCCAACATCTAGACGCACACGCCCTCGCGGCGTATAATGTCGTCGGCCTTGTTGTTGTTGGCCATTGAGGTGGACTACCAATCCCCATTGCCATCCTTGTTCCATGCAATCCTCGATCACCCTTGTCGAACATGAATATTTTGCCTTTTTCTTACTTCAAGGATAAATTTTCATCGTGAGATGCCTTCCTTTATTGATGGAGTCCACAACAGCCTTGCTCTCTATCTGACAGCTTTGCCGCACTTTGAAATGACTGATCCATCGCATCGCTCGATATCCGGCGCTCTCGGTGGTTATTGCCATCATCTTTCTTGACCGATACTGTTCTCAATGGCCCTCCGAGTGGATGAGCCGGTGACTCATAGCTATCCCTTCCCTTGATGCTGGCGCTGACAGTGTCTGCAGCTCGATGCATATACCCTCTGGTTTGATGTATTGATGTCCAAACAAACCCGCGGCCCCGTCATATCGGTCCCGCCATGCACCCCAAGTTAGAAGCCGATTGGCATCCACCACACGCACTGCCTTGTCTAGCAGACGCAGACACACATACACAGACACGTTGCTGTGTGCACCACCATCAATCAAGCTTCACGATAGAGGGGAGGCGGGAGAGGGGTACTACCCCCGGCGTGTAAGTGATGGAGGGGAACAATAGAGCAGAAAGAGCTGTTCTTTTGATCAGGACTTTTGCATGCGGATATGCGTCTGCAGAGCCCTGGGTCTTTTGACAGACTGGTTGGTGCTTTTTGACTTATCCTTACACAACAGCTCTCCTCTATTCGCTGTATCAAGCGACGATATCCAAACAACAAAGCCAATGCCCCTCCAAAAATAAATTCGAAAAAAATAAATGGTCCTTGGCAACAAGTTTTCCAGGTTTCCCCTCCCCCTCCAACAGCCTAGCCAACCTACTGCGGACGCTATAACAACAAGGCGGTTTTTTTTTTCAACTTTTCTCTCTCTCTCTCTTCCTCACCGACTCTTGCAAAAGACGGTGCCCGTTGCTCGGGTGCGTACCGTTGATGGGGATGCACCATCGCGGGGCCCTTTTGCAAAGACGGGCCGCTATCAGAGAAGCACAGCGCTTCAATGACAGGACTCGAGAGAAGAAAAAAAGACGGACCCCTCGCCCTGCAGCTCCCCGAGACCTAGATCACGACGTGGACGCAAAACAGCCAAGGCTGAAGGTATACAAGGACCAGAAGCTGGCCGCATAGTGACGTATGCAGGATCCCACAGATCCATCGCGGCTCTCAGTGAAACGTTGTTGATGAAGGCTCAGAGGAAAACTGTGTGTGTGTACTACGGTAGGAAATCTGCATGTTGCCAGTATCATGGCGTGCAGTTGAGTTGCTTCTCTAGTGTTTTCTAATGCTCAAGATATATACATACATTTACATATACATTACATTTTGACTAGACTTCAAGCCGTTGCAGATGTAACCCTTCCGCTAGTACAAGACAAGATCGAGCGCCGCCGATCAAAAGCACACCGCAGCAACACCGCCGTTTTAAAGATCGCGGAACTAGAATGCAGTGCCCGCTATAGCGTCCTCCACTTGGTTGACAAGGGCGATCACTCTTGATTCAACATTGCTTTTTCTTCTTTTTTTTGCGCACTGGAAAATTCTCATCTCCAAATGCATGAGAGCGCTTAAGGTGTGCTGCGAGGCCATTAGGGCAAAGACACGCAGCTGCATGCATTGCATATTTTAAAAGAGGGTCTTTTTGACATGTCTTCTGTTGGAGCGCCAACGTGCTACTGTGCTGCATCACGATGGAGTATTATAGCTAAATTTTTTTCCTGTTGTCGGTGACGAAATAGAAGCCTAGAATAGTCTGATCCCGGTAGTCCCGTGGACAAGAAGAACAGCAGAGAGGGGAGAAGAGAAGAGTCATACGTGAGGTGAGCCCCTCCAGTTCAAGGCTCAGGCGCGTTCATGCCCAGCGGTTCTTGAAAGGTGGTGTTGTCTGCGTTGTCCATGCCTCGAGGGTACAGTATGCTTGGTGCTGGGCCTTCGGGTCCGGCCGTAGAACAAATGAGATCCGACCAATGGATGCATTAGCACAATCTGCAGCTCGGGAACCAGAACGACATGTTCCCGCTCTTTCACACGTCACATCACATCTCAGTTTTGGAAAAGCATAGGCTATGTACCAATGGCGAGATTAGGGCATGGCAAGAGGAGAGCAAGGGGTCGACATGAAGCCCTGTGTTATTATGCGATGCTGCACGGTTGCAGTAGGTGACCAACCCTAGACCACAGAATGAATATTCGCAAATCGAAATAACAGGGCGAGCAGGGCAATGAGTGAATAAGTCATGATAAGGTCTATTAGTTTGTGATATTCATCATGATACCTCAGTATGGCATGTGAAGGGGTGGTCTGCTGCCAAGTTTATTCCACCTCAGCGCTTACAGATCATTTGCTCGTGAGAACAGTAACATTGAACAGCAGGCCTCAAAATGTAGTGGTGATTTTTTTTTTTTGGTTCAACACCCACCCCTCCATTGCATGACTCTAGCCACGTGGGATGTGGCTGTGCCTTTTTTTCTGAGGGTCCAGCCACAACCACTCGGCCGGGTCCGCCACCGAGGGTCCGATTCGGGTTTGGTTTGGAGTCCGCGCACGGCAACGGCAGCGGCAGCGGCAGCGGGAGCATGTGATGGGTCCTGCAGGAGACCCCGTGGTTCCCGATTTTCTGGGTCCCGCATGCGGCCCATCGATATCTCCATTTCATCGGGCTGACGTGACAGTTGGTGAGTCTAATTGAATTCAAGTGACGTAGCGAGATATCAACATCAAAGTGAATCATTTGAATGACAATTATTGCTCGTCTGTGACTGATAAGAATGACCGTGTCCCCTGCTGCCTAAATCAGGTCCATCCTGTCATTTCATCAACAACTCCCCCGCCACCGAATTTCCATGCTTCATTGGCGATTGGGCATCTTTTGCCCCCCGTTCAATATCGCCTGACAAAATTCCCAACAAATCAACCATTTAACATTTTCTCAAGGATTGAGGATTACCGACAAGCCTACACAGATGAGTCACACTTTATCGCAAACGCTCGTGAACTTGAATAGCTGGCCAGCACATCATGGAAGCCCCTGACACAGCCACACCGATATGTCAAACCGGACATCGAATCAACTGCCTTACCTCCTGCTTGGTACAAGTCATGTGAGCAGAGTCCTAAAGTGCCAGGATATGTGATAGGCAGCAGCGCGCAAGAGGGAGCTCACGATGACGCACACGCGATATCTCAGATCCTGATACACGAATCGTGTCGCGCCAGGCAATATCTCGCGCGAGGCAAGCACTTCACATGTCAAGAACCAATACAAAACCGCGGGGTAAAAGGCACAGCCTTGTGAAGTGTCATTCACGGTGCTGGTGAATGGTGGCGATGTCAGCAAATGGGACGGAAGACCGGACGAGCATCCGTGATATCGACACGCCTTTATCTAAAAGGAGGTTGGCACACTGGTGATATGTTTTGAAGTCGATGATTGGGATGTCGAATATTGGTGATGGTAGAGGCTGGATGAACCTCAAGAGGCTTGACCAGTTGTTGGGTCGACCAATGCGAGGCCATCGTAGGACACAACGTGCTGAGGACAGAGTCACAGGTGAATTGGCAAGGGGCGAATCAGCATCGCTTGAGGCAGGCCTACGAAGTCCTAAGAAGCCTTAGAGTAGCGTCTGAGATTCTATACCTTTCCCTTCGTTGTAGGGATATTGCGAAGCTCTGACTGCGATACCTCAGGTACGACCTAGTCTCGAACGTCCTCCCTTATAGATTTTCTCCCGATTGAAGTGACCGCAAATCCTCTCTTGGCCATGAGTAAAAGGACGATGCGGTGATGGTTGCATCTAGTATGCCAGTCATTAGTCTGCCAATTTCAACACCACTTTTCTCGAATTATCTTGCGCTTTTAATGGTAGTACTTGTTCTCTATGGAGAGCGAGTGTTGACAGCAAGATGAGGTTACTGTCTGAACTTGGTGGGAGCTTCTGGCATATATGGATAAGTTGTTACTTCAGCCCAGCATGGTCTTACAGGATGAAGAGACGGACCTATATCAACCTCCCTCCCCTGAATCAGCACCTCACTCCTCGTCCCATGACTGCCGAGTAAGTATATATTTTCTTTATGGGTTGTGTGTGCTACAATAGCTCGCCAATTCGTGAGAACATGTGGCTAGCACCTCCAGCAACAATGTGCAAACTAGTTGCCTCGAATGAAGCGCAAATAGAACTCGTTGATGAGGCTGCTTGAGAGCAGTTTCTGGGGCCTTGATAAACCCATATGCTATATATAAGCTGACTGGCCGCTAGAAGGGCTCTCGTTGGCGCTGAACACCTGGACTAAGACTTCGGGCAAGTAGATATATGATGATATTGTATTAACTTAGGGTCTCTTATGATAAACTTAGTATAAACTTTACTTCTCTACTCTGTTTCTCGTCATAGTTTAGGATATCTCTCTCCATGCTTTCATTGGGCCATTGTTTGGACAACCCCAATGCCGCTGCAAGCGTCGCAACAGTCAACAAGCTATTCAATTGGAATTCTGAAGCGTTCTCAAGTGCGTGGGATGTTCGAACTTAAGAGAATTTTCTCTCTCTTGTGATAATGTTTCTTTAATCTGTTCAACGATATAAAGGTAATCACGTGATGCATACGTTTCATTCGAGCTCATGGGTGCTCCTCAGGACTGGGAGGCTGCCGCTAACTACCTCTCGCGCGCATCGACTATACCTGAGGATATTGTTCGCGGGGACTTCGCTATAGCTGTTGTCCCGAGCATTGAGGCTCCAGATCCCCCATGGACTACAATCCAGACTGCTCGCAAAAGCCTCTGTGCTCTATTCTTGAGGGAATTCAAAGCCGCTACTGAACAAGGGGACGGTGCAAAGGTCGCACGATTCTTCAAACTATTTTCAGTCATTGGAGGTGGTGAGGAGGAAACGGGACTGGAAGCTTACGGACAGTATATCTGCCATGGTATGGCGGAAGCAGTCCGATCAGCTCTCGGAGGGCCACACGAGGAACGTGGCAGACAGAACGATTTGGTTTACGCAAATAGCCTAACACGGCTGTTAGAGCACATTGTGCAGGTAATGAACAGCCACGGTGGTCTGGTAGAGAGGCACTACGGTGCTGATAAAGTCGTGAAGGTCATTGAAAGACTTCAAAAGGAGGCTGACGTTCAGGGCGGAATTATCTTGGATTTGTGGAACGACAAGCGGGCGGTTACCAGGATGATGGCCGATATTAAGAGTTATCCTTTCTCTTTCCTCTCGGAAAGCATGATGCCAGTTCAGAGAGGCATCAGTTTTGCGCTGCGAGGCAACGAGCCGAACAAAGAGGAATTTGACTTGGAAGTGAAGAATGCTGAGGGGCTCTTTGGAGAAATGACAACAATGCTATAGAATTGGTCGCTTTACAAACGATTTATTGCAAGTAAATGCAAGGTAGGAAGAATGTCCATATATGCTATCATTTGCTGACCATCAGCATTAGGGTGATTTCGACCAAGAAGAAAAGCTATCGCTTCCGAAATTTCTCAATCAGTGTAATCTCCATAAGGAGATCTCAGAGAAGCTCATCGAGCCATATAAACTTACGGCAACATTTCTCTTCCGAAGATCAGTGGAGAAGGCTTTTGAGATGGATACCGCACCAAGTGGTCTCTCACTGTCGAAGCTGTACGATGGCAGTCCACCGTTCATTCTGCAAGCCGTAGACGACGTAATGTACGTCGTGGACAATCTACTACAGCATATCCTGTCTACGGGAAATAGAGAGGTGACTGTCTATATCATCTCGGCTATCAGCAGGGTCCTCGAATCGGATTTCATCGGGATCATCCATAGGCGCATGAAAGACGAGTGCTATCCCAAACCACCGGCTCAGGGTGGATTTCCACCGGAGGAAAAAGACATCAGTTTCGTGGTTCTAATGAACACTCTCGACTTGGCGAAAGAGTATCTAGACCGTATCACAAACTCTAAAGGTTACGTCTCAGAAACTCAACGTGCCGATGTGGCTACACCATCTACACAAACACAGAGATTCCTTCCCGTCCCACAGGGATGCCAAGTCGGCCGCGAATGCACTGCATACTCTGAATGGTGCGCTATCTGTCAAAGCCGCAGAGCTTCTGAATGATGGCATCCAGGCGCTTTTCGATGAGATCTTGTGGCCCTGTATCAGGCTAGTTCTCACAACCTCTTTCCAAGACGCAGTTTATGATGTGTCGGAAGGGGGGTCCTTGGATGAAGAGGACGTCGATAGAGAGACAATACAGCAAGTGTCGGCACGATTCGAAGGCGGGTGGTTGGCCTTGACCCGGCCACTGAAGCACTTCATGACGCTGAGAACATACGCAACGTTGGCCAGCCTTGCAGCCAACAAGCTGGCAAGGGTGTTAGAGGAGCGTGTGTGGAGTTACTCTGGCTGTGTGACTGCACTTGGTGGTTTGCGGTTGGAGTCGGACTTCTCTGGTGTTGTAGGCGCCGTCTCCCAAGGCGACTACGCCCTTCGCGAACTGTTTACCCGATTGCAAGAGATTCTTGCAATTGCGAACATGGAAGACGATGAATGGGATGAGCTTGAATCAGGAAATGACTCGTCCAGGCAAGGAAGAAGCGGGTTACTGAGTGACGAGGACGTGGCTAAGGCGCGCAAGATCGTGAGAAGATAATCACTATGCCTACAAACACAGCAAGTTTGTCAGCTGGACTATGCTCCGGTGCGAACCATCTCGTAAGTGGCATTGAACTCAGATATCGTCTGCTTCAACCTTCCTAAGACATGAGACCTAAACTAGTCTAAATTTACAACTAGGAGCCTAATGTTAGTAAATCTCTTAGAAGTTTAGGTAAAGATTTAGGATGAGAAAGCCTAAAGTGAAGGTAAAGTTATGTATTAAATGAGGTAACTGGTGTTCCTCTCTATGTATAGTCTATGGTCAACTTTTAATCGTACCCGTCACACATCCTGCAAAACCCATAGCATCGTCTATAATAAACTTCTTTACGCTTTAACGTCGGTTGAAGTTGAGGAAGCGGCTCTGAAATATAAGTTAGCAATCATCCACAATGATGGTCCTCGAACAGGATTACTTACCGCCAAGATAATGATAATCAAGTTACTTGCGATGAAGCAAGCAAAGATACCCAAATCTCTCCAACGGTTGTTGAAGGAGAGATCGAAGGTACTGTAAAACTCATCGCCCACCTTGTACGCGCAATACTCGCAATCCCTCGTATTGTCATTGACAAGATAACCACGACCGCCATTGGCGAAGAAAGGCTCCATATACTCTCCACAAGTACTGTTAGGAGGCGAACTGAAACGGTTGAGTTCGCTTTGCTTGCAGACAACCTCAACTCCGTGAAGGGCTGTTGTGACCATTGAACTAATCAGACGGGTGAAAGGATCCAACTGGTACATCCAAGCCCGCCAGAAGCCAGGGATTTGAGGCTTGGGGATCGTAACACCACAGAACAAGGCGAAGTTGATGATGATGAATGGATCAAATTGTGCTGAGATGAAGGGCGAGGGGGTGATACTGGCGAGAGCCTGTCCAAGCGTGACTGAGAAAAGCTCAGTGATCAGGATAATGAAAAACTGGAATCCTGCTCGAGAAGGCTCGGTCTGGAATCCGGGCATGAAGTAAATTGGGAGATCTGAAACGTGTGAGTAATGGTTCAATTGGATTGTTGGTGTTGAGAACTTACAGAAAGCTACCGCACACATGATCGAGTAGGGCAGTTCGGCCAAAACAACCGATGAGGAGAAGACGAAGGGCGAGTACATCTTCGAAGACTGCTCTCTGAAGAAGAGAGCTCGCTTGATGTGGAACATGACTTCGACTTGTGTGATGATAAGAGCGGGCAGAACTGTAACTTGGAACATGATGAAGACTCGGTTCTGCAGTGACGAACGAGAGTTGTCAAGGTTCAAGTACATTAGGCCAGTGACTTAGAAGAGGTTAGCTAAAGTCGTATAATTTTACGGTAATTTAGGATAAATTTAGGGCAAAACTTACTAAGGGCGACAGCGACGTGGCTGAAGATTCGAGTGAAGATGTAGTCAGGGGATCGCCAGAAAGACAGAAACATGCGCTTGCACACAACCATCATCTGATGCTTGAACGGAGAAGCATATTCCTTCTCCAGCTCAGGATCGTTGACAGTGACCGCGGCACCAGCAGCCTGACGCTCGCGCTTCAGACGAATGATGGTCTCCTTAACATCAGCAAACTCAGGACTATCCTCCCAGATATCGGCCCAGTCACGGTCTCCAACACGGGGAGCGCTTCCAGCACCAATGGCTTCAAGCATGTACTCAGCAACGTTATCAGTAGGACCAGCCTCAGCGCCGTGGCTCTTGAGATAGCTTCGCAGAACGTGAGCATCCTTGCCAATATCGCCGAAGTAAACAGTGCGACCACCACGCTGAAGCAGAAGAAGACGATCGAAGTTCTCGAACAAAGCAGCGTTAGGTTGATGGATAGTGCAAAGAATAGCCTGGCCTGAAGCAGCGAGCTTCTTGAGGAAGCGGACGATGTTGAAGGCACTCTGACTGTCAAGACCGGAAGTAGGCTCATCGAGGAAAAGCATCAGCTCAGGCTTGGCTGCGAGCTCGACACCAATTGTGACGCGCTTTCGCTGTTCGACAGTAAGACCGAATTCAGGGGTTCCAATGATAGCGTCGGCGATAGACTCCATCTCTAGAAGGGAAATAATCTCTTCGACATAGGCGTAGCGCTCTTCCATAGGCACGTGGAAAGGTTGACGGAGTTCGGCAGAGAAACGGAAGGCCTCGCGGACGGTCTGAGTAGGCTCATGAACATCGAGTTGTTCGGCATATGAAGTAGATCGCTGGAAGGTCTTGCCTGGCTTCATAGCATCGATGAGGATATCTCCGGAGATAACACCAATGTTCTTGCGAGCTGCGAGGACATCCAGAAGAGTGGTCTTTCCAGCACCAGAGGCACCCATCAGGGCGGTAAGCTCACCTGGTCGTACATAACCGTAGACATTGTTGAGCAGTCGGCGTTCGCCTCCTGGCACAGGAACGTCATAGTTGAGGTTCTCCCAAGTGAGTACCCTCTCGGACTTGATGGTGATCTCGGAACCCTCTTCGTTAGACTTGTCCTTGGTTCGAGCATCCTTCTTAGCCGCGAGCTTCTCATTCAAGGTCTTTCTTTCCTTGTTGGGCTTAGCATAGACCTTGGCAGCGTTTCCTCCCATGCCAAAGTTGACGAATTCGCCGAGAACGACGTTGAGGATCAGGAAGAAGATGATAAGAGCCAAGACAATGCCCCAGTTTCTCCAAAGGTCGCCTGGGTGGTAGGAAAAGCCCTGGGCAACGTAGTCACTGCCTGAGACGAGGGTGGTGCCGGATTTCGAGCCAGGGAGAGTGCAGACTTGGTGGTTGATATCGGTATATTGAGGACCAGCGGGGATCAGGCTGTCTGCCGTACAGGTCATTTCTAAACCTTGAAATTCGTTCATCATCATTCCAGAGAAGCTCAGTCCCAGGGGATTGATCCAGAAGATCCAGCGGAGCCAAACCTGTTCTTGTTCGTATTGTATAATGTACCCTGAAGTAACGACGAACAGCGTAATTACCTAGGTATGTATTGTCAGCCATTTCCGCTTTCCATTAACTCGAGAGCTGTGATCTTAGTGTTGTGAACTTAATGCTGTGATCTTGGTGTTGTGATTTTGGTGTTGTGGCGTTGTGGGTCCATACACCAATCACGATCAGTCCCCAAGTTGCGGCGCGCTTGCGCCACACTTGTGAATAGCCTCGTGTAAGTGACAATATATGGGAGATTCGAGATCAACTTACCACAACAGCGAACTTAATAGCCTGATCGAAGCCCGGGGATACACACCCTATGATTCTAAAGAATAGAGTCATGGCAATATTTCCAGATAGAATCATGAGCTACGCATCGAAGTGGGTTAGTTTATGTCTCAATATCCATTACCGCTGCGCAAAGATACTGACATAGAATGTAAAGAAGGCACCGGCGTCCCGGACGAGGTTGGTCATGAAATACACGATAATACTGAAGACCAAGATCTGCGAGGCAGCAAAAACCTGATCGACGAAGATCTGAGCAATCCATAAAGCTGACGGTCGGTGGAACGCATAGGCCTTGTGCTTGTTCACAATCGTTCTGCCGGTCATTGTGCTCGCAAGCTCACTAAAGGCCTGGAATGCGTTGAACAGCAGGGCGACGAAGAGCAGACCTCCTTTGCTGAATGCACTGGCTGAAGTCTTTCCGAGATTGAGATAGAGGGTGCCAAGGACAATAGCGATAACGATGCTACGGAACCATCCAACAAAGAGGTTGAACCGATCCTGCAGCTTGAGAGTGAACTGGCGCTTCATAAGGGCCCAAACCTGCAAATGGAAGCCAACTTGGTAGACTGAACGCTTGGATGTTCCACGCTTTCCCTCCTTCACAGCCAGCTGGAAGTTGTTATGCGTTTCCTCTTCGTGTGCGAGAGAAGCCTTATACTCAGCCATCTCGGCTTCCAAGGACTTGAAGGCATCGGATTTCTTGAAGGCCTGCTCAAGAGTCTCAGGGTCGTGAGGGGCGTTTTCCTCGGAGCGGCCCGGGGCGTACTCCCTCTCGAAGGCATCCGTGCAGCCGGTCAGGTAGTCGGCGCTGGTCTGGCGGGGACGAGGGGCGAAACCGAGGCTCTCGAAATAGCTGCGGGCCGAGGCAGCGGGGCCGAAGTAGACCTCCTTGCCGCCGTCGATAACCATAACCTTGTCGAAGAGGTTGTAGATGTTCTCGGACGCCTGATACAAGGAGACGAAAGTGGTGGTCTTGTACAGGTTGGTCTGGATTCGCAGGGACTTGGCGAAATCGAGAGCGGTACTGGCGTCAAGACCTCGAGTGGAGTTATCCCACGAGAAAACGGCACCGCTGCAGATCATAGCCTCTGCGATACTGACTCGCTTTCTCTCACCACCACTGACACCGCGGACGAAATGGTCACCAACAATGGTGTGGCGGGTATGCTCAATGTTGAACATCTTGAGAAGAGTGGTGATAACACTTTCCTTGAACTCCTGCTTGGACATGTTTCCAGGTCTCAACTTGGGCATCTTCGTATCCAGAGCAAAGCCCAGAGTCTGCTCGACAGTAAGGGTAGGGTGGTGAATGTCGTCTTCGGCGGAGTAAACTGCTTCACCGCGGTACTGGTCGAATTCGGTGTTCTTCCACTTTCCGTACAGAACCTCGCCCTCAACTGCGGTGTAGCCCCAACGCTGGTTCGCGATGGTCTTGAGGAAGGTGGTACATCCTGAGCCGGGTTTGCCTAGAACAAGAACCATCTCGCCGGGCTTGCAAACACCCTTGAACTTATCGAGAAGGGCAACCTGCTCGGGCTTGGGGCCGAGACCGAGCATGCGAATAACAGGGGTGATAACGTCAAAGAAGTTGACAAAGGCATCGGGGAAGGTAGGGACATAATTGGACATGCCACCATAACCCTTGACGGTTAGGTCATTCCAGTAGACACCGATGTGCTTGGACTTGATGCCAACCTCCCTCTCGCGATCAAGACCGCCGCGAAGAGCAGCCTCAAGATCAAAGATAGACTCAACCTCATTGTCTTCAGCATGAACGTTCTTTTCAGGATCGCCCACGCTAGCTCTACTCTTCCTTCTGCTGGCTCTCGAGACGCCAGTAAACTCTCTCTGAAGCTCAGCAAACTCGGCCTCAGCTTGCTCAATGGATACGCCACCGTTGTTGGGCTCAGCAGGGCCGTGGCGTGTCGAGTCGGTATCGATAGAGTTGCGATAAGCAGGATCAGCCTGCTCAGTGTGATGGTTGGCAGCAATGGCTTCCTCAGCCTTTCCAAGGTCTTTTTCCGCCATAGTGACTTATATCGGTTGGGTTATGCGTGTAAGTCGTTTTACTGGGAGCCCAAAGTCACCCGTCGCGAAAAGGGAGTAGTTCACCAAGGTGAACTCAGTTGAATGGCGTATTAATTAGAGTAATTATAGGAATAAGAATGATTATTATAATAAGTATATGATACAGCAGCCAATGTGTTGATCACAGGCTCACCGTTAACAAACAAGAGAGAAGAGGGCGCGTAGGAAAAAGATGCCGACATCCCGCACTATAAGTCAAGGTCCAGCAAAAAAGTTAAAATGGGTCTATATCTCCTTTGGAACAATTTGATCCGGCATTACCAATCAACAATACGAAGCGTCCGTTAAAAATGTCCGCCGGTAGGGGCAGGGGTGGTCGGCCCCACCAGCTGGGAATTGCTTCAAACAGGGAGCTCCCACCTGAGTCAAGTGGACGAGTAAGTCAGCGCCGTGGGGCAGATGTGCAGGATTTGACTCATCTCGGCTAAGAACCTCCCCCAAGGCCGAGGTGGAAAGGAGTCTGATTGGTTTAGTGAAATAAGGTAAAAGATTGACACCCTCCGACGGGGAAGCTAGGGGGACTATCTAACTTTGCTTACGATTCTTGTTGTGTATATCCGAAAATCTCGGGTTGTGGGGGTCTCTGATCTCAAGAGAAAAGAGCTATTCTGTCACAGGTTGAATCTGATAATGAATTATTCCTGTCGGTCACAGACATATTCGGACTCAAATGCCGTGTCAATGTTTTGAGTTTATCGCTGCAACGCAACATTGAAACCCAAAGCTCGGGTATCATATCCACCCAATCTCGCTCTGTGGAGAAAAACAGTGGAAACGTCAAATGCTAAAAAAGGGCAACGGTTAAATCTCGTCGCCCGACGCGGTCCCTTAAGTCCGAGAATACAAATTCTGACTGGCTGCTTTGATTCAGCATTTTACGATCACTTTGACTCATACCCAAAGATGGAATAGTACAGATATCGGCCAGAGAAGAAGTTATAAGACATGCATCGGCGTGACACATTGTTTTCTTTGTTGATATTGCAATCAGACGAAGCATGAAGCAAGTGATCGGATGAATCTCCCCGCGATGAGATCATCTTACCAAGATCGTTTGGAGATTCACGTTCACGTTCACGATCACTCTTTCATGATATGATATCTCAGCTTCACATGGCAACGGATCCTTGTCATTCCTCTAATCAATCTGAACAGGGATGACCGGCGAGACCCACCTGTAAGCAGCGTTTCAGGGGACAGTCTCGTAGAGTTCTTGTCCGGTTTACTGCGATTTTCGACGATCTCCGCCTCCATCCGGTTTCCAGTCCGTTCTTCGTCCGCCGCCATCGGCCGAGTGAAACTCCGCCTCCCTTGTCAAAGAGGTTCTGCCGAATATTTTAGAAGATTCATAGAGTTTTATAGAATAGTCGCTGTAATTTTAGCTCTGATCTAACTTCTAAGCCCTTGTACATAATGGCAGGATCTTGATGATGAAATGGTCTTTTTAAGGTTAGTGTGCCTTTATGATAAGATCTTAAGTTCTGGTGATGTACGGGGCTTCCATCATCGTACTCGGTTTCAGGCTTCAGCCAAGTGGCTGTTGCCCTCCTCGCTTCAACATCTCTTTTCACTTGTGATTCTTCGACAAATCTTTGGACACGCTCTGGGTTTGGCTGGTAGTAGAAAGCACCACCTCAGCCAGCCTGGACCTATCAATTGGGAATTGCTGCATCCAGAGCCAGCCTGTGATGTTTAGTGGCATTTACTTGGTTGTTTCAATGCTATCCTCTATTGCAGAATGCGTGGTATCGATCGATTTTTCTATTGAAGTCGGTTGCCAACCTCCATGATCTCAATTGACGGTGTTATCTCAGAGACAGGCGCGGCAAGAGTATGTTGTACGGGAATGGCTCAAGATGAGAATGAGACCAACACCTGATCTCAGTTTACAGGACTTTAGGATAATCTCTTCTAAACTTAGTCATTCTTATGATGAATCTTGAAGAGACCTTATCCATATTTTACCTGTCTTAGTATAGAACTATTCGGTGGTAGGATGTTGCTTGATCTCAGGTCGAGAAGCATCTTATTTGGTGTGAAGCTGCGCTCTTTCCTAAAATGGCAGGAGTTTGATCGCTTTTCGTCATTCCACTCAATGGAACCTGCGAATGCTTCAGTTTCAACATTACATCAACCTCAACAATTTGGAGTCCACGCATTACCTACCTAAAAATTCTTGTCAATGCGATGATGCAAAATGTGGTGTCTTTGTCCGCGTGTGCAACGCGTAATTTTGGCTGTTCATGATGTTGGCTATCACTCTCAATCGGTCAATCTTTTGCCGTCTGACAGGCCCGGCAGGAACTTTTGACATGAGCGACATGCATTAAAAGGTAACGACTTCGCCTCTTATCTGCCCCCTCAAGGTCACGCAAAATGAGTTCGACTTGTCTGAATGATGGCTCCTGGGGACCCGGCGTCCGGGGATGTCGAGGCGATTTCGACTTCACCCAGAAATTCGAACGCATCTTTCTCTCAATTATACCAACTGTGGTGTTCATCGCGGCAGCTGTCGCCCGCATAGCCATTTTATTGCAGCGCGAAAGGATAGTTGGAGGTATCATTCTTCAATCGATCAAGATTGTGAGTATTGACAAGCAAATTTCGAGCTGATACTGACTAAAAAGGCATTTCTGGCCGTTTATGCCATTATTCAACTTGCGGTTCTCATTCTCATCGCGACTGGGGCCCCGGGCGTTGTCCACGGCCTCTCTCTTGCTGGATCATCCCTTGTAGCCACCGCCGCCTTCTTAGCGGTCTTTTTATCTTCATTCGAGCACTCCTGTGCCCGAAGACCGTCGACTTTGCTCAATGTCTACGTATTGCTCACGCTTCTGTTTGACATTGTGCAAACAAGAACGGCATGGCTTGCATCTCAACATGACATCCAGCCCCGCCTGTTCACTGCATCTGTCGTCGTCAAAGCCATTGTTCTCTGTCTCGAGACGATTCCTAAAACAAAATGGATCCACTGGAATGCTGATGAGCATAGCCCAGAGGAGTCGAGCGGCATATTCAGTATTGGTGCTTTCGCCTGGTTGAACCAGCTTTTCATGAGAGGATATCGAGGGGTTTTGGCCATAGATGACCTTTACCCCCTCGATGAGAACATGGCTTCCAGCAAATTGTACAGTCACTTTGTCAAAAGGCTTCGGGTGCATAGATACAACCGAGAGCTCAAGTCTGGACTTCTGAAGGACCTGGCCAGAACACTCATCAGCCCGTTCCTCCTCCCAGTTGCGCCTCGCGTTGCCCTCATTGCCTTCAAATTCTGCCAGCCTGTCTTCATTGATGCTACTCTCGAGTATCTGCAGATGCCCGAGACTCCGACGACGAAAAACATGGGCTACGGCTTGATCGGCGCAGCATTCCTCATTTACGCAGGCATTGGGGTTTCTTCGGCCTTCTACGGCTACTATCAGGAAAAGGCCGTCTATATGATTCGAGGCTGCCTAGTCGCTGCGATTTACCAAAAGACAACACAGATGAAGATCACGGCCGCTGATGATTCTGCTGCTTTAACGCTTATGAGCGCTGATGTTGAACGCATCATCAGGGGTGCTGGGACAGCTCATGATATCTGGGCAAACACCATAGAAGTAGCCATCGGTTGCTGGCTTCTGCATGGGAAGATCGGTCTAGCGTTCCTTTCTCCGCTTGTCGTGATCGGTGTTTGCGCTCTTTTGCTATCCTGGTTGGTCACGTTCGTTGGCAAGAGGCAGAGCGAGTGGATGGCGAAGATCCAGAACAGAGTAGGATTGACTGCCAACGCCATCTCCCAGATGAAGCTCTACAAAATCTCAGGCATTGCTGGACCTGTTGCAGATCTTATACAGACGCTCCGCGTTGGAGAGATCAAGGTTGGGAATAGCTTCCGCTGGCTTTTGATAAGCGCTGCCGTGCTGGGCTTTTTCCCGATTTGCATCTCTCCAGTCGTCACCTTTGCGTTCACGTCCACAGAGTTGACTGTGAACACACTCTTCACCTCGCTATCATACATACTTCTCTTCACTACTCCCGTCATCGGTCTTTTCCAGAGCCTTCCAGGCATTTTTGCTGCCCTGACATGCATGGCTCGAGTGCAAAGATTTCTTGCCGCAGATCCGCGCCATGACTTTCGAATCCATGAAACTGCTTCTGTTTCCGAGAAAAGTTCATCGAATCCGTCAAACGAGGTAGCATTTTCTGTTGAGAACGGCTTCTTCGGATGGGGAGGTGAGAAATTGACACTTAGTCAAATACACGCTTCTGTTCCGGCTCACAAGCTCACCATAGTGGTGGGCGAAGTGGCATCTGGCAAGACCACTTTCTGCAAAGCTCTACTCGGGGAGCTGCCCGTCTCTTCAGGGACCATCAAAACGTACATACCATCGCATCGCATCGGCTACTGTGAACAAACCCCTTTTCTTTACAACGCGAGCTTCCGAGAAAACATTGTTGGCCATTGCGCTTTCGATCAGGCCAAGTACGACGAAATTGTGGAAGCTACTATGCTCGCACCAGACGTTGCACTTTTGCCGCAAGGTCACGATACAAAGATTGGCAGTAATGGAATTATGTTGAGTGGCGGTCAAAAGCAGCGTCTTTCTGTTGCTCGTGCGCTATATTCTGAAGCAGATCTGATGATATTTGATGATATCCTAAGTGGCTTAGACCTGGGTACTGAATCAGAGCTCTTCAAGCGCGTGTTTGGACCAGGGGGTATCACTCGTCGACGCAACGTTACTGTGGTCATCTGCACACATTCAGTCAGGAACCTACCTCTGGCAGACCATATCATTGCTCTTGGGAATGGTACAGTCATCGAAGAGGGAAATTTCTCAGACTTGATGGAGAACAAAAAGTATGTTCACAGCCTTGGCGTCAAGCACAGAGATACGGATTTTTCTTCAGACGATGAAAAGCCCATGACAAGAGCCGCCGCCGCCACTGCCCCTGCAATACTTCCTCAAGACGTCCCAGCGGCGGAGGATAAGGCACGACAACACGGCGACTTTTCCATCTACAAGCACTACTTCAAGAGCGTTGGCTTCTGGCCAGTTGTCATCGTCGCCGTGGCAGGCATGTTAACTGGTGTCTGCAACAGTCTTTCAAGCGTCTGGATCAAATTCTGGGCTGAAGACGCTTTTAACAGATCTTTTGCCTTCTACGTAGGTATCTATGGTATGCTACGAGCTGGCTATATGGTCTTCTTGTTCTGCGATGGAGTTACGACATTGATCAAGATGACTGCATCGGCAGGTACTGAACTACACGAACGCGCTATTTTGACTGTTATCTCTGCGCCGCTGAGGTTCTTCTCAAAGACTGACACCGGTATTGTGACGAACCTGTTCTCCCAAGATATGACTCTCCTGGATAGCGAACTACCACTGGCCCTGACCAACTTTTCCCTGGACGTCTCTAACGCATTTGGCACTGCATTCGTTGTAGCTTCAGCATCACCATATCTCGCAGTTGGATACCCCTTTTTGATGGGGATTCTATACTTTGTGCAGAAATTTTATCTGCGAACCTCTCGACAAATTCGACTCCTCGACCTTGAGGCTAAAAGCCCATTGTAGTAAGTGTTAGTTTGCTACGAGCCGAGATCGAAATTCTAACTCTTCATTTTAGCACGCATTTCACGGACACAATCAAAGGTGTTGCAACTATTCGGGCCTTTGGGTGGCAACAATTTGACATTGCCCACAGCAACAAACTTCTCGACACATCCCAGCGCCCAGCGTACCTCCTGGCAATGATTCAACAATGGCTCGCCACATCACTTCACTTCATAGTTACAGGCACCGCCGTTCTTCTTGTCGCTCTTGCAACTCAGCTTCGAACCAATGCAGGTTTGACTGGCGCTAGTTTGATATCTCTTCTGACTTTTAGCGAAGCCTTATCAAACCTCATCACTAGTTACACTTCCCTTGAGACGTCACTCGGTGCTGTGAGCCGGTTAAGATCTTTCAGCGAAACTGTCGAGACGGAGAATAACCCTGGCGAAGTTATCGAGCCCCCTGAGACCTGGCCTCATAGCGGCAGCATACGAGTCCACAACGTCTCCGCCTCTTATGATTCTCCTAGCAACGAGCAAGACGAAGCTGCTTCTAGCTTGGCATTACGTGATCTCGAGTTGGACATCTTACCTGGCCAGAAAGTAGCCATTTGTGGCCGTACAGGAAGTGGAAAGTCAACTCTGATCCTTCTCCTCCTACGTCTCATCGATCCTCTTCCCTCTTGCGATTCGAACATGACGATCGACGACATATACCTTCATCAAATAGACCGCGCTACCTTGCGCAAGCGCGTCATTTGCATTCCCCAGGACGCTGTGTTTCTCCCGGATGGCAGCTCTGTCAAAGATAACATCGACCCTTACAAGGCAGCCACAGACGCAGAATGCTTTAACGTTCTCAACACGGTGCGCTTATCCGGTTTTGTCCAAGACAAAGGCAGCCTCAACGCTGGTATGAGTGCTGATGACCTCAGTGCTGGACAAAAACAGCTGTTCAGTCTTGGTCGAGCGATCCTTCGTCGTAGAGTGCGCGATCGCCTCGCTGGGGGTGAGAAGCGAGGTGGATTGCTGTTGCTTGACGAAGTGAGCAGCAGTGTCGACAAAGTCACAGACAGGGCTATGCAAGAGATTATTCGTGAAGAATTCGAGAATTACACAATTATCATGGTGTCTCATCGACTTGAGATGGTTATGGACTTCTTTGATAGAGTTATTGTTCTAGATAGGGGTACTGTTGTAGAGTCTGGTGGGCCAAAGGAACTCGTCGAGACGCCGGGAAGCCGATTTGGTGATCTTTGGGCTGTTGAGCATGACGGCAGGTCAGAATAGGATATGTTCTTGTGGTCACTTGAGGATACCATATGGATCATGTTATGATGTATTTAGTGAGAAATATTCTAGTCAAGCCTACACGTATTGGATTTTATTCCAAGCTGGATCAAGTCATGATATCATGATTTAAGATTTAGAGTTTAGGACTGTTGCAGACCATCGCATGCTGAGTTTGCATGATGTTACCTAAATTTTGAAGAGCTCATGATTTATGATAGTATTTCGCCGGCTATGTATTGTGTCGGCTAACTTGCCACGTATAGAAAAAAGTGAAATCGCTCAGTGACCCCTTGTAAGTGATATTTTATCACGGGCTCTAATTAGCCTCCTTATGCAATCCGTCAAACGCCAGGCCATGCTCCCATGTGGGTTGATGCTTTCTTATGCTGATGAAGTTATGTCTCGTCAAATCGTTATGAAATATGCCATGTCGTATATGCATGCGTCGTAGTGTCTCCAGTAACACCTGGCTCTCACGCGTCTTCCCTGATCGGTCTTTGCGAATTCAGGGGCTTCCGGGCGTGGATGTTGTAGTAAGGGAAATAGGTATGGAACTTTGGTAGGCCATTGACTTCCTGAGTCAATGACTTTCGAACTTCGATGAGGAACATCTCGATCTGGATCAATGTCCAGCCGAGCCCATCACGAAGCGGTTTTCGAGATAGACCATGGAGCGACAACATAACGACATCTCTCAAAACATGGCCACACTCTTGAAGTCGTTTCTTCTTTGCCCATGGACCAACTGGACACTTGTAGCATTTGGTTGTGATGTTTTCGAAGCCTGTTTCCTGAAGCTCGTGCCCCACGTGATTGATGCCGTGGAGATCTGTGCCGAGAGCTAGCATGCCTTCGTGGAGATAATTGCAATAGTCCCTCCAAGCGTATGGACCGTCGCATGAGTCGTCGTCGCAAGCTGCGATGTAGTTAAACTCCTGTATTTCAACGTAACCTCCCGGTTTAAGGTGTCTGGGAGAGAGTCAGCTCGTGATCAGAAAAGGGCGCACGACTGTCATACTTCCAGATTCGTTCCCACAGCAATTCTCGGTCTTTGATGGAATGAACTGTGTGGCGTATATGTATGTAATCAAATGTCTCGTCTCCATAGGTCCAGCCAGCTTCGTGCTCTATATCGTCGACAACAAAAATAGCATTCTCCGGGACCCAGTCCGGCTGTATAGGGGAAAGGTCCATGCCGTGGAATTGTGAGTTGGGGTATATATCGGCAACTATTCGGGTCAGCAATTAGACTCCCAGCTTGGTATGGAGTTCTTTTTGAGTCTCACGGTCAATGCACCATTTCCCAATTCCTGTGCCCAGATCGAGCACTTCAGCTCCCTTTTCCAATAATTGTTCAATTGGCGCAAAGAAGAGTCTATCATCACACAGGTACACAGTCAAATTATGCTTGAGCTCCTCTCGATCTTGCTCGGCTTCGTCGTTAGGGAAAAGGTATTTCCCTGCATGGTAGCTGCGATCTACTGTCAGCCATTGAGCAAGGACGGCTCGTATTCATCCGTACCTATGATATCGCAAACCACCCTCTACAATGTGTTGTCGTATACTATCAGTCAGGCTCCGTGTTTCGTCGTCGTCGGTCGCGTAATCGCCTCGCTCAATGCTTTGTATAAGAGCCGCTTCGTGGGCCGAGCCTACAGCCAGCGGAGATGTCGTCGAAGACGCTGGAGATGGGGGTATCATATGGCGGGAGACAGGTAGATGTTGATCTTTTTCAGCGCTATTTCTCGGGTTGGAGATATTGGAGGATGGAGAATCGTCGGATTGACGAGAGAATGAGTTTGGCGGCGAGTTCATTATCGTAAGCGCAGTTACAGGGGTATGCGCATACCGCGGGTGACGATCGAGGGTCGACACAACAGAGTTTTTATGGTGTTGAAGTCAAAAACAAACATTAAACAGAGAGAGTTTGAACCGTTGAAGTCGGACAGGAGATAGTCAGGGAGTGTAAGGCGCTAAGGTGAGATTGAGCGGGATGGCGCTCTCTTCCGTAGATCGACCTGACGTCAGTAACCTTATAGCGGATAAGGCGCTATAAGCTTAGGGCCGTGTAAGTCAAGACGAAGCTAAGCTAATGTGTGGTGATATCTTCGCTTTGGTGTTGATGTCAATGAGACTCAGTTGGCATCGATATATAAAGAGCCAAGTTGAAGAGAAAGACTGATCAAGGGTTCAGGGCAGGGCAAGGCATATAAAGTAGAGTATGGTCAGTTGAGTTGCTTTTAAAAAAAGAGACGGTAAACGGTAAGACCAGACCAAGTTGGGTTAGAAAGAATCCATTCCGAAGAGACTAAAAAGTTACTCCATACTGAGAACGATAGCGAAGGGGAAGCTATCAAGAAAAAAAGAGGAGAAATATGCACGTCTATTAATGATGTTAGGAAAGGATTATCACTTTTTACAGTTTCCTAGTATACTCATGACTAGCATATAAACCTCATCATATCATATCATCACTTCTATGACAATGTCTGTCTGTATATCACTGTGATTGTGACTGTGATGACATCGCTACCGAGAATCTGGAAAAATTCCTCTCCAAAAAAAAAACACAAAATTGTGGCTGCCCCAGATGACCCAAAGAGGGGACCAGTTCCAGTCTGTTGGTACCGCTCAGAAGACTCCAGGCAAATCATAACGCCTCAGTCCACATTCAAGTCAATCAGGAGCAAGGGTTTTCATGCACTCTCGTCTGGCGGTCACAGTCAGTCACACACACACCTCCACCTTTTTCCGTTTCCTTTTCGGCTCCGCAGTGGAGGGTGAGTTTGAAGGGTTACACTGACATGAGGGGTCTTGGGCATGAATTATTGTTCAAGAGGCTGTATCTATTTATTTGGTCAATTAACGACAAAACAATAAGGTAGCTTATAAGCAGGTGTTGTTAAGACCACCTGTCATCAAGATCCATGCACATACAAAAGCCAAGGTTCTGGGTATTCCAACCTTGGGTACTGTAGCCAGACCTTGTCCAGCCCATGTCAGGCATCTTGCACCATCCAACAAGAACAAAACGAACCAATCAAGGATCTCGGACCCTGCAACTTTGCTCCGAAAAAGAATCTTGCTGTTTCTGGGCACAAGATAAACAAAAATTATTCTGTGATTCTTGGATCTCTGTGAAAGTTGTTCGTCTCATTCATATAGCAAACTCTGTAGCTCTCCATCGGCTTCAAACGAATGCTATAGTTGAAGCCAGTGTCAGCACGGTAAAACACTATCAAGATGAACAATTCGTAAACATCTTCAATCAAGCCCAGACCGCAATTACGTATCCATCCTTGTCGTACCGACACAGGGGATAAGGCCCGCTGTTGTACAGCATCATGTTCCATTTCTCTGCACGCAGGCATTTAGCACAAGGTCATCTTCACTAGAAGCAGGCTTTACTCCGCTCTTGGGACAACTCTGATCCCGGTACTCCCCGTGCAATATCACGACATTCTTTGTTTGAACCTCGCATCTACATATATTCCATTCTATCAACATGTCAATCACCGGACATTAGGAACTATAACATATTTCCTTGACGATAAGAGCTTACAACTGCCATAAACGGTGTTGCATTAATGCTCACCGTGCACGATGCGGGACGGGTACCCTTGAACCCTGGATCGAAGTGATGTGATGGAATTAACCGAGCGAGTTGTGAGATGCTATAACCCAACAGGGGTGCATGTCCATCGGTTCGCATCTTTTACCTTATAGCCCTAAGCTTTATCGATTACCGTCATTTCACTCCTGCTATTGGACAATGCTAGGAGTGTCATTCTTCCAGCAATCAGGATACTATCGTGAAATACGGCTGCCTACGGAGTAGAGACCAGGTATTTATCCATACTAAACTTTCCAGACCGCAACAACAACAACAACAGACTAGATATGCTTTGTAAGAAGGACTTCAAATGACATGCTTGCAACATCAACTGTAAAAAACATTGCGGACGCTGACAAGTCTGTTGGTCACGTTGCTATCAGTATCACCTCGCCAAGCCAACACTTCACGAAAGCAGAGCATAGGAACTTTTACTCAATGCAACCCAAGGTTTGACCTCTGACCATTTAGAAGCTGTTTACGAGCACGAGGTGATTGATGTTATAATATCGCGGCTAATTACCCAAGACTCGTCCACTGTCATATTTTCCCACTAAGATCGAGATACACTGAATCTCCACTGCATACTCTGTATAGTTCCAGACACAAAAAGAAATTATACTGCATGTGAGCATCCGCTCAAGGGCCATCCAATCGCGTCGCTCTGCAGTATGCTGTCAGAGGATTCCCAGTGAGGCTGACTTACACGACAACCCCTTACATATTTCTTCTGCAAGGAACCGGCTTTGGAAACAGTCTCCCTTACTTCCATGACATTTAAAAAAAAAGTCTCAAGATAAGCGTATTAGCCAATTCCACTCAAGTCACCTCAGCCACAGTCAAGCATGTCACAATTGTCAAAGAGAAGAAGAATAGAGCGAATCACTGTCACATTAGAATCCTCTAAAGTAAGAATAAAGTCATAAAGCCATATTAAAGCCGAAATACTACTGATTTCTAATCGCCAAAAAGGTACCACCATCGAAATGGACAGCCGAGACCCTAATCTATCGTACAAGATATCCCAGAGCTAGATCTACCCAAATTATACCGATTGGTGTAAGAATGAACCAAGAACGTTAAACGTTACACATATGCGTGTTTGTTGCTATCGAGAGCAAAAGACGTGAATGCTGAGCTTTGCCGGGCAGAGACTCCGGCATCTATGAGAAAAGTCCCAATCCGGGGAGAAGAAGATGAAGTTTTGCTTGTCAGTTCCTTTACAGGACAAAAGCAAGACCGGCGATGGCAGCGGCCACACCGGCGAAGGTCTTCTGGGCAGCACCGGCGGTCACAACGGGGACCTCGGGCTTGGAGCCAGTGCCGGTGGTCTCAGGAGTCTCGGGCTTGGAGGGAGTCTCGGGCTTAGCAGGAGTCTCGGGGTGCTCAGGCTTGGCGGGAGTCTCGGGCTTAGCAGGAGTCTCGGGCTTGGTGGGCTTGGAGGGAGTCTCGGGCTCGGGGACGACGACAACAGGGGGCTTGCCGGGGTAGACGGGCTTGGGAGGGTGGACAGGCTCAGGCTTGACGGGAGGGTGGACGGGCTCGCACTCGCCCTTGGAGCACTTCTCGTAGGTGTAGCAGTCGTCCTTGCACTCATCGAAGTACCATCGGTCCTCATCGACATCGCAGACGAACTTGCGAGCGTAGTCGACAGAGTAGTGCTGGTCACGCTGGCACTCGTTGCCGTAGCAGACGATGCGCTGGTTGCACTCATCACCCTGGTAGTCGGCGTAGTAGCACTTTCCGCTGTTGCAGATCTTGAGCTTGGTCCAGGTGTCGTCGTAGCATTCACGAGGAGCGCAGAGGCCATCCTCGCAGACGATCTGCCACTTGGTGCAGGTAGGGCAGTGGACCTGGGGAGCACAGTAGTTACCGTAGCAGATGATGATGACATCGGTGGGGATGGCGGGGAGAACAGTGGTGACGGTCTGGGTGACGGTGGTGCCGTCCTCAGTGAAGGTGACGGTGGCAGTGGTGGTGACAGGAGGGAGGGTCTCGGTGACGAAGTCGGTGTTGATGACAGTGTCAGTCTCACCAGGGTTCACACCGATGGCGACGTAGATGGAGAGGAGAACGTTGACAGCGACCTGTCGGCGCATGAGGCGGTCGCCAGAAGTGAGACCACCACAGTTTTCATCAGAGTTGCCAGGGCAAGTGATGTCACACTGGTCAGTGCTAACAGCAGGAGAGGTGCTGAGGTCAAGCTCGTTACCACAGTAGCAGCTGTTGTCGTAGAGACCGAAGAAGTTGGAGCCCAAGCAAGCATCAGCACAACGCTCAGAGTCGTTCTCCTCAGAGGAGTAGGCCTGAGTGAAGCCAGGGAAGCCGTTCTCAGAAGAGAAGCATCCGAGGAAGTTGAAGCCGTCAGGGTTGCCAATGCCGCCAGCAGAGGTGCTGGTAGCGGCACCGGAGGTCTCAGTGCCGGTGACATCAGTGCCAGTGGTGGCAGTGCCAGTCTCAATGGCGCCGGTGGTGGTGTTGGAGAAGCGGCCTGTGGTGAACTGGGCAGCGGCCAAGTTGCCCATGGCCAGGGCGAGGAGCTCGGTGTAACGCATTTTGATGGCGGTTCTTTAGAGCGAATGACTGGGGATGTAACGACTGGAAAACAGCTCTCGGAAGAGAAGCGAGGGGATCGAGGGTGTTTGAGTTGCTTGATGATGAGAGAAAGAAGAAGCTGTGACTTGGTCGGAATCAAGCCCTCTCTTTATACAACATTCGGGTCCCTTGCCTTGGGGCTGAGATTGTATGGGATCCTCCTAGGACCACAGACTAAGCCTCGCGCCGATAGTCTGTCTGGTCCTCGACGAATGCATCGAGCCCCAACGCAAACAAATCCAGAGTGCTGTGACTGTTGAGACATGGCGTTCCCGACCAACAAGCAAAGAATGCAGTGCCCCTGACTTGACATGTCTCACTCCCACTCCACACTCTGAGGAGCTTGTTTGGCCCCAAAATCCCCGCCGCTTGAGAATTTGGCTCTGCAGCACCTCGGGTTGTAAGATTACTCTAAATTCCAGATGTTAATACTGATAGCCTCTATCTCACTTGTTGATACGTGAGGCTGCTGACACAGGATTCTGCTGAGACACTCGTCCCATCGCCTTGGCCTACCCTCCCTCAAAGGAGTGATTTCACATGTATCGAAGCACTCTGAATTCCTCCATGTTCGACTGCTTCTTGGAAACCGACGGCCCATCGGCATCAGATTGATAGCCAAGAAATAATTTCTCCGCATGCGCGCGACCATTCCTGGATGCGTCAAAAAGAGCACTCGCTATCAGAGCACACCTTCTCAAAGGTTCCCCTCGTGTGGGATTTGGCAGATATGTGACGAGCGTCTAATCTCCATCACCCAAGGATGTACGTCATTGGTCACCAGAAATAGGCAGAGCAATATCTGGTGTGTCTTGTGGCCCCTCCAAACGCGACTATACTCGCTTGAGTATCACTCACATAGCGTTTTCAGCGGTTGGAACTTGAGATCGGACAAGGCAAAAGATCAACCCTGTTTCGAAACCGTTTATCAGACCCATCCCTCCCTTCGGCCGGATGCGAGCATTCTTTAGCACAATCCGGGGAAACAGGATCCGAGGGTTTCTTCTATATCTCGAAAGCATTTGGATATGAGTGTTTTGTTTTGGGTTTCTTGTTCATGTCCACAAGATCGAGACATTACCCATCCCGGAAGCTAATAGATGATCCACAAGGGGGAAATTGCGTTCGTGAGAAGTGGAAGAAAGGTTGGTCTTACCAAGGGAGAGCTGAAAGCTGGTATGAGACATGAATCAAGTCTGACTTGTTGTGTTATGCGGGCCGATGGTTTTTGCGCAGGCCGCCGAGCCGGCCGTGCTCCGGATGGGGGTCTAGGGTAGTTTCCACACCACAACTCAAAGTCCATGACACTTCAACAACAGGAAATGAGCAGGAAATGCCTCAAAATAATGGGGATCTTTGTTGAATCTGATGTTCGTTTCGACGTTTTTGGCATCGCCAAGTTTAATCTAAGTTTATTACTGCGGAAAGAGTTGTAACCGAGCATTGAAGTTCTCGTATAACCTTGCAAAAAATATCACTGGAATTCACGGCTCGTATAAAGATCAGACTTTACATATTGATTGGGTAGAGCTCAATACACTTTCTAGGAATCTTCATCTAATCCACCTCTTGCTTGGCGATAACTGATTCACATCTACTAAGAATCGACAACTCCACAGTAGATCCCTTGGATGCAACTCGACCAAGGAAGCTTGTTAAGCTTGAGTTGACATGGATCATCGTGATAGCTTAAACAAACCGGTATTCGGTAGTCTCGGAAGCTCGCCAGAGCCCTACGACGATAGCCTTGTCTGTTTCCGGAGCTTGCAGTCTGATACTAACCAGTCGAGTCATACAATCACTTGACAGCTCTTGATTGATAACTTAGTGATGATGATCTTTCTATGACGTGAGGAGAAGCTTTAGCTATCGCATCCGTTCCAAAGTCAATTGCTCCTGAGCGATAACATCAGGGAACTCCATTTCCAGTATCATCGCTCTCCGGATCAAAAGTTGCCGTGCCAAGTCGTTGATATTGCAATCATGTACTATAAGATTTCATGCAAGGTACAAAACACGCTTATTTACGCCTCTGTTGCACAACAGCATATCAGTATAGAAAAACATCTCCAAAGCTCCTGTTCCTGACGATCAAATTAACGTGTGGCAACGTTGCGCCTCGTATGTTTGATCACCAACTGCAATGCTAAAATTGGAAAGCCAAGTAAAGTTGCGACAATAACATTTGCTGGTGAGGAATGTTGGCAGCGCGTGCCGTTGGAGCCATTCCCGCTTCTGATCGGAGCTTATGTTAGTTCGCTATGTGAGAAAAAAACGCCCACGATTCACTAATCTCCTCTGTCTTCGCTTCTGATGCCAGGGAGGGCTTTTATTTGTCGCCTTATGCAAGCCGCTTAATTTGATGGCCTGTAGAAAATTACATATTAAACCTTCTTATTTGACGTGCACCTAAAGTCATCTCATTGTGCCAAGGCTCAGTAAGGGAGAGATGCATTGTTTTGTCTTTTGGGTTGGGCAATCTTGCTCCCTTGCTTGGGTAGTCTTACATATTGAGTGTTAGTAAGTTCTTTTCTTTTTCTTCTGTACGATCTAGCACTTTTGGGGCCGATCTCGATGAGACTACTGAAATGTAGAAGAAACACACGTGAAATGTTGCAGGTCTTGGTACTGCGGTATGCTTCAAGTGAGACACCAGACTTTGCCCCTTGGTTAGTTGCTTGGACATTGTCGTTCCTGGGCTTTGAAAAGGATTGTTGCCCCTGTTTCCTTTGGAACAAAACAATTCTTATCAACATCAACATTGATAGTGGTAATGTAAGCATCATCTGTTTTCTCACCATGTAGCAGTTGGACTTACAGACTGACTTCTTCCCTTTTCATCATAACTGACAGACATCAGGCTTCAGGTACACCATTCAAACACACGAGCCGAGATGTCATGAGCAGTTATTGCGAAGGCCATTTGCGCCTTGCCTGTCGTTACCATTCTTCGAGACTCCTTGGTGACATGCCCATGTCGGCCACCTGCTGAGTTGCCATATTGGTCCATGCTCAACCATATGCCTTTCTTGCCTCGCGCTGTCAAGTACAGACAATATTTGTTGGACAATTCATATGCTCTACCGCTTCTGTTCTATTCATGATCATGACATGAACTCCAAACATCGTAACCCTAACCCTCATCTCAACAGCCGTGTCCATCAACCGAAGATCTGCGGAGGGGGAGGGGTCATATGGAGACATACTACTCTCAACGCAGTCATCATTGGACCATTGATTGGCCCGGCTTTGCTTGGGGAAATACCCCATGTCATCATGCCCATGATAAAAAGAGCCATGATGGCTACTCCCGCAGCCATGAAACCGCTCAATTGACTCTCCTCGCGCTCAAAAAATGACTGTCACAAAGCTCCCCTTCCACGCCGACCACATCGGCTCTCTCATTCGCCCTGAGGCGCTGTCTCGCACCCAGGAGCAAGCCGATGCCGGCCAGGTCACTGCTGAGCAGCTTGCTGCGACGCAAAAGGCTGCTATTGCCGATATCGTGAAGAAGCAGCAGGAGCATGGAGTTCGCGCTATTTCTTCCGGCGAGTTTGATCGCAAGTACTACTTCTCTGGCTTCTTTGAGCGTCTAGGTGGTTTCCGCGAAGTTGAGCCTGTTCCTTGGGATCTTGTCCGTCTCTCTGCGCCTCCCATCGCTGCGCTGAAGAAGGCCGGTAAGCAGTATCCCATGGCTGCTCTTTGCGAGTCCAAGATCGAGTACAAGAAGAGCCCTTACCTCGAGAACTGGAAGATGCTCCGCGAGTGTGTTCCTCGCGAGCAGTGGGCTGAGTGCAAGTTCACCATGCCTCCTCCTTGCTATTTCCACCTGCGACTTGCCTCTGGAAAGTGCTACAGCCCTGAGGCTTACTCTAACGATGAGGACTTCTTTGCCGATTTGGCCAAGGCTTACCGTCAGGAGTTCAAGACTTTGTACGATGAGGGCGTGCGAAACATCCAGATCGATGACCCCACCCTCGCCTACTTCTGCTCCGATGAGATGCTTCAGTCTCTGAGAGATGAGGGTGTTGACCCTGACAAGCTGTTCGACACTTACCTCAAGGCTCACAACGATGCTATTGCCGACCGACCTGAGGGTCTCCACGTTGGACTTCACGTCTGCAGAGGTTTGTTTCTCACTTTATGACATCGGATCCACTCACTTACACGCCACAGGAAACTTCTCCAAGTCCATGCACTTCAGCGAGGGTTCATACGAGAAGATCGCCGAGAAGTTTTTCACCGTCCTTAACTACGACACCTTCTTCCTCGAGTACGACAACCCTCGTTCCGGCGGTTTCGAGCCCCTCCGCTTCCTCCCCAAGCACAAGAACGTCGTCCTCGGAGTCATCACCACCAAGGAGCCCGAGCTCGAGGATGCCCAGGTCATCAAGCATCGCGTGCTCGACGCTGCCAAGATCATCGCTGATGGCCAGGGTCGCAGCCTCGAGGAGGCTCTTGAGCAGGTTGGCATCAGCCCTCAGTGCGGTTTCGCTAGTGTCGCTGTCGGTGCTGAGGGTATGACTGAGGAGAAGATGTTTGCCAAGCTCAAGCTTGTCAACGATGTCGCTAAGGAGATCTGGCCTGGCAAGGCTTAAAAGTTGATGATTTCAAAAGTTTTAAAAGAAAAGAAAAGTTGTACATAGGCTTGGAGATTTGGGAGTGACTGTTGCATAGCGCGGTATTGAACGTGGTGTTGAAATGAAAGATGAATGACGGCCATAGCACTTTGATTGCTATTAGGCTTGTGTGCTTCTATAAAGGCTTTTTCTGTGCAAGAAGTGAAGAACTGGGTGATGTCATTAAAGAGCTATCTATCTACACAATCCTCGAGTCACTCTCACCTGTCATGACTACACTCACCTTCAACACTGCAACGGTCCATACTAACATGAGTTCTTCTACTTCTCCTGAGAGCATCGAGGAGGAATTGTGACTCATATCTTCTAACAAGTTTTTTCAACCATGCTCGGCATTCTTTTCCGAGAAGCACGTACGAGCACAGTGGAATATCCTGGGTAAACTGGTCTAGACCAAGAATTACAACCAACAACCAACAAAAATTATGAAATGCATCCAATCAACCAGATACTTGTAGCAAGGGTAATTTAGTAGAGTTCATTATATCTTTCCAGATTTCAATACCGGCCTTCCTTTCTCAATCAACTTTCTCCCAAATCTTTCTTTACTTCCTATTATTTCAAAATGCAGATATCTCAAATTATCGGGATTGCCTCTTTGCTTTCTCTAACGGCTGCAACATTTGGTGACCACAAAACATCCTTCTGTTTGACTTATTGCTCACCATTATAGTCACAGCTATCATAGAAAAATGGGATTACACGTGGGAGAAAGAAATGCCCGTCGAAGACTTGGCATGCTGAAGTGAAGATAACGACAACGCTATCATTTATATGGGCTGGGAGTCTCTGAAGAACCTTCCCGTTGTGATTGCGGGCTATGAAGGCGTCAGCGAGCCACATTCTCCATTGTACTATACGTGCTGGATACTTGAATATCAGGGCCGCCGCCAGGCAATGCTTGCCCTCGACTACGCATTATCGGGGTTCGCAACTGACTATGAGACTTTGAATCACTCAGAGGGAGAGGCTTGGAGGACTGGGAAGGCTAATGTCACGGCTCTACACTCACCTGATCTTCGTGATTGTGGCATTGGGCCTGAGCCGGCGGAGCAAGATCGCAAGAATGTTATCGGCGACTATCGGCCGTTCGAGGAATCTACCTCTAAGGGATACTCGGGTCTGGGGAATATGAAGACTCAATAGTTCTTCAGACGTTGAGTGGAAAACGGCTCTGCAACTGTGACGTTAGGAGCCCTATCTTCATCCAACTCAACATGGGGGGTGCTTGAACAGACATTACACTTCAATAAAAAGGCCAGATATTTTAAGAAAAGTTCATTGAAAGGGGTATGGGTATTCTTCCTCCATCCCACATCTGTGTCCATCATATTACAGTGTCTAGTAAAAACTCATATGTACATGTTCGGCAATGCCATGCCGTCTATATGCAAAGGCTCAACACCCTCACAAGCTCTAGTAAATAACAAAAACCCTCCAGTCTCATACCCAGTACAAGACATTCATTTTTTCCAATTTTTTCTCTTTTTACTCCTTCTTGGTGGTCTTCTTCTTGAAGCTCTTCTTGGGCATACGCGCAAGCCAGTAGATGAGCAGCGCAGCACCCATGTTGAAGATGATGTATACCCACAGAAGACCAAAGTTGCGCCATCGGTCGGCATAGTCGATGTTAACGCCGGCGAGGTATGTGTTGGTGTACTGGACAGTGCAGAACTCGCAGTTGGAGGTGGCATCGGGGTCAACGAAGTAACCGCCGACAGCCTTGATATAGTCACCCATGTACTCAGTACAGGTTGAACCGTTGGGTGGTGTGATGGGTACGAGTTCGTTGCTGGCGCAGGTGACTTCCGTATTGGCGACACCTGTTGCTAACATGCCTCCGACTAGATATGTGAACGGGGACACGTAGTACATGAACTTCCAGAAGCCGGGCAGAGTTCCCTTGGGAGCGAGGACACCACAGAAAATCAGGCAGAGCATGAACAGCAGATTAGCAACGTTGGCACCACCCTCAGCTGTTTCGAATCCAGCGATGATCATAGTCGAGAAAGTAGCGGTAAAGATGAGGAAAGCCAACAGTAACAAGAACATAAGGGCACCGCGTTCGGTAGTTTGACCGGCGTCAGCAGCGTTGTTGTAAAGACCGACAGGGTAGTACCAGCCAAAGAACATGATAACAGCCATCAAACTATTCCAAGGCAATTCGACGATAATCTGCGCCAACATGAAGATCTTCCATGAGTAGACCTTGGAAGGACGCTCACGAACCTCGTAGAGGGAACGCTGAATGACGAATTGAGGCATAGACTGCTGTACTAGTTGGCCGAAGATTGTAAGCAAGTTAAAGATGGCGAACATCTGGTTCTGAAGACCCTGGATACTGTTGGGGGCTCGGAAGAAGACGAAACCGATGAAGAGAGCGACGAGAGAGCAAAGAGCAGCCTTGGAGTAGATGTAAACGGGAGTACGCCAGTACTGTTGGAAAACACGGAAGAGGACCTCCTTGAGTTGAACCATGAAAGGAGCAGCGAACTCGCGGTAGCTACCGTCATCGACGTCGGTATCCTCAACACCCTGCTTCTCACGCTTAATACGCTCGAGTTCGGCCTGGACTTCCTGATATTCGGGGCTGTCGCGCCAAGTCTGGAACCAGTCGAGTTCAGTGTGAGATCCGGGAGCGGCACCAATAACTTCCAACATCCATTCAGCAGGGTTAGCCTCAGGGGGGCAGGCGTGTCCACCGTAACGCTCAAAGTAGCTGGTCATGGTCTTGGAGTTCTCGCCGATATCACCAAAGTAGACAGTCTTGCCACCCTTGGCCAGGAAAAGGAGTCGATCGAAGCGTTGGAACAACATGGCGGAGGGCTGATGAATAGTGCAGAGAATGGCTTGACCGGCGTTTGTCAACTTCTCAAGAAGATCCAAAATAGCCCAAGAGGTTTGAGAATCGAGACCAGACGTAGGCTCGTCAACGAAGAGCAGCAGAGGAGGCTTGGCAGCAAGTTCGACACCGATAGTAAGACGCTTACGTTGCTCGACATTAAGACCTTCACCAGGAACACCAACCACGGCATCGGCATATTCTTCCATATCGAGGAGCTTGATAACCTGTTCCACATAGTCGAGCTTCTCCTGCTTGGGGACATGAGCGGGCTGGCGTAGGAGGGCACTGAAGTTGAGGGCTTCTCGGACTGTCGAGGTCTGAAGATGGAGATCCTGTTGCTGAACATAACCGGTCTTGCGCTGGAAGGACATGTCTCGGGGGTTACCATCGACCAACATCTCGCCTGTGATAACACCCATAGAAGTACGGTCGGCCAAACAATCAAGCAGAGTGGTTTTACCAGCGCCAGAAACACCCATAAGGGCTGTCAGGGTACCAGGCTTCACCCAACCATCGACGTGATCCAAGATCTTACGGGTTTCGTCCTTGATCTTGACCTCATAGCAGACATCATGCCACTGGAAGACCGAGGTCTGTTCCTGGAGTATACCGCCATCCTTGTTGGTTCGGCTTCGAGTGCGTTCAGCAGTGACAACGGGACCAATGTGAGCCATAGCAGCCTCAGGGTCGCTATGCTTCTTCTCAGCATTGGCAACGGCAGCAGGCTTGTGACCGCGTCGGTAGACCAGGACTTCACCCTTGGACTTCTTCTCAGAAACGAGTTCGGCGGCAACCATGTAGGTGAAGGTGAAAAGAACGATCCATGCGATGACGATACCAAAGTTGCGCCATCGGTTCTCCCATCTGTATCCAAACTGCAGCTCGGCGTATCGGTCACCGTTTACAGCAGCTCTTCCAGGTTCAGCTCCAACAGCACTGCACACACGGTTCTCCGATGCAACATCTCCGTATCCAGGAACCGAAGGGTTAGGAACGAACTCGTTGCAAGTGTAGTCGCGGTTGTGGAATTCGTTGACGACGACAGCCTCAAAAGCGTAGGCGATAGGGTCGATCCAGTATAGCCATTTGCACCATCCGAGCATGTAACGCTTTGGGATGACGAAACCGGTGAAGATGACAAGATCCAGAATGAGAATGGCGGCGGGGACAAGAGCCTGGAACAAACTGCGAGTAGCGGACGCAATGGTACGGAAGATCATGGACATGACCAAAACCACAACGAAAGACATGAGGATGAAGAAGAAGAAGGCTCCTGGCTCGCGCTTGAGGTTTGTCATGAAATAAAGCGTAATGTTGAAAACGATCGTATTCGCGATTTTGTACGGCATGTCGCACAGCATCGAAGATATAGCCTCTGCAGACGGATGATATAATGCATAACGACTGTGTTTTTCAACAATTGGACGTTGCGCGTACAGGGCCAGAATCTGAGACTGTTAGTGTTGGTCAAGAGTGGTATTGGAGTAAAACTTACCTCGAGAGCACTTGCGAAAGCGTTCATCAAAACAGCAAAGAACAGGAGAGCACCACGCTGGAAGAAACTGCTTGAAGTTTCATCCAGGTTGTAGAAGACGGAACCGATAATAAGAGCCATAACGAAGTTACCAATAAGAGAGCCAACAGTGATACCAGGGTCACCCTTCAGTCGCAGCCATCCACGCCACAAACAAAGCTGAATCTGCTGGGAGTAGGAGAGAGTGTAGGGAGACTTGACGCGCTGTCGCTTAGCCTGCTGAGCTTGCTTGGAAGCACGGAAAGCCTCAGCGTCTGGGCCGTTGATGGGGTGAGCGACCTTGTAGTCCTCAATCTCAGCCTGCAGAGCCTTGTACTCAGCACTGTTTCTCCAGGCGGTAGCAAACTCATCAGGGGTTCGAGGAACCTTGCCCTTGAAACCGTCACGAACAATTCGCTCGTTAGGAGCAGTCATTGAAGTGAGGAAATCAGGGGTGGTCTGGCGAGCAGGGCACTCGAAACCCAGGTTAATAAAGTACTGCTTAGCAGCATCAGCGCGGCCAAAGAAGATTTGTCGACCCTCGTAGATGACAGTAGCCTTGTCAAACAGGTCATAAGCGCTCTGAGGCGACTGGTAGATGGACACAACAGCGGTGTTGTTGAAAAGCTCGGTTTGAAGACGGAGGGTTTTGCAGAATTCGATGGCGTTGGCGGAGTCGAGACCTCGAGTTGAGTTATCCCAGCACTGCAGAGGAGCACCAGACAAGGCAGCCTCAGAAATGGTAACACGCTTGCGCTCACCACCCGAGACACCACGGATGTACTCGTTACCGACGCGAGTATTCACGGTGTGAGAAATACCAAACATAGCCATGACAACATCTCGGAGGTGATCGGCGAAGTCGTTTCTGTTCAAGCCCTGGGGAAGCTGACGGGGTTGTCGAGCTCGGGCAGCGAAGGTGAGGGTATCGCCAACAGACAGCATAGGGAAATGAACATCAATCTCGGCGGTGTAGATAGCCTCACCGCGGTGGTGGGAGTGCATCTCCTTGGCGGTCATACCTGTGGCACATTATGTTAGAGATGCTGATTACTTGGGCGCATGTAGGTACGAGTTGTGTTGCACGCGACAAGCCCATTGCCGATCGCAACAGAAGATCGAATCCCGTGAAACCAAAACACCCCTTTTGTGCGAAAGTTGCAATTCGACTCACCTTGGTAGTTGAAGTAAGACCCCTCATCGACGTAGATACCGTTGAGTTCACCAGCGATGGTCTTGAGCGTGGTGGAGCAACCAGCACCGGGAGGTCCAAGAACGACAAGCATCTCGCCCTTGTGCACAACACCATCAAAGTTGCGCAAGATATCAATGCGCTGTCGCTTGCGACCAGTGACTCTTCCAACGAGGTCGCTCAGGGAGAGCCACACATTTGCGACATCGCCCTGGTAATCGCTAGCACCACCATAACCGTAAACATTGAGGTTCTGGTAGCAAACACCGGCAGATCGGAAACCAGCGCCGTCCTGGTGAACTAATTCCACGACAGACTTTGCCCATTCGCGAGCGTTAAAGTTGGGAGAGTTGGGGTTGAGAGGTGAATCCTCGCCAGCCTGGAAAGGATTCTGCCCGTTGGGGTGAGTGCCAGAGGCATGCGAATAGGAGCGAGCGAGGGCCTGAACAATAGAGGTTCTTCGCTCCATCTCTGAATCTTCGTCTTCCTCATCTTTACCTAAAGTGTCGGCAGGTGATGATGAGGGCTTCTCGTTGATCGCTTCGTCGTCGGTGTGCTTGTCAGCAGCAGGCACATTGTTACCAGTTGAGCCTGCGCCTGGAGCACCTTGCCTTACAGCAGTGGCGTCGTTATTAGCGTTGATCCCGTAGAGCGCCGACATGATGAATTATGACGGCTGAATCTACTTGGGATTCTCGCAATTGAGTTTCGCCGTTGTTGAGTGATACCCCAGTGACTGCAGGATTTCGTATTTCGTATCGGAGTTGTGAGTTAGGTGTGGAATGTTGTTCAATATGCGAATTGGTAGTCGAGTGTTGTAGAAGACGAACCAATTCAAACAAAACAACAAAAGAAAAGGTATTAAAAGGTAGGTATTAAGGATCGACAATGAATAGACAGCCGATCACGAGGGAATAAGCAGTCCCGTAAAAGAGGCGTGTAAGAAAGAGGACCCTGGACAAGGCAAAGCAAAACAGGAGGGAGGCCAGGAGAATATGTAAAATATGAATGAGCTCTCTCTCAGTTCGCCATGTCCTCCTTCGGTCAGCTAACCTAACAGAACAGATGGATGGAGATAAACTCGCGTGGATCATCCAAGCAAAGGTCCACCTGTCGACTAAGCCCGAAACTGAAGTGTAGACGACAAGGGGTGTACACGCCCAGCTAGGTAGGTAATTCTAGCGCAGCTTTTGGAAGTGCAAGCGGGTGCGGCTGCAAGCCTCTGTAGGGGTTGTTTCTCACTGGGTTGGCTGTCAACGATTTACTGGCGGCCGCTCCAAGTACCTCACTCTCTAGTGATTGCTGTATTTAACCTCTTTTCTTCGCTTTCAAACTCAAACTGACTCAAGATATCGCCATGATATTCCCAGTTTTCAGTCCGCAACAGTTGATCATACTCGTCAACGTGTCAACGCTGTAACAAAGTCCGCAGCTCTTATCCACTACGCCTCTTCATCTCCCCGGCATTAAGAAACAATTTGCCCTTTCGCACACTACCAACAACCCGACCCGATACGCAATGACAATACAATTTAGGCAATCATAGAGGGGTGCGCTGTTGCAGTGCCTGTTTACAGCGCCTGAGAGTGAGGGTGAGAGACAATTCTTGGCGGATAACGGGTACCTTCAAACTCCGACACTCCAGGCCATTTAAGCGAGAGATGATCCCGGGAATGGGAGCGAATTGCATACATGCCCCACTACTAACTCCGCGCTCTTAGTGCTCGTACCCCTGGATGCCATGTTATTCGTCGTATTGCACTCGCATAGAAATGATTCTGACTGGTAGCGCAACTGTGAGCCATTATGATTTAACATTGCGTTAGAGGCTCACCTAAGCCACAACCATGAGAATTCGACTTTCTGGTGATCATCAAACGGTCAGTATTGGTTCTTGAATATTCGCATCCGACCCTCTCTTGAAACATGACACTGGAGGACTCTATCTCGACTAACACAGCTAATCTCATCTTCTACCACGCTGCATCAATCCCTATTTGTCGCGATTATTTATCCACCAAGAGCCCTACAAGATCTAAATGATAATATCGTCTCCCCTTGTAAGGAGCAGTGATCAGAAACTGTTATTTCCAACAAGGACAGATCTCTCCGATCTTCTCCGCAAAGATAAAAAACTTTGTTTCCATATCCCAACTTCAAACAGGTTGCGAAACCGCGTATTCATCATTCGGGTCGTTGCAAAAACCCGTCGGCCGATAGCCAATTAATACACATTACAGCGGATGGAAGATCCCCCGGTAAGACGCCTCTGATTGGACAATGCGCATTATGTTGGTGGTGACAGTCTCACGTATTCGAGTTCTGTACCGGAAAATACACTCCCTTTTATCTGAGCCTTTTTCTTCTCGCCAAACGATCCGACAGGATGGTTAATTCTCATAAAGCTTGGCCGTCAGCGCCAGGATTCTTGTTGTTGATCAGATCCATCGAGAAACACCAACGCACGGCTAATGTTCGTTGTTAGTGGTAGCGTGAGCTTACTCCGTATTTCTATCGGGGTCTTCCAAGGACCCGACAGCCCGTCCGCCCCCCCGTCTACACGGCCCGCTAGTCAGCTTGAAATGTCAAAGGCTTTTTTCAGTTGTGAGTCAATTTTGACCCCTTTGTTACCATTGTGGGGTGATTGCGATCCTTGATGAGACTGCAGCAGTGCTAATGATAGTGATGACTGCGGCTTCTGTTGCAATCGAACCTACGCGTATTTCAAGCAGGGTTTTCTTGCTTCCCGGTGAATGCTAAAAATTTGATGTTTTTGCTTCTTGTGGCTAGTGACAGGGGAGCATGCGAGCAAGTTCTTTCAACGATGTAGCGTGTGTTGGGAGCAGCGAGTCGCAAATAAGTCTATTTAATCTGAGACTCATCCCGTTGACATGTCCAACTTGAACAAACACGGCTTGACAAGACTTGAGTACCTTGATATCTTGATGCATGTTTAAATGTTGTAATAGAAATTATTTCTAGATAATTCTATTTCGATCGGTACAATCGAGATCCGATCACGCTTGACGATCATGTCTCATTTCCAGTCCATTGTTACCTTGGCACTTCTGGCCGCAAACTCTCTCTGCATGCTACGCTGAGAGTTTATATCCGATCTTAATCGGCTCTACATGACAAATACAACCTCGAATCTTCATCTGAAACTTCATAACCATTCTGCCACCTCAACCTCAATCTCTTACTGAACCCATGGTGCAACGAAATGTCAAGACCCATACGTCTAATTACACCTCACACCACGCGCCACGAATCCGAATGCGACTTTTGCGAGCGTAAGATGAAAAGACCCTCAAATCTTACACCATTAAACGGTCCCTGCAGGCCCAACGTTCCTCAAGCAAGGGCTTGGTCGATCATTAATGAGGTCCACTACAAAGTCCGCTCCGCATCGTGAATGTGCTCCAATGTGCTCAACAACACGCAAGCTGCGCATGCTAGTGCCAAGCCATAAGATTTTAAACATTGCGATACGTCTTTGTCTTACGCTGTGATTGATATGCAGGTGGACAATGCAGGGGTAAGAAGCTGACCGGATAATGTTCATCCGTAAGCCATTGGCCGCGTGTGTGCTTACTGCAGGATGTGTTCAGTGTGAATGCGTTGCTGTCATGGTATTTTGGCTGTTTATTAAAAGTTTCCGGGTTGAATCCTTCGGAGACTTTATATGGACATTTTGTGTTGTCCATGATAAATTGACGAAGACCCAACATAGCCCGTTACAGTCTGCAGAAAGACGAACAGCTGAGTGATGGAAATATAAAGGCGAACCCAAAGGTTTTCTGAGAAATAAGTGAAAAGGACTTTCAGCCGAGATTCTTGTGACGGGCCTATTGACATTTTGGTGGTGGAGGTGGTGTTTTGTAAAGTTAGGCATGGTGTAATATCTAGTTCAAAACCACAGCAGTGGACAAGCTTTCTCAACTACATGCTGCGATTGTATCAATTTCTCATCCGTGTAAAATGAACCGGGAGAACTGTGGTCATGTTTGATGTTGACCATGTTTTGATAGCAATATCCTGCAAACCTGAACGTAACTCATTATCTCGATGCTTCCACGAGATATCATAACAAACCACAAAGAAACACCAAACTTAAAATCACATCTTGATAAGATATCTGATCTAATATAGAAACAGCAAATATATATGTATACATACATATACGTGAAACTTCATAAGAACGTGTTCCGTTTCTCATCGTGAAACATCTAGCTAACCTAGAGCTGCTCAGCGCCAAATCTGTCTATAACAGAAGTATTTCTGGCCAGAAGAATGTCATCCACTTAAACTTCCGTTCTTGATTATTTACAATTCATTTAAACAAGACAGCCGTTTGTTTAAGGTGCAATAAGGGCCGCGACTGAACAAGACGTTGAGTATCACCTGGAAACCCATCCAAAAGTTCACCTCATAGCTGTGGAAACTCCGTCGGAAGTTGTTACGAATAAATACCATGGTTTAGCAATCAACACCGAGGCATTTTATAAAACTGAAGGTCTGATAACCTATATGTTTTGTGTGAGTTCCTACTTACACTAGCTTGTCTGTGTTGGAACTGAGAAGCGAGATACATGAATACTTCTAGGACCTGTGACTTCTCCCTCGACGTGTCCTTTGAATACACTTATTCGATTATAAGCCTTGATGTGTCTATCGAATGGAGATGTTCTGAAACATATATAGGGGCGAATGTGAGCTATCTACTGAAATACCACAAAGGATCACATGAGCAATTTATTACCAGTCCCCAGGAACAGCAATAGTTTGGCATTTGAAATGCAAATTTGAAACGCAAGGGTGGTATTTCAGTCATAAGGATATCTATATTTTTACAAAAAGTTGATTCCCACGCCGACCTGTAGCCCCTTTGTTGAAGCCTCTCCTTTCCTCAGAGCCAAAGGCAAACTGAAGTTCAGCTCGAAACGAGCAACAGGATGAGCATAAACAAGACCAACACCAGCAGCAACACTGGGAACACCGTTGAAGAGCTCACCAACTGCGTTCACCATGCCATTTCGGACAGCTGTCCCGGACAGCTCCTGCGTGGAACCACTGCTGGAGGACTTCTTGCTGTCCTTGAGAGCAACGAGACGACCACCATTAGCAAAGAGCTGGAATCGTAGACCGGAATCGGGTCCCTTGTAGGGAACTGGGAGAAGCATGTTGACACTGCCAGCAGCAAAGACATCGCCTCCGACAGAGTCAGAACCATCGTGGGGACCAAGACCTCCGAGCTTGAAACCTCGAACATCTGTTGGTCCTCCAAGTTGGAAGCGATCGTTGATTCGAGTAGGTCGAAGCTTTCCAGCAAACTCATAACCAAGAGGCAATGGGCAAAGCAAGCCTAGTCTCAATCCACCACCGATCGAGATTCCTGTTCGCTCACGAATGCCTGGCAAAGGAATTGGGATGGCACCACCGACTTCGACCTCGCCCTTGGAAAAGGCAACATCACCAGCAAGAGGACCAAGACCAGCTACCTCAAGTCCAGATCGGAGCATGTATCCGCTCTGAGGAAGTTGAGGGTTATCACGCCTTTCCCTGTAGAATGTGTGTTTGACAGAGCTCTTGATAGAGTCACCAGCATCTGCACGGACTGTTGGACTGGCGTTTTCGGCCAAACCAGTGATCTGCCTCCAGATGCCTGAATACTCAACGGACTGTGTATCGCGTTGTTGGTTTAGCCACGAAAATCGCAGTGTACCACCCTTAAGGACCTCCTCATGAGAAGCCCATGGCTTTTCAGCGGCTGAAGCCACACCCTCGAGCGATAACCTCATGTCGGGGTTACTCTTGACAGGTGTGGTAAGGGTGGCGCTGTAAGCTGAGCGTGTACGCGTACCAGCCTTTGCATTAAGCGTCAACATCTCAGCACCACCAAACATGTTTCGCCATAATAGCGAACCATAAGCAGATCCCTCTCCATTGCCAACGTCGGTACCAGTTTGGAGCTTGAATCGAGACAGCTCCTTGACTCGGATATCGACGTTCACATCGGTAGGGGAGGTAGAGGGATCGGTCTGTTGGGCAGAGGTCAGGTAGACTTCGGGTTGAGGTTGGAATATTTCTATAGATCAGTTAATTTGGTGTTGCGGTGAGGGCTACTGGATATCATACGTAGGCCATCGAGCTTGTTGCTTGCGATACGGAGACTGTTGATAACATCGCCAATAGTCGAGCTTGCGTTCGAGGCATCGGCAATGAGGGGTTGGAAAATGGGATCGAGGAAATTTGTTCGTGTGTTGACCGCACCGTGGATTCGAAGCTCGTTGATAGTCATGGGCGCCAGTTGCTGGTCACCAATCTGCACAACATTAACAAATGATCTGAAGCTCGGATCTATAAGAGAACATACCACCTGAGCCAGACGCCGTTGTTTGGCTTCATCTTGCTCTTTTTGGAATTCGGGCTTCGATTCTGCTTCATGCAACAAAGAACCGGTGTCGGAATGAAGCTTGTTAAAGGGGTCCATGGACTGATTCATGTTAGATGATCACTCCTCGTGTCTCAATGGTGGGATGGAATTACCGGACCCCCGGTTGACCCAGGAATTGCAGCCATTTTGGGTAGCTCAAGAGCCGAGTTTTTGCTTGCAATAGCCTCACGATGTCGATTTAAAGAGTATCGGACCACCAACTGGACCCTGACAGCCCAGCTTCCAATTAATCGCTGGTACGTACTTCCCGAGCTCCCGCGGGTGTGGACCCGAGACCTGTGGCTCAAGGTTGTGGCGCTTCAACTTCGTCATAGGATGGCATGTGATACACAGCCACAAACTATCCGGACCTAGCGGGACCGCTGTGCCTGGCAAAGGGTGCCTCCTCCTGCGTTCCTCTCCATTCATCTCAACTTATACACTCTTCATTTGCGCTCAAGCATAAGATATCGCTGCTTTTGAGTTTTTAGAGAGAACTTTCTCTTTCAGTTCACCCGAGTTTCATAAATCCTCGTTCCTTTCCTTTAATTCGCTAATTCCTCCAACCTCGATTCTACTCACGCGACCCGCAATCTGTCCCGTTCTCTTTGTCAACTTCTAAGCCCAACACATTCAGATCGTCAGCATGGCTAGCAAAGGCGCCACCAAGCGTGTATGCACTTCTACTCCCACCACTTTGAATGTGCAATACTAATTATTGGATAGTTGACACGCGAATACAAAACCATTTCAGAGAACCCTCCTCCTTACATTGTCGCTCATCCATCCGAGTCTAACATCCTTGAGTACGTTACGTCACGCCCAACAATTGGTCGCGAGTCGACATTGCTAACACAACTTAGATGGCACTACATCATTACCGGTCCTGAGGACACTCCTTATCATGGCGGCCAGTATTGGGGCACTCTCATGTTCCCCCCGAACTATCCCTTTGCTCCTCCCGCTATTCGCATGCACACTCCGTCCGGCCGATTCCAGCCTTCGTCGCGACTATGCCTGTCCATCTCCGATTTCCACCCGAAGTCATTCAACCCCGCATGGGAAGTTTCAACTATCCTAATCGGCCTTCTCTCATTCATGACAAGTGAAGAGATGACAACCGGTTCCGTTTCCAGCACCGCCGCCGAACGACGCTCCCTCGCCGCTCGATCGCGCTGGTGGAACTCGACTGGTAATGGCACACACAGCAAGACAGGCCCTGTCCAGAAAGGCAACATCAAGGCTGGTGACGGCGGCGCCAAATTTCGAACAGAGTGGCCAGAGGTGGATGCTGAGAATTGGGAGTGGATGACCAAGAACAAGGTTGACCCTGTCACCGGTACACGATTAGATGCTGATAACAGCGGATCCTGTCGACCTCAGCTTGGTATTTCAGGGACTAGCGGTCATCAAACACAAGCCGTTGTTGATGTGGTCAACCAACAAAGAGATGCCAGCACAGGATGGATCTATCGTAACAAACTTCTTGTCGCTGGTGCAGCTATCTTTTTCTACGTCCTTGTCGCTAGACTCGTTAGCGGAGATGAATAATTGGGGAGAGTTGTATTCGGGAGGGGCTTCATGTTCATCTAATTCTAGCTTTTGTTTTATTACTGGCGGACTGGCGGGCGCAATAGGTTAACAAGCCAGATATCAGGACTCGCGTCTCGATATGGCGTTTCAGGGCATTCAATGAGCGTTTACTTGATGGGTTTCAATTTGATTGTCATCAGCTCATTTACCTGCATCGGTTGTGATTTACCGGATAGAGACTCTAATATATCAAACAGGTAGACCAACATGCAACAATGCTCCTTGTATCAAATGCGTATCCGTCCGCGAGAATCAGTTGACGCACGTAAAGTCAAGCGGAAACAAGCAGGCATAAGTTCCGTAGACAAACAACAAGCCCAGCCTATTGTAACCCTCAAACAAGGCTCCATGCAATCAGAGTTAAATGTCGGAAGCCGGCTGATGACTGTTCACCGCAGAAGCTCAACCCTTATTTGTTGGTTACTATCCGGCGGGCGGGAGTATTGTTGGCTGCGCTAGCCCACTCGAGGCCCCTGAAGTTTAGCGCAAGTCTTAACGCGGGCACCTACGGCACGGCGGGGAGGTCTGAGGTCTGGTCTACCTACAAGAAAAATTGTGACGAAAGCCCCAATTTTTGTTACCTTGCGACTCGTCTCCATCGTTTGGAAGCCGTTGGAAGCACCTCCTCGACATCATCATCATCCAGGTTTCCAGGTTGGAGAAATTCTCACAGCATAATTCTCCCTATTCATCACCTGCTACAGCACCTTATCCCCTCTAAGCCCTGTGGTTTGTTGTCTTTCATTTCTTAATTCACCCTCCTTACGATACACACCCATCATCGAAATCCGCTCCTACTTGAGCTCTTGCTCTCCGCACAAACAGCTGCACCTGGACCCTCATTTCTAGTGCATCGCCAGTTCGCCTCCGATCCACGGCCACTACCTTACCCTTCAGCCCAGAATCGATACAAGGGCACTTCAGTCATAACGAAGACGTCTGCTCTCCATGCCTCTTCCTCTAGATCCGTAGAGCCTCCCTCCCTCCGAATCCTCTGTTGAGGCCTGGCGCTGGCTAGCTGATCGCCCGCCGATACCTTCCCCGCCGAACCGTCAACGATCTCCATGAAATGGCGCCCCAAAACGGCAATATGAAGACTCGCCGAAATGGCGGGAGCAAGCTCTCTCAGTCCTCCAAGCCTGTCATGCCTGCTATCCCACTGCCTTATGTGAAGCGTCAGGCCGCTTCTGCTGCTGCTCGTGCCAATGCTGTCCCCGTTTCTTCGACTGCTGCCTCCACGATCCAGGAACCGGATGTGCGCTCACCTATTGAGGTGAAGCACGTAAATGGTAACGTGTCTGCTGAGGCTAAGAAGGATGTTTCTGCGGCTACGGCTCCAAGCACAATTGCTAGTCGAACTTCGACCTCGACCACCAAAGTCGAGGAGGTGGCCGAAACAAAGGCAGACGCTCACAAAGAGACAAAGAACGGCGCTTCTGACCCGACCAACACCCAGGCTTCTTCCTGTAAGTACTGCAGACGTGCCCATTCTCAAGACGCACCCCAAAACCCTTTACTTACACATATTTCTTTCATTGCAGCCGCATCTGGCCCCGAACATCCTACCACTACCAACGATAGCGAGAACATCCACAAAAATCCTGTGGTCTCAGGCCATTCTGATCAGCCCACCCCCAATAACCAGGTCGATGTTGAGGCTCGATCAGTCGACAAGGTTTCAGCCGGAGTGAACGAGAAGCCCAATGGTGTTTCAAGCAAGGGCGATATCAAAACTCTGTCTGGTAGGCAGCCTTACTTTTTTCAAGCCCTTCCAAATACTCATAACTCGAATTTAGACAACCATCCACCTTCAAAGCCCAACAAAGGCCGACCTCCTTCTGCTGTCCCACCGGGCCGATACCAGATGCCCCCTTCCTTTCAGCCTGCTGCTCGACCTATGGGACCAAACGTGAACGGCGATATGCGTGGCCATCGCGCTCCTCTGCCTAACGGTCCGCCTATGCACCAGCCTCATCACAGCAACGGCAGCATCCATTTCGGCGCTTTCCACGGTTCGACAAGCTCCTCTCCTGCTCCTCCATCCGGTGGTATTGCCCCTCCGCCCGGTATGACAGGTCCTGATGGTCGACCCTACATGGCCCCTGGTGCCAACGGCTTCCCCCCTCTGATGCCGTATGGCGCAGAACAGGTTCCGGTCACTACTTTCGATAACTACGGAAGACCTACTATGGCTTATGGACCGATGGATTCTTTCCCTCCCTTCCCTAACAATTTTGGCCCCCCAACCCCACACAGCTATCATGATTCACAGGCATCAGGTCCTCCCGATGATGGTAGTGTCTACAACCAATTTTCTTCAGCTCCAGCGCGAAATGGCGTGCCTGCTCCAGAGGAGACTCAGTCTCCCAACCAGCCAGGCAGAATGTTTGGTGGTCCCGAGTATCCGCGAATGATGCCGAATGCCGGACCTCCCCCGCACATGATGTCTACAATGGATGGTGCTGAAGGTCTGATTGGTCATTTGGTGCAACAGTTTGGATCTCCCGAATTTGCTGATTGCGTTTTGGAACTTCGATACGTGGATGAAAGAGCTCCTCCAGTTCGCATTCCGGGTCACCGAGTCCTCTTTTCTCGCAGTGCCGAGCTCGCAAACGCCATCGCTAAGCAGTCCCGACCTAACCCCAATGTTCCATCTCTTCCCACCATCGTTCTCGAGACCAAGAGCAAATGGATTCGCTCCAACCCGTTTTACATGGCCGCTCACTGTCTTTACGGATGGCCACTCTTGGACCCTACTGCTGAGGGCATGAAGCAGACTGCAGCCGATTACAACCAGTTGATTGACCGCTTCGAATTTGCCCTTTCGTATGCTGCAGCCGGCCATCTCCTCCGCTGGGATCCGGTCACGCGACGCGGTTGCGAGGTTGCTGTGCAACTTCTGAACTGGCAGACAGTTGAGAAGGCCTTGGAGTTCGCCTTGGAGGATCACCGAGACGAGGGGTCTTATGATGTGTTCAAGTACGGCGATGGATCTCGAGCTATTCTCAACGAGATCGTCTCTTTTATCGCAAGCAACACCAGCCCTACTTTCAAGATTGACACTTCAGTGACCGATCCGTCGAGCTATGCTCGTCTTCCACAAACTGCCCTGACTAGTAACGCCACTACCCGCAAGCTCTCGCCCCCACCCATTGCTCGAGGTACATCCGTGCATCTTGGCAAGGGCAAGGGACGTCTCTCTCAGCAGATTTCTGGTATTCAGTTCGGCGACCTTTCTTTGACTGACGGCAAGGTTTCGCCAGCTTCGGATGCTTCAGGCGGTTCACAGCAACGGACTCCTTTCAATGCAGTGCTTTCTCGAATTCTCCTTAATCTTCCATTCGAAACTCTTAAGGCACTGCTCGAGGCTGCGACTAACAAGGCCAACGGATGGCCAAATGCAGAGGCAATTTACCGCGTGGTCAAAGACACAGTAGCTGAGAGAGAGCGACGTCGGCTTCAGATCGTTGAACTGGTCAAGACCCGCCAGGTCACAGCCTGGGCCGTCATCACCCAACAGCTTTCAAGTCCTGAGCCGAGATACGTCGGTCTCTGGAGTGCGCTGGGCTGGCGAGAGGAGATTCTACCTTTTGGACCTTCAGAGAGCCCAGCCCTTGGTCGCACTTGGGTTCCCTTCGTGGGCCCTCAAGCAAGCACTCAAGCAGCCTACCCCTAAGCAACTTGGTTCACGCTGCAGATTTTTCAATTTGATGAATGATATTGTGGGTTATGTTGATGCTGGATAATCGGGAGGGCGATATGCAGAAACATGGCAAACGAAGCCGAGGCTGATTTCTCAGTCTCTCTACAAAAGCTAGTACTTTTGATTTCGGGATGAAAAGGTGGCGTCCGTGATCCTGCTTACTAGGGAGAGGATATGATGCTCTTTGGAGAGTTTTGGTTGATGAACGGCGTTGGGGGGCATGTCAACATTGGTTGCTTTAAAGCGAGGAATGTTTTTAACGAATGGAAACGTCGGTGGGAGGCACAGGAAAGGAAAAGAAAACAAAAAGTATTTAATGATTCCATATTGCTAGGACCGGTGGTTCAATCTCACTTGTCCTAGGTCTGGCTGACATCAATGGCTTGGAACTGGACCAGACTGGACTGATACGAAGGGGTTATAATGAATGATAGTGGCTTTGGAAGTTAAAAAGGACGGTAGTTTCGGCATCAAATGGAGTATGCGTCGTTATGTCTCTCATTTGAGAGATAGCATTAGGTAGCCTTTTTACGAATGGTTTGATACCCCAGACTGACTTATGCTTTGAATGTGAAGTACCTCATGACGATATGACTTTTTCATGCGCATAGTCGGCGTGTTATCGGGAGTCAAGCCTCTTTAGGTAGTTCAGAAAGTTGAACGTGTTGATGAATTTCATGTGATGGTGATGTCCGGCTGGAGAAGAGCAACTTAGCTACCGAGGGCGGGGAACCCCTGTTGATGACCCCATAGGCAACGATATCGTGTGTCTCTATTCGCTAATTGAGCATTGCTTTAATTAACTGGGATAGCCTTTAGCAGGGTCTCGATATGCGAATGCCAATGGATAGTGGGCTCCAAGGTCAGCTTAGACCAAGAGCCGAGGTCGAATTCTCCACTTTACGTCGTCTTGCTCATTTCCAAGTTCTTGTGATTTCATCCCTTCCGTGCCTCCCACCATTCGTCACTTCACTTCACTTCACTTCACTTCATCAACAAACAGATGTGAGAGCTTCGATCTGAACACTCAGCACTGAAGCTGTGTAACCAAATCCAGGTCATTTTTTATTCAAATAAATTGGTTTATTCATTTACTTGATGCCTCCCTCGGGAGCTACTGCTCGAATGCGCCGCTGGAGCTCAGCTCGTGGAACCGCAGACACGCCATAAATTGAACCAAACACGATCCTTTTATCAACAACAACAACATCCGCTCCTTAATCACAATGGAACCCTCCATCTCTTCAGGCGACGCCTCGAGCTCGCGATCTTCAAGAGCTGTAAACGACCCTGTTCTTCGAAACACGTTGCGCTACACCATCTCAGCTCACGAATATGCAAGTCTGCACAAGTACATTCTCTCGCGGAGTCGCGTACTGCGTCGCGCAACACCAACGCCAAACCGTGTTGAAAAGGCGCTGCAACCTCCAAAAGGTGGTGATGATTATAATGCTAGAACGGTGCGACATGCGCTTAGGGTCTTCGTGATGACTTTCCTCGGCATGAAGGGATGGGATATTGTCGCGAAGAGGATGGGTAAAGAAGAGTGAGTAGCTCATTGATAAAATAAGTGTGCAAATAGCTGATGATTCTCAACAGACCCAGTACTGGCGGCAAAAAGAAGCCATTCTACAAATCTCCCGCACTGAGGCTGTCTATTTCGCTTTCTACTATTCTTCTCCTTTACAGAATCCTCTTCCGTTTCTTCACTCGACTGCGTGTGCATCTTCTCGACCCTCAGGTCGAGCCTTTCCGTGCGCGCAATCCACGAACTGCAGCGATGCTGACATCTCCTTCTGCGCCCGCCATTGGTGCCTCATTCGCTGGCCTGGCTCTCGGCATTTACCCAGCTCAGAAGATGCGTGTCACCATCGCCATTTACACAATCTTCCGTGCTTTGGAGTTTGCCTACAACTTCTGTGAGGCTGATGGCCTTATCTGGGGCCGAAAGAACGGCGTCAAGAGGGAGAGGCCTTGGTGGTTCGGAAGCTGGATGTTGCAGCCATTTGCTTTTGGACAGCTTCTTCACGCTGCTGTTTTCGATCGCGATTGTTTCCCCAAGCCTTTTGGAGATTTGATCTTCAAGAGTTCATCGGCATACTTGCACCCGCGCCCGCAAGATTGGCCGTCGAGTGTTAAGTGGCCTCAGACCTCTGAGATCGTTGACAGCTTGGCTCAAATGGCGCGCCTGAGCTGGCCGTAAGTTAACAAGCCCACAGAAAAAGACTTCACACTGACCGTCATAGTGCCTACGTTTCTCCCACTCTCTTCCCTGGCAAGGAAGTTCTTCCTCCTAGCCTCAGTGCAATCGCGCCACTGACATCTCGAGCTCATCCTCTCATCACATCTCTCTCATGCGCCACTTTGCACCCAGGAGACCCATCTTGTGCCAGAACTTATCTTACTTTCTGGCTTCAGACTTTCCCGCCATTTGCTCGCTTCTTCGTCGCAGTCTTCTCTGCGCTTACCGTCATTCCTCGATTCTCCAGCCTTTACCACAACCCTCTGGCGACCCTTCAGCGCATCATCACCAAGGCTCTCCGCATGTCTACCTTTGCTACAGGTGCGCTTTCCACAGCGTGGGCTTCGATCTGCTTCTTTCAGCAATGGCTTCCACGCCACGTCCTCGCGACTCAGCGTGTCTTCCTTGGTGGCTTCTTCGCTGGTCTTTGGGCATTCGTCGAGCGACGGAATGGCCGTGGACTGTTCCTGTACAGCGCCCGCGCTAGTGTCGACAGCCTCTGGAAGGTTGGTGTGAAGCGACGTTGGTGGAAGAGCATGAAGGGCGGTGATGTCTGGGTCTTCATGCTGGCACTCATGGTCACTGGTGTTGTCTACGAGAAGGATGCTCAAGCAATCCGCGAGACTAACTGGCGGAAGGGAGTCAGCTGGCTTCAGGGTCAGGGATGGAGAGATTGGGGAGCTGAGGATGATGAGGATGAGGAGAACAAGGACAAGGAGGAGTGATATTTCATGGATGATGAAAGCACAGTATGGTGTTGGGCGTAATTGTGGTTGTTTATTTACATAGGATGGTGGCTTGGTTTATGTTTGCATTGGTCAATAGTCTGATATCCCTCGTAATGGTAGTATTTATCGCATAATAATTTCATTCAAAAATCTTCGCACCTGAGCCAGCAGATTTTCTGGACGCACGAAATGTATCTAGGTTAAGAATGAGATCACCATGAAAGAGGATTTTCTCTACAAGACCCCTCTGTTGGCAGACTCTCGCGGATCTGCGCGAATGTACACTTTGCTCTTCCAGCTAAAAGGAGACTCTCGGAAGTGTGAGGAAGGAAGTCTTTTCTACGCCTTATTTTGAGATGGCTGAGGTTTCTCACATTTCCTGCCTCTACACCCCACTTCTCTGTACATGGCTCTCATACAAATGAATTAGGACTGGTATGGGGTCAATGGTAGAGCTTTTGCAATAAGATAGGGAGTCACAGTAGCCCAAGGGAGTTTACGATTGCATTGGGCTACTTGAAATAAGTGATATCTTCTTCGGAAGTCTTTAGGAATGAGCATGATATGATCCGAGATAGCGCACTAGTTGCCGAGGTATACTACAGCTTATCAGTAATCATTGCCTACTGGACAGCAAATGATTGACATGATGACATATTCTGAGTCTCATGTAAGAATAATTCAATCATTTCTTATTAAAGATAAGCCGAGTGACTTCAGGGTACAGGATCAACACTACAGAAGGTCAGGTGTTGACAGCTGCAGACTCGCAACTTCAAACCCACCGGGATGATAAATGCGTAAGTAGTATCCGTCACAGTCGATGGGGCATTTTACTAAAGAACCAGAAACTACCTAAGCATAAATAACTCTCAATTTCCACTTCCTCATCCTCTTTCAATTCTTGTATCATCACCTCATTCTTATCTCTACCAGGCTTCCTCCGTCTCACTACCTTAGTCTCCGTCTCCGGATCCGGGTGTCGAAGACTATACTATACCCCGCCGCACGCCCGGACCTCCGCATCTCCGCGCCGGAGCCTATTCATTCATTCACCTTGGCCAAATCATTGGTCACAGCCTGAATTGCGTTCACATCAAAAACGCCAAACAAAATGGCTACACCTGCCAACACCGCTGCTGAGGCCCTCGCTTCCGAGCAGACATACTTTGCTCAAAACCCTCCTCCGCGCAATTTATCAGCCCACACAGCTCTCGCCGCTGGCTTCATCTCCTCTCACGCCGCTGCGGGCCGTCGCGTTGTCCTCGTCACATCGGGCGGCACTACCGTCCCGCTTGAGAAGCAGACCGTCCGCTACATTGACAACTTCAGTGCTGGAACTCGTGGTGCTACGAGCGCCGAGTACTTTCTCGAAGCTGGATATGCCGTCATCTTCCTCCATCGTCAGTTCAGTCTGCTGCCGTATTCGCGACATTATTCGCATGCCACTGATTGCTTCTTGGACTTTTTGACTGAAGATGGAAATGGCAGAATTGGTGTGAGGAGTGAGGTGCAGGATAAGATGCAGGAGGTGTTGAGAAAGTATCGCAAGGCGAGAGATGACAATATGCTTCTCACACTACCCTTCGTCACTATTGTCGACTATCTCCATGAGCTGCGAGAAATTGCCCGACTCATGCGCCCTCTAGGTCCATCCGGCCTTCTCTACCTCGCAGCAGCCGTGTCGGACTTCTTCGTTCCTCCTGATCGAATGGCCGAGCACAAGATCCAGTCAACCAACGCCGTTGAGCAGAAGCGACCAGACGATGAAGAGACTTTTGATAACTTTGACTCGTCGCCTTCTGTCCCACGCTCAAAGCGCCTCGTCATTGATCTCGATCCTGTCCCCAAGTTTCTCAAGAATCTCGTGGATGGATGGGTGCCAGAGGGTATGATTGTGTCTTTCAAGCTTGAGACGGACCCAGCGCTTCTTGTGCGCAAGGCTCGCTACAGTCTTGATCGATATCAGCATCATCTCGTCATTGGAAATCTTCTATCCACGCGCAAGTGGGAAGTTGTATTTGTGAGTCCTAAGAGGGAAGATAACTGGGTGCGTGTGCCGAGAGAGGGCGGTTGGGGAGAAGCTGAGGGCAGGCCGCTCGTGGCAGAGGAATTGCCAGCTCAAGAACCAGATATTGAGATTGAATCGCTCATTATTCCTGCAGTGCAGGAGTTGCATGGAGAGCATATCAAGGCACAGAAGTAAGCCATGTTCTCGGGTTCAAGAAGCATGAGAAATACCCAGATAGAGGACTCTAAACAACGACAAGCTGAGCACAAGCATACAAAACAATAACTATTATATTTTCCTACGTACTGTGGTATCTATGTACAAAGACTCGCAGCAATGATGTTGATATTCTCAACTCTTTTTAGTATCCAGAACTCCTTTCCCAAGATAATAGCAATACTTTTAAATACTGTCGTGATTTTGAGTTCAGTCTCCGATAAACCCGTTGACTCTCGTGAATCATTTTCTTTAGATCTTGTGTGATTGGAAAATTGTTCAAAGAGCAGTCTTCCAGTTGTGCCAGCCCAAAAGAGTGACCTTGGCCAGGAATAGAGAGATCATGGATGCCACGTAAACGGCACCAGTCAAGATGATAAGACCCCAGTATTCACCACCGTTGGCTTGGACAATGCTACCACCAATGGGAATACCGATCAGACAAGCAAAAGACACGATTGTATAGGCCGTAGCATAATAGCGTCCATACTCTTGCGTCTTGCACAGTCGGCCGATACAGACAGGCGCAATGGCGATGGACGTTCCGGAAGAGAAACCGAACAGGACCGTAAAGATAATGACACCAGCTGTGGTTCCACCAAGAGGTAGCCATACGCAGAAGCAGGCCACAATGGCAAGGATCACGGCCAGGATGCTGACGTTAAAAGGACCGATCACATCGGCATAGTAGCCTGGCAGAAGTCGACCGATGACCGAACCAGCGTTGAGAATAGGGATGAGGTTATAGGAAAAGTCCTTTCCGAAGCCCTTGTGCAGCGCATATGTCGAGATGTAGCCGAGAGGAATGAAGAGGGAGAACTCCAACATGAAGACGCCAATCGTGGTGAAGAGGAAAGGCAGACTCTTGAAGATTAGAAAGTTGGGGTGCGCAGTAGCGTCCTTGGCCGGTGGAAGTCGAGATTTGAGAAGACAGATACCTATCAAACTGCAGACGAGGCAGATGAGAGCAATGACTCGAGTGGCCCATCCGTAACCAATCTTTTCGATTAGCCTCGTCAACATGAAAGGGTAGATGATACCACCCAATCCACCAGCAGTAGATGCAACACCAGTCGCTAGTCCACGTCGAGCCTTGAAGAAGTGGCCTACAGCAGCGATCGAGGGGGTGAAGAGCAGTGATGAACCAAAACCACAGAGAAGGCCAAAGGCGACGACAAAGTGCCAGAGTTCTAGAACAGTCAGCACATCAACCCACAATGTCAAAGAGAACTTACCAGTTGCAAAACTCATAAAGATCATACCGCCAACGGTGAATGCAGCGCCAGCAATGACAAGCCATCTCGGACCATACTTATCAAAGACAGGACCAATGTACACACCGCAGAAGAAGGCGAGAAAGGTGTAGATAGAAAAGACCCAACCAACGGTACCCTCGCTATACTCTGTGAGTTGGTTGTCGAGAACATAGGCCTGAAAAGTGCCGAGGGTGTTCATTAGCCCAAGCGAAGCGAATAGAGAGAACCACGAACCAGCGACCACGGACCACGCCTGCAAGCCGCCCTCGGGATACGTTTCCTGGAACGATGCTGTCGATGCTGCAGTCGGTTGCTTCTCTAGATCGGTTCCTGTCTTGCCATTGTTTTCGTTTCCTTGGTCGATCTGGTTGATATGGTCGTTGATCTCGTCATCCTCGTAGAGGGCACGAGATGTGACTTGGTGACAATCCATTGCTGGTTGAGTCTCTAAGCAATTGTGAAGTTCCGTTCTCCTTTTCCGTCCCCAGATACCTAGCGCTTTTGTTCCTTCTTTTACAATTGTCGTAGCATATCAGACATGTAGTTGAAAACTTGGGGGCGAAAACAAAAGATCGGACATGCTTAAATACAAGAATGATCGGATTTCGGCGTGGCCCCGGGTCGAAAAAGCCAGGCCCGCTTTCGGAGTGCGGCCTGAATTGCCGTAGTGGTCGGGTTTCTCATTGACATTAGAGTAATGAAAACTCATCATTTGTTCGTCAAGGTTCTTGAGCTCCACCCTTTACACGGATATATACGGTCGTAAATCCAACTGAGAGACCTGTTGGGTCTAGGCCTAAAGCATAGTAGACGCCTTCTCAATACAAGTCTCATTGTTAATGCAGCCCAATTTGCCATCTTTCCTCCTCGGAAACGAGGAACATTGTCGGTCAAGATGGTCAACGCACTTGGTCCTCCGTCATTGAATTGTGTGGGTGGTCAGATGGGTCCTCTACCCCAGCTTTGTCCCTATGCCGCTGTCTTAACCGGCCTCAACCCCTCGGGCTCGTTGTTGGTTTGAGTCACATCGCTCTTCTGATAGGCTTGAAAAGTCGTGATTGAATGGGTTCGCCCAATTATATCCTTTTTGGGAAGCATTTGGTCGGGGAATTATGCATTACTATCTGTCAATTGCATCAATGGCACCATAGCTGGCTGAACTAACCTCCTCTCCAGAATCAAGCCTCCTCGTCTTCCACATCCTCCATAGTCACATGCCGTGATGATTGGCCTTGATCGGGTCGTGCTTCCGCGTTGCGATCTGCCGTCTTGAGATAGCCCTCTTGCTCTAGTCGATCTGCTTCCTCCGGCTCTATTAACCCTCCTTGACCTTGGCCCTTGCTCATCTTCATCTTAACTGCCGTAGGCACAAATGCCGAAACAGCCTCTTTTCTGAGATCGCGCACCACAGGCTTGGCTTCGTATACTGTTTTCGCTTCGACGACTGGCGCTTCCTTCTTTTGTTGTTTGTCCTCGCCGTCCGGCCTTGTTGGGTTCTCTGCCGCTCTCCTTGCTCGTCGTTCAGCATACCATTTGTCCATGACTTCTTTAGGAATCGGAGGTGGTGTATCTCGAGGCATAGGAATACTCTTGACGTCGTCTGGAACTTCTTCGTCGCTTGTTGTAGCATCATTAGAACCTCTGCGCCTCTTCCCTAATACCCCAGATCCTGAGTCGTGATCTCTGTTCCATCCTCGACTGAATGTTGGTGCTTTGTCGCCAAGTGCTTCTCTGGCCCTCTTCACTGCTTTGAGTTCCTTTTCGAGCCCTTCTAATGTTTGTTCCTCGTGACGAGTAAGCTTGCCGCCGCTTGATGTGATTTTCTTGAGGTCGTCGATCTGTTTTTGAATGCGCTCGGGGTTCTTTCGCGATAGCTTCTCGTTTAAGCGTTCTTGTCGTTCATGCTTGCCTATGATTCCAGTTAGAAGGTAAAATGCGATCATCAGAATTCGTCTTACCTTTCTTGAGAGCCTTCGCCTTGTCAGCTTTGCGCTGAGCCTGCACAGGGTTGTAATTCTTCTCTTTTGGCATTGTGAAGTATCGGAGATCGGTATTTGTGTGAGGCTCGAATCGAGACTGTCAATATATTTTCCAGGAGTCCCTATTGAAGGCCAAAAACAAGAAATAAACAATCGCTACAGGATATGCGAGAAGTTGTTGTAAGCTGAGTACGACTTGTTCAAGATGGTTTGGTCTGATTGAGGCTTCCTCGTCGCGAACACCTGGCCCCACTTGATGACTAAGATTAGATGTCATGATAAAAATCACAACAGCTTTCAGTCAATGATAGACTCAAAAATGATGTCACGGCGATCTTCTACTTGCGGTTGAACCGTTTTAGACCTTAATTTACTGACGTATGCAGTGTCTGGATGTTGCAGATTGGCTCAAAGTTGCTGTTGTAGCGTGCAATTTATATCCTTGAATAACAATACTCGTATCACAAGAGCGCCTCCAATACAGATCATGTTTACGTAGTAATGAAAGTTGAATAGTCCCTTTGATGTACATATCTGATCAGCATGTGTATTGCCAAGTCACAGTGATCATCATATATCCCCCCTGTTAAGCCCTTGACAGTTTAAACCAGAAATAAGCCATAATTATTCATAGCAGCAAAAAGATTTCCATCCAAAAAACAAAGCATAAGTAAATCCCCGAAAGAAATTTCAAGCTGAGTTAACAGGCCGAAGATTTCATGGCATGCTACATAATCATGCCATAGATCATCCTTTCTCCTTTCCATGCAGCCAATTCCGTTGACGGAGGTAAATCAAGCGCCGGAATCCCTTGGTTTTCCGATCCCATCCTGTCTGTTGTAAACGCCTTAATCATTGTGTAGCTGTGTGCTGGGTATGCCGCCTAAGTTCGTAGTGTACAGCCGAATCTTTGTTCATAAACCTGGTCTCAAATTGACAGACCAAGATGCTTATCTTGCTTTGGTTCACTCGACTTTATTTCCACGCCCAACTGTTGAGCGACACAACTACTGGAGACGTCCTTGCCCATATACTTTTGCAGAATGGTGTCAAAGTCGGTCTCAGCAACCACAGGACCAGTGCCAGAGCACTTAGCCTTCTTGGTAAGTTCGGAGCATAGGCCGTCAAGATCAAATTCGCCGTTCTGTGCCTTGGGGCAAGCTTGAAGTTTCTCCCTGTAGAAACGTGTTAGATACAGCCATTCCCTGATTCTGTAAGTTGATACATACCACAGTTGATTGCAGTTCATGTTCTGCTTCTTAAGAGGTTCGTCATCGGACTCCTTTTGAGCATCAATTTGATCAATCAGGTTCGATGGCTTCTTGGCCTGGCCATTGAGATGCCCGCTGGGGCTGTTAGGAGCCATGTTGTAAGGAGTAAAGAAATCACTGTCAAGAGCATCGTTGAAGAAGTCGTCAAAAGATGGGTTTGCCAAGACGTTTTCTTGAGGCTCGCGATAATCACCAAAGAGCTGTGGGTCAAACTGTCCACCATTCTGTTGTGACAGCCAGTCAAAGTTGGTGCTGTTGAGATCGATGTTGCCGAATTGACTGGGATTGGTATTGTTGTTGTTCTGGTGTGTCAGCTCCTCGCCAATGGTAGTCATCGTATCAACGGGCTTGAAGCCCATAGGAGACTGGTTGAAAGGCTCAGGTGATGTTCCGCAAGAAGAGCTAGGACCAGTGTTTGAATGAGATGAAGCAGATGGGGAGCTGGAAGCGCCATTGACGCTGTAATTTGCAGAGTCAACACTCGCACGAGAGGGGTTGGTGGCAGAGCTTGCCATGGAAGGGCTGAAGACACCCGAGAACTTGGCCAAGTCATCCTTGAATTGTTGTGCGGATTGCGTGCTGTTGTTGAGGCTGTTGGTGGGGCTTGGGTATGAGATCTTTTGCTGATCTGGGCTTGTAGGCGATGAGCCAGTCTTGTTGACAGGCGGCCCTGGAAGCATGCCGAATTTGGGAAACTCGAACTGGAAGTTAACATCGCCGAGGTTGCTGACGGCAGCGCTGCCGAAAGGAACCTTTTCTCTGGGCAGTGACTTGGTAGCTGACATCACTGTAACCTTCTGCTTATACTGGTTGAGCTCAGCTGTCATGCGCTCAACCTGAGCTCGAAGCATGCCATTCTCATGGTTGGCAGCCTGCGAGGCCTTCTCTAATTCTTCGACCTTTGTTTCAAGATCCTTCAAGTGCTTCTCCTTGCGTTCTCTGAAAGCACGCTGAGCAGCTCGGTTTTGAGCCTTGCGCTTCTATTATATGGATTAGTAAGCAAGCTTTACATGTAATCAATTGATAAAACGTACCGAGCTGGGCTCGGATGTAAGAGGCTTACGACCGGGCTTCTTAGGGACCTTGTCGGTACTCTCACGGCGCTTGTGGTCCCCACCAGGGCTATCTTCATCATCCTCGTCGTCGGGGTAGCTGCGCTTCTCTGGAGTATCAGTCTCTGGGGAGTCGGACAGAGCGACAGAACCAGAGTTGTTGTTGGGCTCCGTGGAAACAGCGGGAAGATCTCCAATCATGGAAGGCTGGTCCTCGCTGGCGAAGGAGAAGTCGAAACCGGAATCGCCAAAGTCATAGTCGTAGTTGTCGAGGAAGGGACTCTCCTGGTAACCTGTAGCGGTGGCGGGCTTTTGTTGGCCAGCAGAATTGCGGAACGTCGTGGGAGAAACCGTCAGAGAATTGTCCACGGAAGAACCAGAGAGCTGCTGCTTGTTGGAGTTGAGAGCAGCGAAGAGCAGGTTCTGCTGTTGCGGGGTCAAGAGAAAGTTGGGTGGCAAAGTGCCTCCAGTACCGGTAGAAGCCATCGCGAAATATGAAACGGGCGATCGAAAAGAGGCGTAACGGTGAAGAACGATTTGAAATCGAGGCAGACGAAACTGATGCCGCGCGGTTTGATTATAGATTCAAGCTCTCTGCCAGTCCAGGCTCACGCAGGAGGGGACAAAGAGCCAGACCAGAGCCTGTCTGTGCCTGAAGCCTGTGTAGCGGCGACGTCGGGGACCTAGACGAGCGGGGCGGGCTTCTGCTGGGTTATGATACTGGCATAGAATTGTCAAAAGGCGATGAGAAGAGAGGCAAAGTTGAAAATAAGAAGAACGGAGTTTTCGGATTCAGGCCGCAAAGGACAGGATAGAAACTGAAGCTACTATGGTATGTAAGGTAACAGTATGTAAGATTGATGATGAAATCGGTGGTTTCTGGTGTCAGGCGGAGCCAAGAATGGGCGAGGAAAGGAAATCGAGTGAGATGGATGGCTGCAGTAGGTAGAGCGGGGGCAGCTGAGCGGGCGTTGAATCGCACTGTAGGTACTGTATCTACGCGTACCAGAGCAAGCAAAGCAAAGCAAGCAAGGGTCCAATGCGGAGCGTCCAACTAGAAAATTTGCTGCCTGAGTCACAAAGATTCCTTCTAGTTCATTCTTCCATCAGCTCACTAGACCCTGAACAGGAACCATTCTGGGTGGGGGTCAGCGAGTTTCCGAGAGAGGCTGGGTACAGGAACGTGAACTCTCGACAGTGCGAATAGCGTCAAAGTTGCATTTGTCAGCCGGGGCTACCGGTCCTCGGGACCCATGGATATCTTACAACAGAGAGGACGAAACAAAAAGCCCATCTAGGCCATGCCAAAATGAGCCATGAGCATGTTATTGTCTGTCTTTTCTCTCTTCTCTATCGTCTGAGGCTCTGACTCACAATAAAAGACGTTTGGCCATGAGCTTTCATTCATTGGCACACTGCCTGTGACCGACTTATACCCGATCGTTTTCGGCAGATACTATTAGTTGACATGCACGCCCTTCGACGTTGCGCACGAGTCTCTCGAGCTTTCTCCCCCTTTCTCGGCCTTGTTTTGTTTGACAGTGGCGATTCCTCCTGAACGGCATTATGCTTCTCCGACTGCGACAGAATGTCGTTTACTTGCTGTAATGGCCGGCCTTGGACTTCTATCTCAACTACAATGCAGAATTGACTCGAGACTATGACCTTGGTTATGCTTCAACTGACAAGCCTCATGACCTCATAGCTAACTGTTTCTGACTCCTAACAACGCCCCGTTCAACTCTCCTGCAGCCATTGCCTTATCCCCGAGCCACAACCACGCGGTCCTGTCGAAGTTCTCCCCGCCCCCGGATTTAGACCAAGATTCGGAGTTTGCCACACGGCGCATTTACCTCACTTTCGACCAATCAATGGCAATTATTCTTCCCAATGGGTCAAGTCCAGTTATCAATCGCTGAAATTTCCAACGTAATTTTGGACCTCAACGGCTGCCAGAAAACAGCTCACTGGATGCGAAAGTACTTCAGAAACAATTGCACGATTGTGGCCAATCACCCTCATAATCTTGTGTAACAACCCAGCTAAAAGTTAACAAGTTCGGAGCTCAGGTCGGACGTAAGCATCTGCCGCGTAGTGTGGTTCCTCGATCTGATATGCATGGGATGTTTTGGAATCATCTAGGACCCTTGTTTGCATGAACTTTCACGTGATTATTGTCTCAATTCCCTGTCACGTCTTGAAACATCCGCCACTCCATCACGGCTTAACCTATAGTTTAAGATCACGAAATGTTTAACCGTATATTCTTCGGGCTGTCGGTAGTTCTTAAGTTCTGTGATTCCTCCTGGAAGGTATCTCCATATCGTTTGAGAATAAGAAATCAACTATTATGTCCCTCTCACAAAACCTAGTACCTGTAGGACCTTTGCCACCTCCTAGCCTGGAGCAGATGCTTGCTCTCCAGAACATGTCGAAAATATAGAGGGCGTATTTCCTTCATGGAATTGAAACGATGCAGCATTCTCATGGCGTGGTTGAGCTACAAGCGAGCTACATGATTACCAGACTACATGTGTTTGGACCTACCTAGGGGAGACAAGAACTGAGGATCTCTATCCTAAGTGATGACGAGACTTAGGTAAATTTAGTATATCTTAGTAGGTATTTAGACCAGTCAATTCGGCACTTGGGTCAGTGTCAGAAGTTTTCTTGCTCCCTGGGGCATATCTAGGTCTCGAAAGCTTTTGTGACAGCATATCAGACGCCTGGTAGAGCACGGGAATTCGATCGGCTCATGCCTCCTTAGTACTTGGTGCAGTGACGATGCTTCATAACTTTGCTTTGGAGATGCATTTCACCGCTTGGTGAGATTGTGCCTTTCTTGATACGAATGGATTTAGAACAGGTGTTTCGTGGATCTGAACTACTTGAACTGACTTCATTTGGTGTATCGGCAAGTATATATTGCAACTGTAGTTGTTACCCTCAATTCCCGATATCGGTCAGTTTATGACGATAAGAATTCCGACCGTGTAACCATCAGTTGCCATCCTCCTCATCTGCCATCTCATCAGCCCAATTAAAGTCAGCCCCATCTTTGAACTCATCACGCATGCGTTGACAAGCATGAACCGCCTCAAGAGCGAAAGTGGCCCAAACGATGATATACTACTGGGCAGCCTCCATAGTGCCGTTGCCGACCCAAGGATAGTAATCCGTTTCGCCCTCTTCGGGGGAACTCCACATCAGTTTCATTCGGCGCTTGCAAAGACTTCTGAAGTCGGGCATCTGAGAGAGATGTCGGACATCAATGACCTCGAGTGAACGAAGCTTCTCGAGAATGGTCTCGTCGTCGTGGCCAGGGGATCCGTCTTGCACCTTATGTACCTCGGTCTCTAGGAGGTTGTACTTCATGGTGAATCTGTAATCTTTGTGAGTGACTGATTAAAGAGAAGATGGTAACATTTACTGTTTGTTTACTGGAATGGTTCCGTTTTGACGTGCGCTTTGGGTTGTTGGCGACTACAATTACTGTAGCGATATTGTTGAGGACGGGGCAGTTTGTTGTTAAATGAATGTGTATGGGAAAGCTAGATAGCTAATTCAAGAGTTAGAATGCGTAGCGTAGTAGAAATGGGAAATGATAAACTGAGTAAAAGCGATGGCACTGCCCGGACGTTCTAGCACTGTTGGGCTTTGCATTGTGTAACCTCAAGATCGTGGCTCAGGGTTTGTGGATCACCATATCAGGAGGTGGCATCTCCACCTCAGATGCTTTACTGTTACTCACATTGAACGAGTTTACTCCTAGTGATAATAGTCGATAGCGATAGCTACAGTTCAGAGTCGAACTTTTGGTGGTCCTCATCCACACCCTGTTTCCAGCCAAGCAGTGAGCCTCAACTTACGGGGAAGTCAGTCGCAATCCGAGGATTCCTGTATAGCTGATCAAAGATAATAGAGAGATCACTAAGAAGGAGCAAGTTAGTGTTTGTTATCGTAAAGAAACACAGGGGGCCGTTGAAGAGTTCACGAGGAACTATAATAGTTTGTTCAACTGAAATAATTCGATTTACTTGATGTGAATATTTGACATGGACCTGTAGGGACCTGATACTCCACATAAGAGGTCTTGAGCCTTGCCGGGTATGCTGCATAAGGTCTAAGGCACAGAGGTAATCCCGTGATGGTCATAAAACTGAAGGAATTTATCCCAAGGTATCGAAAGTGATTGAAAGAATGAGGTAGATTTAGGATAACTTAGGTAAATTTAGGATAGCTTTAGCAAACTTAGGACAGCTTTAGTAAATTTAGGATAGATTCAGGGGAGCTTTATGATCACCTTACCCACTTCAAGGTCTTGGGTGTTATTTCTTGTCAAGAGCAAGGATTGTGAGGCTCTGGTAACACCATAGAAGTCAGGTCAAAGTTGTCTGTTAACAAACACTGAGTTGTCTGTCAACTCAGGGGAACCATTGGTAGGCAATCTTCCAAAAACCTAGCCAACAGAAGTATGCCTTCCAATTAAATTGCGACAAGCGCTTTTCTCTTTATCTTTGAAAAGTCTAATTTGGAACATCGTCGAAGCATTGTAGGCAGTGCATCACCCTCAGGAGGCCGACCCTGTTGCCAAGGAGGATAGTTGCGAACAACTCATGTGGTTGATTGGACGTTTGACATGAGTCTAGATGGTGAGAGTTCAAGTCCGAGGAGACGAGAGAGCACCTCGAAAGAAGATGAAAAACATCAAGAATAAATATATTTAGCGTCAGGGTAAGGTAAAGAGAGCAAGTTGAGTGAAAGCATCAACAAGTGGCACTCAAGGATAAAGCAAGAACCGTTTGAGGTATAAGATGATCACGAGAGCGCCATAAAAATAGTTCATCAGGCTTAGAAGAGCAACAAAGATGAATCTATCAAGGACAAACTTGTCTATTTGTTCAGTGTAGACTCCTATCTTCTTCTCTGTTTTGTCTATGACCTGAGACTCAGAAACGAGTTTCAAGTCTCCTATAGCTGTGCGATCCACGCTCGTGTTTGATTTGTCTGCGCTTTTCAGAGTTGTTGTCCTTAACTAGCTTCGAAATAAGGAGGTCCTTGGAATCGTCGGCAGGCTTAGACGGTGTAAGTAAAACCACAACGGATTACCGCTCTCTGTCGTTTAGGATCACATTATGGACGATAGTTTGGTAAAATATGACTCCCTCGAGGCATAAACATCAATAATGTGGTTTAAACAAGAGGATGATGAATTTGTATGCTGACGGTGACGGTATTGCTATAGGGCTGGTAGCACATTGCCAAGTCCTGATGATGTTTGTTAGTCGTAAGTAGGGTGCTGATAGGACCAAGTTATGGCTGACTGTATTGTCTGAGCTCCTAGGCTATCAAATCGTCTGCTTCGTTACTCTGTGTCGGAGGTGCGTCACGCTGCAGTATTCACAGCCGTTGACACTGCCTGGCACTGCATAACTTCAAGACTCTTGCATCTCTCGCTGGCAACGTTCGACCCCGTTGTGGAATAATCAACAGCGATTTAAAATAAACCCCTTCTTCTTATTTTGTCTTCTTCCTGCCTTCCTCCTCAACCATCGCACTTCACGGTTTTGCCTCATCGCCATCATCAAGTTTCGGAGCTTGGACGGAATATAGGCACCTCGCGATGCGTTTTCAAGCCAGTGAAGCCTACAAACGTTACGTCGGCAATGGTCGTCCTGACGAAAGGCTACCGCCGCTTGACTACCAGGTTTTTGGTCGCCTTCGCGTATCCGCTCTCAGAACGAAACTGATCAAGCTAGGATGGAGTCATACATCTCGTTCCTGGTGTGGTATATTGCCGATGGTGCGAGGACTTCAACGGGTTTCTTTGCAAATATGTAATACTTACCTTTGTTACACGGTATTGAAAATAAAGAACCCAAAACTGATAAGGCTAGGCTGGCAAACATGATGTATTCGAGCTCAGAAGTCACTACACCGATCATCATTGTGAAACACTCGCCAATAACTATCCAAGTAGCGGAGAAAGGAACCAAGCCAAGATTGCGAGTAAGAGCTCTCCCTTGTTACTTAAGAGAAGTACAGACAATTAGGTACAAACTGGCCGTTGGCAGTTCTCCTCGATAGCTTGTGGGGTAAGTCTTCGTCGCAGGTACCATTGCAGACATCGACTTCCTTTGCAACCTTTCTTGAAGAAGTGTTAAATACGAAGCAACTTTAAGCGAGTTAAATCCATCGACAACCGCGTTATAGAACGTATCTTTCATCATTCTGGTGAGGGCAAGCTTGCATCGTTTTGTAGGTTCGATGCCATGTATCAAACCCTCACTAAGCACAGACAATACTCTCACTCTAATATCACGACACCATAACATCGCAAGTAAATGGAATAGAACTTTCAGATCGCGGGTTTATTGTTCTGGGATGAAAACCTGTGTTTCGATGTCATATCATGATATAAACCCACTGTGTCCCAGATCATCACAGCGTCCTCAATCCCTAAGCACCAAAGCAGAACACCCCTATACCCTGTCTAGTTCGAATTATCCGATAATGAACACGGAAAGACTTATGGAAAAGTCTGGGCGATAAAACTGAGACATATCAGTCAGGAAAAGAAGGTATCAAGAGGCTTTGTAGATACTTACTGTGCTGTTGGGAATCATCTTAGTTGTAACCCATAGCCTCGCCCTCTGACTTGATGCCGGCTGCGCTGGAGTTGTCCGAACCATTGTTGTCTGTAGTGGAAGAAATGCCGTTGCCTTGGTCAATGTCCTCCTCTTCATCGCTCGTGAGATCCATCAAGTCATAATCCGTGCAAGAAGAGTCAGAACTTCTCGAGACATTATCATCATCGATGACCCTGTCATAGATGACTAGTTCAGTCTCCAGTTCTTCAATCTCTCTTTCCTGGTCGTGGAGCTTCGCGTTCTGTCTGGAGACTTCGGCCTTCAACTCACCCATCGCATACGCTTGGTCATCGATGTTGTTGTAGCAGACATGTCGATCATACAGGAGATCTGTGATTTGTTTCCTGTTACGGTTGTCCTTGGAAGTTAAATCAACGATCTCAACGTCTTGGTAATCGATGGTATTATGTAGAATAACGTTGTCCTCCTGTTGCGTGATCTGAGCTTGAAGGCCTTCCTTGTCTGCATTCGCCTGGGCGAGGTCCGCCATCAACTTGGCGATGATCTCGTCCTTGGCCATTAAAATGCCGTGGATATCAGAAGGAGCCTGGTAGAGAGTGACCTGAACTCCATCTTCTGGGGTGGAAGACATGCTGAAAGTTGGTCTGTAAGGGTCAGCTTCCTCATGCGACAGACAATGCAAGAAGCAGCTTTGACGAACCGAAGATAAGAGTACATGTAGGTGATCAGATAGTCTTCATTTAAGGTCAAAGACTTCAAGGTATAGTTGACTCAAACGAAGCTGAAAGTGTCACAATGTAGTTGGCTCTTTGGACGTGTGACGAGAGACTGCCAGGTACAGCAGGTAAAGTGAAGGCAAAGTGCTTTCGTATAATCAAGTTATCTTAATTTATATAATGAATGCAAAGTAGCATTCAAGGCAAATGAAGACTGAATGAGGCGATGCTTGCTCAAGTGAAGTTGGTTGGTTGACCGGTGAGCAAGTTAGTTGAATGAAGAAATGTTGTAGGAAGCGATGGTGTGGGAAATTTATAGGCGGGGCCGACTGAATTGTCCGTGTCGATACAGACAACTCTCTACCTTGAGGTCCTCAAGGTACTGTGATTCAATGAGGACCTAAGCAACTCTGTTCCATGAGTCACTATTGAATTTCAAATTAAATGGCCATTGACTTTACAAGACCTCGATGAAACTGACCAAGGCTGACTGATGTATCTCCTCTCCTCCTTTCACCCCTTCAAGCTATGGATCTATGGACTTCATTCTTCTTGTACTTTGAGACTTTGACTACCGCACTTGAAAACAAAGGCTGGATGTACTCTACTCTCAATATACCTTTTAGAATCATGTTTCTTCCATGAGTTTCATCGTTTTCGAGATGTCAGGGGCTATCAAATCCAAACTAATACCGAAGACTGCCTTTTGTCTTCTCGAATCGCTTGGACTAACAAATACTGCCCCTATAATTATCAGTGAGCTTCGTGATATACTATGCAGGATAAGAAAAGGGGGGTAATGATATCGTCCACTTGCTCGGTATTAGTTGTATGAGGTCACATGTGCATTCATTGGGAGTATATTCGACGGGGAAGCGAAAGAAAAACCACTGGGGCTTGCTTGTCGCCGAATTGCGGCTTGAACATACAATGATAGGTTCCTCGTCAACATCTTGCTCTCTACCCGTGTAGAATTTCCGTCTTATGCAACCGTCATCAAACTGCATCGTGAAGTTCTCTCCAAGCTTTGGAAAGAGGAATTATGAGATGAAAGACATCGCCTTCAGAAACAGTCCCCATGGGTGCTATGAAATGTGCCGCATACTGTCCATCAACAATCTATCGACATGTGAGGTGCTATTGATGTTGATCGGATCACGTAGTATATACTAGCTGTTGCTTAGTGTTGGTGGATTCCATATTCATGTCCTTGTTGGCTTCCGCAAGGGCCATGTTGGCAGACATACCGTCACTCTTGTTAACCAAGTCGGGTTTTCCACGATTGCATTGCAGTAACCAGAAGCTCTCACCATAACTTGTAACCGTTTTCATCGCCCTTGAAGGCATCGTCGATATTTGAAGAAAGCCTTGGCTTTTCGGTTGTCCTCTGGGGCGAATCGGCCCGTAGAGGCAATAGACAGTTGGCAGGATCAATCGTCTCTACCTAATCCTCCATGGAAGGCTTGGGTCGATGGCCATCTTGGCCCTTTGGGCGGTATTGAGCGTGCGCCAAATGTCACTCCCGGTTGCTGACGGGACGAACATAGGTCTTTCCATTCTGCAGATCGACGATTTCGACATGAGATCAGCTCTTTAATCTCCAGACGAGAGCTCCTTGGTAGCATTGGCTCGGATGGAATTTCTGCTCCATTGTCCAGTTCTCTGTCCGCTAGCTTCGCGCGTTTAGCTGGAGGCGCACGTTCTACGCGCTCTTCGATCACTCTCTTGAGAACTCCTTAACGGAGAGTTCTATGAGGTGCTCCTTTTTGCATTTCCACGTAGGCGTTAGCATATTGAGAGATGTGCTCATCTTACTAAAGTCTACACCCTTGGGGGCGGCTACTTGATAAAGCTCGTCGTTCTTCCTAGTCAGCTCGAATCGACTCTCAGAAGGGACTTATGTTTGTAAGCCTTAGTCATGAATATATTTGGTAACTTCGTTTGATCGTTTTTCCATTGGTGAAGAACGCGTGACCATCCCGACGTCAGTGAACACTGACTCGACCACGAAATCTTGACCCATCAACACTGATCGAGTCGTGAAACATTTTCTCACATGCCCGAGCCCACCAGCAAGACAAAGCTCCAAAGGTACGCCATCTGCTAACATTTGCGCCCTTGCTCGTTACCAAATCAATTAGGCTGTTCGCCCATATATAAAGTCGAAATAGGGGCTCGTGGCTGATGTATATGCCTTGCTCGGCAAGTACCTCTACTGCAAAATATGGCAAGACGTCTACAGTCGCTTTTGCCTCGGACTTCCGATATTTTGTGTTTAGAATACCCGAAGGAGTGCTCTTGCGATTCTGATCGTTTCGCGGAAAGGCCAACGGGGTCACCAAGCTTCATCCATTTGTTGGACCTCGCGTGAGAATCATAGGCATAACTCAATTGGTCAATCATTATTATAAAAGTTGAGGAGGCAGAGGGAGACGTTGTCTGTCGTTGGCTCTGTAGTCCTCTAGGTATTTTGAGGGAGACCATCCCTACCCAAGCATCGAAGCTGGGATGAGATCAACGCGATATGTTGGCGAAATCTCCGGGCAACTCGTACCAATCTCGGCGTACAGTTGTAGTATGCGCAGTGAGTGAATATCCCTTGGGTTGAGATGTAAGTTTGGGCTCGCTTGAATGTTCTTGAAGATTTGCTACTGACTGAGAGTTTTCAGCAGGACACTGTGACAGACGGCTTTGATTCGTTACCGAAGGTCTCTTTCAAAGTGCAGTTTCGCCTTCGAATATGCGAATGTTCCTGGTACCTTGGAACTGAACACAGGAGTGCACTCCTTGTCACTAGGTTCGAAGGGACAGAAAGCCAAACCCATCTGTGTATACATATTAGCTACAGAATGATCAAGGAACATGATGGGAGTTTAAGAGGGGACTTACTCTAGCTTATACTATACATATATATATGTGGGTTTCTCTTGTATATGTCGATACTTTTGCACATGGTGTTTTCATAAAGCTGTTTGATGCCGACTGGTTCTAAAGAGTATTCTTATTGAACTCCAGACATCCGGAATTCGTGGTGTTCTCAGACCAAAATATATGTGATAGAAGACCGGTATAGGAAAGTCAAGGGGTTGTGTCGACTCCATGTTGTCAACATGATTCCTGTCTCTGAGATGAGCAACCCAAATTGATCATCAGACTAGGCTGAAGGTAGGCAGCAGTCTTTCATAGGGCAGCTTGTTGAACGGATTCCACTACCGAACCCATCTTCTGATCGTGTCAGGATATCGAGGGTTGGTTCTTGGACCGCCAATGTCTCGCAGGTTGTCCTCACACACGCTCTTGGCAATACGGTGAGAAGAATTTATACTCGGGGCGGTAATAGCCGTTATATATAGTTGAACTACTGGTATTTGTTGGAGAGATCTTCTTTATGGTAGACTTAGACGATGCTGGTCTTTCAATTACCGTCAGCATCCTCTGAGTGCTGCGAGATGTTAGCATCAACTCAAGAGAAGAATCTCATATCAAGTCATACTCGCCACACGTGGAACAACAGTATTCATCGCATTATCCATACCTTACGTGACTGGCCTTGGAGATAAGCATGGGATGTTCGATCACAGTTTTACATGTTGTTGTCCGGTCTAGGCACCTTGCGGACAGCACCAGATCCATGCTTGAAGCAAAAGGAAGGTCATGTGAATTTGGGAATACCAAGACATTTGTTGTCCCAGGCTCTTTGAGAGGTCTTGCGGGACTTTCTTTATACATCAGCCTTGATTGACTTAACCCATCTTGAGGGGTCTTACCTTCATAGCAAAGGACGTCTCGCAATCTTCACATCCGTCCCATGCTTGGACAAGAATCTCTGCGGTGCTCATTCTATCTGGCATCAAATCATATATGGCCATAAGTTGGATAATATAAGGTAGCCGTCGAAAGCCCAGATATCTCGACTCCTCGACGCCTGCACTCCAGGTGGCAATGATGGTGAGATACAGAAGAACAAGTAGAAGATGTGAAAAGGATGAACGGAGAGGAGATATTTATAGTAAATGAGAATAGGGAGAAGAGACATGTGAGTCAGTGAAGAAGTTACCAGAATCTTCAGCTCGCAAAGGGGGGTGGCAAAGGCTGGCAAGCAATACATACGCAAACAGTTTGCAAACATCACAAGCTGTGTTAGGCATTCCACGAGCAATTTGTATCCCTCTATTCGTGCTCATTGCTGGGGTCACCTTTAGTCACAAGCATAGATGACTCGAAATTTGCTTCACGGAGCTGCATATTTCACATTTGCGAGTGTACAAGGCAGAACAAGTATTCAACCTAAATAAACGTCGGCCTGCTGCTTCCTGGGGTGCGATTGACGAGAATAATATCCCAAATGCTTAAATCCGAAGCAAAGCATTTCCTTCAAGATGCCTTTCGGATCGATCTCTCCTTGTGAAAATACCGGACAAATCAGAAGTTCAAACATTGTGCTGATCAACGGCGAGTAGTATCTTGAACGGTCAAGACGTTGTCATCCTCAGCATACGCATCCACCTTGTACTTGGCAAACTCGCGGGTTGCCACATTATTAGCAAACAGAAGATCAAGCTCTTCAAACGTCTTGTTCTTGGTTTCAGGAAGGCGGAAAAACGTCCAAATGAAGAAGACAAAAGAGCAACCTCCCCAGAAAAAGCCAGTTTTACCGCGCCAGTTTCCTGCAGTTGGGTTGAGCATATAAGGATTGACGACATTGCAGATGATTTGAGCAATGTAATAGGCAATTCGGCTGACACAAACAGATTTGTTTCTCAGTCTGGTCGAAGAAACTTCCGAGATGATTGCGTAACAAACAGGTCCAACAGTCATGTAATACACGCCTAACCATATGAGCATCATACTGGCTTGCGCGTAGTTTCCTGCCTGAGAGTCTCCAGCACCGACGCTGATGAACCCAACAATCATCAACACAACCGTGAGCAAGCCAAGCCCCCAAAGATACAGTGTACGTCGACCAAGGGGAAGCAGCCACCAAGATATGATTGTGCCCACAGACGCAATCCCAAGACCACCAACAGACATTCTGAAAGAAATCGACTCAGGCAAACCAGCCTGCACGAAGAAGAAAGTCGGAGTACCACCCATCGAAGATCCGCAGAAAGGCTGGGCAGCAAAGGCCATGCAGGCGATCTCGGTTCTGCGTCGGTCAACCCCACGGAAGCAATCCAGATACGAAGTACCTTGGTCGATGGACTTTTCAATCTCATTGGTATGTATCATCATGGCAAGAGCCTGTTTTGCATGACCAGGAGTTGTTGAGGAACTTAGACGGGTGATTGACCTCTCAGCGTTTTCGTAATCACCAATCCGGACGTAGAACCACGGGGATTCGGGGGCGAAGAAAAGGACGATGAATAAAGGGACAGGCCATGCCCATTGGATTGCGAAGGGGATTCGGTAGGACCAATGCCCGGTCGTATTCGAGAAGCCTGCTTGTACTCCAGCCGAAATAAGCTGTCCTATGGCCCAACAGAGGTTGACATAGACAGTCAAATATCCTCTTAATGCCATAGGGCACACCTCTGATGCATATGCAGGAGCCATAGTGGCGAAAACACCCCATGGGATGCCGCAAAGGAACTGGCCAACAAGAAGGACCGGAAGACTCGGTGAGAAGAAGGAGATAAAGATGCAGCCACATATGGCAACCAAGGAAGTGAGAAGTACTTTGCGGTAGCCGAACTTATATGTGAAGTAACCATTGGCAAACGCGCCAATAATAGTCCCAACGCTCACGGCATTCGAAAGTGCATTCTGCCAGGAAGCTGTGATTTGCCAGGAGTTGGATTTGGGCTGGTAGCTTCCATAGTGCTCTCGGAAAGATGGTTGGGCGAAGAAGGATGAGATAAGAACGATATCGTAACCCTCCATGATGATCGAAGTAGAGAGAAGGACCGACCACATGACAGCCTTGGGATATTTCCGAATGGCCTGCAGCAATGTGAGGTTGTGTTCCTCTTCTGCAGCCTGCTTTGCGATGGATGTATCTTTGACCGTGTCGTAATTTGGGGCATGGTCATCTTCACTGACCCTAGCTACCTTGTCGTCTGTGAGAGCAGCCATGATGCTGGAAAGTATGCAATGGAGGCCTAGATGTACCTGAAACCAGGATAAGACGACATCGACTGCCTGTCGAGATGAACCAGGATCGGCGGCATGAGCTTCATTTATAGGGAAACAACAGAGACCACAGACATTGGTCGCCTGACGAACCCCAGGCGCTTCGTCCCATATTGTCTATGAAAGTCCCGGTTTCTTGATGATCACCCGGGGATTGTGGGGAAGAATCTGGGGATATTCTGCCAAGGATCTCCAAAAGCTTATTGCCCTAGCTCGCGTTGAAGAATATGGGGTTCCAGTGGGGGCATAGATGGATACAGATCTCATGGTGTTTTGACCCCCACCGGAGCTCTGAATCAACTGAAGGTCCGGCGGGGGAGGGGAGACACTTCTGTCAAAGTCACTGAAACTTTGACGACATTCAGCCTCGTATTTGGCTAAATAGCGGATTGCATTACTGTAACGTCGAGGAGGGCCTCAACCTGCATGTCCGGTTTGATCCCGGATTACGCGCATGAGGAAAGATGTGCCTGCCGGGAACTTTGATCCGTGAACTATGATCAAACGTGTTGTCCATAAGATCTTTGTTTCGTTGTAGTAAATGTCGGATATCATTGGGGGTTGTGATTGGTGATAGTAAAATAAAAGAAATGATATCGGATGGAGTCGCAGTTGAGGTATCGGAATTGATTGAATTGAGACCGGCAAGGTCAACCTCAGGTAGGTCCCCTGTGGTCACATCATCACATGTAGGTCGGCTCAAGATAAGAATATATGGATGTTACTATAGGGAGCCGACTCCTTCCATCTGCTCATTCGTTGATAATGCATTTTGAAGAAAAAGGAAAGTCAAGTCATCAATGCGGAACAAGAAAGATCCATCCCGCCACCTTCGCTTGTCTTACTCCGCACTGCAACATCCATGAAGCTCGCAACTATCGAACGACATCCATCATGAGAAAATGATTCACGAATGATCCTCATCGTAGCGTCGTGAGTGTATAGAAAGATGGAGAGCGATGACGAGTATAGACCGGTGGACAGCGATGACGAGCCAGCACACTTGCAGTGTCACCACTGTAGGCGCATCTTCACGCGCCAGGAACATCTACATCGCCATCTGAGAGTCCATACCCACGAGAAGCCATTTTCGTGTGCGAAATGCAATAAGTCCTTTGCACGGCTAGATGTTCTTCAGAGGCACGAAATCACACACACACACTTAAACCCTTTAACGGCGACCGAGAAAGTGACGATCAGAGCGTGCAAAGAATGTGCTGCTGCCCGCAACCGTTGCTCAAGAGACTCGCCATGCACAAGATGTGAGGATAAGCGTTTGGATTGCATCTACCCTATGCCCAGGAGACGAAAACCTCAGCCTGTGCCCCAGAAGGAGAAGAAGAGGAGGAGAAGGAAGAAGAAGGGTTCAAATCTTCAGTCACCTGAACCATTACCCGCACAAGACTTGCACGAAGATGCGGAGGGTGAAGATATTACTCAGGCACCAGAGCCATTGACAACGGTACCAGTGGACACAGAGCCAGTGGACACAGAGCCAAGAGAAACAGATCTGGCTATAAACAATAGCGGAATCAATGATGCCAACAACGTTTCTTGGAACATCAATGGTTCTAACGCTTTCACGGTTCCTCCAGCACACGGAACTTGGCCACCTAATGATGATTCAATTGCCGTTGCACCACAACCAATGAACCCAATGTTCCAAATCGATAACATGGGAAGCTTTCAAGAAGTACCGGATCTCACCACGGCTATCCCCAATATCAATTGGCTCTCCGACAGTCAGTTTGCTCCATTATGGGAGAATCAATTGCCGATTATCCCCGAAGGCCTTGGTTCAATGGCATACACATTTCCTTCTGAACTAATCGGGCCCAATCCTGGCTCTTCTTGGGTCCCAGAGCAGTCCATGGACGTCAATATAAGCATTAATGGCCCAATGGAAACGCCAGCCCTCGAACTGGATCAAACACACTACCCAACAGTTGTGGAAAGCCCTTACGACGGACAAGCGAGCAGTGTTAACGACTCTAATGCATCATCTTCAACCAATGGAGCCCTCTACGTGGATGGAACAGCAGCTAGAGCCCCATTTCGTGGTCAACTACTCCCCCAGCAAGTCAGCTTACAGAGCAATCGTCCTGAACAGAACCCCCGCCTCCCCGAAGCAGATGGGTCAGACTACAGTTATCTAAAATCCTTAGTGGCGAGTATGCGAGAATCCCCTGATAATACGTTTGTGCCAGAGGCTCTCTACTCCCAACTATCGTCCGTGGTTCAGAATGAGATCGGGATCGATCCATCACTTGATCTAGACGCTCAGATCCCCCCTCTGGAATATATCAGGGGCTTTGTGCTGCTTTATTACCGATGCTTTCATCCGACGTATCCGTTTCTACAGAGAAATTCCTCCGTCTGGCAAGTTTCAGATAACTGGATCCTGTTACTAGCTGTAGCAACCACTGGCGCTCGATATGCTGGAAGTAGGTGGTCATCGGTTATGTCAGAACTTCTAGACAAGGCCTTGAAGCACAGGGTTGACTCCATAATCAAAGAGAACACCGGTAGTGCAAACGGTATTTGGGTGCCAGGCAGCTTTCAATCACATGGCCGGATGGACCTCCAGACACTTCAAGCAGCTATTCTGAACTTAATCTCTCGAATTCATAGCGGCCAAGAAGTCATGATGGAATGGGCTCTGTATCAAAGGCTCGCTCTCATAGAAGAATGCAGGACAATGGATCTACTTTCACAGACCCCACCACAAACTGCTGACACGCCAGTTCAAAATGGCGATGTAGCTGTCACAGCATGGATGCAAACTCAATCGAAGTTGCGCACTGGCTTGATGATTTGGGTAAGTTGAGCCCTAGCCTCCAGAAACACACTCTCATGATTATCTAGATCCTTGACACGATCGTTTCTCATGAATTTAACTGTCCCCAAGTATTGAAAGTACACGAGCTTAGAACAAGACTTCCGTGCCGAGAGTCAATATGGGATCAACCAACCGTGGAACAGATACACAGTAGAGACGCGCATCAGGGTTTGTATTCTGAGATCCAACCGACCGACATCTGGCTTATACTGACTTTAGAACATTCGGATAGTAACGGTACTCGAGGCCCTTCATATTCTTTACATGGAAAAGCGGCAGCCATCAAACTTAACGGAGTTTGGAAACATCGTCTTAATATATGCAGTTTGTGCGAGGACCAAAGAAGCAGCCTACCAGTATGGAACGGCCTTGTCACGATGGACTCCAGTTGCTCATGTTGAGCCACGAAAGGAATCAGTTTCTGTGATTGAAACATGGCCACCAACTCTCGAAATGGTCACAAGATGGAGAAACAGTGCCTGCGACGCCTTTGATATCTTGCATTGGAAAGCGAACGGCAAAGCGGCTAATGCTGGTGGGACGGAGCACCCGACGATTCTTCACCTTCACCTTTCCCGGTTGTATATCTTGACACCTACGAAGCATTTTCAGAAGGTCACTGCGTCTGCAGTCCTACGACAAAATGACAATGAACTTCAGAACAATATGGAATACTCGGAAGCTTGTAACCACATTCAACGTTGGGCCAACATCGACCAATATAAGGCAAGGCTGTCCATAGTTCATGCTGGCGCTTTGTTGTGGCATGTCCGTCGATATAGTAGCAACGACTTCATAGAGCCCCATGCTATTTACCTTGCTACCCTCTCGATATGGGCTTACAGCGTGTTCAATACCCCTAGGACTAAGTCCCAGCAACAATACGGTGATGTAGTATCAAGGTCGGTGCCAGCTTCCGGGGAACGTGAATCAAATGGATCGGTTGGAAATAATGAGGTCGAGAGCGAGGAGGAGCCAGATCCGACGTTCATCCATCTAGATCGTCCTTGTGATGATGAAATGGTCCAAGTCTACATACGTCTAGGGCATAAGATGGCTGGCCACATGCAGAGAGTTGGCAATATCTGCAGCCCCAATGCTCCACCGAAGATTCTCAAAGAAGGTATAAGGATGCTATCACATGCAAGAGCCAAAAACAAGGAATGGGGGATCGAAACTTCCTATGTTAAGGGTTTGACAAGTCTGTTACATGGTACCACTGCACAAGAAAACGAACGTGCAAGGGGAACACGTGTATTCTAATAACTCTCTTCTCAACTTCCTCTTGTCATCTTGAGATGCCCGCTCTGTCAGAGTGCTCTACGTACCATGAACGCCCAGCGCCCCGAAAGTCTCATGCTCCTCGAACAAAGACTGGCATTTGAGTCAAAGGACAGTCAACAGTGACCGTTATTCCGGATTCGTAAGACTCATCACCGTTGAAAGAAGACCATTTCTCTCCATTTGAGAGCTTGGGTAGGTAGACTTCCGTCTTAGTTTGACCTGGTTTCAGTACAGGACAGACCAGATACTTGTCACCATAGAGGTACTGAGTCGAAATATCCCAGCACTTCTTATCGTCAGGGAACTCATAGAACAGAGGTCGCATGACTGGTGTTCCCTTTTCATGTGCTTCTTTCATAAGCTTTCGAGTATAAGGTCGAAGGTCCTCCCTGATCTTGATATACTTGACACAGATATCATAAACATGAGGGCCATAAGACCAGACCTCGTTAGGTGCTCCACTGCGACATGTCGCACCGCCGGTCGTCCCTTGCTGTGGTTGCTGAGGTTCACGATCACCGTGAAGCCTCATAACAGGGCAAAATGCGCCCCACTGGAACCACCGCACAAAGAGCTCTCTGAAGCCTTCGTCGTTGGGATCGCCTCCATGGAATCCGCCGATATCTGTGGTCCACCAAGGTATACCCGAAATACCCATGTTGAGGCCTGCGCATAGCTGGTTGTGGAAGCTAGACCATGAAGAAGCAATATCTCCGCTCCATACAAGAGCTCCGTACTTTTGGCTGCCAGCCCAAGCACAGCGAAGGAGATTGACAATGTTTTTCTGGCCCGCCGCTTCTTGGCCTTCATAAAAGGCCTGAGCATAGTTGACGGGATAGATATTTCCAATTGTCCCATTGGAGCCTAGCCAGTATCGGTAGTTGTCAAAGTCGTATGCTGCATATTCTGGTTCTGCTTCATCTAGCCAGAACGTCTTGATGCCTTTGGAGTAATAGTTCTTGTTTACTGTATCCCATATATATTTCCTTGCGTCTGGGTTTGTGGTGTCAATATGTACCGTTTGGCCCTGGAAGTCGAGGCCGATACGGACACCTCTATCAGTTCGGATCAAGTATCCATGCTCCAGCATATACTGGTAATTTTCAGCTGTTTTATCAACAGTTGGCCAGATAGAAACCATGAGCTCGATTCCGAGATCCGTGAGCTCTTTCACCATGGCATCTGATCGTTGTCAGCAATCCTTTTCTTCACTATGTTCAATTGGTACTCACCAGGGTCAGGCCAGTAGTCTGAGTCGAATTTCCAATCTCCTTGCTTGGGCCAATGGAAGAAATCGATGACTATGAGATCAATTGGAATTTCTCGACGCTTGTATTCCCTAGCCACCTCGAGAAGCTCCTCTTGTGTCTGGTATCGTAGCTTACACTGCCAAAACCCAAGTCCATACTCAGGCATAATGGGAACTTTGCCAGTGGCATCTGCATAAGCTTCAACAATCTCAGCTGGTGTGTCCCCAGCTACAATCCAATAGTCAAGAATCCGAGTTGAGAATGCTTCGAAGCTCATAATGTTCTTTCCAAATACAGCCCTTCCTATCGCGGGGTTATTCCACAACAATCCATATCCAAGTGAAGACACAGCAAAGGGAACGCTTGCTTGAGAGTTGCGGTGTGCAAGCTCAAGATCAAGGCCTTTTAGATCAAGCCAAGGCTGTTGATACTGGCCCATCCCAAAGATCTTCTCATCTGGACTGACACTCTCAAGACGCATTGTCAGGTGATAGTTGTCTGTTCCCAGAATACCCTTGAACTCGCGAGCTTCAACTTCCAAAGCACTGCACTTTGGATCGAGAAGATCCCGTCTATGACGAGAGTACTCTTCCAGAATAAGCTTCCCATCTGCTTTCTCAATGATCAATTTGCCCTGGCGAGAGATGCGGGCTTTGATGTTGCCATTCTTGATGGATGCAGACTCCTCAGAAATAGAGATTTCTGGCGTCACTTCTGCAAGCTTCTGAAGCGCCCAGTCTTGTGATGGCATCACGGCAGCTTTGGTCGCCCTCACACGGAATGCATTTGGACCCCATGGCTCAATCCAGAGTTCTTCCGCATCGTATTTGTAGCGGAGGCGAGTCTTGTCGTTGAAGAACATGATGATTTCCAGTCTTCAGATGGCAGGGGAATGATACTGCCTTGAGATGAGAGTGAGAAGAAAAGAAAATAGACGAATTCTATGCTTCACAAAAGCTATGTGTTTCTCGTTCTAATTCTGCTGTCGTGCAATATGTATCTCAGTTGATGTTCTCCATGTCGTATAAGCCAATCGCTTCCCCGCCGGAGTAATGCAAGTCCTCCAGTCGGGCATCAAATCGATAATCCAATGACAGCATTCGTGAGGGAAACCAGAGGCTAAGCATCCCCGCCGGACTTCTGATTTATTCGTTTAGTGTCATATGTTTTGGACTATGTTACGTATTGTCACATTCTGACAATTGATCTATAAAGGCTAGAGAGGCTAGAAAGCTTAGGATATTTATCCTAAATGACAGAAAGACTAAGGTAAATTTAGTATAATTTAGTGTAGATTTAGTGGGCCTTTAGACTAATTTCTGGCATTTGAGTTCAAGGTCAGATGTTTTCTGATGTTAACGTTATCAAAATGTGCTACAATGTTTTGACTGTTTCCACTCGGACATGAAGAATGAGTCTGCTGGGCGCGGTTAGGTAAACGCAAAGATGATTCTGTGGGATGAAAGAATGAATTATAGTCCTTGAAGAAGAAGATAATAAAGCTTTTGAGCGACAGGATGGTGATACGGATATAAATAATAAGGCAAAATGGCGTCGTGAAATCCAAAATGCATAACATCTGATACCAAATCCCACAACTGGAACAGATATGCTTCCTCAGCCGAGACGTGTTCTTTTTTCGAACCAAAATAGTACCGTGACTTGGCCCTTTTAATGTTGAAGCGCTATCTTACCTGGACTTCCCTCGCTAATCGTCCCTGTTGACTCTCATAGGAAATTCCTTCTGGCGAGCAGGTGCCTAGGGGCAAGGTATAATGGAGTCGCTCATGATTTCTCATGGCTTGCAGGACTGTATTTATTTGAATGATTAGGGGGAGAAATTGTGCTTCGGGAAACATACCATTCGTAAGAATGTTAGGAGAAAGCATACCAAACTCAGATGCGTTACTCCTAGAAATCGTTTCGCTTTTTGGGTCATATTTGAGTCCTGCAATAAGGATTTCAGGCCCCAACACATGTAGACAACGGAACGGGTAGGGCTTGTACGGTATACTTGGATACGACCTTGTCTTGTCTTAGTACTGCATTATGAAACAGAACACATTAACGCTGTGAGCCTGGGTCTCCTGCATGACATGATGTACCCCCAGTTATCTCCGTCTATTTGTCTTCAACTGGGACAGATTGGGTGAGGATGAGCAGCGTGAAGCCACCCAATCTCGGGCAATATCGCTGAAGTTGGAAAATGCCAACCCCAAGACGGTATTGATGGCGTGGTGTATAGCCCATATATTGGATTGCTCTCTGCGTTCTCGCAACCTCTATTAGGCATTGGTGAAGTATGTCGACGGACAAAATATCGCTAAATTCTACGCTTGTAGTTTGGGCTGTTCTCAGTCGGGCTGCAAGCTCAAACGTGTCCTCAACAGGAACAAAAAGAAAATAATATGCTAGGACAAGAGGTCACATGAGAGATTCTAATGAATTCCCAGAGATCCCCGCAGGGATTTTGTTGGAACTCCTCGAGGATAGAAACAACAACTGGTTGATAATCACGGTTGATCATGCCTTTAGCAATGATACCATGGGCCTCATGCACAGTCTGGTGAAAGGGGAGCCGATCATAATTCCGGCACCTGGATGTGGGCTTTGCGCGGCAACGTAACTGAACGTGGAGATGACGGCGGGGGGCCTGGACAGAGTTCTCTTTTCTCCTTAACAGTCTCTCACCCAGGGAAGCCAAAAAATGCAAGACTTGAGATTGCCAGGGGGTGCCATGGTATCCGATAAATGCTGCCAAGTAAAGGGGCAAAGTTCAAGTCTTACTCTAGACATGTAACTGCACTACAATAGTTAGCTGAAATCGCAATAGCCGCTTTAACTTGAATGCCAAAGAAATTTTGGGCGATGCAAACCTCTGCCATTGTAGGAATACCACAAGATATAAGCTCACCTCGGGGTCAGGCTAGGGGGAGAGGTATCCTGGTGGTACTCTTTGCGGGGATTCATAACAATGCGTTTAATATCGCTTCTTTAGAAACCTCTAGCGATTAGTATAATGAAGATGAATAGTACGGACTTCACCCACAGAATACAAGCGTGGCGGTAAACACATCTGTAAAACAGGAAGGTTCTGGTCATTTGGGTTAGTTCTTGTATGGTGTTTAGGACACTGTAGCATTAGTAAAACGACTTTGTGGTTCTTTAGGGCCTCAAATTGTGATAGGAGAGGATACACACAACTGCACCCTCGAGGACAGAGTTCTGGATTCTCGACAAATCTGAAAACCTCGTCTTTCTCGCGAAGTTGTTGGAGTTCCCGGCCAATAGTCAGCACGTCTCTGACCCCGTTGGCAAATGCGTATACTAGTCGAATTGGAGCTGCCCAAGAGCACCGACCAGTCCCGAGGGTGTTGGGTGTGGAAACCACATCACCTAGCTTTTGTTAGTATTGTAAATATAAGGATGTAATAGACCAACCAATATCCCCGGTTCACACGCTCTGTGAAGAGATGACATTGGCTCGTTCAGCCAGTGGTGGCACGGCCCAAAGCAGTGAGTTTCTCTGGTCGACATCATCTTGCTCGCAAGTCTACTCTTTGATTGTAGATGCTCCTGGAAGTTAGTGGATAGGTTTCAAAGAAGGAGGGAGACAGAGAAGGGGTTCTGGTTCTGACCTTGGGGGTATTCTCCTTACTTGGACCCGAGTCAGCTCGAGATACCGCAAGGGGCTGTGACTTAGTCAAAGCTTCTATCATCCCCTCATAACTGTCGTGTTCTTGTTTAATTATAACCTGCTCGGCTGCACAACATTTGACTATTTCGTTGAAAACGTCGAAGTCCCATTAGTCGATAATGTCTCCATCGTCGGCATCGAACAGGTAGCAGCTAGCTTCCCATGTCACTTAGAAGCCAGTCGATGGGATTTGCGTAGGTAGTGTCCATGTCATCTTCTCCTGCATTTGCTCCGCTCGTCAGCATCCCGACAACACTCCCCCTGGGATCAAAGACACGAGACCCATCATCCCCTCTAGCACAAAATGGCTCTCGTGTTTGCCATCTTTGCTTGCGAACCAATATACACGACTCTTCACATTCGTATAATAGGTGCTGGTCGACAGGCCTTCGTGTTGCAGACCTAACCGCATTGAGAATGCCAAAGATTAAACTGGTCTGTTTTCCATATTTCGCCACAAGAAGGTCCTCCTCTCCAACCGTTCTAGCTTCGTGTGTTGGGCGCCTCATCTGTTCCTCGCTCGCAGTACTAGTCAACTCGAACTCGAAGGTATTGAGGATTTTTGCCCTCAGTTGTCTTCTACACCTCGCTGCTACGTCAAGGTGCAGTTCGGTGAACAAAAAGTCTTCCATCTGTTCATGCGTGTCTGGTCCACAAATAACTTTGTTCCTCAACTGGGCCACCGGAATCTCATGTTTTTCGGTCAAGTTTGGTTAGTGCCCAGTCTCGTAGTAGATGTCCTCCTCCAGAAACTGGGCCAGCGCCGTACTTTGGTGAGAATAGTACATGACCTCTGGCGTGATGGCGTACTGGGGTTGCCTGGGCTGCTAGCAGATAGGCTCCAATGACTCAGGTTTTCTAATCTCGCAGCTTTTCGTACTGGTCCGGCCAGTGTTTGAGGGTCTGTGGCTTGTTTTGGCCTTCGATAATATCATTGGAGTTCCTGATCGTTGATGTCATCTGTCAGTCGAAGCATCGGCCCACGTAGCTTGATTTCCAGAATATACTCAGTCAGATGCTGCCTCTCTGGCATCATTCTTCAGTTGCAACGGCAAATCAAAACCCATGACCGCAATACCGACCTCGAGCCTTTAAAAAAAGAAGTCAAATGAAAGAAGAAGGGTGGGGGATATGAATGATCTCTTATCATGAAGTTTCCTCAATGATGAGACTCAGGGGTAGTCTTGGGAGCCTATTTGCAGATATATTATACTTTCACGAACATTTGTAAACAGAAACTTGTATCAATCCAAGCAGGCGACCACATGGTAAATGTTCGAATGGGATGCTCTACGACAGGCGAACGGCCATCTTGTAAGCAGCTTCAATATACCGGCAAAAGCTATGGTGATACTGTCTTGTCACTGTGATTACTTACGACAGAGTGCGTTTTAAGCGGAGTTATCTGAAGATTGGCAAAAGACTCCGTGGTTTCTCGGGCAAGGATTAAGTTGAGTTGGCTATGTTTATCATGGAACTGAACCCCATCGGTGGTGTGTATAAGAAGCTCAATTCTGGCATTTATGAGTGAGTCACCTCGCTCAACTACCTATGGTACTACCTGCCTATCTATTGCGAACTTGCTTTCTTCAAGTGTGCTTGTATGAGTATTTCATTGCAATGTAGCGAAATATATCATCTCTGACTGATGCGCATCAATGCGTTTGAAAGTCGTCGACGGTCGTTTGCATTACACCTCCCCTTTTTGCCATGCTCGTCCCGCTCTTCTGGCGCCATCATGTAACCCAAACTCGCAAGTAGTCCCTCCACTCTGTTGATCGAGTGGTGCATCTCAAGCCAGTGACGAGGGGTTTCCCGACAAAAGGCCTTCTCTAGGTATCAAATTATCCCAATGCCATGAAAAGCCATGATCGCATCAAGGTGAGCCTGGAGAAACGTCCCGCAAGGTAGGTAACCTTCAATTACAGGAAGGTTTGTCATTTCCGCCGCTTTCGACATCCCTGAGCGAGGGCTCACCATACCACAGCGTTCCATGAAACGCACATGAGTGACCCAAATCGCATATTATTCATTTTGATAATCCATGCAGAGCAAAACGAGGTTTTAGGGTATGTTGCGGAAAGGGATGTCTTTAGTCTGAGCCTCTACCCTGGTCTCAGTCATTCCATGAGGAGCTCTGCAGATTGCACTCCAAAGTCACGAAATTGTGATGCTGCCATTTTTTGGCCAACAATGGGGAGTCGTTCTTCAGTAGTCAGGGCCTTTTCTGTCCGTCTTGTTGCAGACTCAGTTCGACTGACCAGTCGTCCGCTTGAACTCAAACCCGATCTGATTCATGGCTGGATGATCCGGTAAGTTGTACCAGACCTGGAAGGTGACGGCGAGGATAAATTTGTCCGTACTTTTGTACAGCTCGTCGACTCGGACACGGCCTTCAGTCAATGGGTGTCTCTGGACCCATGACTGAATGGCGTGTAATGCTTGCCAGCCATCATTGGCGATTTCAACTGACAGAACGACATCAGCTGCCTGTTCGCCCAAAGTTTGGCAAGGGGCTGGAGTCAAATCTAAGTTGCTTTTCTGGCGCATGGGTTGCAGTAGAAGGGACGGCCCGTGATCTCGAGGGTGTCGAATGAAATGGGGCAGAGATTCCAGCTCCGTTTCCCAAGATTCATTCATGGTGAAACTCTTTGTTGCCAGGCGGCTGTAAAGCTGTGACGTGGATAGGACATGCCCATATTCATGAGCGTACTTCAGTTCTCGTACAAGATTTCTACTGAAACCGCGTTCGCAACCAAGACCATCATCGCACACACTTTCCCCTAAAGCGTAGGCGTAGATCAATTCTTTGTGATGGCCTATGTAACCGACAATCTCAATAGGACAGCAGCAGTCGAAAAGAATTAAGACGTTGGCGTCCCAAGGATCTATCTTGTTATGTCTTAATGAGGGGAAGACGAACTTTTGGCCTTCCCCCCCGTGACCAATATAGTGCAGGATAGCTATACAATCTTCGTCCATTCCGTTGAATAGACCTCCAAGAGCTGATGTCAATGTTGCTTGGGGGTTTTTGTCTTGTTTCCGGATCACGAGACCGACAGTATCGTAACCATAAGTGTTTTCGAAGACATCGCGGACTTGCTCGCTGGTATTTTCGACATTGGGGTGACTGTCCTTGTCTGCCTCAAAACATACACACAGCACCCGGACTTTTCTGGGTTTGATCTCTGTTACTTCTTCTTGATTGTACAAGAAACAGGCTTTGATGATCGCGGCGCTGAACTCCTCCGAAGTCATCGGCCTCGAGGGCATCGACTCAATGCCTGGAACGGCCATGGCTGGGCTGATGCAATTGTTGAGGAAGAGATGAGCACTAGGTGAGAAAGAGAGGAAGGAAAGACTACACTGATGCAAGGCTTTTCTCACTTTAAGTTTTTGTTTGCCTTTGACCCCCTCAATTCAGACAAAAACATATTCGCGATACATGCTTCGCTACTCGTTCAGCCGCGCGGAGATGGAGGATAAGGTTATCAGTATCGACTGAGTTTGTTCGACAAAGCTCTAAAAAAAAAACCATTACGATCAAGTAGAAAAGAATTTCCGGTCTCCTCTACACTGAGCATAGGAGGGAAAGTTATTCGGGGCTAATGTATGATGGATCTTCCTTATCTTTATAAGAGTTATATGAAAGCCGATAAAGATGTAACCCAATCGCAGCTTATCGCGGGGGACCGGGGCCCAGTGAACAAAGCGAACATACTCCAAGTAAGCGTGAGGCGCATCTCAAATAAGTTTGACAGTGGATGCCAGGCAGGGCCAATATGAGACTTGCTCCAGAAAAGTATACGAAAAAGCTTCAGGATAGTTGAACGCCACTCCAGCTTGAAGCTCAAGGAAATGCACAGGTAATAGCGCTCCTTGAGAAGAAGAGATAAGGTCAGGCACGATGCACAGCATATCGAATTGCGTAAACATAAAACTGAAACATCATCTTGTTGGGCATATACATTATCTTTTGTGACTTGGTGCATTATATGTATATATAGGTAGCCAAAGAAAGTTCGCTTTATCTTTATATCTTTGCCTTCGGGCTGGGTTTGGCCCGGCGAGCAGGCTTGCCTATATGTTTTTGAAACTCTTCCGAAACGGTCGTCTTCTCTTCTTTAGACTTCTTTGCCCAGTCTTCAAATTGGCGCTCATCTGCCCACCACCTCTCGAGCTCGGCCTTGATCCAGTCAGCTGCGGCACTTGCACACAAACGCGGATCTTCCATGGGAACCAAATGGCCATTCTTTTCTCCGACAACCTTCTTAACACGGCCCTTGGCCTGGCCACCGCTGCCACCGACACCGGTTCCTGTGAGAGCCATCTTCTCATCTTGAAGTTCAGGTGGGGAAACATCACTCTTGCCACCGAAGACATAGAGGACGCTGGGGCGGACATTGGGAAGTCGTTCAACGGTATTGGGCCCCTCGGGACGGTAGACGGGATATGTTGACCAGCGACGGTTGAGGCTGGCATCGAGATCGGGGGTATGTTCAGGTTGGATCACATCCTTGCCCTCAGCATCGTAGGCCGGCCAACTTGGGCGTAGGAAAGTAAATATCTCTTGATGTTTTGTCGTGGTCAGGGTTACGCTCTGTTCACCAGGTACGTCCCTGATACCAAAGTCGATCCATCGCTGTAGAACACGAGGATCCCAGGACTTGTAGAATGGGCTTCGGCTGAAAGATGCCACTGCTTCGTCGCGCGATGGCCAGACTTCACGACGATACATACTCGCTGCCGCAGGGCCGGCGCTTCTAGCGCCAGGCGTGGAGGCGAAGTGAGAGATGACTGGGTCGAGCAGAACAAGTGATGTGAAGACGCGGGGATGAAGAAGGGCAACATTGGTGAGAGCATTTGCGCCAAAGGAGTGACCCATTGCCATTATTGGTGGCGGAGGGCGGAATGTGTTTATCATGTGGAGTATATCACGGGCATAGTCGAGCCAGCTTGCTGAAAAGTTGTCAGTATTGCCAAACGGTACGAGAGAAGTTAGATCTTACGATCATTGCCAAGTGCGTCTTGGTTTATGAGACCGCTTTTGCCTTGCCATGCTGTATCTGCTATCCAGATACTTCGAATTCGGATACCTCGGCGTTTTGATTCATGATAGAACTCCTCCCACAGGGGTTCGTAAAGTTCCTATATATATCAGTAAATGTATTTGTATGGGCACCGAGATGAATTTACCTTGGGAAATCCATTGGCATGACCTCCGACGATAGTCACGTCGCCTTTTTGAGGGCTCTGGTTATCTTTGGGTGTATATTGCTTGACGTGAAGGTATAGCTTCTCATCTTGAGAATGAGCTGTAGCGCGGGCGTATTCTCGAATATGTGATGCTTCAATTGTATGCTCTTGAATGGTGAACGGAAAGGACGACATTATGGCGAGTTTTGGCACCTCAGCTTACACATACACTTAAAGGTTCCAGTAGGTAAAGTACAGTTGTATTGGAGAGCTGAAGTTATATACAGTTACACGAAACGAGGTTGAATAACAAGCCGGCCTCGGTAACGTCTGTGGGGCGCACGGGAGTTGTGGGGGTGGGGGATATACCTCGGTACCTGCGGCCGGGAAGTGGTCGCCGCCGATCTCTCTTTAGGATGTCACCCGCCAACACCAAAAACATCGTCGTGAATCTTTGCTTATCTCATCAAGAACCCACACAGCTGCTACCCCCGGGCAGCACAGTCTCTTGATAATATCATGAGAAGTTCGAAATAGTATTCCAATCTAGCTGCAGGCGGTCAATACCATGGCACCACGACTACTCCTTTTTGCTGGCGCACCGCCCGCTTCGTCCTTCACAACACAATCATGTACAGTAACACAAATCGACGACTCCTTCGCTGAGTTCCTCGGGCTGGCCCCTCAAGAAACAGCTCCAGTATCATCTCCAAATCTAGCACCATGGCGTTCTCTTCCCCTGAACAGAAAACCGCTTCACACAGGGTTCAGTCAGACCCATAATATCAGCATCAATCTCGCCAACCAATCTGAATTTTTTACCACGGCTGAGATCTCGTTTAAGGAACAATCTCAGTCTTTTGCGGGCGAAGATCCGGAGAATGTGTTGTCGCAGTTCTATGACCATTCCCTAGCTTTACACAATTCGATTCCATCATCACAGCTCGATAGTTTCGAGGAGACGACATTTGAGGAGACATCGTTTATGACGACGTCTTCGACAAGACAGTTGGATATGGGAGAGACTGTTCCTTCTCATCTCTCTGATTTGGAAGATATACCGCCGGCTCGGAGGATTCTGGCTCTCAATCCCCAGACTGTCACCCTCAACATTATTGCCGGCATTATATCCATCGCACAGCCACGAACTGTCACAACACGCTGGGGTCGCAGCCTCTCTTTAGTGGAGATTCTCCTCGGGGACGATACAAAGACAGGATTCGCTGTGACCTTTTGGCTTGCGGAGGAGAATGATGCGGCTGCTGAGATTAGTGCCCTTCGGCGTCAGGATGTAGTTCTCATGCAAAACGTGGCGCTTCACGTATTCAAGGACAAAGTCTATGGTCAGAGCCTCCGCAGGGGCATGACCAAGGTGAGTCTGTTATGGAGAAGGGATGGGTCCGGGCTTTATTCGACGCGTGAGCTCTCCAAGCGCGGTCAGATGCACCCGCAGTTACAAAAGGCGAAGCAAGTCAAAGATTGGGTGCTCAAATTCGTGGGAGCTGATGTTGGAGCAAAGACAAGAGCTAGGAAAAAACGGGTTTCATGGGACAGACCACCAGATGATACACAATGAGGAGTCTTCGTACTGTAAGACCACTTTTATTAACCTTTCTATGATATTAGACACTTATTACTACCAGCGCCAAATGCAACCGAGAGAAGAGAGACATCCGAGGGTATCTATGCAAAATTCCAATCGTCAAATTACGCTTCAATCCCGCGATCCATTTAGACAGGCACAGCAGGCTCGGGCTTTCTATCCTCACCGTCGGGACCCTTCTTGACAGACTTCCATTGGAAGCACAGGCAAGTAATCAGGGCACAGGCAGCACAAGCAAGAGAGATGTAAAAGGTGTCCCGAAGACCCTTCATGTACGCATCGAGAACAGTGTCGAGCGCGTCGAGGCGGCCCATCTTTCTCAGAGTTTCCTCAATCTCCGAAGCTCCAGTGTTGATGAAGATGGTCGGGTCGATGCCAATGTTATCAGCCTTGAGTGTGTCAATGAGGCCATTTTGGAAGACAGTTTGGGACACAGCCACGAAAATGGCGCCTCCGAAGGCTTGGCCGAACTGGACAACAGCGGTGCCAACAGGAACCCATTCCTGAGGCAAGACAGTTTGGATGATAAGGACACCGATTTGGAAACCTGCACCAATACCCAAGCCGGCGATGACTTGGTAGCCAAACCACTCCCCGAGAGGGGAATGAACGTCGAGGGTTGTGAGCATGCCGCATCCGACAGTGTAGAGAACCATGCAGGGGATGATGACATAGTTGTAGTAGCCAATGGCGGTGATGATACCTCCAGAGACGATGGAGCAGAGGACGGTAGCGAGCAGGAGAGGGAGAATCTTGATTCCAGCCTGGACGGCGCTAACACCCTGGATGGCCTGGAAGTAAAGAGCTGAGAAATGTTAGTTGGGTGGATGGCGAAGGGCGGTGTGGGACTTACAGAGATAGTAGATGAGAGGGAAGAAACCGGCACCAAAGAACATGGCAAAAATGATGGCGGACAAGGTGTTTCGGTTCTTGAAGAGACGAGGGGGGAGAGTTCCCTGATCACCCTTCCACAATTGGATGCCGATGAAGATGGCAATCATAGCTCCAAAGCCACAGAAGAGACCGATGATACGCGAGTTGTTCCAGGGATATTCGGCACCACCCCATTGCAAAGCAAGGAGCAAGCAGACGATGGCAGGGATGAAGATGGCGGCGCCAGCAAGGTCGAGCTTGCGAATGCGATCCATGAAGGTCATGTTGATAGTGTCCGAGTCGTTGCGGTTAACATGGACGAAGAAGAAGACAATGATCATAGCCAAGCCGCCAATGGGAAGGTTGATGTAGAAACACCAACGCCAGGTTGCATGTTCAGTAAAGGCACCTCCAAGAAGAGGACCAGCGACGGAAGCGATACCCCACATACCACCGACGAGACCAAAGGCAAGAGGACGTTTCTCAAGAGGCACTGGAGCTGTGGTTAGTTATGGTCGCGGAGCTAGTTTGTTGGTCTTGACGTACTGATGAGGGAGAGAATAACGATAGACCCGGAAAAGAGACCAGCCGTTCCGATCTAAGAGCTCTGTTAGTAAGGGATGATGGGGATTGTGCAAGGCAACTTACTCCTGCAATGGCTCGGCCGACAATGAACGCGACAGAAGACGGCGCAACAGCAGAGATCAAACTTCCAATCTCAAAGATGAAGACAGCAGTGAGATACGCAATCTTGACATTGAAGTACTTGTAGATAGTTCCGTACATGGGCTGCAAAGCCGTGGTGGTAAGAAGGTATGAAGATCCATACCATCCAATATCCTTGACACTCTGGAACTGCGCTGTGATGGCGCCGAGTGCGGGAGCGATGATGGTCTGGTCAAGAGCAACAAGAAAGATGGCGAGACAGAGAGACGAGATGATGAGGGTAAGCTTTGCAGCGCCAGGATATTGGGGCTGCTCGTCAGCGGCATTGTTGCTGGCAGTTACAGAGCCAGCCTGCCCAGCCTGCTCCTTGTTGTCGGCTGAAGTGTCGAGGATGTTGTTGGATCCAACCTCAGTCCTTTCGTCAGACGAGAGACGAGTCTCTTCGACCATTGCGTTGGTTGGCGCCGTGGCGGGTGTAGTCGTAGCCATGGTGATGTTCCAAAATTAAGGTGTGGTAAGGAGAGAAGACGAGAAGAACTGGAATATTTTATGTAGGAAGAATTAACGGTAGCGTAGGTTGTTATGGTGGAGAGTGCAAACGGCCCCCAGGCAACCAAGCGTGATTGTTTCGGGAAGGGAGAGAGAATAATGCAGCCTTCCAGTATCTGTTTGCTTCTTCCGTCGTTTGCTAGCAAAGGGTGAGGATAGCTCGGGGAAGAAAAAAGGGTTTGGAGATGGATGAGCGAAAGATAATAAATAATTAGCTACATACGTCAGTATCAGTCACTGGCACTGTTCACAGGCCCCCTTCCCATGTGATGGATGGATGCGAAAATCAAGCACTTCATGCTTATCCCCTAGTCTCATCTCGTGGAAAACCCCAAAACATCGAAATATCCGAGTACCGCTAATAGTATTGGATGTGATTACGATAACGAAATAAACGTCGTGGAGACGCGGCAAGGTATTCGTCCGTGTACCGGCCGGCGACAGTTGCAGCCAGTCAGCAGCCCAAGACATACACGATCAGCGCTTTTGTCCCTTGTTCTCCAGTATAATCGGGCTGATTTTGGTTGCGAGTTTGATACGATAGGCGAGCTGAACTGTCATGCACTCGCGTGGGTCGGACAAATCACCAAGGCCGATGTCCGAAGGGTGGCTTATTGGAAGAGTCATTGATTTGGATCCGTCTGTAAATTTGTGAGGGCTCTCACGTTTGACTCCCCTGTATCACAAGGACTAATGCTGCATGGCGATATCGATGTCCGTTATAGACACTCCAACTCTTGATCATGATAGATGCCCACCTACTCATTCACACGGAATACTCTCTTCTCGTAAACCTCTACGAAAAACCCTTTAATGACATCTCCACAAGGCACACGCTAAAATACAAGCCCGATCTTTGACTCCCGGTCCAGTTGCATAGATCCCGTGCCAAGGGCTGATCTCCCATACTCAACGTGGTCTCGACCGCTCTCTTCTGCCCCAAGATTGGCTCGCTCGCTCAATTTCCTCTCGTAAAAGCTGCCCCGTTTCATCTTGTCAGATCCACTTTAGGAGTACCTGCCGTGCATTCTCGGATACAACTGAATTCTCCATATCTATCTCCGGGTGCCGTCGGATCATAACAGTCTCTCGCGGACATACACGCTCTTGGTTCGAGGCCGACGACCGAATGGACGGACGAGAAAGAATCTGCTTATGGTTTGACTTTGACTCCATCCTTCACACACGTTTTACATGTTACACGTCAGACCGGTAACGCCCTTGCATTGTATTGCCAGCCGTGAAACCTTGTCATTTCCTTATACGTAGTCAGGGCCTATACACAGCATCTTGTCATACAGCCTTCTAACTGTTTTGAACAATGATAAATCCCCACACATGCATTTTGTGAATAAGCTGACATCAATAATCGTAATTTACGCGATAACCTCATTTATAACACCCACCATCTATCTGGCCCTCTAACTAATGCTTACATTGCTGACTTGATATGCGTAAATTTATATATAAAAGCTTATGCTCGCTCTTCGGACTTCTCTTCTTCGCTCGTGTCCTCTCCGGGAACCCAGACCAAAAGTCCTTCCTCGTCGATCTTCATCCCTTCTGTCGGTATTATGCGTAGCACTTTTTGGAAATACTTGTCTCGTACCGTCAATTTCGGCCTTATCCATACTCCGTTGACGTGCGGTAACAACCGATAGGTCGTTGTCCGCCTCGACTGCGGTAACAGGTTCAGTGTTGTCTGCTTTGAACCTGAAAATGCAAAGTCCTCACTCGGTTCCATGCTGAGACCAAAGGTAAGGAAGTGATTGGATGGATTTTCGACTGTCATGTCCAGTTGCATCAGCCCCGGCATGCCATCTTCTGTTTTAGTGGCGCGATACACGGATGCCAGCACTCGCGGCTCTGTGCTCAAAACCAGATATTTACCAACGGGCATGGTTGTTGTGTTGACGGCTCCGTCGCTGCGGTTCTGCCGTTGCCATCGAATGACAAATGCCAATTCGAGTGTTACAGGGTGTCGATCTTCCATCGTGAGCTTCTGGGCTATCAGATCGAATTGTGCCTCGTGCATCGTTTTGGGGGCAACAATGACCCCTTCTTGTGACACATCCGGTCCCTGGCTCACGTTGCATCTTGCACCGCCAACGCATGAGAACACAGTGAGATCCATCCCAAGGACCTTCAAGTCCTCTTGGGCAAACGAGGCATAGTGGCACAGTAGGCACCACTTCTGCGTGAAGCCTCGGGCAACACCCTCTTCCGTGTCTCCCAGTCCCTCAGAGTCAAATAGACTCGGCCATGGTCCAGGGTGAAGTCGTGGAACCAAATCGTAATTTGCCTCAAATGCATTCACAACGTTGAGCTGAACTGTCAATAATTGCATGATCGGCGTTGCAACGTCTGAGTCTAAGTGGTACGACGTCTTCAAGTGCAAATCGAATGTCGTGGGGCCTGGTGCTGGATCTATATGAAGCACCATCTTGACTGATGCTGTGCTCTTTATGGCACCCAAGGGAAGTCCCAAGATTTTGGCCTCCTCTGTGGTTGCTTCGGCGCTGCCCTCATTACCTTCCGTCACCACTCGGATTGCCGGTATTTCTTTTCCAAAGAGGTGAATATCCAGCTTAGCAGTAGCAGATTCGTCTTCAGCATTGATCAATTCGACCTCCAGCTCGATAGCCTCGTTTGCGTAGCACTGAGCTGAGGGTTCCAAGAGTTTGATCTCCATCTTTGGCGGCCGAGGCTGAATACGGATGGTGCCTGCTTCTGGGCGGCTACTTCTGGGTTTTGATGAGCCCTGGATGTACCAGCCAACAATGGGGTCTGTATCGCGAATTCCAAGTTTAGCGTCAAGATTGAAGCTCGCATTGCTGTGTGAGAGCGTCACGGATGAGGCCGTAGCAGTTCCTGGCTCCCTCAAAGGAATTTTCAATTCGAACACTCGAGTTTGGCCAGGCCGGAGGGTCAAGTTGGAAATTCCTTTGAGAAGTGTCGGCAGTTCATCCTCAGACCCTTCAGCATAGTCTTCCTTCAGCGATAACGACAGAATGGAGACCTTGGAGGTCGATGGCGAGTCCTCATCCTCTGAAGCCCCTTGCTCAAGTAATATTGGTCTGAGACTCCCACTGAATTCAACCTTCAATGACTCAAATGTGATCGGAGCAGCATCGAGAAACGTGTGCGAGGTGAGCGCAAGCTGTGCGGTACATGTCTCGCCAGCCTTGCCCTCTTTATTCCGAAACACGAAAGACGCTGAAATGAACGAGCCGGTCTTGTCGTCGCTTAGACTAATTGAGGGCTTCTCCTCTGCTGTAATTCCTTCGAGTGATCTGGTAATGTCGTAATGCCACTGTGGCTGCCGTACGAACCCTGGTCATGGTTAGAAATATCACGGACGAGATTATGAGCCGAAACACTCACTATTGCTCATGAACTCCCAATCCGCAGCAACCACTAGGTCTGCACGACGAGCTCCTACAGCGATTCTTCGCAAAGTCAAACACAGGTCCTCTGATATATTGAGCCAACCCTCCGATCTGAACGCCACATCCTCCCAGAATGGTAGCAGGGTTTCCACAGCATCGTCCCATTGTTTCAAATTGGCGAACTCCCTTGCGCACTCTAACGATATCTCAGCTGTTACGCGCTTTTGCTTTCGAGCTCGAAATTGTGAGCTCGCCGCTTTGAGACAATCAATGACCAATTGCGCATGGTTTACTCCTTGACCCGATATTGGGTATTCTTGGTACGGCTCTGGACACATATATGTATCGTATGCGAAGGCCTTGCTGGCTACCGCTGATGCGGGAGTTGTATCTGGCGAACTCCTATCCTCCTCGGGTATCTGATACGCAAGCTTCCGGCGAGCCACAAGATGACGTGCCGCTATGCGATACCAGTAGCCTGTATGGTGCAGCAACTCCCATGGTGACACTCGCTCACCTAGGACAGACTTGTCCGGCGGGACAAACAGAGCTCCCGTTGCTGGCGCCAAAGCTGGCAAGCCTACTCTTTCAATCAGATTTGCCATAACTGTAGCCCACCGAGCTTCCCAGGCCTGCCATCCATAGTTGTTGGTCCCTCGTCCGCGTCGATCGACAAAATCGGCAATCCGCTCTCGATGCGAATGCCACATTCTAACAGCCAGAGTAGTTTGGCCCAGCCACAAGTGACATCTTAAGCACCGGATAGCTATGACATCCGCCAAGAGCCGCGCCTCATTCCAGCGAGGGCTCCAACTGGGGATTATGTCCAGCACATCCTGTCCAAGAAGTACCTCGTATGCTTGTTTGAAAAACTGCAGCGCCGCATCTGTCTCCTGTCGGAATTCTGCAAATATAGCTGACTTGAAATCGTATCTGAAATTCCAGTCTGGGAGTGAGAGGGTCTGGGATGTCCCGGTCGTAGGTGGCACGGTCGGTTGAGGTGCTATTCCACGCGATCGCTTCTTCCTGGCATGTCGTCCAAGATCCCGGTAGTATTCCACAGCTGAAGTATAAAGCACGCCCAGGACATTATCAACAACCTGTTTTAAATCGTCCTGCGACTCCTGTGATGGGATGTAAAAGACCGACTTTGGGTCCAACGCTGTCCCTCTCCGTATGTTCTCCAGTCTCTCTTGAATCCCTTCGGCCAACGACAGAGGAGCGCCTTCGCCGTCCGCAAGCAGAACAATAGCTAGCCGTGTCCTGTATCCTGAGCGTAATAAAGCACTCTTGAGATTGTTGATATCGGACTTAATATGATTATCTTGAAGCGTCATGGAATTCGGGTCGTTCGTGAGGGGGTAGAAGCACAGGTACACGCTAGGAACGAGGTCCTGGTGCTTCTTAATCCATTGCGCATCAATATGACCATCCGGATATAGTGCCGATACTGGACTGAGCGGGGAGAATGGCGAGTGTAGAGTCGGGTGTTCGCTGAGCGGTTCGATACCTTCTGGGAGGCGAGCTCGACGAGGTGGTAATAGAAACGACTGTCCCGCATGTTAGAACAAGGCTTTGTGTAGCACCCCGCGCAAACCTACTCTTCCTGTAGTCCTAATGCGAAATCTATATGGCTCATTTCTCTCGAAGGCACTCCACGACTTTGCGCTCGCATCAACATCCTTGAAGTATTCCGCCAAAACCTCTGCTTCTTCGCTCCCGATAGGTGGTAGCTCAGATCGGAGAAGGATGCACTGTTCCTTTAGCTCTGCGCTCAATGGGAGCTCGTTCGTCTCGGAGTTAAGGCCGGCGGCCACTAGAAGGGGGACATTGTGGTCCAAACTTCCCGTCGGATACCCATCCATGGTAGATATTTTGAGATGTCGAAGGCATGGGTTCGCGACGGCGAAGGTAAATTGAGCTTAGAGCTGATGTCGCCAGACGACGTTAGCCATCCTTGTCCATCGCAAATGCCCCTCGTTAGTGTAGCAGCCCACTTACATGGCTCAAAGGCATGGAACAAGAAACCATCCAGTGATAATATGCCGCTTTTTGAACGCAGAAGAAATTGAAACAATGTTTTCAGACTTTTCAAGCACCTTTTGAATCAAATCGACATCATCATTTACCTAAAAGCTGTCCCAGCAGCGATCATATGAACGCTTGGCCGTTAACGGCACCCCTGCAACACATCGGCAGCTCCTCCGGAACCGGAACAACGCCAACCGCCGAATCTCCAAAACTTCAAGATTCAACCTTGCGAATGCGACGCCAGTGCCAATTGACCTCGGAAATCCCCCATACGCACCGCCTCCGACCGACGAATTGTCCAACAACGAATCCGATCGTTTTTGTCTCTAATCTCTCGCCATGAGACCTACACAAGCCCTGTCGGTCGGCCGATACCGCCACCTCAGACTCACAACCAAGGATGTTGGAAAGGGCTTCTACAAGGGTAACCGCACTGGTTCCATGGGTCGACACACAAAGTACGGAGGCTACGTTATCGAGTGGAACAAGGTCCGGACATATGCTGTGCCGCCGCTGCAGGATTTCAAGGTGAGGATGAACTGTTGTTGGTGATTTGGATGGAAGACTAATCGTGGTGGAATAGCTTACACCCTTTGTGAGTCGACAAGTCAAGGCAGAGCCTGGTGACTATAAGGGCCTCGACAAGGGTCCCCAAGATCCTTACTTCTACGTTGAGCAATGGAAACGATTCAATGGTGTGGATTAAACGAGCAAAAAAACGGCGGTCATAGAATTGGATGATTTCTTGACAGAAGGCGAATCTAGAATGCCGGCTGGAGACTCGGGAATCTCTGGCAAGGCTGTATATACCCGTGTACATTGTACCACCATGTATGATTATGGACTCATTCGATCAATAACGAATAAAAAACACTTGAACACTCCTATTCCTTGTGGGATGATGACTATGGATATTGATTACAAACGAAACAAAACGATGACAACGATTGTGCTTTGACACGGGATATCCTGATTGAACAAAACTAAACAATTAACTGTATCCAACCTTACACCAAAAAAGAACTCCTTTTTATGAATCCTCCTCTTTCTTAACTCGGGGCAGCTCCTCTTGGGCCGTGACAAATGTGTCTAAACCAGGTCGCTCCAAAGGCGTGGCAACCAAGCCTGGTTCGTCGTTTATGCCGTTCTTCTCTTTTTCCACCCCGTTCTCTTCGTTCTTCTCAACTGGTTCTGAAGCCTGGATATTTGGGCTCATGGGCCTCGAGGTGGGCATGGCGGTAACATTTGACTGCAGGGTCTTCATACTGGCAGTGTCTGCCTCCCTTTTAAGGCTGAATGGGACTGCTGTGCCATCGAGGAATGGTCGCTTGCCTGCAATCTCAATGGTTGGTGCATCTTGAGAAGTAAGCTGGGTTGACTGAGAAGGCTGAGTTGATTCATCATCCTGAAAGCTTGGACTCATTGGTCGTGAGCCTGGAAGTTGCGTGACGTTGGACTGAAGCGTCATCATACTAGCCGTCTCGGCATCCTTATTAAGACTGAACGGCAGTGCGATGCCATCAAGAAACGGTCTCTTACCAGCTACACCAGTCTCCGGCGCATAGTCAGGACTAAGTAAACTGGGCTTGGCAGCTTCTTGCTCCTTTCGCTGCTCTATGAGATGAGCAACTGGCATATCCTCAGTGATGGGCTGGCCACCCGTCTGATTCTCGTCGGTGACTACCTTGGTGTGGGACCGGCTCCGTGCTCTGTTCGGCTGTGATCGTGATCTGTCTTGTCCTTCGATATCAGCAAAGGAGCGAGCTCCTTCGCCCTCAGCACCAGTGGCAACTCTTGTTTCTGGCTGTCCAGCTGCCTTCTTCTCTCGTTCGACTGTCATCTCATCGTGCTTAGAGCCCCACAGTGACCATATTGCCAGACCCCAGCTCTTCTGTTGTTTCTTGCTTCCTTCCACTAGCTTTGAATCAACGCGCCGCCGGCCAGCTAATGCAGTCGGAGGAGGGCATTCGCCGGGACCATAATTATGGTAGCCGATGGCCATATCGCTCACCATCTTTTTATGGACCTTGGCCTTGTTTGATGCATATCTATGATCCCACTCTTCTTTCTTGGCCAGCCATTTCTTAACTGTTCCCTCCTTTACAACTCCAACCAAAGCAGGTTCCATACAGCATGATGGTAAGTCAGCCTCTGGAGCCAACGGGAGAGTAGCACCATGGCGAGTAACTCTTTGTCGAATCATGTGGTTCTTGAACGGCGGGAGAGGGTCGCCAGCCTTTCCAACTTGACCAGACTCCGAGTGAAAGTCTGACTTTTCTGTTTCTGGGGTTTTGGGGTGGTTTTCTTTGGATTCACTATCGGACCCGGATTCAGAGATGACTGAGATATCGTCATCGTCAAGAATTTCTATGCCACGTTTCTGTGCTCGAGCCAGGGCCCATGCACCAAACTGGGCAACAGACCTGTACATGTATTTCGCAGGACGAGTGAAACTCAGTGTTGGTGCCACATGACAGAGGTCATCCCAAACTTGGAGTTGGACATCGGTGGGCTCGTACTTTTGCAACAAAGCTCTTCCTCCTGGGGTAAGAGCTTCTTCCGGGGGCGCATATTTCTCAGGGTTGGCACATTTGTGAGCCAAGAATATCTGCTCATCTCGTAGAATCTCCCCTCCTCCGACCATGATCAGAAGTGGAGGGAGGCCACCTAGGGTTGGTTGCATGACTGGGCTGACAAGAGGATGTGCAAGAAGCTCATTGGTGGTATACATCTGAGACTGTCAGTTCCTGGTCAAACTCATCTTCTACGAAACCTACCTGAATCTGGTCTTTTAGCTTGACGAGTTGGCCATCAATGGTGACAGAGAGGAGCTTTTCAGGGTTGATGGGAATTCCACCATTGATCCACTCCGATCTTGATGAAGCATCTGACGGTTCTTTCTTTGCAACTGGCGCTTGCTGCTTCTCCTTAAGTTCATGCTTGCCAGGCGTCTTCTTGGTCTCGTTCTTCTTTTTCAATGCCTCTTCTCTCAACATCACAACATCGTCCTCGTTCGGCGGTGGCCATGCTTTAGAAGGCTTGTGGTGAAAACCTGCCTGTGGTATGTAATCAAAAGGGGCCTCGCCCGCAACGCTGGGGAACGAGTGTGTCAGGTCAACCCATGGGCTGATGAGGATAGCACCAGCAGGCAACGGGAGCCCTTGATCGCGTAGAACACACAGAAGAGACATGACCATTCCGCCACCTGCAGAATCTCCAGCCAAGACAATAGTTGTTGGATCTTGAACAGTAAGCAGATAGAGGTAAGCTGCAAGACAATCGTGAAGGCCGCAAGGGAAGGGAAACTGCGGCGAAAGGCGATATCGAGGCGCGAAAACGCGTGCTTTGAGCTTTCGAGCATGTCGCTGCATTTGATATCGATGTTCATCAACACTACCAAAGTAGTATGCGCCTCCATGGATATACATCATGACGCGCCGCGTCTTTCCTCCCTTTTGCTTTCGCTCGTAGGCGTCCGCGCGCATCTCAATCCATTCCGCGTCGAGAGGAGTCGCAGGTTTCCGCCATTGCCACCACTTCTCGCCGCCGACTTGCTTGATACCGTCTGGACCAAGCTGCTTCTGAAGAAATTCAGCTGCGCGTGTCAATTGGTCCTCGGTGATGGTGACATCTTCGACTTTGACCCATTGGGGATGCGGTACCCATTGCGCGGTGAATGCTTGGAGTTCTTCAACCGTGTGGTGTGATGCATACTCGAGGAACGATCGGATCAGATGGAGACCTTCATCGTAGGAGAGATGCGCAGTTGGACGTTGTCGCAAAGGCTTCCTGTTGAAATACTAGAGGTTGAAGTCAGTTTCCTGCAAAAAAGAGAGCAATCTCAAAGTGTCAGAAGAATTGGCTTTCGTCCCCTCTAGTGGCTTAGAGGTAGATTACACAAAACGATGAAAGTACGTACATGAGAGAACAAAGTCGAGACGACAGTAGGCGTCACAGCGAATGACACCGAGGTAGTGTTGAGCGAGTTCATGGCTGTCACTCACTCGAATCACCGAGTACTTGGATACACAACAGAACAATCAGTGGCTTGAGGCTATTAAAGACGCGCCATGTGCCATGGCATGGAGGAGTTCAGTTCAATTCAGCTGGGCAACAGGCGCAGCTGAACCCAAAACCTAATCAATTGCTAGTAGGGGTCTCATGATGTCATTCTTTGATGAGATGCAACCAATTCCTACCCCTGACTCCACGGAACCGGGGATGGCTGATGGCTCGCTGGACATAACAATTTTAAACCTTTATCCTGAAGGGATGAAAATACTTAGACAAGCTTAGGATAACTTGGGATACTCCAGAATGGCCTCAAGAAGCCTTTGATCAGTTTATTTTAGTACCTTGATTAGGTATCCTAAGTCTTGTTGCTTCCATTCCTATAGAAATGGGTCGTGTCTGCCTTCTGCATGCAGCGAGTGAGTCGCTGGATGAAACCTGACTTTCATTTAAAGATGGCCTGTGCTTTTGGTTTGTGGGGAGATTTGCAGCCAAGAATCAAGGTCGAAAGACTGAAGAGCTATACAAAGCACAATATAGAGTTGGAAACTTGGTCGAACCAGAAAATATCGGCAATACTAAGAGCCTACCAATTCGTATATTGTATTCCTTATATTTCTTGTTAGATAATGCACCTGATGTTATTACCTGGTATAAGACAAAATTTGGTCGCTCCCTGATGATCAAGGGACACGCAGGATTGAATATGTGGGCCGCTTCTCTGGGCCACAGCGGGTCTAATCGATAAAACACCAAATTTTTTTATGCAGAGCCATCTTCTTCAAATTGCCCCTCCAAACCCCGCCAAAACTATCACCACAATCATGGCCTCTACAGAACCCGCACAGCTGCCTCCGGCGTGTAAGTCTAAACGCTGACTTCAGATATTCGACAGAAACTGATCTAAGTCTTCTAGCTGAACGCCAATCCGAGTTCGAGCAAGCCGTCGCATACGCCCTTCACCTATGGCCTGCCCTTACACTCTCAGTCCAGAACGGCTGGGGTGGTCCCGACTCTGCCGACAAGCGCGATTGGTTTGCCGGTGCCGTTGCCGACCTCTTCCCAGAATATACAGATACACCTCCCAAGAATGGAAAGGTTCCCGAGGATCCTGATCTAGAAGAGGTTGAGACTGTCCTGCTCCAGATCATGGTTGACGAGTTCGAGGTCAACGTCGACGACGATTCCGGCACAGAAGTTGCTGGAAACATTCTCCGTGCTCGCGCGAGCTGCACTCTCGGAACCTTTGACGAGGTCAAGGCTCTGCGCACACGCTGGTTGAACCGCAAGGGGACAAAGGTTGAGGGTATCTTCAAGAAGGCTGAGGATGCCGATCAGGACACAGACTGGGAGAGCGATGAAGACGATTCAGAGGATGACGAGGGTGGCGCTGATGTCGAGATGGATGAGGCCCCCCCTCTGGTTGCGGTTCATAAGGAGAAGCCCCAACCTCAGGTCGACGAGGATGGCTTCACGATGGTCACCAAGAAGAAGAAATAAACGCAACAAAGACATAAAAGCAAAATGAGGGAGCAATGGAACATCAAAAACGAGTTTCTGGCATTGATACCCACAAGTTACAGGCTCTGGTTCCTTCAACATGCCACAGTGGTTTCACTAATTCCGAACGCCAAACTGGACAGCGACAGTCCTATCCTCTCGTACATATACTGGAATTTCCAACGTCTATTCCCAGTCCTCATCGCTATCTGAGTCGTCTTCGTCACTATCATCTTCCTCATCACTGCTCTCCTCCTTCTTCTTGGCGTCCTTAGGATCCTTGGGGCTATTGGGAGTCTGTGTTGTCTTGCCAGATGCTGCACCGACAACATCGTAGCTAGCCTCACTATCCGCCTGTGACTTCTCGTCGTTTGACTTGCGGGGCTCAGTTGGCTTCAAGAGGGTTTTTGCAGGTTGGGTAGTGGTGGCAGTGGTTGAGGGGGTAGCAGGGGTAGTCTTGGGCTCGTCCTTGGGTTCAACCTTGGTCTCAACCTTAGTCTTAGGCGCGGGTGTACTAGTATCATCGGAAGCGTCAGAGTCATCCTCGTCGGAATCATCATCACTCCAGGCAACGTCATCCTCAGCGGAGGCAGCTGTCGGTTGTTAGCAAGGCACTGTTGGAAAGCCAATTGACTCACCCTTAAGAAGATCTCGTCGTCTAGCCTCAGCTGTCTCAATACCATGACGAAGGAAATAGTAGCGCTTCCAGAAGTCAATGTAGGGAACCTGGTCAGGAACCAACCTCTCCATAGTAGCTCGCAAGTCGGGGAATTTCTGTAGATCATCGTTGATTTCAGGTGTTTTCTTATCAGCATCAAAATCCTTTGACCACGATGCATAATCAGCACTATTGGGATCTTTTGTGAAACTCTCCGTCGATGTGTGAATAACGTGTAGTTGAGCATCAAATCTTGATGTATGAATCACACGCTTGCCTTGAGCATCCTTACTCTCGAAGAGGACAGTGCCACTCTGGTCAGATTCCTGTGGAGGTGCAATACTGACGGCATCACGAAGGAAGTTCCGGACATTGCCGCCAAACTTTATAAGGGCCTCATCAGCGGCATCCTCGGCTTTCTGAAGGTCCTTTAACCTCTTGGCAGCTTCAGCTCTGAGCCGAGCCAGGGTGTTCTCGGACTGTTTGGCCTCTGATGAACCATCCTGTGATGCCCTAGGTGTGGTGGCCTGATCATTCTCACCGTCCCTGGAGCTTTCGCCGCCAGTCACGGTGTTGAGTGAAAGGTTCCTCGTATGGCTTAGAATTGTTGATCGAAGGCCAGTAAGTCCCTTTGATGCATCTTCACCTACTTCCGCCAACTCCTTGGAGGCTTGTGTATATACTGATTCGCCCTGAGCATGTTAGACGGGCAGGGTTCAAGAGCTGAGACCTCATACCTGCTTCACAACATTGCCAAAGAAGCCACCAATCCTGGCACCCCATGGACTGTTGGAAAAGGCCTTATATGCGTCTTGGAGGTCCTCATTCAACGTTGACTGAGGTTGAGGACTCTTTGGCTCCTCCGTCTTCTTAGCGTAGCCATCTTCTGTGATATGATCATAAGCCAGATCCATGGCGGCTCGCTATTGTATCGTTCTTAAGCCGATATGAGTCAAGACTATGATTTAAAGCCCCAGTATGAGGCTTTGCGAGTCTTTTACTCCGTTGATGGTTAATTTATTTGATATATCCTGTCGTCTTGATATCCCTTGGACTTGAGCCTCCTGACCGCACCTGTGGCGGGGTCCAATGGCTGTTGGGCACGGGCCAATGCTCACGTGAGCGTCCTTTGGCCTGGCTCTTAGTTCTGAGCTACCCTATAGCTGTTCCTTTTGTTGTCATCTTCACAAGTTTTTACTCTTCTATAAGCTGTTATTGCCTAATATTTTGTAAGTTTAATTGTTATTTCTCCTGGTATTGATATTGCCTGTTTTGCTTCTTGTATAAGTAAATATGCTTTCTGTGATGAGGTTTCTCGTATCTTACATCCTCCCTGAGCAATCGCTTGAACCCTTGGACATTAACCTCAACTCAACTCCTCACTTTCGACTCTAACTTCACCGATGAGGAGCTCATCAACAGCATCAAAACCAAGCTCTATTGCCAATGACGACATATGGAGGCTTATAGTGAAAACGGTTATTTGCCAAGCCTCATGATCATTGAGTTGTCCTTTCAGGCCTTGGTCAAGAACGAGAGCAGCTGAATCAGAACGTTATTTTGAATTCACCTCGAGGGATACCCCGCAAGCAGGAGGGTATGTTTGCATTCACTTACTTGGCGAATGCTTCTCAGTTGAGCTTAAACTTCCATTTCAGCTCACAACGCACACATTTAATCGGTCCCTGTCACCCAAACTGTCACTGACGTATCTATTGCGCAAGACAAGACTGCCGACCTGGGGAAACCCTTGTTTCAGGACCCTCAATCCTCGGAGAGAAGATGGTGTTGATACCCTTAGAAAGTCCTCAAGGATGGACCCTGAATCCGTCATATTCCCGAACTTTATCTATCTTATTGAATTTATCACATTCACACCCGCGGTTAACCATGATGTTGTGGCATTTTTATCCTTAGGCAACCGATGGCAATGCCTTGTTTACCAACATTGACGTCGACGTATCTCGATCGTCGGCTTTACACGGGCAGAATTTCCGTCTAAAAAGATCAGTTGACCCCGATCGCGATCTGAGAAAAAGCCTAGAACGAGCCACAGCAGACGCCAAAATGCAGCTCGACGTGTTTGTATTGGCTCCAGCAGAAGGGGCATTGGATTGGCTTTGATCTTAGTATCCTCACAAGACGTGCTTTCGCCAAAGTGATGCTGTCATTGTGCATGAAGACATGTGGTTTTCAGCCAATCACGTAACCGTCCCTGAGCCAGGGGATCCATACTGGCAATCCTCTAGCTTGGAGCCGCAAGTTGCCTGCAGTGATCATCAAGCTTCCCGTTCCTCGGTCTATTATCATCCAATGATATCGAGGGAATCACAAGTCAGTCAAGACCACTCCCCGGATCCAAACAATAGTGGGCTTTGGGGCGCTGGGCAACATCTTGGCTTTTGGTTCCAAAATGGACTTTCCCATCCTTGCGATGACGTAGTATGCTATGCAGCTTCGCAATCCAGACTGCTCCAACACCGCAACTGACGTCACACACGATCGCGATCTGAGAAGCAGATGCAGTGCCCCTGCTCACAAAAGTGAATTTTGCTAGAGAAGCCACAGTGATTCAGTGTGGGGAGCTATCAGGAGCTACCTCCGGAGCTCTCTCCTGCCTGCTCCTCCTTGCCCACGCGTGCCTGCATCTTCAAGGTGAATCACGAGCAAGCAACCTTCTCTCCAAGCACTACTTAAACCCCTTCTCCTCCCACCTCAATATCTACTTTTTTCATCATCACACACTCTCATCTTCAATCAACACAAACACTCACAAACAACAACCAACCCAAACCACCAACCACTATCACAATGGAGTCCCTCAAGCAAGCCGGCAACTACGTCGCTGAGACCGTCCAGCAGGCCGCCTCTGGTGCTTCCAAGGAGGCCAACAAGGAGGTTGCTAAGGACAGCAACGTCCCCATCTCCACCCGGTAAGCACCTTCCTCCCCATCCAGATTACCCACGAGTGCCTCACGGCCTCAACACCACGAGTACATCTTGAGCCTCACTCAGGCCCACTCGACACCACTTCACCTGATGGTAACAACATCTTGCTAACATCTCTCTGCAGTGCCACCGCTGCCAAGGATGCCCTTGGTGACAAGATTGACGAGACCACTCACGACAAGAAGGCCGACGTAGGTCATCCATCAACTACGATCGATTAGATTACACGAGACTAACCGAAACCTACAGGTCCACAAGGAGGCCATCTAAGTTCTCTCCTCCAGTATTTCGGATCGACATGAGAACAACATGAATCGACATGAATCGGAATGGCGTTGAAAGGGAATAGCGTTGGGACTACATAGGCTGTATTTACCTACACCTAATACAAACAGTCAAACACCAGAACTACTAGAAAGGGCAGAGTGAATTAAAAATGTTGCGATTTGATCCTCGTAAAACATCCATTGCTTCAACGGAAGCGGGGTCCAAGTTTGGTCTGTTCTGATCAGATTTGCTCGTATGAGGCTGTGAACGTATTTTACTGAGCGAAAAAGTGTAACGGAGCGATACCTAATCCTGAGCCTATGGCTGATGGCTGAGAAAGGGACTGCATATTATGGAAAATATCAAAAACATCTCTGCATTGAAGCCTTCCTACACGAACGTAATGTGCTGGCTGATGTCGTATGTTTCGGATTGTGTCCTTTTACCAGTAAAGGCGTGGCTATTCTTCTACGTACCATAGTGGAATGGGAGAATGGAATAACTTACCGAACATCCTGCGTCACTTTACTTCGTCTCTTAGCAACTTTACAGCCACAGACATCCGTATTCTTAGCCTTTTATTTGCTCATATCGTCGGCTGCCCGTGAAAGGTCTCTGGATGCAACATAATGATTATCGACACCCGAGACTAGCCTGTCATATCCCAATCGAGTGTTGCTCTCATTTTCCCGAGTTGGCCAACCCTCTTGTACCTCTTGTGCACTGAATCTATGTCCGATTCATCGCTCTTCCAACTCACACTTTTGTACCTAGAAGTGGCCAATCTTGTGTGAGTCAGACTATCTGCACGCAAACGTTATTCAACATAACAATTCTGCCACCACTGATATAAGTAGCACCATGTCTGCGGCTTAATATCCACTCCGACCTCCCAGCAAGACAACTCTATCTCAGACAACGGGCCCAAAAGATTACGCATGCCATCAGTCACCTAGTCGAAGTGTCTGAACAACCGAGGATGAAGCTCGTGGTTAATATTGGGCTCTCTGCTGGTCCTAAGCTTTCTGCCAGAACAAGTCAGGCCTTGGAGAACACTTCACGGATATGCCCACGCGGTGCTCAAAACTCTTGGTTTGATTAAAACCATTCAATTGCCAACCTATGGAATGATGCTTCTACCTACTGAGGAGCCGATTTCGTGAAGAGATTAAGGGCATTGAATGAACAGTCATTGACATTCTTCATGTTCGGCATGAGTCTGAGACAGAAGCAGAAAAGTCTGTCAAAGGTCCTGTGAAATTCTTGATCTCCGTGCAGCTTTGATCCCCCTTTCACAATGCCAAACTCGAGGAAAGCTCAACACGGTCATCCTGGGAGAGTAGCATTGCCGTTGAGCAAACTTGCCGCCGATACTACATGAGTACAGGCTGTAAGCCATGGATGCCGATATGATGGAAGCCTGGCTTGCGAGACCGAATACCACAGGCGAGAACCGACGCCTGACTTCAAATGCTATTCTGCCGCCATTCGAGGTATCTGTAGAGGTTTCTGAGTTCTTAAAAGATAATTGCATTGCCAGAAGGAGCTTCCCGGAACCTGAAGAAACCACAGCCATCACAGTGGAATTCAGGGGGTTAGACATAGTCAGTCAGGTAAAGGAGTCATGAAGCCCCTCCAAATTTATCATAAACTGACCTACCATTTCTTGCCACTTAGGGTTGATTTCATTTTTCTTACGAATCGACGTCAATCGACAACTTCCGGTAATCTATTGATCAACATTGCCTCACTTCGCCATGCAGGCACCGCTCGCGACACTGTCTGCTTGATTCTGGCTGGTCTTATACGAGCCTGGAGTACGGAACTCTGCCACATCAGCTGTTAAGTCCATCGCTGATGGCTCGGCATTGTACCTCCGTATGATCCTTTGGACCCAGCAAGTCATCAACCTCGATCTCCACCCAGAGTTCGAGCGACCTATGCTCTTCGCGGAATAGATGGCTGAGGTGTTTTGTTCCGCGCTAGAAGCCAGGACCTAGAATGGTTGTTAATTGTCTGAACACGGCGCCGAAAATCGTGATGCGTTTGCGCTTCGCGGAGGCTAGTATGGCTGTGAGATGCTACACACAGGTGTCATGACCCCAACGCATCATTCTTGCCGAAGAATGTTTAAATTGACTTACGCATTCGATCGGAACAGAATAATGCATATGAAAGTTGATGATGGACTGACTACTGCAAGCCCCTTAGACTTGTTCTAGAATAAATATTAGAGAAGAGCCCGACGAGAGCAATAATTACCTACTTCCCGCGTATCAAAATAAATACAGATTTGGTGCCATCTTCCACGACAAGCCAGCAGGCTGAACGAATGGGAGACCCAAACAATGTAAAGACGAAGAACGTACTACTAACTAAATGCGCAAACATAGCTGCGAATACAGGCGTGATTGTATTGATCGGCTCCTATTCATCTTTGTATGTTTTCGCATGGACTCTCACCGAGCTTGGATGCCACCCTCTCTTCAACAAGATGGGGAGAACATGCAAGACATGGACAAAGCTCAATGTGATGACTTCTGCCAACAACAATGATTTGCCACAAGAGACTCTTGAAAGCAACATGATAAGACCCTAATGAGTTAGTTCTTACTGTCTTGCTGACTTCTGCTTTGTATCAAAATCAATTAACAACCTGGAGCTACCTCGCTATTTTCCATGTAGAGTAACGGTACTAAAATCGCTCTAAAAAAATACCCTCGTGTTTCTATCATTAGCCCAAATGAAAAGCAAAACAATGTCCCTCTATCAGCTTACCAAACGACGGTCCTCCAGAAAGCAAAACATCTTCCCTCCATAGGCTCAAAGACTTCCAGAAAGTAATGTGCACAAAGCCTCCACGAGCCACCGTACATTAGATATAGTACATGGAGTTGATCAGTCTGGGGTGGACTGCCTTGCCCCTAGCGGCTGATCCAGCAGTGATGACGCTTTCCCCGTCACTCTCCTCGAAGAACTCAGGACGATGAGCTCGAGCACGAGTACATACAATGTCTGCATAGTAGGCGGGAGGGCAAATGCTCACAGCCTTGGTGGCCCGCCCGAACAAGTAGCAGAGCTCGTGAGTGAACTTCTCAAGCTCGTTGGCTGCCTCGCTCTTGAACTTGGCTCGGAAGATCTCATCGAGCAAAACCGTGTAGTGCGCAGGACGGGCAGTGCCCTTGATGCTTGCGTGGGCGGTGAGAAAAAAGTCCCAGTAGCGAGCCTCCGTGATACCGCGGTCAACGACCGTGCCGTTTTGGGTGTTGTGGTTCTTCTCCGTCGCGTTTTCTTCGGACGTGGGATAGAAGCGAGTCTGGTGTCGCTTGACAGAAACGATGATGGAGATCTTCGGGGCCTTATTCTTCGGATACTTGGAATTGCACGCAATGCGGATGCGTGGCAATTCTGTGCGAAGAACCTGGGCGAACTGACCAGTGGACACACCGTCGCGGAAGATGACGATGTTCTCCGGCAACTCCTGCCGGTTGTGCTTTTGCCAAAGCTCAAGGCGCGACTTGAATGCCTCAGTCAAGGTCTCGTCAAGCATCTCCTGCTTGGACGACTGCTCCCAGGAGTAAGCTGGCCATTGTCCCATGTCCCGGTCAACAGTTGCCACCAAGCCAACCAAGCTGGGTGCAGCATCGCTCTTGTCGGCAGACATGTTGGTGGGGTGTGTAACGTCGTAGCCAACCACCATTGTCTTGCCCTCTTTGATCAAGCCGACCTCATTGTGAAGTTTGTGGTTGACACCGCCGGTTTTCAGATTCCACTTGAGAGCAACATTCGCGAAATACTGGGGGTTTTCCTTGCGCAACTGAAAACCCTGAACACAGATGGTATGAATACCATAAGTACAGTCGCCCAAGGTTTTGACCCTGCCATACATTTCCGAATCAGTTGAGTCAAGAATCACAAGAATGATCTCAACTTGGTTGTTCTGAGCCCAAACGAATACCTTTTCGACATCCCGGCTGTTGGCCCAGTCGGGTTTCAGTGGAACAGGGTCATTGACGGCGATATTCATGGTCTTCTTCATGAACTGGGAGAACGCAATAACTGACTGAGATCCCACGGGTTCAGATCTAGGGCTGGACAGGATGTTGATGTAGGTCCATTTCTTGACGGGTTGGCCGGGCTTGACAACCTTGACATCTCTGAGGTTCCAAGCTCCATTGCGCGGGTCGACAGTTTTGGCTCTCTTCTGTTGTTCGAGGTATGCAACTCGAGGCACGGTGAGAACGCGTCCTTGAACCGTGAGGAGCTGTCGACCAACTTGAATGCCGAAATGACCCTAGAGAAGTTAGCATTTCCCACTTTCGAATTTCAGAAATCCTACCAGTGTTTCATCGTCAAGACCGAGGGTATCTCGGGCGTCCGTAGTAATCGAGAGAGCGTTGGCATATGGGGTTCGGCAAGCAAAATTCACCATGTCAGTTGACTCGGCGCCGGTGAGCTTAGCCTTTACTGACTGCCCAGGCTGGATCTCGAGGAACTCAGCAGGGACAAAGGTAGGCTTTGCGGCAGTGCCAACATTGAAAAGAGGGTAGTTTTGCAGGTTAACGTTGTACTCTAGATCACATGTTAGATCAGTATCGAATGTGGGGGGTGAAACATACTCTGTTTGTAGAAATCCGCGACGGTAATGTACCGGCTGTTACCCTCATCTTCCAGCCAGAAGCTAACATCTCCTGGTCCAACCACAAAATCTGTCCCGTGGCGGAATTTGGGAGTCTTATCGCGACATTGTTTGTTGATATCGCGGATCGACACCAGGCCATGGATTGCCTTGGATCTTCGAACCTCCTTACTCCCGTATTTGGTCTTTATCCAGACGCGGGTCTTGGGAAGAAATCTGTTGAGCAGCTTCAGTTTTCTGGCCATCTCAGGTGACCGAGTTGCGTTAACACCGAACCCGTCAAAGAATGCGGCACAGGGACCATCAATCTTGAAGACACCATGGGTGACATTGACGTTCAAGAGAAGGCGGCCAGTGGCCAAGCGAACGGATTGGAAGTAGCCGCGCGCAGCTTTCAAAGCTCTGAGTCTGCCCAAGATCACCTCGTTTCGGCGGTTCTCACTCCCGAATGCGAAGAAGCGCGAGCTTCCCACAGCGCTGATCTCGTCAAGTTTTGACCGTGGGCCAAAGCCGAAAATGACATTCAGGGCATCAATGACATCAGTGAACTTGGGGTAGGTCATGGCCTGGGAAGGATCGCTGCCGTCATCTGAAGCGCCAGTCTTTGAGTTGACGTATTTGAGCATCTCGTCAACACGAGCCTCTGCAGGGCCATTGAAAACAACTTCGAAGACATCCATCTTTTCGGAGCCTTCCGAAGAGGGCACGTTGAACCGTATGGTGTTGTTTTGCTCAAGGCTGAGCTTGCGCAACGAGATAAGCTGTGACTTGAACTCAGTCGCAAGGAGCAAGTTCTTGTCCTTCTTGGAGAGTTCATTGAGAGCTTCTTTGATGACAAGGTAGAGCCTACGGCCCTTGACCTCGCGAGGACCAGACTTTCGAGACTTTGCAGGCTTGCCTCCCTTGCCCTTAGTCTTGGGGACGCGCTCCTTTGTCTGTTCCTGTCCTTCGGGAACGATTTCCTTGACAGTCATCGTGTATTTGTAGAGGACGGGGGCTTGAGTTTTGACCTGATAGTAGTTCGTCCAAAGTGTGACTGGGGTTCCTTTACTGCCAAAGGCAGGTCGCGGAGGGAACTTTCCGAGGTTCTGTTTATCTTCCATTGACAGGTTGCCCATGTTGGAGGTGAGCTGAGCGACAGACGTGGCCTGGCTTCTCACCACTTCATCTTCAAGCTGTGTAATGGCGCCATCTGGTTGGGGAATAGATTTTCCCATGCTGCATAAGTTAGTATTGATCAACGACAACATATCGGGTATCAGATAGAACATACGTGAAGACAGCAGGTCCTTCGGGCTGACCACCGAAGCCGCCTCGGCCGCCACGACCACCTCGTGGTCCTCCTCTTCGACGATCGTAACCTCCACGACCGCCTCTAGGGCCGCTGAAGCCGCCTTGGAAGTCACCACGGCCTCCATCACCACGACCTCTGCCCTGGAAGCCATCGCCTCGTCCTCTTCCACCTCTAGAGTCAGAGAAACCAGAAGGGCCGCCGCGGCCACCACCACGGCCATCTTGAGGTCCACCACCACGGCCTCCGCAGCCTCGCCCACCACGACCACCTCGGTCAGCCATGGTAATTGAGGCTTGGATAGTCAAGGGCTATAAGGTAGCAAGATGTAAAGGGCAGCGAGCGATGTGTAGAGAATGAAATGTAGATACTAATAGTCAAAATTCATGAAAAGAATCAAGCTCCAAAAGACTGTCACTTGATGATGCTGATGATGATGATGAGAGAAGAATCAAGGGTTTGGTGAGCAGGTATGAGTGTGTGTGAGAGTGTAAGTTTAGGAGGTGGAGGAGTTGGGCAGCTTTATGTGAAAGGCCCGGAGAGAGGATCGAGAGGCTCTTCGCCAGCGTGAATCAGTGCCAAAGCAGTCATAACCTTGTTTGCTGTGACACAGCCTGGCTCTCTGAGAAGTGACTGATCGACTGAAGGTAAAAGTGGCCTAATCACTGCCTCTACCCAATTGACAAAGAGGCTCTTCTGCAACAGCTGCAGAGGAGTTCAAAGAGGTCGGTTGTTGTCAGGGACTGGCGGGAGAACTAACACGGCAGCTAGGGAGCTCACCCGTTTCTGGTGGAGCAAGCTGAAGCTAACCGACACTAAGTGTGCGGGGGAATAATTGAGGTGGTTCAAGTTCAATAGACAGAGGGCAAACTTGTCAAAGCGAGAGAAAACATGCAAAAAAACACAAAAGGGAAGAGTTAGGTTTCGCCCTTTCGTTCTCAATGCGCCGGACGTTTTTTTCTTCGTAGCCCTTAGAATGGTCGGCCTCCCAAGGTTGCCATGACGTTATACGTCACGTCTTAGTTCGATGGGCTAACGAGGCTTTCCAGGTGTCGTTAACCTTCAATGATAACCGTTTACCCTAGAGAAACTCAATCACGCCCATCTTTTCATTATTGGAAACAAAAGTCACTTGCAGGTACCATATGCTGGGATCTTGTGTTGATGCAGTGCAGAATCACCCTTTATCAGTTCAGTAATGTTACGACGATACATAAAATATTTGCTTCTTTGAGGTGGACCACCAAGCCACGATATCAAAATCAACCCCGACCGCGGGTTTCCAAAAGCAAAGGCCATTAGCTCAACCTAGCATCATTGCGTCCCGCTGTCAAATGATAGATCCTCAGAAGCAGTCTGGGCAACCTATCTCTGCGGCTACGGTTGAATACAGGTCACAATCATAGCAATCCCTGCCTTAAAAGCATACACTCTAATAGTAACCGTAGCACAGTTGCTGTCGGACAAGATTTCCGCGAGCCGTCCCATGCTCAGCCATCATCAAAGAACTTACGATCTGTGCTTGCTCCGCTGGATTTTGGTACGCCTGAAATCAGCAATTCGTCCACACAATTTGCCATATGCGAGACCAGCCCTGCGGGCTCGCATAACCAAACATACAACACATGCTAGATGTTTGAGTTTGAGCAACTACAGGCACATCGCATCGCACAAGGGGATTGGCCCACTGAGTACCTCAGGTATTGCTCGCTTTATGCTAAGCCTTTGCTTGGATTGACCTACAACTTGCATAGATGTGCTGTGTAACCTGAACCATATGATGAAACTCAGAACCGAAATGACACTCTCAACCATTCTGTTCAAGACCTCGGAATCTCAGGCTATGGCAACACTGCCATTCTCAGTAAGAACTTATGTATTGATCACCTTACTCTCGGTATTCTACACTCATTACGGCTGGAGCGATGCTCGGCTTCCCGCATAATTCTAAACTCCAAGCAAAACACACTGGAATCTATCATCATGTTCAACCACAGTTTGATCAATGTAAATAGTCGCCATGCCGTCCATCATGTCAGGGCACCTTTCTTTACACCATAGAACCAACAGCCGGGTAGACAAAACAGACTTCAACAAATGGGCTGCCCAGGAAAAGCCTCCATTAATCACCTCAAGACTCTTCTTATGATCCCAGTACATATAGAACAAATCAAGGCACCAGTCATTTCATATTCCAAAAGCCCCAGGAGTGGGAATAGCATTCACCAACCTAAGAAATACCATGTGCACCGGTCAACGCGGTTTCTATATCTGCCCCTGCAGACGCACCCATTGCCCCAAGAAAGGGATAGTTCCTCACAGACTTATCACCCAGGGACATGTATGCAAGATTGAAGTAGATACAATTGCTTGGGACATATGCGAATGGTGGATTGCGAACGGACCTCCGGAACAGGTTCTCAACCGATACCTCAAGCCCAGCTGCCAATATTTCACATGGCACACCCTCCTGGTTCCTACGGCACTCTGTGCTGAGTGCCAATTTGCATGTGTTGAGATCAAAGAGGAGCACGGAAATAGTGAAAAGAAATCACATAGAAGAGGGAGAGACAAGGGTCGATAGCAGAGGCATCAAGTCTTCGTTTTGGTCAATTGGGCGCACAAGTCCAAGTGTATCTCAGATACGGAAACTTGGAAGAATTTTACACCAAGGACAAAGCTTAGTATGGTCGTCCTGTATTTTGGCATAAATTTCTCCCCAAACACATGTGTTGAATTGTATAGAACCCTCCTTTGACATGTGCACTTCAAAGGCAAACGCATTTCACTCACAACCTCTCGCCGACCATCAGTGTGTCATAAAGATCAGTTGTCACATTTGGATTTGTAATATAGAAAATGCCTGGGTACGAAGCACTAAGAAGCGAATAAAAGACCCTGCGAGAATCTAGGTGTTCAGCTTCTCACCCCTGAGGAACTACACTGAGAAGATTGGATGGCATGGTTTAATTCTGCCTTTCGCTCCAGACTTACAAGGGGTTACTGAAAGTTCATATTTGAAATATCTGTGTTGAAGAGAGTGGCAATAAATAAATCTCAGCGTTGAAAAGATGGTAATTTGGTAACTAGGTCATGTGAAGACATCATTTGTGCTTCAGTAGCAGGAACATAGTGCATCCTGGGATGAAAATGCACATATATGAGGTCAATATCAAAGACAAAAGATGGAAGCATCTTGTTCAACGTTGCACAGATGGATTAAGCGGTGTGCTACGTGGCAACCGCAATCACACCATGGTACGTAGGGTCTGCTGGCGGAACTCAACGCTTGCCGATCAGGACAGATCTGTACTATCGTGGCTGGCATTGAATATCATAAATCGACTGATGATTGGTGGTATGCAATTCGGCAAATTTGATAGCTGACCTTCTGACTTGATGTATTGACTGATATATCGCAAACAGAGCATGCCGGGGAGGACAGCCCTTTAGAGCAGCGTAGCATGTAACATGCTGAACGGTGAAGATGGGATTATACTATAGCTTTCTGAAGGAGCGAGATCGATTAGCTTGAAATGCTATGGTAATATAGGGGTGGAATACTTGCCATCTCCTTGACCTCATCTCAGATCCAACTGGCCCATTTACCCAACATACACACAAAACCGTCCAATAGTTATTAACGCCACTGAATGAACAATTCGATCTCATACGAAGCTTAGTTCATGATTTGATATGCCCTGCAGTCGCAATCTTGAGAATCTCATCCTCCATGCCTGAGACATGGTAGATCTCAATGCCGGCATCTTCGAGCGTTTTGCGACCTGTATTCTCCCCAACAAAAGTCTCAGGCTCCTGAACGCCAACATAGACCTGCTTGATCCATGACTTTTGGCGCAAGACTCTTTCAACACAGGGGAGTTTGCCGCTCAGCCGCTTGAAACAGGGTTCAACAGTGGTGTATAGAGCATGGGGGGTGTTGAAGACATCCGATAGCTTCTCTTCTGTCGTTCCATGCTGCTCAACCAGCTTCAATAGACATGTCTCTTCTGCATGGGTGTTTCCGGGAAGTTCAAGAGTGTATCCTTCGGCAATGATGGTGTTGTCGCTAAGCCGCACAATTAGAGCTCCTACACGGAAGTTGGTGGGCTTGGGAGGGGAGTTGTTGGCCAAACCCAAGGCGCGCTCCATTGCGGCCTTGTGGTTGCCAGGTTCTATTGTAGCCATATTGATTAATGTGATGCTTGTAACGTATGACGAAATGTCTCGATGCGGGAGCTTTGATCCATCTTGAATGGTCGGCGGGTGTGAACTCCGATCGATCACCGAGAGCACTTTAACATCAGACCCACAATTTCCCCGTGAGCGCGTCGCAACGCGTCTCCCACTCCAGCAACGAGCTCGAGCTTAATTCAACTTGCACTCCATTACACGATCAACCAAAATCGACGATATCGATACGATGTCGGACCACGAAGATGTGCTGGAGAGCGAGCCTCCCACTATTGATCCGTATGAGGTTTTGAGCCTCGAGAGGACTGCGACGAGCGATGACATCAAGAAATCTTATCGAAAGGCTGCGCTTAAGAACCACCCAGGTTTGTCAATTCAGTTACAACAGAGATGAGCACCGCTGACCCTACGATTTTTCAGATAAGGTGCCACAAGATCAGAAAGATGCTGCGCACGAGAAGTTCCAAGCTGTCGCGTTCGCCTACGCCATCCTCTCCGACCCTGCCCGTCGCAAACGGTATGACGAGACGGGCTCGACTTCCGAATCGATCGTAGACTCAGAAGGATTCAACTGGAGCGACTACTACCGAGAGCAATATAAAGAGTCTGTATCGGGCGATGCGATCGAGAAGTTTGCCAAGAAGTACAAAGGCTCTGATGAAGAGAAGGGAGATGTGCTCGATGCGTACGAACATTGCCAAGGCGACATGGATGCGCTGTACGAGAGAGTCATTCTAAGCGACGTTCTGGAGGACGACGAACGTTTCCGTGAGATCATCGACACGGCTATCAAGAGCAAGAAAGTGCCCAGCTTCCCGGCCTACACCAAAGAGTCGAAGAAGAAGCGAGAGGGTCGTGTGAAGCAGGCCCGGGCCGAAGCTACGGAGGCTGAAGACTACGCAAAGGAGCTAGGTGTGCACGATAAGCTCTTCGGCGGCGACAAGAAGAGCAAAAAGAAGAAGGGCAAGGGAAATTCAGAGGACGACCTGGCAGCACTGATCCAAAAGAGACAGCAAGATCGCTCAGAGAGCTTCCTGGACCATCTCGCTGAAAAGTATGGTGCCAAAGAGAGCAAGGGCAAGGGCAAGAAGGGCAAGAAGCGGCCTGTTGAAGATGAGCCGTCGGAAGAGGCCTTTCAGGCAGCTGCTTCTCGTCTGAAGGGTTCGAAGAGGTCGAAACGGTAGACTCTAGGTGGATTGCAATATCGGATTGCGGTAATGTGCCTATTGGGTCAAGAATTTTGGTGTTTGGGCGTAGGTTAAGGCAAGGATGCACTACTAGGACAAGGAAAGTATTTAGAGACTGAGAAGAATTGAATGATTCATATTAAGCTTGCAAGAATACTACTGAGTGTAGCGTGATCTCCGATGACTTCTCTTTCAACAAGGTGGAAAGTGTCAGTCCTCAGTCAACGAAGGTGGCATAAAAATCATGGATATGCTTGAGACAAACAGACATGCAGCAGACTTGTTCTCCTAACGAACCTCGAACCTCATATCTCCAAAGCAAGTTTCCTTGCAAAACTTTTAACCGTTGATATATTCTATAACAATGCTCAGGCTTGTTGCGGCAAGTGTTCCCAGCAATTCAACGACTTCACTAATATGCAATGATTCTGTGACGTTGTCACGGGTCAGTGGGTTGTCCACTAAGCTATGGTGGGGCTTCTCAAGCCACCATGAATATCGCCAGGTCTCACTTCACTTGTTTAACCTTCTCTCAAACGCGTCACCACGACAAGATACGCAAGAGCGCGATACTATATGGCAATGCTTAATAATGGTTTAGTCTTCATCTGAAGAAGAGTGCTATCATGATGCCATGAGCGAATCCGCCAAGCCCCCAATCTATCCTCGATATTGCTTTCATCTTGCGCCAACCGTGAACCAATGGTGTTTCTTTCGTGTAACCGATATCCATGACCTTGGTCAGCACGAAGGGTTTGAAGGTAAGTCTAGGCTGCTGAATATTTTACTGTGTTCCAGACTGACGACTTCCAGGCGAAAACTTCTACTTCTATGGGAATCTGCCCATCAAATGGGTGCGCATAGTCGGATTAGTCGTCGCCATTGACGAATTCGCAAGCCGACGCGTGTATACAATAGACGACAGTAGCGGCGCATGCATCGAGTGCATCATTTCCATACCAATCTCTGGTGAAGGTGATAGTCGCGCGACAACAGGAGATGCTGCTCCGAAGAAAGCGGTTATTGACCCGCCTCAAAACCCAGACCCATTCCCAAATATTGATGTCGGATGCATTGTCGACGTTAAGGGAGGTCTATCTACTTTCAGAGACGAGCGACAACTCACCATTGAGAAGATGATCAAGGTACGAAGCACTGCGCAAGAGGTTACTCTGTGGGAAAAAAGGGTCAAATTCAAGTCCGAGGTTCTTGACAAACCATGGGTTCTACGAAACAGTGAAATCCGAAGATGTCGAAAGGAAGCTGAACGGAGTGAAGAGGAAGCGGAGAGGAAACGAAAACGCATCAAAGCAATGGTAGAACCTCGAGCATCGAAGCAGACATCGAAGTCCGCGGGCCATGCTGAACAGCCCATCCAGCAGCAGAAGCCGCGCAAAGAAATGCGGCTGGATCTTCGGCAGATTCTTGAGCAGGGTGGAAAAGGCAAATACGATGCGCTAGGATTATGAACTGAGGATTTCCTGATCGCTGGCGCACTTGCTAGGGCATTTTAGCGGGCATTCGTTCTTAGATCTGGGCCAGAATAAACAATAAAAGAGAGTTGTCAAGTAGTGGTTGGCATGGCCAAGCGCATTGTGCCGTGTTCTGGAATGCGATACGCAATCACCGTGATTGATAAAGTGTGCTAGAGGCTAGAGACCCATGGCGTTGGGATCTTTGAGACACGCCGGAACGGTTTGTCACTAGGCCATGGTCTCAGTTTCTAACGAACTCCTCCGTCCTGGTGTTTGGGTAAATGTTACCACAAGTCAAGTGTTGTCTCAACGGTCTCTAACGTAACATACGAAGTCAAGTGATTGTCTCGGTTCAAAATCGAGTTGCCTTTTTCATGAATGCAACATCAACGATGAAGCGGCTGGAGAAGAGAGTTTGGCCACCGGACAGACGACAAATGACTTCGTATTCATCAGGCGAATATTCGTCAGGTGAAGTCATAGCAAGACTGGTGATGTTTCTGCTGAGAGACAATTTTCTTAACTCAAGTAATAGCATGAAGGACGGATTATATGCAAAACAATAAAATATTTTAGCTAAGAAGCCACTTAGCCACCAACGCTCAAAGCTGAGACTTGATTCGGGAACGCAAGCCATGAAAAATAAATGAAGGACACAAGTGGCGTCCACTCATAAGGTTGAAAGCTCACCCAAACCACCAGAGCTGAATTCTGAAGCAAATTTGAACGTTTAGTTTGCAAGGTGTGGCGAGCTCAACCGAAGCCATCCCTTGAATAGTCTCTCAGGCTAACTCGTCGCGAATCGATAGTTCCTGGAGCTAGGAGCACCCTGCAGCCCATGCCCAAGTGCGGCGTGCGCTAGGCAATTAACTGGCCCCTCTACTGCAGGCACACGCGGACGCCACAGATGAGCATCTAGGCGATTTCCCCTTTGAGGTGCATCACGACGCGCCATGGATCACATACCCTGTGTGTGAGACTGAGAACATGCGCCGCAGACACTTGATCTGGAATGCGAAAAAGGTCCCCGCCCCGACTGTTCACGATGCTCTTTCCTGGGCTTCAATGATACCCAAGAGTGAGAAAGAGCGATAGTCCGAGAGGGCACATGGCCAAGCTTCTCTGGTATTGGCTCCTCAAGGGGAAAAGATAAAGATGGGATTCCTCCAGCCATTTTCGTTCAACTGCAACCCCATCATCACAACCTCGAAATCCTATCACATTCGCATCCTACGCCATCCTAGAGAATCCAATTTCTTAAATCCTATTACCCATCATCACTTACGCCATCTTTGCTGGCATCTGCTAGGTCTCGACCACCCGTTGTCAACCCTGACCCGCTAGTGCAGCATTTCTTTTGGTGGTCAATTCTAGGCTTGGTCTAGCTTCCAGGTAAGCCACATGCGTTTCTTCGTTTGTGCCGCCGAGACACAGTCCACTTCATTTCATTCTCCGATGTAAGTGCATGCTAGCTCTATCAGTCGTGGTGCCACTGGACTAGTGGTTTTCCGCATTCGATGGCTTCAAGGAAAGGAGCAGACCCTGGACCGTAGGGCGGCTATATTATATGAGCCATGGAACCCCTACCCTTCAGCTTGTTCTCCAGCTTCATTCAGCCTCATAAGTCTTATCGAGGTTGTGATCTTCTTGATCAAGGCAGCATCATACTCCTTACTTGCTCATCATGAAGACCCGCACCATCTTGCCCGTATGGCTTCTTTGGCTAACCCAGGGACAAGTCCTAGCCCTGCCCCAAGGCCAAGACGACTCTGCTGATTCCTGGGACGATTCTAACGAAGAGTTCAAGCGAGATATCGAAACATCTGCTTTCCAGTATTTGACAACCTACGATAAGGAGGATATCATTCCCGTCACCGAAAGCGTCAAAGTCAGTACTAGCAAGGCTGGAACCACTGCGACGGCTCAAGTCCTTCCAACTCTTTCAGACGTTGAGCCTCATACCGAAGGTTTCGTTGTAACGGATCTATACAACCCTCTTCTCACAGAACCCGCCGTCCTGAGCACGTCGATTCCCAGCCCTACAAGTCTGCTTAAACCACTTACGTCTACTACAAGCAACGCTGTACCATCTGGTCTCTCCAAAATGGCTGCTGCTCCCAACATCTTCGCCAACCCCATCGATACGAGTGCTCCTCCATCGATGTTCGAAAGGAAGACTACTCACCCTGTTGCCAAAACGCCGATGGTCACTCAGAACGGCCCTATTGGCACGAACAAGTTTTACTCCAACTTCTACCTTGGTGATCAGAAGAACCCCGTCTATACTTACCCCTACTCACTCACATGGGCGGGCGGCACTGGCCCAGCAGCAAGCTGGGGCATGTCTATCTCTCATATCGAGGCGTCACAACGTACATATGGCGACGTGCAATCTAACGGTGCCGTCGAATTTTACGTCAACCCTGTTGGCATCCAGTCCATGATCATTTCGGCAAAGGAACTTGGCAAGAACACGGTCTTGACTATGGACTCTATTGGCCCTCACTATGCCAAAGCCTACCTCAAGAAGGACAGCAAGTCAGCAGCAACAATCACCTTTCCCCTTTACCAAGGCAGCGTCTTCACGACTGCGTACTTCAGTGGTGGTACACCTTGGATTCAGACTGGCGTCTACTTCAGAACTATGACACAAGTGACAAAGGATCCCAAGTCCAACGTGCGCAAGTACAACTTCGTCCTTGAAGATGGAACCACCTGGCGTCTGTACGCTTACAAGACCAAGGGTGACCCTCTTACTCTCAAGGTAACCAACAACGGTCTTGCTTCCTCGGCCAACCCATTCTATGGCTTCATCCAAATTGCGAAGGATCCCAAGGTTGGCCAGTCCGAGGCAGTTCTTGACAACGGTTGCGGTATCTATGCCACTGGCATGACAGTCAGCGGCAACACTGTTGGCAAGCAGGGCACTTACAGTTTCACATGGACCAAAGCTGGCCACGCTACCGGAAAGCTTTGGGTCTTTGCTCTTCCTCACCACATCAGCTCATTCGATGCTACAACCAAGAAGGAGATGAGGACGTACTCGCTCCAGACACCTACCAAGGGTATTGCTACTGCTGTTGGAGGAACCACCTGGACGATGGTCGAGTCTGCGCTGCCCGTCGACATGGGCTTTGCTCCCTGGGATCCGGCGAAAGGTAGCCGTGGTCTGACTGCTAATGCGAAGAAAATCATCGCACCTATTGCCAAGTCCGAGGTCTCGCAAGACATGGACGCGCAGGTTAACACAGACTCGATGTACTTTTCTGGAAAGGTAACTCCATCGTCAAGCTTCCATGAGAAATATACTAACACAGTGTAGGCCCTGGCAAAGTTTGGTTCCATCATCTATGTCATCAACAACATGCTGGGAGATAAGGCTCTGGCACAGGCTGGCTTACTCAAACTTCAGCAGGCATTTGCCAGATTCGGTTCGAACAAGCAGAGCTACCCTCTTGTCTACGAATGTAAGTCGTTTGTCAAAGCTGGGTTTTACGTTAGCTAATCAGGTGAATAGCCGTCTGGGGCGGAGTCGTTTCATCTGCATCCTATAAGACAGGCCAAGCAGGATCCGACTTTGGAAACACCTACTACAACGATCACCATTTCCATTACGGCTACCACGTCCTCGCTGCTGCCTATATTGGCTCTATGGATAGCAAATGGCTTGCTGCCAACAAAGCCTACGTCAACTCTCTTGTCCGTGATTATGCGAACCCGAGCAGCAGTGACAAGTACTTTCCCATGTGGCGAAGCTTCGATTGGTACCACGGCCACAGTTGGGCTCATGGTCTGACCCCCATGTGGGATGGCAAGGACCAGGAATCGAGTTCCGAGGACATGATGTCTGTTTATGCTCTGAAGATGTGGGGTACAGTGATTAAGGACACTGACATGGTCGCGAGGTAAGTCGGACAGCCCAAGCAATTTGATCGCAGACAACTGACAACAGAACAGAGCAAACCTCCAGCTTGCTGTCATGTCACGAGCTATGCAAGACTACTACTACTACACCACGTCCAACACCGTGCAGCCTAAGAACTTCATCGGCAACAAGGTCGCGGGTATTCTGTTCGAGAACAAGGTCCACCACACAACATGGTTCAGCGCAGCCATTGAGGCAGTCCAGGGCATTCACATGATTCCTATCCTCCCAGTGTCCAACTTCGCACGAACCGCCACATTCGTTCAGCAGGAATGGGACACTTACTTTAGCAAGGGCCGTGTCGACAAGTTTAACAACCTGTGGAAGGGTATCATCTATGGCAACTATGCAACAGTTCAGCCAAAGACTGCCTGGACTTTCTTCACCCAGTCCAAGTTTGATCCCAACTGGATCGACGGCGGAGCATCAAGGACATGGTATATGGCGTATGCTGCGGGTAAGTCTACAACAGTGAAACGCAAGAATACAATGGCTGACAATCATGACACAGCTCTGGGCCAGATTTGATGAGAAATAGAAAGTGAGATGGCTGCGTTGCGACCAAAACGTCAGCATCGGTGCTGAGATGAGCACCTTGTACAAATATTGAACATACCTTACATAGACATGGCGATACCTCGACGGGAACATTTGTTTTGTATAATGGGAATGGGCAGAAAGAACAGCCTTTGAATGTGTTAGAAATGGAGGAGAAAGCAAGAAAGACAGCTAGATATTCCCTGACCTCACCCAGATTAGACAGACGGGAGGCAGATGTTAGACCCTAGACAGGGCACGTTAGAATTTCATTGGTTACATTTTAAGCCGTATCGAATATCGGAGGACAAGGCTTGAAAAGCCCCGAAGTCCGATAAAGTCTGAATATCTTGTGTCGATGATACCGAAACTCGGATACCTGGGATCAATTAAACCCACGTACTGGTACTGAGAAGGTGACTATCTGGCCTGGCTTGATTGGGGCGCAGCCATGACGACCCTTGATGAAGATTTACGCCAAGGGGAAGTGAGATGTGGATGATCGCCAAGAAACAGGTTGTTAACACCGCCTCGAATTTGACCAAGAAGAGGAAGAGAGTGACAGGTTCGTAGGTGAACAAGTATGGAGACTACCAAGTGGGAAATGATTATGGGGCAGTTTGAAGTCTGCATATGCCTGAAACATTGAGTGCTACAGACCTTTCTTCTTAATGTGTTTGAGAGAATGATAAACTTGCCACTGTTATCTGACCAAGGTAGTCTGTACACCGAAGAGAGAACACTACATGAGACAAGACATAAGTTAAGAATCGGTGTATGACGAGTTGTCCATTGGCGTAAATCCCAGCGGCACGGCAACGTCGGACAAGAATGGACAGGACCGAGCGGTTGCGCAAGGCGAAACAAAAAAGCATGGAATTATGGCGGAGTCTATTATGTCGTAAGCCGATGGACTCCGGACATGACGTTTGATGTATAAAGCCACTCATAATGAATGTATCTTGCATATCCGTAGTTATACGATATCTGCCCGCCAAAAAACAGGGGTCACAAAGATGCCAAGAAGAAGGAGAATTGCGAGGCGTACAACTATTGATGATTTTGGATTAATTCAGAAGGTGCGTTAATTTCGACAATTCTCTTTCTTGACGAGATTTACAATGGCAGAGACGAAGACACAGAAAAAGCGCTTGCAGATTCAAAGTTTTAAGCTTTTTTGCTCAGCCACCTGCTAATCTAACTTGTTTCTTAGGCCTCTGTGTCGATAGCTGGAATCGGCAGTTTCTCGATGGAGCTTAGAGCGTCGCGCCGAATAATTGAGCATCAGTGACAGGACAACCTGGAGCTCTCCTGGAAAGTGGGGAGCTTGGCAGCTCACTCAGTGGGTAGCTCAGCGGTTGATGCCCAGCTGCTTTTGTCAGTGGCCGGATGGGATTGGCTGATGTAACCCTGCCGATCCCCTTGGGAACCCATGTCCTACGTCAAGTCGCTCGGCTGCTCTTCCAGGGCCAAGCTAAGCTTTTTTCCTTGCGTAACCAGACCAGACCAGACCAGACCAGACCATAACCAAGGAAGGAGGCCTCCTGGGGCAACGCGGGTTGTTTCTCTTCGTTCCTGCAACACAACCACCACCTTCAAGTCCATCATCATCAACAGCATCATCACCCGTCGTCTAATTGTTGGAGATTCCCAGGGCTGTGTAGCTTAGATACCTACGCCCGCTTCTTTTTACCCGCCGACGCTATTCTTCCCTTAGACTGTCTGTCATACAGTAACGTACACACTCCGTTGAGCCGGGGGTGAAAGAAAGCACAATTGAAGAGACAGACAGACAACACACTGCCTGCCTCTGTTCAAACGTTGTCTGTGGATTGGATCGTCATCCGCTTCGTTACCCGTTTCGTTTCATTCTGTTTCGCTCATTCCAGACCGACTCAATCAATCCCGTGGTTGTTCAACCTTTAAACCGCATACACACTCATCAATCAATCAATTGGCTGTGAGAAAGCTCGACGCAGTCATGGTTTGTAAGTAAAATGTCTATCTGCATCTGCATCTGCATTTAGCCTTTTCTTTTTGCTCTCCTCGATCATTAAGCATCAAGCAAGCACCTAAGCAACCACGGTTTCCTCAAAGTCTATCTACCTATTCCTCTGCCACGCACAAAGTAAACATCCAATGCCCTGGTATCAAAACCAGATCCTCATTTACACATCTTTCCTAAACCTGCTCCATCTCCATCTTCATCTCCATATCCCATCCACATCTCCATCTCATCACCGTCACCATCCCTGCATCTGAGCACAGAGTGCCACACACCAGCCAGAACCAGGCAAAGTGCAAGATTAGCTTCTTTTACACGGGGTTCTCGAAGGCAGCGCCGCCACTCACGATATTCTATCCCTATGCGTTATTGCCCTTTACCACTCGGTGCCCACCCCGTTTTATCCTTCTTTCAACCTCACTTCTACGTCAACTTCAATTATCTTGGTTCCTACTCCTTTGGACACGGAAACAGATACGGACCTTGTCACCTGGTACAAGATATCGAGTGAAAGAGTGAGTTTATTCGCGACGCGATAATGCCTCCCCGTCAGCTCGAGTCCACCTGTTCCTGTATCTTCCCTTCCATCTGCAAGTCTGTCCTTATCGTCCTCCCTCTCTTGGCAAGCGCTGTCAGATGGACATAAATGCACTGCCGTGATCGCCATTCTATCTACGCGCCAGCTTCAGACATGATCTTCACTTTGCATCGCTGCCTCTGTGCATGCGCATCAAGGATGGCGCAGCAGGGTCCGCTCCTTTCCATGTCGAGAACAAACAAGCTCAAAGCACCCGCCCCATGGAGACAAGGCCAAGCAATCTAGGCTCTACAGGCCCAGGTCCCATTGTCAGCCTACCATGCAGCCTACCCCAATCTTCTGAGACTTGCCCTGTTGAGGACTTCTTTGTATTCCGTCGCTTATTGCTTAACAACCGTCTACTCCGCCTTTTGATGCTTTCTCACTGCTCGTTTATTATAACAAAGACTCATCCGCTGACCATGTCGGTGCCTTGATCACCACCAACAGCTCTTCCATCTTTCAACCTTCAGATCAGACGATCAATGTCTGCCAAACCTCACAACCATACAGCCGACGAGAATAGCCCGCTCCTCAATGGCGGTGCCTCGTCGGCTCTCAATGACACCCTCGGTCACCGCAATGGCAACGGCCATATCAGTCTCAGCCGAGACTCGAGCACCATGACGTTCCTCTTCGACTCGAAGCATACACCCGGTATCGATAACAGCAACATTGCTGTAAGGAGTCTGGCTTACTCCTGGCACATCGCCAAGGTCACCCTTCTCAGCAGTATGTTTGCGCTTCTCGATGTACAGTCGCATACACAACTGACTTTGTTTAATAGACTATGTCAACTTTCTCCTGGTCATGGTACCTCTTGGTATTGTTGCTGGCAAGATGGGCTGGGGCTCCACTGCCGTTTTCACCATCAACTTCTTCGCTATTATCCCACTCGCTGCTGTTCTGTCCTTTGCGACAGAAGAGTTCTCGATGAAGCTTGGCGAGACTCTTGGTGGACTCCTGAATGCTACCTTCGGAAATGCCGTGGAACTTATTGTATGATGCACCGACCTTCACTTCATATATCACGACTAATCGTACATATAGGTCAGCATTGTTGCTCTCCAGCGAAACGAAATTGAGCTCGTCCAGGCCTCGATGCTTGGTAGCATTCTTTCCAACCTTCTTCTGGTCATGGGAATGTGCTTCTTGTTCGGCGGTATCATCCATCGGGGCGAGTCGGGCAATGGCAGAGAGCAGTCCTTCTCTTCAGCCACTGCACAGACAACTTGCTCCCTTATGACACTGTCTTCGGCCTCACTCGTCATTCCCGCTGCTGTATGTCATATTAAACCCAACTCAAAACTAGACTAACTTTTATAGCTCTACGCAGTTCTTGACCAGAGCGGTTCCAAGGAGAAGGCCCAGAGCATCCTCACACTCTCTCGTGGCACTGCCATCATTCTTCTCCTGCTCTACGTCTTATACCTTGTCTTCCAGCTCCGAACACACAGCAACCTTTTCGACGCTGAGAACCAGAACGAGGACGGCGAGGAGGTTGAGCCAGAGGAGCCTACTATTGGACCCATTGCTGCTATTGCTGTCCTATGTGTCACTACCGTTCTCGTCACTGTCTGCGCCGATTACCTCGTTGACAGCATTGATGATCTTGTCAAGACCTCCGGAATTAGCCGAGGATTCATTGGTCTGATCTTGATTCCTATTGTTGGCAATGCTGCTGAGCACGTCACCGCTGTTGTCGTCGCCCTCCGTGATAAGATGGATCTCGCCATGGGTGTTGCGGTTGGTTCTTCTATCCAGATTGCCCTCCTGGTCACGCCCTTCCTCGTCATTGTTGGCTGGATCATTGGTGCCCCGATGACTCTTCACTTCGAGACTTGTGAGTTTAATCCCTTTCCTTTCTGTGTAATATTTACTGACAAACTTCCCAGTCCAAACTGTTGCCTTTGGAGTTTCTGTCCTCGTTGTTACGTATACTGTCCAGGATGGCAAATCCAACTACCTGGAGGGTGCTATGCTTATGGGTCTCTATATTATCATCGCATTGGCTTTCTATGCCACTCCATCCGATGTCTTGGACCCCGGCAACTAAATACTAGAATTCCCCTGATGTCTTAATCATCATCAATCAACTAATGTTTTTAAACATTTTTTTTCTACCAACGAGTGACTTGTCTCATCAAGAAGCTTGTTCTGGATAGCCAGGAATGCCACCGAAAACTGTGGCTTCAACGATCTGCCAAAAGACAGTCGGATAATCGAGTCAACTTTCATATTTGTATTACTAAGCGGATGCAGTCCGCTGGACAGGACTGCTTCACGGGAGTCCCAGACACTCCATCAAACTCTGGAATGAAACAGGGAGGTTCAGTCGCATTCGCGAAATTTCATTGTGTCAAAAGAAACGAGGGATAGTAAATGGCCTTGCCGGTCTCTGTGCTTATTGGATTTTTCTTGCTTATATCATTGGACTGCGAGGTCGGAGATGGAAATCAGGCACGGAAAGGTTGATCGGATAGTTTATCAATATTTTCGCAGATTGATCTCTTCTTTGACAGTCACTGGTGAAGTACTCGCAATAATGTCGCCAGCCCCTGAAACATTACGGTCAAGTGGTTTCTTTGAAGGTTACCTGCCAGCGGGAAATACGTTAGATGGACGTTCAACCTTTGAGTGAAGCCGTGAGCTGGATGCCAATCCACGAATGCCGAGTGACAAGGAAGATGAACATGAAATTGACTGATTGACACTACAAGGTAGGTCTCGTTAAGTGAGATAAGTCGGCGTGGACGAGATGGTTTACTCGTTAAATGAGTCGGCGCAATCGACATTCATCACATATTTGTACAAGATGGCAGGAATGTTGCCATACACCTCAAGCCATCCGATGTTTCTTACAAAACCAGGATATAAGACATCACACAGAGCACAGCTTCAATTGCAGAGGATATAGTTGAAAGATACTTTTGATTCTCAAAACGCCAATGTATGTATGTCAGAATATATATCGAAAATTCTAAATAGTAGGTTTGGACATGGGTGCAATAATGCCCTGTTTCATGAGCACACGAGGCTTGGTGCTGTCCTGGAAGGTCTCCTTCGTCTGCCACTCTGGTCCAACAGGTAGACGCAGCGAGCGCTCGTACTGTTGGCGGGACTCGAAGGGGTGAGGGAGCTGAGATGCGAGATAACGGTCGTTCTAAAAGTTGTTAGTATGTTGTTTAGACGAGGAGTGAAAGTGAGCTTGTTTACCTTCTTGATGCGTTTCTCGTTGATGATGACCTTGTCCAGCTTGGCATCCTTGCGATCCTTCTTCTGGATACCATCAACCTTTGTTAGGAAACGGCCCTGATGACGCTTCTTCTCCTTGGCGCTCACGCCATCACCAACCCATGATCCCCAACCGGGCAGTGTGTTATCAACGACCTTGTCATCCTCTTCCTCAGCGATAGCTGTCTTTTCATCCTCAAAGTCACCGACCACGTCCTCACCGGCAAAGGCACGAGCAACCATTTCTTGATCGCGAATCGCCATAGGTAGATGCAGGTCTGTCTCGGATTCGACGTCTGAAGCATCCTCTGTAGTCTGTGTTTTTGACTTGGATTTGGACTTGCTAGGTTTGGAGGCGACAAGGACGTTGGATGTGAGGTCGAGATCACCAATGTTTGTGTTAGACTGGCCCTTCTTCTTGCGGCGTGTCTCGCCGCGGGACCATGCGCCTGTGGTTCCTGACGAGGCAGGTTCGGAGAGAGATGTAATGTTGGGAATAGCAGGGTTGATGCCAGCGCCGTTGGTGGTGATTATGACGTCGTCGTCGTCGCCGTCGTCAGCATCCTCGGATTTGCGCTTCTTAGACACCTTGGTTGACTTCTCGAGAGCAGGTTTGAACGGCTGGCCATCTGCAGCACCATATTGACGTCGGCCCACTTCCTCCAGCTCATCAGCAGAACCATCAAACTCCTCACCATCAAGCTCTCGTCGGATCTGCTTAATAAGAGCATCGTTCGCCTCCTTCTTAGCGGCCTCGGCCTTTTGCATGAATTTCATGCCCATTAGACCCTTCTGAGGTTCAACCTCTTCTTCCTCAAGAGCCGCCAGCTGTCGACGCAGAGAAGCATCACCTCCATCAGAGTCACTATCTGATTCAGACGAATCGTCAGAGCCGCCAGCACGACCCTCCTTTCTCCTTCGAAGCTCCTCGTCCTTACGCGCCATCTCAGTCAGACCAGCGCGGAAGTCGTCGTCCCATACGGCCCGCTTTGTCTTGGAGCCGATCTTGGCCCACTTGCTCTCCTTGTGTCGCTGGCCAACACGCTCCAGCGCTCGTCGACGATCTTGCGCTTCACGCTCTGCTTCAGAGTCAATCTCGCCGGCCTCTTCCATAGCCTCCTTTGTAGCCATTTCATCGCGTTCACGCTGCTTTCTGTGCACACGGTGGTATGCCTTGCTCTTGATCTTCTTGATGCGCTTGGCTCGCTTAGCCTCTCGGGAGTTGAGTTCACGTTCCATACGCTTGCGTGCAAGAGCTTCCTTGCGGGTGAGCTCATTGCCCTCTTCATCATAGTCCTTCTCCTTTGGCTTTTGTGGCTTTTCCATTGTGAGACCGCTCTGCTCCATGATGGACATAATAGCAGACTCGAGCTCGTTGCTAGGTTTCGACACATTAAGAGGCTGTATCTCGGTGGTATCGAGACCGGCAGTCGCTGAGTTCTGAGGCAGAGGAAACATAAGATGCTCAGCTCTTCGGTTTTGCTTAACGGTGTCGTTCCATCGATCCAGGGTTTCATTGGTCTTTTCGTAGGCTGCACTTCGATCAAGCTGGTCCTGCTGTCTCCTTGCCAAAGGCACAGCCAGCTTCTTGGAAGCACCGGGACGCTTCTCCTTCTCCTCTTTGCTCATCAGCTTCATAGATTTCTTTACGTTGACGTCGTTGATGCCCGTCATTCCTAAATCAGCAAGACTGATCTTGGCTTTTGACTTGGGCTTGTCGTCCTCATCGTCCTTTTGACCTCCATATCCTTTGATCATGCCTTTAAGGGCCTCGAGCTTCTCCGGACTGGCTTCCTCATCGTCACTCTCGTCATCGTCACTGTCGTCGTCTTCTTCCGATTCCTCGGATGCATCGTCATCAGACTCTGACGATCCGGAGTGATCTTTCTGCACGGGTTCATCGTCTGACTCCTCGAATTGGTCCAGAGCTGTTGCTAGATCGATAGCATCTGCGCCGAGTGTTTCACCCTCGTCGTCTTGGGAATCGTCCTCTGAGTCACCGTCCTTTCTGGGTGTTAGACTACTATCAGCTGTTCGAAAACAGATCGCACTTACCTCGCGCTGTGTTGTTTTGCTGCCGCGGAACGTGTAACCCTCGAACTTGTCTTCATCACTGTCGCCAAATGCATCGTCACTCTCAATCTCCGAATCTTCGTCATCATCTTTCAGACCTCCCAGTCGCCATTCGTTTCCTTCACTATCGCTTCCATCATCGGCATCGTCGTTTGTTGGCCGGCTGGGCCTCTTAACCTTCTTTCTCTGTGGCTCTTCCTCTTCCTCGTCCTCATCGTCGTCTTCTTCGTCGCGACCATGCTTCCGCTCAATTTCAGCGTCTAATTCTCGTGCTCGAGGCGTTCGCTTCTGTCTCGGTGCAAAGTTCTCCTGTGCGATACCGAATGCATCGAGCGCATTCTTCTGTGATCTCGCCTTGGACTTTTTGTTGCCGGCCTTGGCTTTAGGAGCTGCGACGAGGGGTCGTCCGTGAGCCTGTCTTCCGCCCATTGTTATTCCCAAGCGCTGGTATCCAATTTATCGAGCTATGGGCGATGCGCGGACCGGCGTGAGATGGTTGAATAGCCTCGACACAGCTTTCAGAGCAACACTTTTTTCCAACTTTTCTGCCGTATAAAAAAGTTTGGCGGTGAGATGACCCTTGGCGGGGCACTATACGTACCCATGCGGGTAATGGAGTGTAAATGGCGTGTGAGATAAGCCTATCATAGACGTTGTAAATTGCTGATTCTGGTGGGGTCGATCCCACTGAAGACCACAGGGGCCTTCCCACTACGGACCAGGTCTAGCACCGAATACCGAGTCACATCGGATGTCGAATTTATGGCCAAGGCCTCGTATGATCTATAAGTGAGCCACTTCTTCTTCGTCTTCCAATTCGATTCCTCCCAATCTTCCTCGTTCAACCTCTGAACATTGGCTTCGATCATGGCGTCTTCCTTTGCCCCCGGGCTGCGGAGGTTACTATTCCAGGCCTCGGCCACGGCCTCTGGACCTTCAAAGTTCTTTGTCTGCAACCAATGCCTTCGAAGTGCTCCCCGGAGCATGCCCTCTCGCGTTCTCAACGCTGTCCGATCACGATCCTATGCCGATTCCGCTATCAACAAGCCAATTGGAACTATCGCCGAGCAGGTCTCTGCCCGCGCATCTCCCTCTGTCCCTCAAGCTACCAAGAAAGCATGGCCTGAGTCCAACCCGAAGGGTGTGGGCTACTGGCTCCTCGGCAGCGCTGTTAGTGTTTTTGGTATTGTCGTCTTTGGTGGTCTAACACGTTTGACCGAGTCTGGGTATGTTTCTATGCGCCCTGCTGCGAACAATTGAATAGCCAGCTAATGTCAAAATAGCCTGAGTATCACTGAATGGAGACCTGTCACCGGTTCGCTTCCTCCCATGTCCAAACAAGATTGGGAGTCCGAGTTCGAAAAGTACCGTGCATCGCCCGAGTTCAAGCTTCTCAACCCTCATATGGACCTCGAAGAATTTAAGAAGATCTACTTTATGGAATGGTTTCACCGTGTCTGGGGCCGTTTCATTGGCCTGACCTTTGTCATTCCTACCGCCTACCTCGTCGCCCGTCGCAAAGTTACACCCAAAATGGCATTGAATCTTGCTGGAATCTCTGCATTGATTGGTTTCCAGGGTATCATCGGCTGGTGGATGGTCAAGTCTGGTCTCAAGGATGACCTGTTTGCTCCTGGCTCTCACCCTCGAGTCTCTCAGTACCGCCTCACCACTCACCTTGCTACCGCCTTTGTCTGCTACTCCTGGATGCTTCTCTCTGGCTTGACCGTTCTCCGAACTCGTCGCTGGCTCGCGAACCCCGAAGCAGCCATGAAACAGATCGGTGCTATGAGCCAGCCCGGTCTCCGCACTATGCGCCGTGTCGTCTTCGCCCTTGCTACTCTGACCTTCATTACTGCCATGTCTGGCGGTCTTGTTGCCGGTCTCGATGCTGGTCTGATCTACAACGAATTCCCTAAGATGGGTCTTGGTCTCTTCCCCCCTAAGCAGGAACTCTGGGACAAGTTCTACTCTCGTAAGGAGGACCAGTCTGATCTCTGGTGGCGCAACATGCTCGAGAACCCCAGCACTGTTCAGATGAACCACCGAATTCTTGCTGTGACTACCTTCTGCTCCATTCTCTCGCTCTTCATCTACGCGCGCACGAGACGTGTTAAGGCTATCCTCCCGGCCAACATCAAGAAGGGCGCCGATGGCCTTTTCCACGTTGTATCTTTGCAAGTTGCCCTCGGCATCAGCACTCTCATCTATATGGTACCAATTTCCCTTGCCGCAGCTCATCAGGCGGGTGCTCTTGGTGTGTTGACCATGGCTCTGGTTTTGGCTCACAGACTACATATTCCCAAGCCCACTCTTCGTCTCCTTGAGCAGCGATTGAAGCAGGCTGCTGCCAAATAAACCAGTTGGCGGCGTTGTAAGATGCCGAAGAACAGCATGTATATTATTCTTGTACAATATGGTACCCAATAGCATCAATAGAATAACGAAACGGAAAGCTGGTAAGCTGGCCAAACGACACGTATAATGAACATCTTGGACACACTCGACTCTTAGAAGAATTCTTAACGTGGTTTATAAAAGCATTTTATTTGCATTCTAATTCCATCAGACTGGAAATCTGACCATTCTTATGTCGTTGTCACAGCGTAAAATCATGCAATCCAACTTATCAGTTAACCCAGTAAATCCCATTTTCCCATTTTACTTGTGAGCTACACAAATAAGTCAGTAATTTGTCCTCGGTTTCAGAAGTGGTCAGACTTACCAATGCCCTCCTCAGGCATGGGCTCAATGCCAACAACCTCGGCGGCAAGCTTCTTCTGCTCCAGCTTATCATCCTTCATGAAGGGGAAAGCGAGGACCTCACGGATGGTGTAGTTGTCAGTCAAGAACATGACCATTCGGTCGATACCCATACCCCAACCACCAGTAGGAGGCAGACCATATTCAAGCGAGGTACAGAAGTTCTCGTCAATAAGCTGAGCCTCGTCATCACCCTGGTCCTTCTGGCGAGCCTGCTCCTCAAAACGCAGACGCTGGTCAAAGGGATCGTTCAACTCAGTGTAGGCATTGGCGATCTCCTTCTTGCAAACGAAGGCCTCGAAACGCTCGCACAAACCGGGAATCTCACGGTGGTACTTGGCAAGAGGGCTCATGACTTGAGGGTGACCAGTGATGAAAGAGGGGTTGACACACTTCTCCTCGATGAACTCACCAACCAGCTTGTCAATCATGCGGGCGTTGGTGAGAGGAGGTGTGCACTCCAGGTTCATCTTCTTGAGGACCTTCTTGAGGAACTCGTTGGTCTCTTGTGTGTGGAGCTGGTCACCAGGAGGGAACTTCTCTCCGGTAGCCTCCTCCAGGGTGGGAATCATCTCATATCGGGGCCAGGGCTTTTCCCAGTTGACCTCGTACTTCTCGCCGGTCTGGGTGTGGAAAGTGGTCTTGTAGCCACCGGTAAGGTACTTGACAAGGCCAGAAACCATGTCTTCAGTGATGTCCATCAGGTCGTTGACATCAGCGTAGGCCTGATAGAACTCAATGGTAGTGAACTCAGGGTTGTGGGTGAGATCAGCACCCTCGTTTCGGAACTGACGTCCAATCTCGTACACGCGGTTAAGGCCACCAACAACAAGCATCTTGAGGTATAGCTCAGGAGCGACACGCATGAACATCTGCATGTCGTACTCGTTATGGTGAGTAGTGAAGGGCTTAGCAGTGGCACCGCCAGCAATCTGGTTCATCATGGGAGTCTCAACCTCGACGAAGTCACGCTCGTCGAAGTATCGGCGGATCCAGGTGATCATCTTGGATCGAGTGATGAAGACATTACGGGCCTTCTCGTTGCAGATAAGATCGAGATATCGCTTGCGGTATCGCTGCTCGAGATCCTTGAAGCCGTAGTGGTCATCAGGGAGGGCATGGAGACAAGGAGTCAGGAGGACGACCTCAGTCGCGAAGATTGACAGCTCACCCTCCTCTCCCTTCTCGATCTTGGTCTTAGGGGCAGTTCTACAGTTAATTAGTATGTGTTCCGGTTCTAGGATAGTTAGTAACTTACCGGCCGGGGTAGCCAATAACACCAATGATATCACCTCGGCGGAGGTGCTCGTGCTGAGCATCAAAAGCGGGAGCTCCCTCTCGCACCTCTTGCGCTTGGCACATAATCTGGACCTTGACGCCCTCTGTTCGGACATCATAGAAAAGAAGCTTGGAGCCGGATGCTCGCTTTCCGTGGACACGAGCACCGATCTGGATGATCTTGTCCTTGGCATGCTCGCCAGACTTGAGGTGACCAAACTCCTTGACAAAGTTTCGCAAGTCGTATGTGACGTTGAACTTATGAGGGTAAGGGTTGGGGCTCTTGGTCTCGCGGAGCTTGTTGATGTTCCTCGATCGAATCTCGAAGTACTGGTTGGGAGTGAGGTCCTTCTCGGCAGCCTCAGCACCACCAGCAGCCTTCTTGGGAGCAGGAGCAGGACCGCGCTCAGCAGCCTTCTTCTTCTTTTCCTCCTCCTTCTGGCGGGCCTTCTGGCGCTTCTTCAACTCGGTCTTGGAGACCTTCTCACCAGTTACCTCATCGAGGTGCAGGTTGGAGACCTGCTCAGTCGGGGGGGCAGCAGCGTCAGCCATGATTGCGTCTCGTTTCGCGGTGGGGATAATTGAAATGGCAGATCTCCAAATCAGGCGACAGTTCCTGATTTAAGTCTCTGCTGCCGGCAAATTGAGTCAAGCTGTGATGGATGTGGTGAGTCAGTGGAAACAGTCAGGGCATTGGAGGGGCAGAAGAAATCCATTGGTTTGGGCGCCACAATCGCGGGGTAAATTTTCAGTCAGGCATTCATTCTTGAGCGAGCTCAGCCACAGATAAAATCATTGGTAGAAATGTCTATATACGGCAAAAGACCACGAGAACGAAGCAAGAGAAGTAGTGAGCTCTCCGAATTGGTCATATTATTGAATCATGAGCGAGTTGTATCTAGCTCTGAGTCTACGTCATTACTTATATGTATTTTTGTTAGCCAATTAGCTATTGTGATTCTCAACTTTAGCCACCCGACTGAAATCATTGTTTTATTCTAAAAACATGGCATCCCCGCGTACCCCCTGCATGGCCATCGCCATATCTGCACCATGCATTGCTCCATTTTGCATTGTCATATTCATATTTGGCATCGAACGACTCATATTAATGGCGGTTCGGTTGATAGGGCTCCCAGTTCCGTTGGGCATCATAAACTGTGCGGCTCGTTGTTGTTGTTGCTGTTGCTGCTGTTGTTGTTGAACAGGCCGCGTGCGTGGTACTTCTAGAGTTGCTTGTTGCTGGACAGGTGGTTGAGGCTTGATTGGAGACGCGTTCACCATGGCGAAGCTATCATCATCCTCCATCTCTGCATCGGCATCTTGATCACTGGCCTCGGCAATCGATGATGGGCCAGTTGTCGAGGCTGAAGTAGTGGCATGCTCGCTTGGAGCACCGTTAATGCTAGTTGTTGACTGGCGTTTGGCAAGCTGTGGTCGTTGCGGTTGATGTTGCTGCTGTTGCTGTTGTGCTTGAAAATGTGGCTGAGATGGCGTCTGGATTTGTGGCGTTGGTTGAGTGCCGTTTACAGCAGCGGAAGAGGCTTGATTCTGGCTGGCTTGTTCCAACGTCCTCTGGGCGTTCATCCCAGCAGCATTGGCCCTTGAAGAAGCAATGACACTCTTCCAGCGCTCAATGGATCTTGTCACGAGAGAACCGAGGTCAAGTTGGCTATCCTCGATAGAGAAACCTACAGCCCTTCCGCCCTTGACAGCCTGCTCGTAAGAAAGGGAAAGCAGCTCCCTTTCAAGCGGAATCGTGACTGGTGGGGCAAGCCTGAACTCCTTGGGTTGCTGTAGCTTGTTCAGTTGCTCAATCTGGGATTTGAGGTTGGCATTCTCTTGCTTGAGTCTGTGCTGCTTCTCCTTCATTTTCTCGGCCTCCTTGTGTTTTCTTCCCACACCGCGGGCTAACTCCAGAATCCAAAGTTCTTGCTGCCGTTGAATTGGGAGAGTCTCCCATACTGCGTATGCTGACTGGAGGTGTTCATCGATTTGCGCCTCAAGTTGTTCGGCCATTTTCTCAGCCTTGCGGATCGACTCCCGAGGGTTTCGGAAATTATTATTTGTCGAAGGGGGATATTTGAACTCATCCATGACGGCGGTGGTAGCAGAAGCACAGGTTACTTTCCAAGCCTTGAACTCTCCTGCGAAGTAAGTCCGCAGAGCCTCGTATTCGCGGTGACCTGGCGATTGGACTGACCAAGATGTGGAGGTGGGGTGTTGCGTGGACGAGAAAAGAGTCGGTGGAGGCTGTAGGCATTGAAGAGTGAGGGCAGGGAAATCGAGAGATAGGGGATCGAAATCGAATGGCATCGAGTTGCTGTCAAGTTGTACCCTGTCCCTCTTGTTAGCACTACAGAAGCAAAATTATTATTAATAAAAAAAAAGTGAATTCATACTTGGCTGCTCTCCAAGAGCTGAGGAGCTCCCTTAACGCGAGCTCCGCGGCACGGGCTGTATCCATAGCGTCTGAAAGTTTTTGCTTGACATCAAACTGGGCTTTTTGAATGGCCTGTTTGCTAACAGTACGTTGCATGCCAGGGCGTTTTGGTGGCTCAGGTGCGGCATCGCTCTCCCAGCTGCCCCGTTTCGGGATGTCGTTCATAACGCCCGTCGCCTCCCATGTTGGCTGAAAAGCTGGCGCATATGTCATGGTCGAATCAACGGAGAGCTGATTATCCTTGGAGAGGACAGGGGATTGAAAGTCTTCGTTCTCGGGAAGGGGTGTATCCTTTACGACATGTGCCCTGGGCGTTCCCACTGGAGTTGAGGCTTCACGCCTCCCTCCAAGGGAACCCCGGGGCTGTCGTCTGGTGATGCCACCACGAAGCTTTCTGATAGCATCGACATCGTGAATTCCATCCGCGGGTTTTGGGTTCTTCTCCTTGATATACAGATCGAGATGGCGACCGAGCGAAGAAGAGGTGAATGCTTGCCCACAAAAGGGGCAATTCTTGTCCTTAGGGGCACCAGCCTTGGGTGTTCCTGAGTCGGCCGTTTGGGGCGTAGATTCGGGCATTTTGAAGATAGGTAGGTATCAGAAGGGCCCAATATCGAAAATTAGGGGGAGAAGGATACGAAAATACGGTGGCCGTGGGGGAAAGGTCTCGGTAGGCAGTAACTACAAGAGTGTAAAAAGTGGCTGCAGCTCCAATTGGGGAGCGTTACAGGCGTCAATCATAAGTATGGTAGCGAGCGAAAGTTGAAGAGAAAAGAACGAGCGTATTGGGGCCGAGACCTCCGGGCGCAAGGGAAGTTCAATGGACGTTCATGCAAAATTACAGAGCATGAATATTGTTGAAGGAGTGGAAGGAGGCGGTGGGGAGTTTGTTATGAAGCTGAGAGAGTCTAAAAGAGCGAACGGGAAGGGAGAACAAGAAAGAAAGTATGAAAGGAAAAGAAGATAGAGGCTCGAGAGGTTAAGGCAATGGAAGTTTAGAGGCGGCGGGAGACTAAAGGGGAAGCCAGGTCTCTTAGCATCGCTAGGTTTAATTGTTCTTTGGTTTTTTCCCCCCTCTCCATTTTAAAATAAAGCCTCCTCGCTCCTCTCCTCCTCCGGGCTGTTCAGGGGCGGATCCAACCAAGACCCCCAGGCCCCAGATTGGCGCTGTTAGCACCAACGGTACCCCTGACGCTTAGTGGCCGTCCCGCCGTCTGGATGTCTCTCCCGCTGCTCGCTTAGCGCTGATCGGGCTGCTCTAAGAGGTCCGTCCTAGCGCCGTCGGGAGGTGCAACTGTCGCTGGTGGATGCTCCAGACGCTGAGGTTCCTGGAAGGGCAGGGCGAACAGTCTGATCCAGGGGTTGCAACGGTAAGATCTTCAGAAATGATGTGATCTATAGAGATTAAGCTCAACTGGAAATCTTTGATAAAGAGAATGTTTTCGAGAACGTATGAACTTCATCAAAAGTCCCATTGTCATCTCAATTTGGACATCGGCATTGGTGGTGATCGGCTCAGGGTCGCTAAAAGGGAGGAGGATATGCAGCTATAAATACGACAATCTCTCGTTCTAAAATTATGGCCGTCTTAGCTAAAATTCTATTAACTGCTCCGTAACTAACGCTTCATTCCCATGTGACTGAATTACGGTAAACTCATAATGACCGTTGATTATTTCACAAGCTCCACTTGCATTGCTGTCAATCAAAGTTTCAAAGGCTGAGAGCTTGTTGAGATCCAGTCCGTAATACGAGCTCCTTTTCATACGAAAGCGAAAATTATGTATGTATTTATTGAATCAACACATATTGCCTTAAGATCGGCCTTGATCCTATAGATCGTGGATCTGGCGTTTACTACTCCGTGCCTTACACGACATCCCTTACTTCCACCGATTGGTTACCTTTGTCAATTGGACTTTCAGCCCGCCTTTGATGACGCCTCAATCCTGCATATCGTAATAGAGTGGGTTCAGTTGGTTCCCCAAGTGCAGCCCCTTTATGTAAGCTTAGTGCTAAAGTCAAGTCAAAGCAAGCAAGTGTCGGGTATGTCTCAACCAAAGACAAAAGATAAACTGGTACAAGGTTCAAACATCTGTCGATCCAAGCAGCCAACGACATCTCGTCCCTGAACCCCAAACAAAGAGACTGAGGTGGCCTGGGGAAACAAATTCTGAACCGACTGGACGCTGCCATCGGCAGTCCTTGAGCGCTAGGCGCCCAAACTTGCACAAGATTGGCTTTCAAGTAGAAGCATGGGTGGCACCGACCATGGGGTTGCTATTAGGCATAGGATCCATGTCCGAGACACGACATAGGACCAGCAGACGGTGAGCTTCTGCAACCCCCTTTAACACTGCAGCAGCACTATCTCACATAGAGATCAGTGAGCCACTCAATCGTCATTTACTTGCAATCTTTAATTACAGCCTGCAGCTCCTTGCTTCAACTGACGCAACGCAACTTGCTTCTCTGGCGTTGGCTTTTCATCTGGTAATACAAAGCTCGGCAATTCTCATCCGTACTTCCATCCGTGTTTTCATGCTAAATCTATCAACCCCATTCGCCTGTTCAGTTTAAGGTCGGGTTTACATTCCACGTTGAGCAGCTCAGAGCCTCTAGTATAAAATAGAAGAGGCTCGGCTCTCACAGTGGATTGGCAAAGCTTATTGGTGAGCTTCATCCATTTGTCTCTTGTTAGCCCCTGGCTGGAGCCGTAAGCACGACAAGATGGCAAATAACTCTACTTGACCTGAGACTATACATGATAGCCGCCGGTGCACCACAACTACTACTTGGCCTTCGTTACTAGTTGCTACCCACTGCAGCTCGAGTTGGCGTTTATGCCAAGTCATGGCAAGTCAAGCAAAAAGAACGAAGATTGGCATGCAGTTGTTGGCATACTGTTATGTGACTTTATCCCCTTATTTTGAAATAAGATGTTACTTGCATATTCTGCCAACTTTTGCTTTTGCTTGATTCCAGAATCGACCATCCTCCAATCGTCGGGTTTATTTGCCCTCCACTCACTTTACAGGGGCTGAGATAACTCGAGAGCTACAATGGGAAGTCCAAAGATGGAGGTAGAACAAACGGAGAGTAACTGACAGTTTGGCGAGAACTGCAACACGCCGACGAGATAAAGTAGCACAGAACTAATTGGGTGTTTGAAAAAGAGAAGCTTTCTCATCGGAGGTTGTCACCGGGTCACGTGCTATGTGCCACACCTCAATTACAGCCACAGATACAGCCTCCTCCAAAAGCGGGTTATCTCTCCAGCGAAGCGCGACTACCTCACCTCCACTGATCGTGATTTCTTCAGTCGCGGAATTGAGGTGCAGCCGCCGCTTGTTTTCAAATACATCGTCAACACCATAAATTTGCAATCATTTACAAAGTATCTTAAGACAGACTAGTATACATCAATCAGGAATATCCAAAATGCCCCCTGGTATGTTGCTATTATTATTTTTGCGCAATTCACCACCGCCGACGCCTGTCGCACGCGACGAGCGATGGGCGCATCGCGATCGCGTCTCCAATGAACACACAATATAGCCCTTGATTCCGGCGCAATTGGTATCCTGCCATTGCTGACTATTGCTCAGCTCTTAGTGATGAGGAATCCTCCGACGTCGGAGAGTTCACTACACCTCCTCGTGCGAGCAGCCGCAAGAAGTCTACCTCAGCTGCTGCGGTAGATCAGCTCGACGACATGAAACCAGAAGAGGCATTCGACCAGGAGGACGGTGATGAAGATGAAGATCTGGATGAGGATGAGTAAGGCATCAGCGAACCTGTCGAAAGGGGTAAAGCTCACATGTTGCAGATTTGTTGTTGAGGCTATCAAAAAGCACATGGTCTACGACGACGTAGGGAATGATAGCCCAATTTGATATCACATGCTCATCGCGGCCGTAGGGAAGTCTACAGTTTCAAGTCAAGTGGGAAGGCTACGAGGCCAAGAAAGATTTGACGTGGGAGCCTGAGGAGAATCTGAGGTAGGTGATAGAGTCGCATGACTGTCTCAAGGCCTTGTCTAACGTGTTCTTCCCAGAGAGTCTGCCCAGGAAATCCTCGACGCCTATTTCGAAAAGTTTGGTGGCCGCGAGAAACTCTTTGAAGAGACTGAAAAGGCATCAAAAACGAAGAAGCGCCGCCGTGCCACCACCAATGGCACCCCCAGCACAACCTCTACTACCAAGCGATCACGACGCGAGCACCCGGCCAACTCCGCAACTCCGGCGACAGCGAAGAATTGGAGCCCTCCAGCAGGGTCGTGGGAGGAGGAAATTGAGACAATTGATGCATGCGAGGATGAAGGCAGTGGCAAGTTGATCGTTTATCTTATTTGGAAGAACGGCCGCAAGACCAAGCACGACACCGATGTCATCTACAAGAAATGCCCACAAAAGGTCAGTGAGTTGGAGATTTGGAAATGTCGCATTCACTGACGTGAAGTAATACAGATGCTCCGCTTCTACGAGCGACATGTCAAGATCATTAGAGATGAGAACAAGGCTCTTGTCGACGGGACAGAGAACTAGCGGGCTTTGCACAGGGACGAAAGGGAGATTGGGGCGAAGAGAAAGCTATGCAGTGCTATCAGGTATCTGTTTTGTACTGATACCCGATGCAACTGTAAACGGGACGGCGTTATCGGCGATGGACATTAAGTCGCGGATGGGTTTCTACTTTTCTATTTGACTTATCATGCGTCTACACGCGGAACGGGAACGGAATATTGGTATTGAGACAAGACTTCACATCAGATCATGGAGAAACACGGCGCACGGAGCATGTGTATTTGAAGCCTGTATTTTTATGAAGGAGCGTGTTGGCTACGCAATTGAGCCGCAGCGAATTAATAGTGTGGAACATTCATGTGAAGATTCAATCTCGGACTCGTGCCTCGCACTCATAGCTTTGGCAATATCCACGTTCCGTGGAAGTGCGGAACACCAGGGTCTTTTCATGATCCTCGGCTTATAGTCAGTCAGACGCGTCTCGACGCGACAACAGTCAATTAAAAAGTCCTGAGGTGACGTTTTCTGCGAGGCTGGGAAAAAAAACCAAAGACGCTCCAGCGTGTCAGAGGCCCCTGAAGGTCTCCACAGCGGGACCCTTGCAGCGAGCCTAGCTCTTCCCCCTCCCAGCCTTGCCATTTACTACCTTTGGGCTGTAAGAAAAAGACGGTGGCGGGGCAACGACTTATAATAGAGTGAGCGGCCGTTTTTGAGTGAGACTGCACATTCCAGTTCCTGATCTTGTTTATCTTTTTCAAAGAAACGAATCTTACGACTTATCTTCTTGAATAAAGAATTGAGAGATTTTTGGACATTTACGACTTTAACGACTTCATTGTACGACTTTGGGATTGATTGGTTCATCTGGTTGCACTACGTTGACTCTACTCCAACATCTTGACTCGGGCTTCAGCTCAACTCTACTCTACCACAACAGAATTCTTGACTGGGTATGTCTACCCCATGAGCCTCAGCAGTCTAATTCGACCCTTGAACTAACTGTCTCAGATTGAAACATCTCTCTTGAATCCATTGTTTGCAACAAAGACAATCTCAACTTATTACAAAACTACCACCTAAAGTCTCACCATACACAACATTAACCTCTCTCACCAATTGTCCCACTTTCAACCGCCAACATGAAGAAGAACGACGTTATCGCCATCATCATCATCATTCTCTTCATCATCCTAGCAGCCGTGTCCTTCGGTATCTGGAAGCTTGTCTCTATGGCCAAGAACCACATGAGCGTGACAGGCAGCGGCACATCAAGCAGCCACTCCAGCCGCGACATTGCCGACTAGTCCATCACTCACGCTTTCAAGCTTCTGATACCCAGTGGTGGTTCCTTTTCCTCGTTTATACTTTTGAGCACAGCGGTTTTGTGATTATTTGCTGCCACTTGTTTTGGATACAACATAAAATCATGGTGGAATGTGGGCGGGTTGGTAATATCTGGATGATTGATTTATGAATCACTCATGTTTTGGTCACGGCGCAATATCATGGCGACATTGAATGGGTTATTTGTTTTTGGAATATGGTTATGACCTTTTGGGCATATGGGCAATGCATTTTTGTATGGGAGATAGACTACGTTTATGACTAGGAGGCCTAGTATGGCATGTGAATGAAACAATACACATATGTATCACTTACAACAATGATCGGTTGGCCCGTTGCTCAGGGTCTTTAATCATAGAGCCACTATATATCTACACAAAGTAATACTCTTTAAGTCATTACCTATTGGTCCTAATTGGCAACGCTTATGGGTTTATTCAGACCTGGCTTTTCGTGACATCAGTGACAAAGGACTCTAAATATATATTTAAAGGAGGCTCACAGCACCCAAGGTCTCTCTTCTCGGCCATACAGTCTCATTAACTCTTCGGGTATATCATACGCATTCTTAAAACAATTCCATTCAAGTCATTACAATGGTGAACCCCGGTTTTCTGATGCCAGATCCTATCGAGAAGGCCTCTAAGCTTAGTATCGACGATCTTGACACCAACAAGAGTGCCAGCAGCATCTCGCGTTACCAGGAATTCCCCTTTGCTCACTTTTACTCCAACGTCTTCAAATCTCCCGATCCTCTTGAATTGAAGAAGACCAGCCCTGAGTATCTTGGGCGTATCAGAAAAGCCATCAAAGCCCTCGAGGGAAAGTATCTTGAGGTTTATCAAGACTACCAGGCTTGGAAGAACGACCTCATTCTTATGATTGAAAGAGATGGCCAGCATAGCTGGAACAATTTCATTCTGGACCCACGCTACTACATGGAATTTGGCGAGGGGAAATTGGAGGACCTAGAGACTTTCCTTGCCCATTCCAATGAGTACTACCCGTTTCCGAGCTACCAGAGTCAAGATCTCTTCAATAAAAGGCTCTTCAAGAACCGGATGCAATTGGCCGAAATAAAGGGACTCATCGAGACCGGACGCCGTGAGCTGGCCCGGCTGGAGGGCTCCGACTCATTCATCCAACTTCGTAATGAGTTTGTCAAGTATCACGAAGAAGTAGCAGCTAAGTGGGATTTTTGCGACGTCAGTGATGAGGCAAGTACTTGCGCGTCTTTTGATACCGGCGGAACCCGAACTATTGAAGATTAGGAAGAGGTTTGCTGGGGGGATGAGGAGAATAACCTAATACATGAGGATATCCGGTGATAGAAATTGTTAACCCTCATGCTATTGAGCGCAGGCTGAGCTCTCTCTAGACAGGTGAGCAGAGGATTGACCATGAGGTTCTGAAAGTCTTATACTCATGCTGTATTCAGCTAAGAAAAGAAAATGGTATGCATGCTGCCTCAAATCTTTGTACTGGCTGTAGATTGGGTTCTGTTTACGTATTTTAAGTGCTTTCAACATCGAATGTTCCACGGATAAATTGTTCCAAAGTGAGAATCGTGGGTCTTTTGAATTATCACTATTCAAGGACGACTCTGGTCTGACTTGTTCGATCCAGCTTACCCTGTTGAGGGGACTCTTATTCCTGATTGGCCTAGGTGTTGTAAGTTGGCTCAATGAGGCAACTCTCACTTTTCATAACCACAACGAAGTTGTATATGCCTTTCGGATATCATTGAAGGCTAATTCGAAATACCGTAGAAGTATGTGTTGATGATCGTGTCATTTCAGTTCAAAGGCACGAAAGTTGCATACACGATGACAAACATAATCAAGACAACTGGTTGATCGCCCACAGGCCGACTTCTGGCATTCTATTTATCTGTAAGTAATCTAGCCTAAGCCTCCCATCCCTTTATTTATGTACTATCATATATGTGTAACTGAAAGCTTTGTTCAAGAAGTTGTCACCGTGACCCTTACTTGCGGGCAAAAGGAGTAGGAGTTGGGGCCACGATGGGCTCAGTAGGAGCAGCAGGAGGGGGCTGAGGGACAGCAGGAGGAGTGGGAGCAGAGGGAGGAGGGACAGGAACCATGGGGGGAGGAGTAGGGGTAGGCCCGGGAGTAGGAACTGTCAATAGTCAGTATAGTTCGAGTTGTCATTTATCATAGAATCACTTACCACCGGGCTGCTGGCCGTTGCCAGGCACGGGTAGCCAACCACCAGGTCCTCCATTCTGACCACCGCCGTAGTGACCGTTGTTTCCAGGCTGAGTGCCATTGATAGAGGGAGGGGGAGGGAAGAAACCTCCAGGGGCGGCCTCTGTATGAGTATCAGTATGCTGGTCAGACATTTTGAACAAGACATATACTCACGGGGGAAAGGAAGAGCCATGGAAAGGGGAGCCACGGCGGCAATGGCAAAAGCGATGAATCCAGTCTTCATTTTGGCGGTTTGTTCAAGGTAGTGACAGAAAAAGTTGTTTGATCTGAGAAAGAGAAAGAATGGTAACGACTTCAAGTCTTTATAACGAACGAGGCCAGCTCAAACAACAAGGATATAAGATAAAGATAACTTATTGGGTCACAGACCAGGACGATGTTGTCAAGAATAGAGAAGAAATGATGGGTTGGAATGCTCAGGAACCTGTTTTTTGACGAGATTGTAGGCGGTGTTATATATCTGTTGGTACAGCGGGCCACCTTCCCCCTTGGTAGCTCTGCACATCTTTACCGTGATGGAGGAATATACCGAGAGACCCTTGAGTGATCAGCCATTTAAGTTAGGTCATGGAATGTGAGAAAATGAGAGGCTAGGATGGTGCGTATGAGTTGACTGACTCTCCACAGTGCCGGTAGCCTTGAGCGAACCGGTATGGCCGATGGAGGACCGGTAGTTGGGGATAGTCTGTATCGTCTTGATGAAGCTTACATGGGTGGGTACGGAAGGGTAAAAGCTTGTCTGCCCTTGGATGTTTCTCTGCTGAATGCTTGGACGGTATTGATACCTGGCAAACTGTGGCATTTTATGTGTATATACTAAGATTTTATGCTTAACAACTCTAATTATTCTTCAATTGTCTGTATCTATACTAATGTCGACTTTATTTATTTATATATCTTATAACCTTGCCTGCAATACTCTTGATTCATGATCAACACTGTTACAGTATGACATCTTTTCAAAAACAAGAGTTATCCGTCTCCATAATTGAACCCACAGCCTTCTAACAAACGACGCGTAACGCAAAGAAACAACGTGAAAAACCATCTCCACCAGTCCCTACAGAGAATTCACCTCCAGTAAAACACATGCCCCACAGCCTATTCCCTGACAGCCAGCACCGTTTGTTTCAAGTCTCAACTCTCCCTATTTTCTCCACCACCAATCATTGTCTAAAATACAGTACGTGCGATAACTGAGGCTCTTTTGTTCTGCAGGTACGTGTGTTGCAGCGCAGATCTCTTCTCCAACAAGGTTCTCTATGCGATATCAAGGAGGTTGACGACGCGGCCTGCAAAGGTTGGGGCTGGGGTCGAGATCCAGTGGAATTGACTTCTGAGGGATGAGATAAAATTGTGGGATTTGTGAGAGCGTATCTTTGGCTTTATTTTACGGTTTCGTCGTTCGTATTGCCGAAATCTATGCTACTTTAGATGCGCAGTGCAACAGTACAGTGTTGAGCAAGATTGAGTCGACAAAGTTCAATGGTGACCTCAATATCTCCAATCCTTCAGAAACCAATCGTCCTCGCTGTCTATGTCGTATGCTTTATACATATCATCTGAGGAGTTTATCGCCATGTAACAAAAGTTTAGCATCGCTGCTTGATGAACCTCCCATCATGTTGAACCGTGGGTATTTTCTTCCTCAATCAACCTTTCTGTCCGGAATATTCCATCTCCTATCATTTCGCCTCTCACCAACTCATGACGCCTCGACCACGATCAAATCCACCTCGTAGCTGACGCTCAGGCTTGACCACCTTGCCTCTCAAGACTGTATACCGGATCAAGTTCTCGCAATCTTCAGGCATGACACGTGCCAACCAGATACCCTGCGATGCGCCCACACTCTCCTCTGCTGAACCGTTCGATCCATTGCCGTTCTTTTCAACGCCATTTGTGCCGTTCTGCTGCTCAGGAACCGGATCATCCAGTCCAAACGCATTCGGCCGTCGGTAGATCATGACGTTGGCAGAGTACTTGTGTCCTCCCACATGGCTGATGTAGTAGATACCAACACCGCCAGGCCTCTCATCATGCAAGTCTCGATACAGACCCAACGGCCTTAGCTGGCGCTCAAACTCTTTCCTGAGAATCGGTGCACTCTGTGCGCAACGCACATCGCGTGTTCGATGACTGCACATGAGGATTACAGCATTGTGAGGGCAGTCCTTCAGAGAGACATCCGGGATCCCGGCGGCCGGGTCGGGAGACGGAAGAGAGGCCGGGAGCGGCGTGGGGTGAAGGGGAGAAGTGCTAGTCGGTGCCCGGTTGATAACTTCGGTAACAATCTGAGGCACACTGAGAGGGTGAACATTGTGAAGAAGCTTGAAGGCTGGCAGTAGTAAAAGAGTTGTGGGCTCAGAGTAGTCATCTGTGTCATGAGGAGTCGGCATATTGGATGCCGAAAGCTTGAGTTTCTGTGATTGTTAGCGCCGCAACCATCAATTTGATGAGTGGTGATATGAGGCAAAATACCCTCGTCTCATACATCAACTCATATGAGATAATCACTCACCCCATTCGCAGGTTCGGCCGCCTTAGAGAAAGCCTCCATTACACTCCCCTTTTCATCCGCCACATCCCTCACCCAATCCGTCTTGCCTGTTCCAACAAGGAGATGCGTGCTCCAAGGCTCGACAAGTCCATACAGCACATCTTCTTCCTCAATCTTGAAGCCTCTAGGATACCTCACGGAGCAGTTTTCACAGTCGTGCAGACATTCCTCGCCGTCTACTTTTGGATCCGTCTTGGCGAAAAGCTCCGAAGACGAGGGCTTGGTATCCTGTTTTGCAGATCCTCCGCCGAGCATGGAGCCCATGAGGTTCTTTAGTGAGAGGGCCATTCTTTGCTTCGCGGGCTTGTGCTGCGGAAGCCAGGACGGTGTAGCGGCTGTTATGGAGGTTGAAGGTGAGGTAAAGGGAGGGGGATTGTCGTGTGTGGATGAGGATGATAAGGTCATGTTGTAATAAGAGATCTTTCGGTAGATTTTAGGGCCGTTGACGTCTCCAGTCTCCAGTCTCCAGATGCCGTAGGTTCGGTTCGGAATGGGACAGTTTGATTGGCACTGATCCACTTGAATAATTAATTGGTAATGGATATACCAGCAAGCTTTTGGAGATGTTACTGATTGATAATCAGATGATCGATCAGATAATTATTCGCTGTAACCAAATAATTAGCTGCCTAGGTGCTGAAATGGGGGATGATTCAAAAGATGGGATCGTTTTCTTCTTTTCTGCATTACCAATATCGAGTCTCCTATGGCTTCAAATAACCCAACATTTCGCTTTATTCCTTCGCTCTTTTGCCTCTCCCGTCTATCTCCGATCACCGAGCCCTGGCAGCCTGGTAACATGGGCACGTCATTAGATTGCGTCGGCTCCCACAAAAAAGTTATCAGATCCTGTCAATTTCAACCGTCAGGGTTCATCAAACCCCGGTCTCCAACTTCAGCTCTGACGAACCCCAGCATTAATTACAACATTTGCGCAAAAAACACTTCTTTAGACTGGCCAGTAGCCCCAGGTTTCTCTCATTCTTTACATAAGAATAATTAAGGTTTTAATTAAACTCAAGATTGAGATGTAACGGTCGTGTCAAGATCCGAAAACTATCCTCCTTCTTAAAAGTCTCTCAGTGCTTATCATTCGGCCCACTCAAGTTCCTCAGAATCATCAAAAGAAACATGCTATGCGGTAGCCGATTCAAATAATACAAAATGCTTAGCTATAGCTGCTTGTAGCTTTCCCATCCCTAATGGTCGCCTCTGCCTTTCATTTGCTTTTCAGTGCTTACGCGTTCTTCTTTCTAGCCTCATCATAGCCCTCCTCTTCACTGTCGTCATCTTCGTCGTCACCCTCTGTCCTTTCTTGATCTGTCTTATGTCGCCTATTCTTCATCGCCTCTCGAATCTTACGACTCGCCTCATCAAATCCACCTGAAGAGTCCAACGTGGTGAACCCACTGATAGGGAACCCACCAGACCCGAACCCACCCCCGCTGCTGCTTGATCTCGACCTGCTACGGGCTCTGGAAGGCGGTCGTGTAGAGAAGATGCCCACGTGACCAATATTGCTGAATGAATCGTTGCGCGGGAGGGCTCGGCTAGACTGTGTCGTGCTTCGTCGCGACAGAGCTGGTGGGGTCTCGGGCTCATAGCCAGTACTGGACTGATCGCTGTCTCTACGGCGATATGCCTTAGGGGATGTGGATGAGCCACCCTCGGCTTTGTACAGGTCGGGCACAAGTCGTGCCTTTTCAAAGTCATCAAACATCTCAGGCCCTAGCGTGTTGATGACATCCGTTACCTGAGCGCTCAGCTCAGCTCGTCGTTCTCGTAGCTTGTGGATGTTGTAGTTGGAGGTTGGTGTCAAGCAGAGGAGTAGTGGACGCAGAGACTTGAAGATATCCATACCAACCTCACCAAACCGCAGTGATGCAAAAGTGATACCAACCATAAAGGGCCACAATGCGAAATAAACCACCAGCAGCGGTACGCCCTCAGGAACATAACCCCAGAGACGGTCTTGCCACACCTTGAAAGTTATGATGGCCGAGTAAATATGGTAGAGAGTGGGTGCAAACCCGATTGCCACAAGGATCTTCCAAGTCGCCATGACATCGCGGCCGCGAATCTTGACTGTTGAGCCCGCCAGAGCTGTCTTGGCCTTCTGTCGGCTGATAATCTTGGTCGCTACGAAGACAGGCGAGAAGAGAATCAAACCTGGCAATGTACAAATGAAGAGGAAGAGTAGTTTGATTGATCGGTAGATGAAAAGGAATATGACCTTGATCATGTTCATCTTGGCATACTGGACTTGGTGGTCTTTTAGGTTGAGGTACCGCAATTGAGAGTTGTACTCTTTGACTGCGGTAGACAAGGACGTGATGCGCTCATCGTTCTTGTATCGCTCATATCCCATGCATAATCTGCGGTTAAGCTCGATCACTACGGGCAGTGGGAGCTTCTTGCCGGTGGGGTTGTAGAGTCGGCGAGCGGCCTGGATCACCATGAGTGTGTCGTAGTCGGGTGCAGAGACGGTGACAGAGTTCAGAGCCTGATAGACTGTGTCAAGAACTTGGCCAATGGCTTCACGACGTTGGTTGTTGCAGTAGAGCTCAACGAGGTGACGAGGAATCTCAAAGGGAGCACCGAACTCAACAACCGCACGTGAGCGGAACTTGTGGGCATGGAAGTAGTTCATTCCCACAGGTACGATCTTAAGGCCGCAATCGGGATCTTGGGCCAGAGTTCCAAGGGCCATGATAGCGACGCCAGCCTTGAGAGGTAGAAGTTCGGTGCGATCATGGCTACCACCCTCAGGGAAGATACCAACACAGCCGCCATTGCAGAGCCGAGAAAAGACTGCCTCGTAAACCTTGGTCTGGTCAATGTGAGGTGCCAACTTGAACTTAGTCCCCTCGTAACCTGGAGCAGGACCCTTCACATCCTTGTTGGTGAAGTTCCCATCTTTGTCGATATCGTCACGACCTGTGAGTTGTTGCAGAGCGATCTTGCCCTTAAAAGGTCGCTTGACACGGATCTCTTCAGGACCGATAATCTGGGAAATATCGACGCTAGCGCCACTGGTGTTCTTGGTTGAGGGGAGGAACAGCATGCCCTGAACCTCTCCCTCTCCCTCTCCGAATTTTGTACCGATACCTCGAACAAGAGTTGGGTCGTTGATAGGATCGGGGAGGTAGATGGTGCCAGTAGCTGGTTTGGCAGCATCTTGAGCGCGACCGACGGGAACTGAGCCAACTTGTCGCGAGCCCCATCCGATGAAGCCGTGAACTGACTTTTGGGCGATGAGGAGGGACGCTCGCCGCTTAGCTTCGTTACGGAGGGTACGTTGAAGGATAATCGCATCGACGAACTATTGCAAGTTAGTAACTGGTCTTATCTGGTACAACATATTCCTGGTGCGCTCTATCTTTAACCACGAGCTCCTAGATTATGCACAACTAACCTGATTAGCATGTGGCGCGGCGACGAACAGAACAGGGCCAGTCTGAGGAACACGCCAGGCACCTCGAGGCACAACTTCTCGGAAAAACATATCGACGATGTTACCGACGGTATATAGGAACATATCGTACTTCCAGTTCACCATAGGATAGAGCTCCTTCTGCGGGGTTGGGTTCGTCGCGGACTGCGGCGCTGCCGCATCCTTTGTCCCAGCATGTTTAGACATTGCAGGCTTGCGCAGAAGAGCCCAGCGTTATTGGAACAGGTGCGCGAAACAATTTTTCGAAGTCGAGCTGTGGATAGATATTATACAATAAAAATTTCGACAAAGCTAGACAAGCGAGTTGTAATCGATGTGAGGGGCGGCGGGCCTCAGTTATGGAGCGAACGCAGGATGGACGGTCAGACGGAAATATGACGAGAGATGATATATACAAATGCTCGGTGGTGTTGGTTCTATAAAGAGGTCTGCATTCCTGGAACGACAAGGGTGAAGGATATGGAAGAAGATGCAGGATGGAGATGGAAATGGAAATGGAGAAACTGCTGGGGCTGCTGGGGTTGGGAACAGGATGCACTGCACCTCAAGGAGGGGAAGGTACGCGATGGAGGGAGAGGTGTCTGCCCAGTAAGGAAAGGCTGGTTTTAAAGCTGACAAGCTATGATCTTCATAGGATGAGTTAAAAACCACGGCACTTTACATATCTCTTTGGCACATCACAATTGGTTCCTTTTCTCGAGCCTTTTCTTTGTTGTTGCTGTACTGTCTTTGTCGTCTACGAGCTTCCTTTTTAGTTACAATCGCCCGCTTGCAATCCCTTCTGACGACCGAGGATATATACTTTCAAGCCTTATGGACTATAGTCTGCGGCGCAAACCCCGTACCAACCCGTACTCGCACTCGGCGCTTTTCCCCTGCAAACTGTTTATCATCACTCCACTTACATCGGAGATCCGGTGCGGTACGGGATGGTGCAGGTTGTAAGGAGCACCAGGGTTTTTGCGCAATCAGTATAGCATCAAAGACATTGTTTAACCCAAGCATGACGGTCACAAGCCACAAATAACGGCTCTGCATGAACAGTACAACAATATTTACTGTCAAGGGCTTCAATCTCTAGGAAGCAGTCATTAAACTGCATCAAGGACAAAGATATGTACCGTCCCATGGCCTCCTTTGCCCTGCCGAGAGATCACAAGCCCGAGTCACCTATCCATCAATCACAAGTTAATTCACACCACTATCGTCACCACCCCAGCCACTGATAGTTTGTTCAACCCCGGAACCATCCGCTCCCATCACGCTACAGTGCCTCTCCATATGGGTCCTTTACCGAATTCTCTTTGCGAATTTCCGAGAAACATCAACAAGGAAGAGAAAAACGCATCCGTGCCACCCGTATTCACATGTTAATTGTTGACTCATTATCAAAGAGTCTCCATCATCACGGTCACAAAAGGTCTAGAGATTATAAAATATGTTGAAAACAAGTAAAACCTGCTTGGCGTAAGTCTTGTCTATATCAGCCAAGTCCCAACAAAAATGCCAAGTCAAGTGGCATCAATGCAGTTGAGACCTCTAATGCACGCACCATCAAAACGAGGGAGGGTGTGCACTCTGCAGCTTGAGTACCTATAAAATTGCCGTCCGCCCAACCCGTAAGACCGTCTGATCATCCCGAGGCCGAAAGGATCTTCAGATTTCGATAGAAGAGAATAGACGAGATGCTGGGTTGGGTATTCTAGACCTACAATTGCACAATGTTACACACCTTTCCCCAAACCCCTGCTTCAATATGCAATTGTGATGCGTTATGCTGTATCTACTGTCACTGGTCATATTTTGGTCGTGGGCTTAGGGTAGGTGCCATTTTTCACCACAAGTACACCTAATACATTGAAAGCCGTTATTGGTATTAGTAACTTGATGGTACCGAACTATAGGTAATTAAACGTCTTCTCACGCCTTGGTAACCCGAATTCATCAAAAGCAACGCTGAGAAATGTCCAAGTCCAGTCCAATGATCTTGAGCACTTATCGTTTTCCACGTCGCCGGCTCTTCTTCTCTGGCACACTTGCGCTGCCGCCTTCTAGCTCGCCCTCCTCAATCTTGCCCTCATTTTCCAACTCTTTCAATTTCTCTTGCCCCGATATAAACATGCTTAGATCCCGGTTCATCTCTTGCAGGTCAGCATTCTCTCCTCTGAGTTTCTCCAACTCTTTTACTATTGCTTCGTGGTCGCTGTTGAGATGCTCGATCCGCTTCATCAGTCCCTCGTTCAAACGTTTTTCCTCTTGGAGAGATTTGCCAAGGTTGCGTGCTAACGTTTCGCTCTTGCTCGCCTTGTTTCGCTCTCGAGCAAGTTGCTTCTCTAACTCTGGTATCGTTTCCTGGCTGAGGGTTGTATACTTTTCGTCGAGCACTGTCAGCTTTTCCATAGCCTTTGAGGCTTGTGCTGCAGCTTCCTCGGCCGCAGCAGAAGCTTTCGAGGCCTTATCGACGGTCTTGCTGATCAGTTCTTCATAGTATGCCCTTTGAGATTCCAGTTGACTCGTGACCAGATGCGTGTACTCCAGACCAATGCTGTCCAGCTTGGCTCGAGGAACAACATCCTCTTCCTCCAAATGACCGACTGACCTATTTCTCGAAGGAAGTTCCACAACCTTCCCATCACCTTTATCTCGTATCAGTCGATGAACCCACATGTCTCCAGCGTAGTCCCAGACATGCTGTGTTTCCAGCTCCAGAGCAAAACAGTGGGCTGTCTCTTTCCAGTGATCTTTTGCGTGGCCACCTTTGTATCGGCCACAGCCCACGTAGCCGCAAATTAAACAAATCCATAGATCATCTGTGCAATCGCAGATGCTGCAGAGATTCGAGACTCCAGACCCAAATGGCTGTGAATGAGGCCCCGAAGGATCTGATTCTGAGTTGGGTGAGGTGTTTGTGAATCGACAGACAGGACACCCAGCACCTTTCCAATTTTGGAGGCATGTACAGTGAAACACATGAGAGCATGGTATTGTCATCAACCCATTTGTCTCATCCATGCGTTCCAAACATACAGGGCAAGTTGGCAATTCCACGAGATTCGGTGTCGGTGGAGGAAACGGTCTGAGGCTGCTTGACATGCCAGCCGGCGAGGATAGGGGGGAAAGAGCCGCGCTCGATTTTCTTCGTGTTGGTGTTTCGAATGTTATACTCTTGACAAAAACTACATGGCAGATTTGAGGCTGTATCATTGTTAGAGATATGCGTAGAGAAACTGGATGCTTTGGTCACTTACTTCCACAGTATTGAAGACCTTTCCATCGAACTCTCTCCGCCATTGCTTGGCCCGAAAATTGTCTCGGAACTTGAGCAAGACAAGATATCTGTTCATCCGCGATGTCATGACCATACGACAATGACTGATATCCCCCCTCCATTTTTCTCCAACGAAACCCATCAGATCACCTGGCGACATATACGCCGGGACTGCTGGTATACAAAGAGTTGTGCAGTCGGTATCCTTTGAGCCACTTGCTTCAGTTTCTTGATGGTTCGTCTCGATGAGCCCGGAAGTCTCGTCTTCTTCTCTGTAAAAGTGTACGACTCCCCAGCCGAGCTCAGTATTCTTTGTCTTGAGAGGAAGAAACTCGGCTTTTGTCGCTGTACCGGCTCCCCCGAATGTTGGCCCCAGTGAAGGAGCCGCAGAAGGGCCGCTTCGGGTCGTCTCGCCTGCCATTGCGTGCCCAGTCCTAAGGTCGACCGTCTCGAGGCTAACACGACCAAACCGCCAGTCTCTAACTGCGTTCTGTGGATGTATCGCGACACTTGAGTTCGGAGGCGGAAAGCTGTTAGCTCGCTCGAGCCACTGTCTCTCGGTTACAATCTCGATTTTCCGTCCGGAGTCTTTGACCGATGGCCTCGCAGCTGCGCCACAGTCTATTATACCGAGATTCGACGAGAGCGAGTTTTGCCCCGTAAGAGTGTATGGAGTTGTGTAGTTCGCTGATTCGTGCTGGGGATCTATAGATCTCGATACTTTATAAGTGGTTCGTCGGTCTGGTCGCGGATGGGATGGAAAGTCGTCGAAGACACTCGCTTCAGGAGACGGAAGCCAAATTTCGTCTTGAGCCTTAGCTGCTGATGTTGTAGCGACCGGATCGAGAGTCGGATAAAGCTCGAATTTGAGGTGATAGAAGTAAGACGGCATAGCCTGATGTATCAGTCTGCGGTTGAACCGCTCGCTCGAGAAAGATGCACAAAGTCTTGGTCGCAAATTCAGGTCGATCTAGGTATAGAGTGAAGTGTATCGTTTGTTACTAAGGAGGCCAAAACAGATGATGATGAAGGGGTCGATATTTGCAAACCATCATATGCCTGGGTGTGACAGTGACGACGACGAAGAGGCCTGACTTGGCGGGTACACGAGTATTTAAAGAGGAAATATTTAAACTTGCAACTTGCGGCTCATGAGCTCTATGTCGGCCCCACCCATCATGACCTGGCTGCACTGTGGAGTACCCGACAACTGAGGGGCAACTCCACTCCGCGTCAACAACACTTACATGGCAAAACATGGAGCATCACAGTGAACAAGCGAGTCAGAAGAGTTGACAAATAGTCAAATAGACTTCAATAGTCTATTAGCACCTTGCAGAATATTCGCAAGGGTAAAAACTACATAATAATCATGACAGGCCTAGAAGTTGCCTGATCTCGAATTCAATGCCAGTCCCTAACGCCGTCATAAAATCTATCACCGTTCGTTGGAATCGCTTACTGGCCGCCGCGAAGTCGGAGAACGAGGTGAAGAGTTGACTCCTTCTGGATGTTGTAGTCGCTCAAGGTGCGACCATCTTCCAACTGCTTACCAGCGAAGATAAGACGCTGCTGATCAGGGGGAATACCCTCCTTGTCCTGAATCTTGCTCTTCACGTTGTCAATAGTGTCACTGGACTCGACCTCAAGGGTGATGGTCTTTCCGGTGAGAGTCTTAACAAAAATCTGCATACCACCACGAAGACGGAGAACCAAGTGGAGAGTAGATTCCTTCTGGATGTTGTAGTCGGAAAGAGTTCGGCCATCCTCAAGTTGCTTGCCAGCGAAGATGAGTCGCTGTTGATCGGGAGGAATACCCTCCTTGTCTTGGATCTTGCTCTTCACGTTATCAATGGTATCGGATGACTCGACTTCCAGGGTAATGGTCTTTCCAGTGAGGGTCTTGACGAAGATTTGCATACCACCACGGAGGCGGAGGACGAGATGAAGGGTAGATTCCTTCTGAATGTTGTAGTCGGCAAGGGTTCGGCCATCTTCGAGTTGCTTTCCAGCAAAGATCAGGCGCTGCTGGTCAGGAGGGATGCCCTCTTTGTCCTGAATCTTTGACTTGACATTGTCGATGGTATCGGACGACTCGACCTCAAGAGTGATGGTCTTGCCAGTGAGGGTTTTGACGACTATGGGGAATTGTTAGAAGTAGCTCATGTGGCGACGAGGTCGATGCAACTTACAGATTTGCATACCACCACGGAGGCGGAGAACAAGGTGAAGAGTGGACTCCTTCTGAATGTTGTAATCAGAGAGGGTGCGGCCGTCCTCAAGCTGCTTGCCGGCGAAAATCAAGCGTTGCTGGTCGGGGGGAATGCCCTCCTTGTCCTGAATCTTGGACTTAACATTGTCGATAGTGTCGGAAGACTCAACCTCGAGGGTGATGGTCTTGCCGGTCAAGGTCTTGACGAAGATCTGCATGATGGCGGTGATCTGTCGCGGAAGTGATGTGGATAGATGGTAATCGGATGAGAGAAGGTATTTGTTATCGCTGGTCTTGAGCGAAAGCAAAGTCTTGGGTGAGAGATGTTTTGGGAAGAAAAGAGGATGAGGTTAGAAAGAGGTGGGAGAGGTTTAAGTACTGAGGGGGAAGGTTTGTTTGATAATCAAGCGGGCGGGCAGGCGCGAGGGGGCGCAGTGACTGGATTACGCCTGCCAGTGACGAACGGCACCAGCAAGGCACCGTGGCAGACAACCCAGGAGCGCAGCTTCCGGGGGCGGATGATTCATGAGAGCGAATGATGGTAGCGACTAGGGAAGGCTCCAGAATCCGGCCAGGCTGCAGAGCGCCACAGCAAGTCTTGAATACTTTCTCTTCATGCGACGTGGCGGTCTACGACAAAGTACTCGAGACCTGTCACTTATCGCACTGAAGTGGGTCCAAAGTTCGCCAAATGCTGAAAGTCAGACTGATGTCAGGAGCGGTGTTTGGATGTCTATCTGTTCATTCATGCTCTAGCATCTTCGAGGAGGATCTCGAAGCACTTAGAAATACAAAAGCAGACCGCGGCCTCAAGTCAATCCAGGTTTTTATCTGACGTGCCTACAACGACCAACAATCACTAACTAACAAGCCAAAGTGTGTCGACCATGGGCCTTTGCAGTCACTTATCCATTACCGTCTCATTGACCATCTCACCGTGATTCACCATACATCAGCAGATACCCACGGTCTAGCGCTAGAATGCACGAGAGCGGAGTGGCGGAGCCTGGAGCGGGCATGTCGCCACTTTACCCCGGGAAAGACAAAAAGCAATGCTTGTTTGGATGTCTTGAACAGACGCAATTCGACCATCACAAATTTGTCTAAAAGGTTGGCTAATTATTCAAGCGTTTTCTGGGAGATCGCAGGTGATCATTCCCTAAAGCTTCAATGACCAAGCCTTTGGCTCAGGAACCGATGGCAAACGCTCTGGATCAACACGCCGAGATAACTCAAAGTAGATTTAACAGGATACGGAGTAGGTCTAGCACCATTGTCAGAGCCCGGCACTCAATTCACTTGCAGTCTGCAATGCTGAATTTTCACAGCAGACAACTTGACGACACTCAACTCTCAGTCCAAGTTCCAGATCAAGTGTCACGGGGGTCACCGACTTCTGCCGTCCGCTGAATCCGGTCTTGTCGGTGCTCGCGACGTCATTAGCCAACGATTCTGGCCCGTGAGGACCCTGTCTCGAAGACGACTACCCTGTTCGCATCAACTTCTTGAACTTGCTGCAACACAACGAGGCTAGTAACGTTTCGAGTTTGGATCAATGGCAATGCCTTGAATTCGAAGGCATTCATTTCCAGCCATGGTCGTCTTGTTGCTTTCATCTGCGAACAATCGCCTCACTGTTTCGATTCGTTATCAAAGCTAACAATGAGCTTATCTCAAACAATGATTGCTTAACATGGCGTCTTATCACGACCCCGCCTTTGTGGTGTTGGCAAGGAACCTCGTGAACCACCCAGACCCCCGATTCCGTGATAGCTCGGCAATGCCTGAGGGTGTCTAATGCCATCGGTCCGCCCCAACAGCCATGGTGTTTCAGTTAATGTCATGGCTGACTGTGTTTTTCGCTTTCCCCTCCAGCCGTTGCAAATATGCGCGCGGATTAGGAAATCTCCTAGTATCGAGTGAGACATTGTCTCAAAAGCTTCTGAAGTTGGGACTTCAAATGATTCAAGCAGAACATTACAGGAATGGAGTGGCACCGGGGGGTAATAAAACCTGACATTAAAACAAGGTACCAAAATCAACTGGTCTAAATATGTATTCAAATACACTAAACTTACCCAAGTCTTTTCATCACTTAGGATAAAGGTTCTAAGTTTTCTTGCCTCCCCTTGAGTGGCCTCCAACATTAGTTATCTAACCGTTCAAAGATATCATGGCCATGCACTAGTCACTCATTTACAGCTTCCGTTCAGACTCAAATTTCAAGGGTTTAAAAATTCCATTCAATATACTTGTGGCAGCTCTGTAGCACTTGCCAAGCATAGAGCCTTTTTTGTAACTATCCCAATATCCCTTTGACACACTGCTAAAATAAAAAAACATGATTCGCTCTGCTCTTCGTCGTCGACTTCGCACTCTGCTTGTCGCGAGTCCAGCCCACTTGAGCTCACCAACGCCCTCCAAAGACACTGTAAATCACACACACCTCCTCCCATATAGGCTCATCAGCCATGCGAAATCAATCATTCCTCAAATGCCACATCGTCAAACATGATCCCGTAAGAACACCACAAAATGGGTGAGGTTCGCTATCATCTGTATGGTACGGTCGTTCTTCTGTCTCCAAGACTTTAAAACAATAAAACAATAAAATATGATAAAAAGAACTAAAACGCTCTGTCTTCTTCAGTCATACAATCATAGAAGAAAGTCATAAGAAGGTCATAACACATTTTCCCGTGTCAGGTAGCTTCGTGTTGTCGGGCGGTGACCAGCCGTGATAGAATGTTAGAGTCATGTTCGTATGCTCAAAAAGGACAAATCTGGGGTCGCTGTTGACCAAGATTGAAAAGGCCTTGTCAACGCTTTCGCTGTGGTAAAACAAATGCAACAAAGGAAAAGAGAGCCCCTAGAGGGCACTATCATATGTTTTGACAGTGTCATAGCATCGTGACTTGAATAGCAGCATCTTAGTTGGCCCGAATAACAAGCTTCGAGAGGAACTTGTTGGACAGGGAGTCGAAGTCGTAGCGGTCAAACTTTGACTCCTTGCGGGTACGAAGATAAGCCTCTGTGATGGTCGTTAGTACGCGATATATGAACAATACTGTCAAGGTGTACATACCGTGCTTGATGACATGCTGTCTCACTTCAGTCATGGCCTCGCAGACCGAGGTGTTGTTGTGGAGGAGGTGACCATGCTTGCGTGTGTCCCAGTCGGTGAAGGCAGGGAGCTTCTGGGAGATGGCGTGGAAAAGACCCACAATAACACCAACAGGTGTTGTCTCCATATCAGTGCAGAACTTGTTGACGGCAACAGGGTCGGGGACTCGGTAGTGGCAATCGAACTGCATCTCCTCCCAGACGGCAAGGAGGATGGAGGCAATCATGAAGATGGTAGGCCAGTTCTTCATCTTCTCACCACTGTAGACACCAGAGTACAGGGCAGAGAGCTCCTCGAGGATATCCTTCTGCAACTCACGCCACATGTCGGCGAGGGCACACTTGATCTGGAAGTTGATCATGACGGGGGCGACAGTACGACCGTAGTACTTGGAGTCCTCATCGTCGATCTGACCGTCGAGGTCAACCTCAGATCCCTGGTTCTCAACCATGGTGATGTGCATGGTGAGGTTGTAGGCAAGGACCAGCTTAAGCGACTTTCGGATGACAGGCATCTTCTCCTTGACATAGTAGCGGTGAGCGGTCTTGAGGATCTCGGTGATAAAAGGTGTACCCTCGAAATGGTCGTCAATGAAGTCTTCGAAAGGACCATCGATGTGCTTGTCAAGATACTCAGAGAGTGCATCAAGACGAATACCTTCGGCACCGACATCAAGCTTCTCAGTGCGGGTCTCGAAGTCAATAGGCTCCTGGTCGGTAAGTGTGGACTCGACCCAGTCAACCGAGAAGCAGCTGTCATCGGCAACAAAGACCTCGCGAACCATAACGGGGAGCGCGAAGCCGTAACCGTGGGTGATCCACATAAGGGTCTCCTTCTGGGCGAAACCCTTGACATTGTAGACTGAGACACCACGGTCCATGTGTCGCTCATAGTCGGCCTTCCAGTCCTTCATGAAGTAACCAATATCCTTGATGTCGATACGAGTGCAAGGAACCTGCCAGAGTCGGGCGTGAGAAGGCTGGCAACCAGCACAGGGCTCACCCTTGTCGCAAGTCTTCTTGAGGAATTTGCATCGGAGACAAGCTCGCAATTTTCTGATCTCACTAGCCTGCTTTCTCTGCTCAGGTAGAAGAGGTCCCTTTCTGCGGCCAACCTTCTTCTCAACGGTACCATCCTTCTTGCCATTGGAAATACGTCGAACAACATTCTTAGTAGTGCTCTTAGCAATGGGGCTCTTACGAGGACCCGAGTTTCGGCGGGTAGTGCTGCTAGAAGATGGGGAGACAGATCCGGCACCACTGCCGGGGCTATGACGGCTCGAAGAGGGTTCAGACTTGATGGGGACAGTGGCGACAGCGGTGGCAGCGACAGTGTTGGTAGCGACAGGCTCATGGGTATGTGTGTGAGTGTGAGCGTGGTTGTGATTGTGGCCATCGTTGCTGAAGCAGTTGCGGTGGTTACCAGCATCGACATAGCCGTCAGATTCGGGAGAGAAAGGAGAGTAAGGGAAAGGCGCAATCTCCTCGAAGCTTCCAAACTCCATGGAATTAGCGCCATCGGATGAATCGGAATTGGTTCTCAAGTGAAGAGTCTGGGAAGGGTTGAAGATGGCAGCGCCCTGCGCGTGAGCTTGTTGGAACTGATCAAAGTTGGGCTGATTCCAATCCACCATGGCCCAGCCCTCGCCCGAGGATGAGGGAAGAGACAGAACCTCGAGGTATGTACCGGTAGGCGAGTTGCTTCCGACGCTATCAAGACGAGGTAATCCATCCATCTGCAGGGTATTTTGGAATTCCTGCCAGTCCCCCATTCCGGTGTTGGGCCATACGGCTTGTGTGTGGTCGTCCATTGGCAGTCCGTTGAATGTCGATTCGAGGAGATTGGCCTGAAGAGCAGCCTGTGTAGTCGCGGGAAGATAATCAAGGGGGTTGGTCGGCTGGAAGTTTGCAGGGAAGGCATTAAAGCTCAAGAGGGCAGCATCTTGGATGAACTGTGTCATATCAGCAGCAGCGAGGTGCTGCTGTTGCTGTTGCTGTTGCTGAAGGGCCCAATCCGTCAGGGGGTTCACACTTTGCTGAAAAGGTGATTGTTGTAGCGGCGAGTGCTGGCTATGAGGACTGGCGGATTGAGATGGAGGAGAGGACTGGTGCTCCTCCGGGCTCATCGAGGCATAGCCGTGAGAGTTGTTTGAAGACATATCGAGGGGAACAGCCCAGTGTCGGGCGTCCTGGGGCATGATGTTCGAAGCAGCCGAAGGACTCGAATGGGTCGTGGCTGTCGAGTACGTTTGGTAAGCAGCGCGATTTCGAGTATCGAAGGTCGTCAAGTCGAGATAGGCATCACCCCCGCCGTTGTTGAAGTCGTAAGTCATTCTGGGCAAAAAACAGAAGGGAAGCGGAGTAGGAAAAGGCGGATGATCGATAATATTGTAGGAACTGAGCGGACGACACCGCTCTTTCGTGAAGTCCCTTGTTGAGGTGAAGGGAGGAGGTCTGAGGTTTTGGAGCAGCTGGAGAAGGAGAGGGACTGCTGGAGAAGGCTCAACGGCGGGTAGATCATGGGTTAGTCTCGCTGCTGTGGGCGGTTTGTCGATGGGGGAAGAAGCGGTGAAGCCGTCGGAACATGCAGCCAATGGCCAAGCCACCTGAGATGGAGGCGCCCACCCACTAGAGTGGCCGCTACATAAGCCTATCCGCTGGCGGCGTCCGCTCCAGTGAAGAGCACACGACCCGCTATGGATCGCATGGATCCCGCCTAGCACCTCACAGGCTCACATCCCGGGAACCCTTACTGTACTGGCTGTTCTGCTGCTGCAACCCTCCTGCGCCTCTTCTGGGGTGTTGGACATTGACCAATTGTGGAAGTGGGATCGATGGCATGACAGAACCTGGTTCATCTGTTAAGGATCCCTCGTTGGCGCCATGTAAACACAAACAGGTTTACCCCGAGCCGAGTCTAGCCAAGCATCTTAGTAGCCGCGGCCGCCGCCATCGCTCGAAAGCCATGATCCAAGGTTTCGGTTGTCAGAAAGTCAGTCTGTAATCAGAAGTCAGTAAAAAATCTCTGAGTACAGACCCTTATGTCGGTGATCCTGCTGTTGATTGCTGTCCATACCATCCTCAGCTCTACCATATGTCGCCCTGTGATTCTGCGATAAAATAACATAGCATATCAATTCCCTCATGGTGTAACATGAATTCTGTAGCCTCACCAGACCCCGATCCAGTCGAAACTCGATAGACTTCCCATGAATCAAGGACCCGACCTATCGCAGTGATCAAGGCCCTAGTCAGGACCCAAAGGGCCCATAATCCAGCCATTCTCCCCCACCAGGATAGTAGCTTATAGGCCATGGTATACTATTTTTCACTTGGCTGCCCGCTTGTCAGAGAATCACGATACGTAGCGGGTCTGTTGTGCCAGTAGATCCATTGTGGCCATAAATCGTGCATGAAATCCAGGTACCCAGTTGTCTATGTTCCTGAGAGGGTGACTGGCCTACGATTCTAGTTGATAGATGCGAATTTTCGAATATCGATCTCATCTGAGCTCTCTTTGATCTCTGTGATCCAAAGATGAGGCTGTTTAGTCAATGTCGTGATAATATTCAGATCTGCTTGACTTGCGCCATCTTATTTCTCTAGCCCCAACCTTGTATGAATTGAGGCCACCCCACCGAGGCCCTTCAAGTGTCAAAAAAGGGCCCGGACCGGATATGATACAGTGTATTTGGCGCTTCAGAAGTTTCATTCCGACTAACTTTGGCTGGGATACAGTGTGTTCTCAGACTGTCCACAAGCTCGATAATCTGTCATCCTCTGCCATCGCACCAGCTCACCTTGCAGCAAAGCATCGTTACAGCATAGCATTGTTGGTGGTTGCATTGCTGCACTGCAAGCAAATGGCGAGATAAGCACCAGTAGGATTCACATATCACGAAATGCCCAGCTGGCCAATCCCCTTCACTTCTTGTCCTCTGCATATTATTACCTATCCCGTTCGCCTGCACATCGTGCATCTCGATACTCCACCGTCTGCTACTATGTGGTGCAGTTGCAGTTCTGCTGTAGCCTAGACAACACAGCAGAACTCGCCGCTCGCCCACTCCGAGATCAAGTCAAATCTGAAGACATCGCCGAGGCCTGCAGGTCATTCTCAACCTGTATAGGATGGACAGTACGGCGGTAAGCCACATGCTGATGGTAACACAACCATGGCGGCATGGCCCTTTCAAAATGTCTCGAGGCTTGGAATGCTGCACCATAATCCTGCACGTGCGATGGTTTGACTTGCTTTGTGCCCCCGGTACTAAGGTATGAGTTGTACGGTCCGAGCCATGTCACGCATTACATTGTCCGAGTGAGGAGTCTCGGGATTTTGACGGCCTTTACCAAAAGAGTGAAGATGAGAAACCTCATTGGCTTGACAGACGAAGAAAGTTGCCACAAAGCATCGGATGTTGATTTGGCTGCTTGGGCGGTAAAACTCCAAGATGGATCATCTTCAGCCGTCTCACCAACCATCAAACTTTTAGCAATATAGGCAATCGTCCGAGAGCCATTGAATGCTTTACAACCCTTGCCATGGACATGGCCTCACTGTTTACAAGAGGACAAGCCCAGCGCCAGCTTCGCCGAAACACTAACCCTTCAAGACTAAGACCCGGACTCCACCTCAGGGTCTTGCAAGGGCTGGCTGGTTTAGTTAAGCCGTCGATCCCCTCAAACACCCCATCCGCTTGGCTGTCTGGTGTGCTCGTGATTGCCAGCGAACACGTCCAGGATCAGTGCAGAAATATCTCCATTCAGGGCATCACAGCCAATAGATAACCGGTATTTAGCAGAATCTGGTTTATGATGCTCTCGGAAGATGCACGATATGTCCCGCGAACTTGAGTTAATGCGGCAAATCGTTCATCAGCTTTTCAGTTCCCTTCAAACCCGTGGTTCGTCGTTTATTTGCGGATAGCTGATGCGGTTGATTATGATTAGGAGCATCCATCATTGTCCATTGATTTCTAGGCATGTTGCTTCAACATGCAATGTTTGGCTGGGCTGATAAATTCGCTGTGATTGGGATGAAAATGTATCATTGGTGTTGGGTACATCTCCATTGATGTCGATGTTTCGCTCATTACGCTTTCAATAGTTGTTGACGCATACCATACGTGCTTCCTCAACTGACCAGGCTACCCCAGGCTTGCATTGGGGGAGGCATAACATCACAACGCTGGAAGCAGAGAATCGACAATCGTCGATCCAGTGATCAATTGCATTGATAGCAAACAAGATCAGAAGCCTTGCAAGCCTTGGTTCCTATTTAGTGTCTTGACTAGTAATTTCTGCACGGCAAGTACATATGTAAAGCATCAGGGCGAGCGAGAAGTCCACTTCAGGCTATCAGCGATCTTGATCTAGCCTGGCCATCTCCCGCGTTAGGCGTGCATAGAGATATCGATCATGGAGGAGACAAGGAACTGCCGGCGATACAAGTGTATCAGGGCAATGCACAGCCTGATGTTGTGTCTTCTCACCCACGTAAAAACGCTGGCCAGCCTCTCCGGAGTAATGAAGCAAAGACCATATGGTGTCTGTGTGTAATGTTTCTCAAGCTTAGCAGTAGCACGAGGCTTCAAGACATGGCGCACTGTCTTCTCTGCGACCTGCGGCCAGACCGCAACGCACGTTCATGCTGGGAGGTGGGCAGTGATGTCAGAAGCTCCCTCGAGAGAGCGGGATGAGACAATATCTAACACGAACACACTAAGATTCCGAATCTCATGAACTCGAGGGAATGTAAGCTGACATGCTCCGTATCAACCTCTGACTTGCCCCTGATACAGCTTCCTTAGCTGATTCTTGATGTGTTGACCGCATCTGATGCTACAACCAGGGTTCTCTTCAACACCCTGGCTATTCTCCGTGTGCACGTCTCATATTGTGGTAGTGCCCCCTTTGGTATCTCTCTATATTGAGTCTAGTCCCAGATGGATCTGCGGCCTTATTCACGGAGAATCGATGATGCGTGGTGTAGCGACGGCGTCTGATAATTTATGCGGATTAACTAGGTTTGTTTCTCAACAGAATAGCACGAGTCAGGACGTTTGAGAACAACGCGCGCGCCAACATTTAATCGGCTCATCCAATGATCAACGTTCATGTTGATTACAGACTCTGCAGGGCCGAACAGGTTATCAAGGCAATTGGCATGTTGTTCACGATTGGTCTGGCCAACGCAAAGGGTTAACAGATGTAGCCATAGTTGGTAGTTGTCCGTAGTAGCCGCATCATATCTCCCGGTAGTTCCACAGTCGATGGATTCGATGCGCCGGCTATTGGCAACTCTGTTGCCATCAGACCATTTTTTGACGCAGGGGTAGATTTTGACGCTCATCAGAGCAGGGAACAATCTTCGGCGGTGAAGATTTTGACCAAACACTGAGGAAGACACGACTCCATTCCTCGATCCGGATTCTAATTAAGGAGGCTTCAATCAATACTGCCGCTTATCGTGTTGTCTCTCTCTTTTTACCTTTCATCTGGCTGGCCGAGAATATGGAGATCGGCCCCCGACACTCCGCTTCACCTCCACAACATCTCCGAGCCGATCACTCCCCGCCGTGGGCCGTGGGGACGCAAGGAACGCGGAATTCCTAATTAATCCCTCCTCTGTAACATCTGGTCTCATCTTCGTGGCCCTTAGACCGTCATGCGTGCGTACTATCAAAACGTCGTGGCCACGTC